>OZ038371.1:180209528-181409528 GCA_964036015.1 Leptarthrus brevirostris | reverse complement strand
AATAGTTAATAAATTAAACGAATTTATGCTGGATTGCTGGGTAAGAGACTTCAAGTTATTACAAAAGTAAAGAACGACAAACCTATTGGCGTAAAGACATAAAGATTTACAATAGACAAACATACCAAAAATTCTTGTAGAAAATTGCATAATTCTATGCACCGCGAGTTACTTATAATTAAAAAACTTTATTTTTTTTGCATTAAACGTCAGTTGTATCAAATCATATTAAGAGTCCTGTATGTTTTCGTTAAAGTATTACCAGAAACGACTAGTTTTTTATTTCACAATTAATAATATCTAAAAAATTGCTTAAAGAATAGTGTAACGCGATTTACCGGTAACTCGCGTTAGTTTTGTAACACGAGTAACTGATTTTGTTTTTAGGCACAATGCCTCTCACTGCGGCAGAAAAAATGAAATGACGAAGGGAGAAACTGAAACAAGAAGGAACATACGAAGAGTATAAAAAAACATAGACTAGCTTGCCAAAAAAGCAGAAAGAAGAAAAAATATATTATTGAAGGATATGCTACAGCTAAACGGATAAGCGTTATAAAAAAAGAACGCGAGAAAACCAAAGAAAGAGTGGCTAAACATTGCCATAATGTTTGTTTCTGCAAGTATCATGAAAATTTTCTGTTGGCAGTGAACGCGTTGAGTTCTGTTATAAGTAGTTCAAAGTATGACCACAGTTTTTGCGAATCACCAAAAACAGAATGCTGGATGAATAGATGCCAACAGTGTAAAGATTCTCTGAAAATTAAACTTGTAGAGTATCAGCATGCATGCAACAACATGCCTGATGAAGTGACGTGGTATGTGTGGAAAGACTGTGAGGGAAAACTATGCAAAGTCCAAGAAAATGGCACAGTGAATGAACTCATTGAACATGTTATAGAAATATCTCCAGGATTCTACGAACATGCCTAAATCAAACGAAACCAAGCTGCTTCTAATGAAAGTGATAAAAAGTCTGTATCAATTTTTGCCTTAATTCAAGTGGATTCTTCTGAGAACTTTACATGTATTGCTCAGGACGAAATACAAAGTTTTTATTGGGTCAAACCTCAACTGACTTTGTTCACTGTATCCGCTTGGAGAGGACAACAAAAATATCAAATAAGAATTCCAGCAAAATTAGAAAGAATGAAGAAAAATCAAACTAAAAAGTAAATTTAGACAGCCGTAAGGCTGTACTGACAGGACAAACAAGAAATCAAAACAAAAAGTCAAGGGAACATTTTTTTGATAGATAAAAGAATTAACTGGTATGAAAGATAAAATTCAACATAAAATATAACTCAAAAGACTACCAAATAAAAAATAGACAAATACCGACAATAATATAAAATATTACACTAAAAAAATTATTTTTCTTCATTTATATTTTAATCATTAACTTGAAAATAAGAATGACGATATACCTAAAATTTTTAAATTTATTTTTATATATACATTCATTTATTAATTAAATTAAAAACTAAATTAAAGAGCACCAATTTAGGCATGATGTGGCCTAAGGCCAACATTATTTCAGTGTCCTGGAAGAGACTCATGGAAGCCCATTCAAATCTTAATATTGAATACCCGCTACTACCGACAGTCACAGACTCAGAAAATAAATCAAAACAGGCACAGGCAAAGTCAGGTTATTGTTGAAAGTGGGATATGGGTGTCATTGAAAAGCTAGAGTCGTGCTCTTTCGATCTTTGAACTTCAACTAAACAAAAAACAATGTATGTAGTAACACTAGCCAAAATATAAATCCCTATCCTGGGAAAAAACAATCTATGTCTTTGCTTTGTATGAAGAAACGGTCGAAGTTAGTTTTCAAGTTTTTTAATAAACATTCTCGAAGTTTTGGAGAGTTCCTTAACAAGAATGGCTAACGGATTTTTTATTGTATTTTGCAAGAGGGTGACAGCTTTCTACCAGCAGGGCCGGCTTAAGATCAATTGGCACCTTAGGCGAACGGCAATTTTCGGACCCCAGCCCTTGCTTTACACTATAGAACTTTAAAAAAATCGATTTTTTTCTTTTTTACATTTGTCAACTCCTTAAACCTTTAAAAATAACCTTCTAAAATATTTTGGAGAAATTTAAACGTTGAATCGAGATATAACGACTTTAAGCGCGCGCTTTCTCGGCTCTCCTCAGGAGTTCGGGCAGCCGTCGGTCTCGCAGGGTGTCTGTGTTTCTCTTTCTGCAAAATACCCGATACTTGTATGCATATTATATGTCCGGCTTTCTCGTGTATTGATGGCGGCGACTTTTATATGGTCCAGGAATAGTTGATTGAGCAGTCGTAATGGCATTTTTTGAAACGGCGGACAGTTTTCGATTTTTCAATAACGGTGGTCAATTATTGTGTGAGAACCCTTCATCTTTGAAACCCTTTTTAAATTTTTTGTTTCAGACTTGCCAATCCTGAGATTAACTGTCCGCCAGGGCACAAGGGTTTTTCAAGAACTCAACTTTGGCGCCCTCTATAAATTAGACAAAAAAATCAAGGTAACATTTTTTTTGTATTCTAAAACATTGGATAATGTTTTAAAAAAGTTTAATGTTCATATCTAATAAAGGAACTGAGAAAAAAAATCTTGAAAATTTGCTTTTTTTTAGCCTTTTAAAGTGTTAAATGAACTAAAAGGCGAAATAGTATTTTTAAGTCAGCTAAAATTTTGTTAACATTTTACTTAATTAATTTCGTTAAATGCGTTCAAGAAAAAAGCCCTTAGAATACGCAGAAGACCTCTGGTTAATATTTATAAATTTTTGCACAATTTTTTTGCTTTTCGTTTAGTGAAATTGCGCCCCCTACAATTGGTTGCCCTAGGCAACCTAGTAGCCTCAACCTGCCTCTCAAGTTCCTCAGGTAACGTGGAGCGCCATCGAGCCAGGGGCGAGACAACTTATGAGATCCCGACCTTGAGATGCCAGCTAGTAAAACAGGCATAAAGAATATCGTAGAAAGTGCATACAGCCAGATCGACATCGCACTCTCGCAGCACGCCAGACTAATTACAAGAAGTAAGCCACTCATCAATGGCCAAGAAGTCAGCCCGCCTGAAATTGAAAAAAAGTCGTCAAGTTAAGAAGGACGAGTGTCATTAGTATCGAGACGCATGACAACTAAAAGCGAAGGGTGGTGACGCGAATCGGGAACCAAGGGGGTCATGCATCTTCTCACCGTCAAACTATCAGGGTCAGAAGAAAAGACAAGTTCCAAAAATCTTCCTGAATCGTTGGCGATATCCCAACACTGAACCAATCCGAATGAGGCCACGGAATCCAGAAAGAAAAACGCGCATCGGGGAGCAGATGCGAAAGAGGGTGAAAGACCATCAGTGTCGGGGGAATGTACCCATCCTATGGTGGGACGATTGAGGTCAACAAAAAATCAGGATTATACACTATATAACATAAAAAGAATCATCTAAATCGGTCTACGCGTTAACAAGTTGACATCCAACCCCTCCCCTCCTACAACCCCACCGTTTAAAATTGCATCGCGGTAGCAATCCAACTGTGTCCACGCGTTACGTAGTTAGACTACTCCTCCCTCTTCCCACCCCACACTAGAAACATATTTTTGCATTATTAGTAATGGGGGATCATACTCTATACAACAACAAAAGAATCATCCAAATCGGTCGACGCATTACGAAGTTAGGTTTCACCCCTGGCAATGGCAATGGTAAGTTTTACGTTAGAGTCATAGTTTGCATGGCGCGAAAGGTGACCATAAGGCCGCAATTGTATTTTGAACCTAATAGAAATCTAAATTCGCAGAGTTGCGTTGGTAGTTCCTCAGCCTCTTAATCGCCTTCCACACGGTCTGCTTTATTAAAAATTATTGAGCTGAAAACAGAGACAAGTGTTTGCTTTTATTCTGACTTTATATCATTTTCCGTTCCATATTTTCCTCATTTTGCTATAAAATTGGGTCACAATGTCATTTCCCTATTGCATTCCCCGGATATGACGCATGTAATTACTATTTGGAGTTGTTGAAATGCAAAAAAATCAAGTGCCTCCTTTTTCACGTTAAAGCTTCATTCCGCGGCACAAACTCGGGGGCTGACGTTAAAAGTCTCACACACAAGAAGGGTAGAAAAGCCGACTTGAAGCTATTAAAGGTGAAGAGGGGAAGAGAAAAGGGACACAAGAAGGAGCTTGCATACAAAACAATTCTTCATTAAAAATTGTACATTTTTGTTCATTTTCACGTTCTAATTATTTTCCTCTTTTAAACTGTGCTGTTTGCCACATTTAAAAGTGTTGCGGAAAGAAATCTGAGATTATTTCGCACAACAAAGAGTCTCTTTCGTTTTGATCGCAGTTTAAAAAAGCGGAAACGGCAAAACAATGAATTTCATTATGCAGAGCAAAAATGAGAAAAGCAAATGCTGGCGGGTACTCTCAGAGTGGACGGACGTGCATTAACTTGGATACACTCAAAGGAGGCTGCGGAATGAATGGCGATGCCACTGTATCTTTCATGGGATTCAAGTGACACATACCTGTTGGGTAGTAGCTTTGAACGTATTTAAAAATGACGAAAAGGATGCCAGAAGCTGTCGACTTACTGACATTATTTGTTCACAAAAATGTTACTTTTCAGTAAGAAAAGAACTGTGTAGAAAGAGGCCATCTTAAATTTTTGAAACAATCTTTTACGAGTTTTGTTTTTCGGGGCGAAAAATGTAATTGAAAAAGAACATGCTATAAATTCGTGCATACTGGCACTTTTTCCTTTTTGATAAAATGTTTTAAATTTTAAAACAATTTCAACGTCTGTTTTCGTATTGAAATTTATTTTTCTGCCTTTATCTTATTCAGTTATAACTAAGTTTTCAAGTCTTCTCTCTCCTAAACCTACAAGGATAAGACTACATGCTGCTTAAAGGAACTGACGTCATACATGTATTACTAAAAGGATAAAAGCACGGTTCCAACTCATTCTTAACTTCATCTAAATATAACTATCCTAATCAGCTTTCCAAAAATGTCAACACTACTGTTGTATCTCCTACCATTGCACGTACAGTCACTGGTCTCCGATTACCTAAAATTCAGAATTTTCCCAAATTTTCTCGGAAATTCATGTAATTAGTGCACCTCCCTTTTTATTTTCATTGGATTGCTCATCTTATAACATTTCCAAAAAGGTGCAACATGTCCACGTAGAGAAAATATGTAGAAATTTATACTTAGAAATCCTATTGGAGAATATTATAAAAATCAAAAAATTAAAGAAATTAAACTCAAATTATTGCTTTTTATTGAATTTAAAAATAATTACAATTAATCCGTTCAAAATGTCCACCGCCACTTTGGATGCATTTCAACAATCTCCATCTAAGTCCTTGTTTAAGGCGTATTGCAGCCAGCCTTTCCCGTATTTTCGTCGCTGCACTCCCAATTCGGGTAACTGAATCCTCCCTAGTGTTAACAGTGCTTGAATAAACATCATTCTTCATTGTTCTCCATAAGAAAAAGTCCAATGGGGTAAGGTCTGAAGATCTAGTAGGCCAAGGAATCCGTGCACCTCGTCCAATCCAGCGGTTAAAATTTTTCCACTTAGTATTGCCTTTACACGTGTTAGCAGTATGCGCTGGTGCTCCATCGTGTTGGCAAAACATGTCCGTTCGACTATGCACAGGGATTTCCTCTATTAGATCTAGCAGTGTATTGTCCAAAGAGTCAGCATAAATTTCCCTATTAAGCACTTGCGGCAAAATGAATGGTCCTACCAAATGGTTGCCGATGATACCAGCCCAAACATTGACACAGAATCTCTGCTGGAATGAGGTCACCGTTACTCTATGTGGGTTAGTGTTCGACCAGGTATGGAGGTTATGGAAGTCAAGTATCATTCCTGGTGAATTGAGATTCATCCGGCCACAGATTTCGGTCCAGAAACGCTCTGCCGTCAATGTCGCGTCCCAGAAGCCAAGTGCTAAATTCTAGTTTTCTCTAGAAATCTGCTTCCAGTAGTCCTTCGGCTGGGTGATGATGATATGGACGTAATCCCCCTCGATGAGTAACCCTCCAAACCTTGAATGACGACACTCCTAATCGCCTTGCGACTCGTTTCGTGCTCGTCTCAGGGTCCTGCTTCACGATAGTGATTATTTGCTGCTCGACGTCGGCAGAAGTTCCCGAAGTTTCGGGTTGTGTCTCCATATCGTGTGAAGTTACACTTCCTGTTTCTCTTAACCTTTGGAAAGTCCGTGTAAATACCGCTCTTTGGAGTGCTCACCGATAAGGGAATCTCCTTTGATTTTCCAGTACAGCCGCTCTCTCTTTTCCGTCTACTACACCATAAATGTAAATAATATCCGCGTATTCCTCAAATGTAAATTCTAACATTTTTTAATAATTGTTGCTTAAAAACACCCGTACTTATGGATTTTTTTTTCAATTATCATAGGTATTCTTGCTAACTGACTTATAGCAAAATTTCCATTAGGTAAGAGTAACAGAACGCCAGGACTCAAGGGTGTGAATTCTGGCTACCACAAGCTAATATCGGCAATAAAACAAAATTACACTAAAATTTTTATAACTTTTTTGAAGCAATAATTAAAATTAATTACCTGTTAACCAAAAAAAAAAAACATTTTCCACCCTTTATCTTAAAAATTGTGTTTATGTAAAGAATTTCCTCCCTAAAGTGCAATAAAATAATTAGGTAGTTAGGGATTTCTAAAGATGCGGTTTTTCTAATCTTTCGTCTACCTTGCAATGTTGCACCTTTTTGAAAAGGTAATAAGATGGGAAATCCAATAAAAATAAAAGAAAGTTCTACTAATTGCCTGAATTTCACAGAAAATTTGAGAAAATGCTGAATTTTAGGTAATCGGAAACCATTATTTCACTTTTGGAAGTGACTGTACGTGCAATGGTAGGAGTTAGATCAGTTGTGTTGACACTTTTGAAAAGGCCATTGGGAAAGTAGATTTTAAGCATTTGTTTGATGTCGCTGTGTTGGGTTTGAGATTCAGATCTATGTGCCGTACCACACTTGTCCTGCTTCCGCGCGATGAAGTCCGCACGAGTGCCCACACTTGTCGTGTCGGATTTTGTGTAGAACACACGCAATTTATTGTATGTAGTGGTAACATTAAAGCAGTTTCCGAACCCAAATAAACCTTGCTTTGAATGTATGCGTGCCAATCCGACGATAAATAGGAAAGTTCCGTGCGGATTTCCCTATACACCCCTGCACGCCCTCTCTCCAACAAACTGCGATGAAGCAGGACAAGTGTGGTACGGCACTATCACCCCACTAATTTTGGCACGTCAGATCTGAAACACCCTGTATAAATAAAAATGAATGGCTAAATGTGAGAACGGCTGAACCAATTCGGCTAATTTTTTTTTGTTACATATTCGTTGAAGTCCGAGGAAGGTTCTTCTGAAGAGAAAAATTGGTAAAATTGCACGGAAAAACGTAAAAACCATAATGTTCTTTATCACATTCAAACTGTTCCCAGCTGTCAATTCTAAAGCCCGGTATTGTGTTCATTTAGCGGCTAAATTATGTATGGAAATTTAGCTGCGAAATATTTAGCCTGAACGCGGTATTGTGTTTTTGCAGCTAAAAATGTGTTTAGTTTTCACATGTAGATGACAATTCTTTACCAAATCAATGTGTTAGCTTCAGATTTATCTTACCAGTACTATATCTTCGTCCATATCACATTCTCCACACATTTCAGTTAACAACTTTATTTGACTAAACTGCAAAACACTAAATATAAAGAAAAATGTACGGCAGCTGATTGTTAAAAGTAGCCACCTATAGTTTGAAACAAATAACTTTGTTGTCAAAAATTTAGCGCGAAAAAAAGGTCCGCCGCTAAAAATTTAGCCGGTAAATGAACACAATACCGGGCTTAAGCTGGCGATCTGAGATCGATTAATAGAGGAATCGAAGTTTTGTTTGGTCGTAAAGATCGAGCAATGAATCGATCAAATGAATCGATCTCAGACACCCTAAAATCGACTTTCGATTCATTGACTTACTGTTTCGTTTTATTCAGACAAAAGAAGAGAGTACCAAACCATAATATAGTATAAAGAAAAAACATTTAATATTTAATTAGAAACTTATTAATTATTCGAAGAACTCTGTGATGGCAAAGGTTTTGCAGCAATGTAAATTGATAGTGTGGGATGAATTCACGATGGCACATAAAAAGTCTTTGGAGGCATTATACCGAGGCATGCAAGATCTGCGGAACAATCAAGATATTTTCGTCAAACATTGCCAGTGATTCCACGGTCAACGCCAGCTGATGAACATAATGTATGTTTAAAGTCCTCTGTTTTAGGGAAACACGTCAAGATACTAAATTTAACCAAGAACATGCGTGTCGAGTTGCGAAATGATCGATCTAGAAGAATAGTTTCAAAACAACTCATTGGACATAGGTAATGGCAAATTCCCTGTAGACTTTTTGACTGGCTGCGTTACCTTTCCTGAAAATTGTTGTCAGTTTACTGAACAAAAAACCGAACTCATTCAAAAGGTGTTCCCAAACGTTGCTCAAAGTTACAGAGATCATATTTGGTTGAGCGGAGGAGCTGTATTATCTGCCAAAAACATGAATGTAAATGAATTAAATTTCGAAATTCAAAATGAAATTGCCGGTGAATTGAGGACATACAAATCAGATGATGTCGTCAACTATCCAACCGAATTTTTGAACTCGCTGTATCTGCCAGGATTGCCGCCTCACAATCTTCAATTAAGGGTTGGATCGGTGATCATAATAGGTCTGTTTGTTTCGCTCCACTTTTTCTGAAGTGCCTGCACTATGTGCAAAATTTACGTCAAACGGCGTTTGTTTCGCTCTCGGCGCAAAGTTAGTGCAAAAAGTGGAGATTTCTGCACTTGCTTTGGATGAAGTGCAGTGAGTGCAGGCAGATATTTGACATTTCTCAGACAATTGTCAAACAAAGCCGGTCTTAATTGAAGTGATTTTAATTAATTATCAGACGAGTCACACATAATTTCTTGCATTAAAGTCGGTAATATATTATTTTCCGTTTTATTTGTGATATTAAACAATTGTATTAACCAAAACACGTTCCGTTAAATATTATTGACAGAAAATTGTACATAAAACGTTTGTTTCGCCGACGTTAGTGTAGGGCAAATTGCTACACCTTTGACGTCACATCGATTACACTCTACACTACTTCTGCAATTTTCTGGCAGCGAAACAAACAGACCTAATGTTGCGAAATATCAACGAACCGCGTCTTTGTAACGGCTAGCGGTGAAAAAATTACTAAACAACGTGATCGAAGCACTGATCCAAGGATTTTGCTGGTCTGCCTTTGCCGGATGAAAATGAAGAAAATTCCAATATTGATGTAGAAGGTAAAGACGAATGCGTCGCAAATATTGAAAATGTGAGATGACACGGAAGACTTTAATTCATTAGCACTGATTTCCATTACTGTATTTAACCACGACTCAGAGAATTTTCTTCTTCTTTCGAGGGCCTTGGTGAATTTACTGAGGTTGTGTGGAAGAGGTTGAATGAATAGATGGTTTGCTGATATTTCTTGCTTCTGGTGCTAGTTTTGCTGCATCCGGAAAGGAAAACCTGTTAGGCAGTAGCGGGTTACGAATTTTGTATCTTTTGATCGACATGAGAGAGGTCGAATTTTTCTATAACTCTAATTCTTTGGATATCTTTCTTCTTTAGAAAACTTAGGCAAGTTTTTTCGAAGAATCCGTGAAGTTCAAGACAATTGACACACTTTTTGGTTAAAACACAAATTTCACCTTCACTCATCAAATGGGATTTATTTGCACAGTTTGGGCAGGCTTTTTAATTTTTGCACAATATTGTAAGATGCCCGAATTCAAAGCAATTGTAACAACGGAGAGGTAGAGGAACAAAAGGTCTAATTTGAATTCTGTTGTATCCAATGTATATGAATTCAGGAGCCGATGATGTTGCAAAGGTAAGTATGTAGAGTCCAAATTCTTTCTTTTGGTTTTCTTCTTGCCTGGTAGGCTTGATGTCTTGAGTTCTTGTAAGATTTCTTCATCTGACACGTATTGCAAATCACGAAAATAAATGACACCCTTAGCTTCGTTAATGTAATTAGTTTTTCTGCCTGTTTTTTTGTTCCGTTTTTTATACGATGTGGCCAAATCCTAGGGGACAACCCTTTGATGCGTTAGCATGGTTTTGACCGGCAGGGAATTAGGGTAAGGGAAGTGAGGAAACTTGAGTCTTTCTTTTTTGCATTGCTGTGAGCTAGACAACAGCTCAGAGACGGAGTGGATTATTTTAATTTCTTAATAAAAGCTGACGGGGTCATCTGGTCTCGAACCCGGGACCCATGGCATGTTGGTCGTGCCGCTCAACGAATTTCTCCAATTCCGTCTCCTTTTCGTTTTTGTTTTTATCAGAATAATACCGTTTCTGAGCTTTTTGGATTTTTCAACTTAACCGCCTGCTACCGAGACGATCACTTTTTTCAATAAAAAAGGCGAAACCGTTAGCATTGTCTGTTGACCACTATTTCTAGTCATGACGAGGTACTTTGCGCCGGGTGTACCATTTTTAGGAGTTTTCGATTTATGGAATGCGAGCCAGCTTGGCTCCCCCATCTTGGGGAGTCCCTTGGATTACCGACTATTCATAAATAACAAATTCACCGAGGAAACAAAAGGGCAATAAAAAGAGAGAATGAAGGCACGTAATTGAACACCGATAACGAGCATGAGTTTACGTACAATAAAATTTTTGGACCGAACGCACGCCAAACTGATGTCGCTTGATCCTTATTTAAACAAAAAAATAACATCCTGGGTTTTTCCAGATGGTAGAACTGAGGACCAAATTGACTATATTGCTGTTTCGAATATCCGTGGGCTAACTTACGTAAAATTTTTAACATGGCTTTTTATATAGTAAACATTTAAAATTATTGAAAAATTTAATATTTATATAAGTATTATATGTATATGCTTTTATTAAAAAAATTGTATATTAGCTGAATTTATAACTTAAAGCAGTTTGAGAAACACTAGTAATATAAAAGTTATCGAACTGACTCATAAAACAGCCTGGAAATGACACAAAAACCGTTAGTTTTTAAATAGTTATCGACATTGCATTCATTCCTCTCCGCAGTAAAGTTTTAAATAAATTTGTTTTAAAAATGAATTTTTCAAAAAGTACACGTTATAGTAATACTTTTAAGTTAATTGAATATGGGGCTGAATGGGAGAGATATTTAGTGGATGATGAAAGCGAAAATGATCTTTTTGGTCCGTTGACACCGAAATTTCAATCCTTGACAAAGCCAATTGTTGAATTTATCGCTAAAATTTGCAAAGAGTTTAAATTTCATCCCGAGATAGAGTTTACAATATACAATACTATGGATGCCTTTTTTGTAAAATACTTCATTGCTTTAAGAAAAGACATTAAAAATTTACGAGATCCTGCTGAAGCAAGTAAAAAATGGAAATCGATGCTGTCACAGACAAAGGAAGACATTTCAATTGAAATTTTCTGTATTTCCATGATTTGTGCCAAATACGTAGACAGTTACACGCCAATTCCTCTGCAGAGAATGTTAGCTACGCTTCAAAAGGCAGGGTGTCAAGTGAACATAGATGAACTTAAGCAGACGGAGTTTAAAGTATTTAAATTACTTGAGTTCCAGGTAAGTTTAAGCTAAACTATTATAAAATATAAATTTTTTGAAAATAAATTAAACTTATTACAGATAGCGAAGCCAATTGCCTTTCATATTATTCATTTCATTACGCAGAAGATATATAAAGCTGATAATACGCAATACAGGACATTCCTAGAGACCTGTGTATTAGTGCTGCGCTTTATTTACCTTGAGCGAGAACATATTTTTCAGAGGTACGTAATTAAACGTATGTTAAAATTCCTGTGTAGCATTATCTGTCATATTAAGTTTTAAGTATTTATCAACTTTATTTAATAATACCCTGTACCCAGCAGAAAATCAGTCACCGTGGATAGTCGAAAAACAAAGAGGTTCTAAGTGCGTTTTTTTTGGTTATTAATTTTTTTTAATTTTATTTTTATGTATGACCGGGCATAATTTTGTAACGCGTGGACCGATTTTGATGATTATTTTTTTGTTGAGTAGATTGGTACCATGTCAAAAAAATGTTTGCTGTGGTGGGGATGGGGTTTAAACAACCTAACTTTGTCGTAGACCGATTTGAATGATTCTTTTTTTGTTGTATAGAGTAATATGCTAGACACTCGATAAGCATGAATGATCATTCGAGGAGGAATGATCATAGCACAGCCTGTGTGTCATCACGTCATAGGAATGAATGAATTACGTTCCTGCAAGCTCATTCAATGCCAATGAGCATTCCGACTTGTTGTATGGGGCGCTTGCTATGGTGAAATATGACGAATTATTTTAAAAATTGAAAAAAATTGTGTGTCCGTCAGAGCACGAATGATCATCGCTCAAATAGCGTCATTAAAGTAATGAGTATTCCTGCTTATCGTATGTCTAGCATATAAGATCCCCCCATTGCTATTAATGAAAAAAATTTGGTCCTAGGGTGGGGAAGGGATGGGTAAGGGTAGTCTAACTTCGGAACACCTAAACTGATTTGGATGATTAATTTTTTGTTGGATTGAGAATGTTCCCCAAATGGTAGTGTGTCAAAAATCTTGCTAGTGAGGTGGGGGAGGAAACTAACTTTTTAATGTGTGGACCGATTTGGATGGTTCTGTTTTGTTGTTGTATAGAATATGATTACCTATTGTTAATAATGGATAAAAAAAATCTTCAATGGTGGGTCGGGGAACGGGGTGGTAATCTAACTTCGTAATGCGTGGACCGATTTGGTTGATTCTGGGGCGGAGTGGGAAGGGGTCGTTACCCAATTACTTAACGCATAGACTTATTTGGATGATTCTTTTTTGATGTATAGGTAGAGGAAATGTTGACCAAGGGTTGTGTTGTAGAGTACGGTGGCGATGGTAAACATTTTTTATTTAAGGAAAGGGTATTAAAGGGTGACCGTGACTAATTTCGTAATATGTTGCCCGATTTCGAGTTCAAATGCCCGATTTCCGTTCTATAGAGTGCACTACCTCTGCAACTGAGGAAATTGGTTTGTTTGTATGAGCAGCATTTTTCGAGTCGTATATATTATATAAAGGTACTAAAAAGTGAAAATTAAAATAGTTTTTTAAAAAAAGTTGAACCGACTTCACAAGGAGGGCTAAAAAAGCCTAAAATAATTTTTTATTTTATATCTGTTACGACATTTTGAAGTCGGTGCAAATTAAACAAACAAAACAACTGCCCAACTACAATTGGAGATAATATATAAAACTACCTGAACGTTGCAGCTGACGGAATCATAAGGAAGGACGATTAAATACTTTTGTTGTAGTTGTTTTATTTCTTTTGTTTTATACTTTTTAACGCTTTTTGTGAAGTCGGTTCACCTTTATAAAAAAGTTAATTTTTTGATTTTTTACAGCCAAAAAACCAGGTGACCCTGAAAGTAAATATTTACCAAAAATAGTTACAATTAGTAAGCATAATAATAACAATAACAATAATAACTTATTTGGATCAGTATACACAAGACTAATGTCTTTTAATAAGTATACAAGAATTAAATTACGGAAAAATGCAGTTACTTAACTAAAAAAAATGCAGAGTAATAAACTATATAATACAAACAAAAATATAGAAAAATGTTTCGAAAGGAGTAATTAAATAAAAGAAAAAGAAAAGATAATAGAAAGTAATTTAACCGCAAATCAGTAAAAGATTGACAACCGTGTACCCAGGCCGAAGATATAATAATCAAGACAGAAAGTAACGCCTCAACATATTTTTAAACTCAGAAGTCCTTCCAAGCCCCCTGACATTTTTGGGAAGTGAATTCCACAAGCAAGAAATAACAACAAAATAAGAACGCCGCCCAATAACGTATCGCGCTCGCGGAATTAAAAGAGATTTATGACGAGTTGACTGGAGAAAACGCAAATGTTCATATAGATAGGAGGTAAGAAATCAGTGAACATCCCAGAATTATATTTTTTTTTGCGGGAGAGGTGAAAATCTTCAAAAAAAACCAGACAGCCCGTGCCCTCCGGTACATAGTGTGAGATTCTTACTCACTAAAAACACCTCTCTGGGGATTAGCCGAAACAGACCACATAACCGGGTCCCTTTTCGTCCCCTCCCAGTCTCCCTTAGTGGGGGCAACTGAGTATCCAGTTATCCCACTGTCGCCACTAACCTCGGTTTCCTGGGTCACTGCTAGAATCCTAGCCTATCTGCATAAATCCATGTTTTCCTACCATCTCCAGTGTTCCTTATTGGTCCATGCGTTAGTACATCACTCACCCCTTCACTGTCTATGACATTGAAGGGTGACGGGCCGTAACGCTTTAGTCCTGAGCCAGGACAAGGAACCCCCTCCGGATTAACCGCAGCTAACCCTACGGAAGGCAGATCTGAATAAATCCATGTTTTCCCACCGTTTCCAGTGTTCCTTCTTGGTCCATGCGTTAATTACAACCTTCATCTCTTCTCTGCCTACGGCATTGAAGGGTTCCAGGCCGTAACGCTTTAGTCCTCAGCCAGGACAAGGAACCCCCTCCGGATTAAGCGAAGCTAACCCTTTGGTAGGCAGATTTGCATCTTCTACTGGTGTGCGTATCGCGGAGATAGCCAACTCGTTAGAGTCTCCCGTCTCTGCACTGCCGCACCTGAGGAAGTGCTAGTTATTATTATGCCAATGGCACCCTCTTCCAGGACTGCTACAGCAGTTTCAGCCGATGGGAGCGAGCCAGCCTCCATAGCCGCCACAGTTCCTTCGAAAGGTAATTCTCCCAACGCTGCTACTGTTGTGTTGGGTATAGCCAACCTGTTAGGGTCTCCCATACAATCCACCTCCACTACCACAGAAGCGCCCGAGGAAAAAGCCATTCGCGACCCAATTACCCCTGGGTCCTGCAGAGGGGACGACGACACGGCAGACTCCTTTGGAGTTAGGGGGATTTTTCAAGAGGTTATCTCCTCCCGCATTAGTTACTTGGCTACATTCTAGGATGCATTGCCCGGTTGCTACCACCTGAGGTGTAACTAACACTTGAGAATATCCAGATGAGGATCACCGTATCCTAGAAGGCTTCAACTCGTCCGTCCATTCTCCAGCAACCAGCAATTGTATTACTGTAAGCCGAAACATGTTTATGACGTATCAGGCCATAAACAAATCGTACGCAATCATTAAAGGCAACAGTTATCCTTCGATTACATTCTGCATAAAATTGTCAGTAATCATGTGGTATCAACAGAGTTTTAACATGTTTTAATTTCAAAGCAACGGATAAGGAATTTCCAGAGAGCCAAAGCTGTCGCTATATACCTTTTGGAGAATGTAGCTTAACTGCTCACAGAATTTCATTTGACCACTGAAGAACACTCCTACGTTTTTTACTTTGTTTACGTCTGGCAACTGAACACCATCCAAGTAAATTAGGGGGAGCTCTGTAGTATTAAGTTGGCTTCTATAGCAAAACAAACATGAAGATTTGAAAGGATTAAGCAAAAGCTTGTTGTTTGAAACCCATGCGGAAATGTTAAATAAATCATTATTAATACGGCAAATACAATCTTCGATTAATCCTATAGGTCTGGATAAATAAATCTGTACGCTGTCTGCGTATAGATGGATGTTCACTTCATGGATAACATCAGGAAGATCATTTATAAATAGACAGAACAATAGAGGACCGAGAAACGATCCCTGAGGTATCCCCCTGGCAGTTTTGACAAAATTCGACTTATTTTCGCCAACCCCAACTTGTTGCTCCCGATCAGACAAGAAATCCCAGATAATTTTAATAGCGGAGCGAGAAAAATCCTACATTATACCCAATTTCCACAACAATATACCATGATCCACCGAATCGAAGGCTTTAGAAAAGTCAAGCAGTACCATAACGGTCATTAGATCATTATCCAAAGAGGAGCGTATGTCAGACGACACCTTCAATAGAACAGTTTCACAACTATGACCTTTGCGAAAACCGGACTGCCATTGTAATAAAAAATTATTATCAGAGAAAAAATGTAAGGACAGAACATTTTGCCAACGGTATAACTATTGCATTTTTCCACATATTGGGAAACTGCGAATGAGTAAGACAAGAATTAAAAATAAAAAGCAGGCTATCGAGAATCAATGGTAGTAACATCTTGAAAAATTTTGGCGAGATCTCATCAGAACCAGTTGCATTGGACCTAATAGAAGTGATGATTTCTACAACCTCTTCATGACCGACACAAGCAAAACTGAAGTTGCCATCCAATTCAACGTGGATAGACTCGGAAAGGGCTGTGAAGGAAGTGTTAGAACCAGAAGAGGCAAAATGAATGTTGAGTTCATCTGCGTCCAGGCCATGAGTGGAAGAGTTTTACCACATACACCACTCTGTTTGATATTTAACCACAGCCTTTTAGCCGGAAGGGATGTACCTAATAGTTTTCCAAAGTATTCTCTTTCACCAAATTTCTAATTCTTTTATAATGCAAAAAGCGGTCCTGTGTCCTACACACTTTATAACTTGAATAAAGGTATTCTCTAAGAAATATTTTCCTACCGTTCCGAAGTCGTATTGGAATAAGCTCCTCCAATTTGATGTTTTGCCGTATTAAGGGGAGGGTGGACCCTTTCCTTGATCCTTTTTGGCCATTCGTTAGCTTTTTAATTTTCCCCTATACCGACATGTTCTGGAACCCAACAGAGCTTAACCGTAAGGTGTGAAATGGTTCCAGTACCCTGATACAGTTTCTAACACGTTTCGTTTCGAATTTATCCAATTGGAGTTCAACTTTGCAGCTTTTATTAAAGCGTATATTTCTGCTTGGAAGACTGCATTCATGTGTGGCTCTATAAGACATTTCTATTTGCAGCACGTGCGCGAAGACTCCAGTTCCGATGCCCTTATTTCATTTTGATCAGTCTGTGAAGATGGATGTTACCCTAATAATGTTATAAGGGCGCTTTCAGTCATCTCTGCTAGAAGTGATAGACTCGGCGCCAAAAAAGATGATATTTTCTCGCGCATGAAGGAAATGATAATTCTTGTACAATGAAAGCTGTTTATTTCGATTGTATTACTCCGTTAAACAACCATTTTAGCCCGCCGTAGCTTCCCATAGCATTCGATAACGACGAGAGCGGCAATGGTCTAACTAAATAAGATTTGATGGCGTTTTGTTTCTATAGGAAGTCAAAGAGCTAAACAGAAAATGTATTTTTGCACCTTTCATGATATTTTGTGCCTATATTTTCAAAGTGTAGGTATACTCTCCTCACAAGTTTTTCACATTTACCGCAGTACAGTTAGACTGCGCAAGCTAAATCAAAAGTTAAAAATATCATCTTTTTTTTTAAATAAATAGAATTAACCCTTCTAACTCAGAAGGCGCACTTCACAGGCAGAGGCCTGGAATCAATTGACCTATTCACCAGAATATAACAAATATTGAGATGAATGAGGCTCCCACAACCCATGCAATAAAATATTAGTAAACAAAAAAAAACAAAAACAAAACCAAATCTATAACAATCCCAAACACTACAATCAGGGGTACAAAGACAACAGAGATCGTTTAAGCAAATCTTTAGTAAGAGCCAGGTCAAAAATAGGACACAAATTCACGGCTCTACACATGCGGTTAATAGGCTCATGCATACCATAGTTAGAGCGAGAATGGATAACATGAAGTAAAGGCAATCTCCTTAAGCTATACGGGGTTTGCCTAAAAGTAACCAAACTTGCAAGAGTAAGAGAATCTATATTCAAGTTCAAAAGCTGATGAATAAAGACTAGGTCAGCAATTCTACGACGTTCCTCTAACGAGTGCATATTAAGCAATCGGAGGCGATCCTCATAAGGAGGAAGCCTTAATGGGTCATTCCACGGGAGGTCCCTTAGAGCGAACCTAACAAAGTTCCGCTGCACCGATTCAATGCGTCTAGAATGAACAGCATAGCAAGGAGACCAAACCTGTGATGCGTACTCAAGAATTGGTCTAACTAAAGAAAAAAATAAGTGAATAAGGGTCTGTCGATCACAAAACTCCCTTGACCACCGCTTAAAAAAGCCAAGGACTGAATTACTTCGAGATACTATATGGTTTATGTGCAGAGTGAAATCGAGTTTCTTGTCTAGCTTTACACCGAGGTCAGTAACGGACTCCACACGACGGATATTAGTTTCCGCAAAGGTATAATCAAAGACGAGCTGATTGATGCTCCTAGAAAATGACATAACTTCACATTTATCCAGGTTAAGTTGCAGTCCATTTGTGGCACACCAACCCCTGAAGGTATTCAAATCATCCTGAATGCAGGAAGAATCATAACTGTTTCTAACGCATGAGAAAATCTTCATATCGTCTGCATAGATTAAAACTTTGGAGTGATTAATCAGAGGGACAATGTCGTCAATGGCAAGAATAAACAGCAGCGGCCCCAGATGGCTACCTTGCGGTACAACAGATGAAGCCCTAACGATTTTAGATAAAGTATTACGGAAAGAGACACGGTAAGTCCTATCTTTTAAGTAAGAGCAGATCCAGTCGCGCAATAAAGGCGGAAAACCCAACCTTTCAAACTTAAGCATAATCACAGGGTGAGGGAGCTTATCAAATGCCTTGCTAAAGTCGGTGTAGACACAGTCAGTCTGGAGTCCCTGTTGGAAGGCAGAGATAATGTGTGATGTAAATTCCAGAAGGTTGGTTGTTGTCGATCTACCAGGCAGAAAGCCATGTTGATTAGATGAGATTAACCCCTTACACTGCCCAACAAGCTGTGAGTATATAACAGATTCAAACAACTTGGGTATGCAGGAAAGCTTCGCGATTGGCCTATAATTTGTTATGGAGTTTTTAAGCCCCTTTTTATAAACAGGAATTATAAAGGAGTTCTTCCATAAGGTAGGAAATCTGCCGGCCTGAAGAGATTTGTTGAAGATGAGTTCCAATGGAGTGAGTAAAGCATCAGAACAGGATCTCAAGAATACAGGTGGAACACCATCAGGACCAAAAGAAAAGTCCAGTTTCAGTTCCTTGATAGCATTCATGATAATATCACGAGATATAATGGGCAAAGAAATGGAGGTAGCGGGACGATTTTGGATATGACCAAACTCTTCCAGGGAAGGCACAAAGTTGCCTGATAAAAAGGCACCCTCAAAAAACATTGCAAAGTTATCAGCTATATCAGAAGCGCGTCGACTCCAACAGAAAAGGGATTTCCGAAGTCCTACTGTGGTTTCGTATAATCTGTTGTGGGGTCTGCCCACTTTGAGTTAAGAGGTCCAGTATGAGTGCGTGTTCAAAGTTCTGTGGCGACCATTGGCTATGAGAGCTGCTAAGGCTGCCATTTTTTGTGTGTAGTTTTATATGGGATACAGGTGTAAAATAGCTTCTAGACTAGCTTGTGATGTGGATTTTATCGCATCCGTTAATCCCAAGCAAGTTAGCCGTCCTTAAAAATTTAGGTGTGACTGCTTGCTTACCGCATGATACCAACCTATGGCTACGTGTGTAAGACTGGGTCTTACGATCGCTGTGTATATAAAATGTACAATACTCGGTTTCATGCCCCATTCCAGGTTCTTTGCATACAAGGACTGCGTTTAGTCCTTTCTTCGTCCCCTCTTCTACAGTCCGTTTTTAATTTAGTTTGGAGTCGAATATGACGTCCGCAAACTTGGCTTCCGGATACATTTTGCCAAAGATTACTGCAGTTAGGATAGATTGTTCTTATTCAGTTACTGTATGCGGCATATAATTTAAAATTAAAGTACATGGCCGGACTGATCCGGCTGGTCAAATCCGGGTCAAGTGAAATTGGGACAAATAGAAACAAATGAAGAAGAATTGAAAGGAGTTCGACAGTTTACAAAAGCGGGTATAAATAAATCGTGTATGTGATGTTAGACGAGCGTAATGTCTTAGCAAACTGACGTTTCTCTTCCTCATCGGAAGAAGGAAGTCACAAATCAGAGTGAATGTATGTTGTACAGCCGTGTAGTGAACGCGAGATCCTTCGTTCAAAACAGCGTTACTCTTCTGCTATATTTGTCGTATTTGTACGGAAAGTTGACTTTTTTTTGGAAATATACTATATTTTGCTTTACTGATTTATATTTGTATGGTGTAGTATCTAGGTCAAGCTATTTGGGGAACCGCAATCATGTGAGACTCTTCTTTCTTACGCGTATATATAAACAATTTACGTGATAATAGAAATGAGTTAGACAGTGGTCAGAGGAGTGTTTATTATTTCCTAATGTTTGAAGTTTCACTATTTTAAGTTAACCTTTAATTGGTTAGGATTTTTAGTTTTGACTAAAATTCAGAAGAACCGAAATAAACTATTTTGGTTTTGAACTTAAATTTTTAAACTATTAAATTTTTTTTAAGCTACTCATGATATTATTTTAACGTTTATTTCCAGTTTAAAATCCAAAAATAAATTTGATTTAACAAACCTTGAAGCGAATGAAAGATTTCTTGCTGGTGGTGCTATTCTTTGTAGCACATCGCTTATTAAAATCGAAGGAAATGGCCATGAAGGAATTGTTGATATTTTGTTCAACTTTTTTAAGCTTCCTAAAGATAATGTATTACATTTTTCAGAAGTTCTTTGTAGTTTAATAATAAATGAATAGTATCTTAGTGGTGTTTTATTAAATTACCAAGTCTTCCTTTAACTGCCTTATTATGGTTTCGTTCAAAATATGGAAAAATGAACTTTTATTTTGAGAGTTGTTCACCTTTTCAGCCTGTTTATTAAGATACAAGACTCGATTCGCATTTACTACCCTCGCTGAAATGTGGCATAATATCTGGGTATACAGGGTCTCCTAAAATTCAACGTCGTCCCAGTGCGTCCTGATAGGCTAGGTCATAACCACCCAGGATAACTAAATTTAAATGTAGTAAAAATGTCATAGCTGACTTGGAGCTGAGATTTTGGAACTTTTGAAATTAGTGAAAATTGTTACCTTAGGTCAATGTTTCGGATGTCACAGCCACAAATGTAGGTTTTCACAAAGTAGTGATAATTCCTCAAGAACCAGGCTATGGAATAGAACCAAAAATTTTTCCAACACGGTTATGGTTTTCTCTCACAATTTTTTTTCACGTTCTAGGGTCGTATCAATTTTTATCACCTAGATTTGACCTTTAGTGCTGTAAGAAAATTGCACCAACCTGAGTGTGCAACCTCATGTGTTGGTGGACAGGATTTGGAGTTCGACGGCTACACCATCGTGGAATGTGTGTTCTTCGAAGCCACGGCGTTCTCGTCACGGACAGGATTTAGAATTTAATGGCCCTTTACTCTCCCCTGGTGGCGCTACTCAGACTGATGTTGCTGATAGTGATACTATCTTTCTGCCATCTCCAGCTTCTCGCTTTTTGCTGCTGATATTGTCGAATATTCTGCTGATGGTGCCAGTTTTGTTTTGTGGGGGTCCTCACAAATGTAATGGTCTGATTCCCAATTCTAGTACCTCCGCCGAGGATGTTGTGCGCTCAGTTCATGTTACGACTCTGACACCGGTGAAGCTTCCAAATGTATTTATGTTTCCAGGATACATCCGACAATATGTGAAGATAAGGTTGTTGCTTACAATCCATTTGCTGGTGCTCCATCTGGTGTGATCGCATACAGGAAATTTATTCGTCGTCAAGCGGGATGCTCCTACATGCCCTCTTTTAGAGTTGTTGTTCCTGAATGTGTGGCTGCTTCCGTGATTTCTCCCGATATATGGCCGACCAGTTCGATTGAGTTGATCCCTAGGAGACGTTCCAGACCTCGTTAAGGGGGAACGTCAGTTTTGCCGGCTCAACATATTTTCAAACGTTAATGACTTGAGAATATATTCCCAAAGCTGAATTTGCAAAAATGGCTTAGTTATAAAACTGTTTAGGATGTGTGGTCCGAGCTAATTAATACAGTTTAAATTGATTTCAAAACTTTAAACGCGTTTCTCGGCGGTTCCTAAGATTTTTATTTTTTATTTATTTACAAGTTCGCCAAGAGCTGACTACTACAAAATGACAATACAAGAAATGAATAATAAAAAGTAGACAAACACAACAAAACAAAAAACAAATAAAAAACTACGAATAAAAATAAAATTAAAATTAACTAGAACCAACCTGATCCCTGATTTGAGACTTGGATGAGTGGAAGTCAACAAGGTTGATGTGCTCGTTGAACAGACGAGACAATGAAGTAATGGGCTCATGCAGGCAATATTTGAAACTGGACTAGCATAACGCTAAGATAGGTCTGACGAAAGTGAAGTTTCGTAATATACGGGTCGTCAAACTACTTTGACCATCTTTTAACGAAACCCAAAGACGAACTGGCCTTACTTATAATAGCATTACTTTAATAGGTTCGAAATGGTCCTCAAGTGAAAATGTAGTATTTAACATAACTCCTAAGTTTTTGATTTTCTCAAGTACTCAAGGCTTCCGTTAATAGTAAAGTTGAAGTGCAGAGTACTGTTTTTCCGCGAGAAAGACATAACAGTGCACTTGCTAATATTCAAAGGAAGGGAATTAATAGAGCACCATATACGGAAGGTCGCTAAGCTAAAAGGGTAGAGTCAATAGTATTAGAAACAATACGGAAAATTTTGACATCGTAACAGAGGATTTTCGAGTCAGTAAGAGGCATAGATAAACCATATGCTCTTATCTTTATTAGTTGCTGAGATACAACTTTTTGAAATTCATTGAAAAACGGCGCTGTAAACTGACGTGCTCCCTTAAGGATCAAAGACTACAAAAAACTCATCAGGTAGTTCTTTTTACACTACGTCAATGTAACTGAATTTGGTCTACAACGAATCCGTTTTTTATTGGCTCAATTGACTTCAATTTTGACGCTGACCTCATAGGTCATGGCTTCGTGATCTTCCGTCGTCATCGTTACGACGGTTGGAGCTTTGTGCGAAAAAACGCAGGAATATTCCATGTACATCCATCAATGTTTCTGTGCCTGGAGATTTTTAGTACGTTTGCGTTAGTTTGAGCTAATCTCTAAAGTGAATTTATGTCGCCATTGATTATCTTCCCCACACATGTTAAGAGTCTTACGAATGCGATGGTGCCGTCTGTTGAACTTGTACTTTTGGGAGACTTTAACCTACCTCTATTGACAGAGCTGATCTTTTAAAACTAACTATTTCTAACATCATTGGTGATACTCATGTTAAGGATTTTATTGATTTGACAATGCTTCCACTGACTACTAATGAGCTTAAAGACCTTTCAATGAATGACGCAGTAATATTTAAACATATCGCTAATTTGGCTGGATGTTCCGAAAGCCTAGGGGACAACCCTTTGATGCGTTAGCGAGGCATGGGCCGGAAATGTATAAGCTAAGGGGAGTGAGCAAACTTGAATGTCTTGTTTTTGCTTTACTGCGAGCTAGACAACAGAGTGGATTTTTCTACAACTCTATTTTAAAAACTTACAGATGGTTCTATAAAGGGTAAATCTACTGTGACTAACTTGTTGGAATTTTAAAATTATTGCATTACTGTTATTTAGTCTGGTTGAAAGGTCGATTACATCTTCACGGATATTAGTAACGCTTTTGACCAAATCAACCACAACATTTTTATTGACAAGCTTTACTCTCTTAGATGCTCTTCTGTTTAAGGGGGGAAATAGGTGTAGGCCGGCGTATTTTTAGTGATTTTCATGATTTTTTTTAACACACAAGGAATTTATATATTTTATTTATACCTTGGGGTCATTTTATACATATATTCAAGAGTATATTCTGAAATTTTCAAACATTTTCCTCGAAAAATAACGGAGATATCAGCTGCCGCGCATTGTAAGTCGCCATCCGGCTGAGCAATTTCTGTTTTTTTTCAAAAAAATTTACTTTTTTTATAAGTGTCTCTTCTATTTGAACCTAACTCCCTACAAATAAATCGAAAATTAATATTATTTTGAGGAATGTGAAAATTAAGTATGATTTTTTACCATTTTTTTGTACTTTTTTTTACAATAAAAAATAGTTAAAATAAAGATATTGTTTAGGATTGAGGTTAAAATAGAGCGTATTTATATAAAAAAACAATGTGCTGAGTTTGATAACGATTGATCAAAAATGTAGGAGCTAGAGTGTACACAAATTCGAAAAAAGTAGTTTCGAGAAAAACGCGTTTAAAAAGAACCGCGCTCCAACCGTTCGACCGAGGGACACTCACTGAAACGCTTATAACTTTTAAACGGTGTGGAATTTTGTTTTGAAATTTTCAGATATAGATTTTTGAATAGTTCTACAATCGATTTATGAAAAAGAAAAAAATTTAATTTTTTGAAGACTCTACACCTATTTCCCCTATTTCCTATTTCGGCGCGCTCGGGGCCTGAAGGAGAGCTACTCACTTTAATGGCTTATAACAATAGAACGAGTCGGAATTTTCATTTAAAATTTTGGGAACATATCTTTCAATAGTTTTACTAACAACTTATGAAATAAAAAAAAAATCGATTTTTTCATCTAACCCTATTTCCCCCCTTAACACACCAAGTTGAGCACGATAAGTCAAATATGAAGATACCCATTTCAAGTATCTTCATATTTGACTTATCGTGCTCAGCTTGGAGTGTTTCGTGGCGCCTTTTGTTTGTTTTGTTTTGCCAAAGTCGAAAATTCATTGTTGCGCTAACGACGCTTAAATATTTCGTCCTATCTCTGCGGAGTTTTAAATTCTGACGTAGACCGCTTCCACAAATGGTGTGCCAATAATCAGCTTTTATTGAAATTTGATAAATGCACACTCGGAGACCTGACAATTTTAAAAAATACTGTCTAATCAGTAAGAGTTCACAGAATCCCTTGTGGGGCATGGGGCGGGAAAATAACTTCAACCGATTCGCAATAATGATTGCAAGTGGGCAATTTAAAGTGGATTACGAATTTTCTCTGCACCCCATGGCCTTTGTACTATAATTTGTTGTCAGCCGGTGGGATTCAAACTTGGGATCTCCCGATTGTTGGGCCGACACGTTATTCCTTACTCCGCCGACGACTTTGTCAATCTTTATTTGCAGGATTTTGCTATACTTTAGTGTAGAAAAAGTTATTGAAGGTTTAAGGGTTTTCTCTATGGCTGGCTTCCTGTGCACGCGGGAAGTGGGATTTCTTTACAAAAAAAGCCTTTTAACCAATAGTTAATTATATCGAAAAATTGGCAGGATTGTCTATATTTTAGCGGAGAAAAAAATTATTGAGGTTTCGCCATACCCAAATTAGCGGGGTTAAATAAATTTTTCTTAGCTTAAACAAATTTTATTTCACCTTCAGTTCTTCAAGTATCTAATGCTATGTGATGCTTATTATCGAGACTAGAAAAACCAAAGACTTAGATGTTGCCGCAAATTCTCACTTTACATTTTCTCACCATAACAATTTTATAGTGAATAACGCCCATGGTACTTTGGGCTTTCTGAACAGATGGTCCACGGAATTCAAGAATCGCTGCATTATAAAACTGTTTAGATTAGTTCAAATTAAAGTCTCAGCTTTAGTATTTTATTATGCTGTTTTTATGTTGGTTTATTTTATCAGCTATTGTATTTGCTTTGTAATAGTCAGACTTTGACGAGCATGAATAAATAAAAAATTATGTAAAAGTGAAACTATTTTGCTTTTAACCCGAACTTTGATTAAGTTTTAAATGGTTTTGTTTTAATCTTTTGATAATAATAGTCGAACACGCAGCTGTTTTTTTTCAAAAAGTTGTCTAAAAACATAAGATATTATTATTTATAATATAGGGTTATTATGTCGTTCAATATAATAATTAATTTCGTCTTCACTTGGAGTTGTACAGTCTATAAATGATAAAATAAATTAATGGTAGCTCTTCTATATATATATATTGTGTCGTATCTCGTGGTTGGTTGCTGTATAAAACAGAAAAAGAATTATCCATGGAGGTACGAAATTAGATTTCGCGATTCAACGATTAAAGATATTTTACTCGAAATATTATTAATTATTTTATACTTTTAATATTAGTAATTATTAATTGATTGATTGATCTGTTGCATTGCATTGAATTTCTAATCCAGGTGAGATGAGGTAGTCTAATTAGGGCCAAAAAGGAATAGTCGGCTTTACATTTTTGATTTGATTGATTACAAATACAATCGTTCCCATGACTTAAAAATTATCTGTAAGTAACAATTATTTGTCAAGTTCACCAGTCGAACTTGATAACTACCGGTAATTAAAATTATGTCCTGAAAGCTTCGACTATTTAAGAGTACGTTCCGAAAACAAAATATTATTGCATTCCTCTGCCTGAAGTTTTCATGTGGTCTTATCTCTTTATTATTACACCCTAAGGTGACAACCAATTAGCTCCCTTGGCTGTATTTTATACTCAAGTCCTTGGAATCATCAACGCAACTCGACAAAATGAGGGAATTATTCAATGCGAGGCTCACTCCAATTTTCTATGATTTTGTTCGACACGTGCACTAAGCAACCAGAAATTTACCCTTCAGAGCGGATGCAATTTAATTTAAATGCGAAGCGTAGCAAGATCTTGTATAAATTTCCTAGTCCAGTCTTTTACATTACTTGCTATTTGGCAATTCCTCCCCTAGGAAATAGTTCCTGAATAGAATAGGGTTGTTCTCGCTTAGAAAATACTTTCAACGTTATCTTTGATGTGTCCTGATGGTTGAACTGTTCGTTGGGGTAAAGTTTCCATATTTTCTTTTGTTTGCGCAGTCTCCGCGAAAGTACTTTTTCACCCGCTCTAAAAGGGTAGGTGGTTTCCATGTAGCCTTGGAGGACTTGGAGGAAAATACAGCGATAGTTGACGTTTGTATGCGTGTTTTATTTACCGGAAAGATTAGAACAGGCCCAGCCGCGCCAAAAATGTATATTTGTCAATATAGGCGCGAGAAGGTTCCCCTTTGTGTCCTTGAAAATGTTTGGGGAGATTATTTTTGGTCGCACAAGTTACAATTAAGGTCGTTTCGGTGAAAATCGCGATAAACTTGATAAACTTCAGTATTTTTCCAGTCTTGCTAATTTTTAGAAAAGTTTATCTCGTCCCTAATCTCCGGGGCGCTGTTTCCCTCCTTTTCCCAACCTGTTTGCTGTGATTGCCGAGAAAACAAACCACAAGAGACTTATAGGGGATGAAGTTGCTGTTTGTTTTTATTCTTCGTGGATCCTATTTATATTGGTATTTCTCAGAGGAGGAAAGCGCTTTTCCGAACAAAATAGCAGAGAAAGCGCAAGTAAAGAAATGTGGTTTACAATGGAGGGCGAAAACGTGTTCGTGTGCCTGTGCATCCATATCTCTTCTATGTGGTAGAATGTGCATATCAAATCCGTACGCCAGCTGGATACCCTGCACACAGAAATTCACATACGCTTTTCAACCCTAAAACGAGGGTGAGCATCGCATCTCCTGGTCATAATAGAAAGCAGTTAAATTGGTGGATGTCGAGCGGTGGCCGTTCAGTACAGAAAATCCGGAGGGACGAGATAAGCAAACTTTGTAGCCGGTGCATAGTTCAACATCCCCTCAATGTTGTGCGGTGTTACTTTGTGGGAAGGTGGACTATATTATGTTTCTCGAAATTGATGGAAAGTGCGTGTTTATGGTGCTTATGGAGTACCAGGTTCGAGGTCAGTAAGTGAGTGCGTGCTTCGAAGCAAGTATCGTCCAATCAGTGCTGAAAAAAGTGAAGATTGCCGATCTATTCGAAGAGTAATTTACTTTAATAAAGGTTTATTCTTAATAAAATTAAAGCTGCTTCATTGGGTGAAAGTCCTCGCGGACTCTTCGGCACGATATGACAAGAAAATGTACTTCTTTGATGTTCAATAAATTGCGTAGTACTTTTTCTATAAAAAAATTTTAAATGTGAAAATCTTGCTAAGATTCTAAACAGTTTGTGAAATTTTACTTGAATCCAAACAATAGAAGAATTTGATGTGTTTTTTCAAAGTAGTCAAAATCAGTTTACATTTGTGTATGTACATGTGCCTCCGTTTCTACGAGTGTATTTTAATGTAAACTTGAGTGCATTTATTTACATGTGAAAGTACCTAAATAGATACATCTTTTTCGTAGAATATTTTCTTAGTGAAACTAGCAACAAATTGCTTCATCAGGAGATCCACCAAACAATAACAGCGAATCCTCCATGTATATCAACTTGTTTTTCTGCTGACTTTACACGGCAAGATTTAAGGTGAGTTGATTCCAGATGTTGTTTGTTTTCATTCCATTGTTTTGATTTTGACCTAGATTGCGATGTACAGATATGAAAAAACCCCTTTTAAAATTCCACTATGTTTGGGCTATTTACACTTTTGTTATACTTTTTTTGGCATTGAATTATAACATTTTAGTTATACTGAAAAAAGAAAGAAAGAAGTATAGATATAACCTAAATTTTTTGAGTATTATATAGTTTGCCTCATCTTGAATTGAATATTCCTACTTTCAATCATATCATATAATATAAACCTTGTAGTTGAATATAATTACATAAAAAGTATATTTAGTTTTAAAATTGTTGTTGTTTTTAAAAATATGTTTAAAATTTAATTGTTTTTGAATACGATATTTGACGTTCAACTGATTTATATCGCTCTGTAATTATACAGTGCACTTTCCGATATTACAAATAAATATTTTAATGTGAAAATAAGGCTTTCATTAAATAAATTTTCTATACAACGCTTACAACGTTTGTAATCGGTCCAAAGGCTTTTTGAAAGTCTTCTGGATCTGGAATCCCACGAAATGAGCATCGCCTTTAATTTTTGTTAACAATTTTACAAGAAAAAAAAAACAAACTTTTTGAAATTACTGCTAATTATTGAGTTTGAATGAAACTACATTCTAAGTGATTCCAAAGTTTATTGTAAAGTAAGAAAAATTGTATAGGTAAGGTAATTGTATAAAGTACGGGTGGGCTACATTTTGTTTATTGTCTCACGGAGATGTTAAAACCAACAATAAAACAAAACATCCTTCTCAAATTTTTACTTTTTGTACTATGTAAACGTAAAAAAAGGTGTTCAATTGAAAGCTTCACTTTTTTGCTGTCAGTAAAAACTACGTCAATAATTTTTTTGGTTGGTTGGTTTTAGTGGTGAGCGTCGCCTGATGAGACCCGATTTTTTAGGATGCAGGCCCACTACCAACGGCTTATTTTTATCTGGAATCATAGTTGAAGGCGACTGAGTTTATTGTGGGAAGAGGTTAAGCCAACCAGAGAAATTTAAGAAAACAACTCGTTCCTTAAACTTTACCCCGGAGATTGCATTAAGGTTTTCAAACAAGTACTCCCCAATAGCCCTCATTCTGACTACAGCCAGGCACTTACAAAGAATGATGGTTTATTTTTCGTTCACGTCGCCACAGCTGCGACAGTGCGCGTTGTATGGGGCGCCTAGCCTAGCTGCATGTTCGCCTTTAAGAGAGTGGACCGTACAGACCTCAGAGATTTTTGCTCCCTGGTTACGGCAAACCCACTACTCAAGGAGCCAAGTAACTCCCGACACTCTTGACACTGAATCCTTTTTCAAAATTTATAATAAGCGTAATGTAGTCAATGGAGGTGTCGGCTAGTCTCTAGGTGTTGAGCTGAGGATATTTATGTGATCATAGGGCTTAGGAACCTAGTGTCTAGATTCATTGAGTCTGGCTGCACTACATAACATATGGAATATGATCTGCTGAAGTAGATGCAGAAGCACATTGACAGTTTCGGTAGGAGTGGGAGCAGGGCATCGGTAGTGCTGATGCACGCGGTTCTCTGCACTCTATTTAGCTTAGTTTGGCCATATGCCTTACTCATCGCAGGCCACCAACCAGTGAACAATAGGTGAGAATTGGACGCACCACCGCTATGTTGAATCATAGCGTTTTTCCAAATGTTTGTCTTAAGACTATATATGCCTTTCTACCCGCTCCTCTATGTTCAGTTTGGGATCCAGGATTAAACCGAATTACCTAGCACTGGAGGATAGTGAGAGCTGTTCCCATTTAATTTAGGTAGAGCCAAGTGTGGTACTTTGCTTTTTTTGTTGAAGAGTATAAGCTCAGTTTTACCTTGATTCACAGACTTTCGACCAACTGCTCACCTAACCACTTCGTCTGCTTTTATCCTTGCCTTTAACATAGTACTTATCCATTGACCAAGACTTTGCTCTACGGGCTTGGCAAGAGATTCTTGGATTGTAAAGGTTCCCTCTATGTCCAGGAATATAGGCAGGTTATATTGTTTGTACTGGATTGAATATTTAATTGTGCGTACTGCCTTATGAAGGGCTGTCTCCATTTCATGCAGTATGCGTGTTGGGATATTTACATCGTTGCACCACAGAGAGTTTGCCTCAGATGAATATCAAGAATCTCCTTTGCATGGTCAGGTTAATCGGCTTAAAGTCCCTTGCTAGTTCATGACCTCTTTTGCCAGCCTTCGGGATAAAATGCACCTTACTTCATCTTAATTATATTGGGATTTGCCAAATAATTTGTAGCCATAATTTTTTACTTACACAAAACTTTTGTTATTCCTCGTGAATAAAGTTATTAATTATTACTTTATAAAAGTAAACTAATACGCAAATTCTTTGGAGTTATTTTGTTCTGCTATTAGAAACTTAAGGTATGCGTACCTTGGCCACATAAAAGTTTTCTATATCAGGCAGAACCATGGATAAATATTACCTAAAGTGACCGCACTGTATAGTAAGACCTAGATGGATTTAGTGTCCCCAATAAATTTTGTTTGTTTTTAATTCTAAATTGTTGATAAGAAAAATATTGTCATTGAATACACGTTGCGTAAATTTAAGGCAATGTAAGTTTTTTTTATCACGCATGCGGAGAAAGTACTACCTTATCGCACGGTTGAGTGGTGTCAGTAAGTGGCCGATTTTTCACTGTCGACTCTTAAACACGGAAATTCTAAATAAAACAAGACAATTTGACGTTTTGACTATTAAGCACTTGCGGCAAAATGAATGGTCCTACCAAATGATTGCCGAAGATACCAGCCCAAACATGGACACTGAATCTCTGATGCAATAAGGCCACCTTTTTCCTGTGTGGGTTAGTTTCCGACCAGGTATGGATGTTATGGAAGTTCGTGATACCATACCTGGTAAATTGAGATTCATCCGTCCACAGAATTCGGTCCAGAAACGCCCTGTTGTCAATGTCGCGTTTCAGAAGCCACCTGCTAAATTCCAGTCTTTTCTCGGAATCTTCTTCCAGTAGTCCTTGGACTGGGTGATGGTGATATGGACGTAATCTCGATGAATAACCCTCCAAACCTTAGATGAAGACACTCTTAATCGCCTTGTGACTTGTCTCGTGCCCGTCTCAGGGTCTTACCTTACGATGGTGATTTTTTGCTGCTCGACTTCGGCTGAAGTTCCCAAAGTTTCGGGTCGTGTCTCTCTGTCGTGAGAAGTTACACTTCCTGTTTCTCTTAACGTTCGGAAAGTCCGTATAAAAACCCATATTTTTGGTGTTTGCCGATTAGTGAATCTCCTTTGATATTCAAGTACAGCCGCCCTCTCGTTTCCGTCTACTACACCATAAATGTAAATAATATCAACGTATTCCTCAAAAATAAATTCTAGCATTTTTTAAAATTTTTTGCTTAAGAACACCCGTTCTTCTTGATTTGTTTTTCAACTATGTTAGGTATTCTTGCTGACTGACCCTTTTTGACAGCAACATTTCTATCAGGTACGAGTAGCAGAACGCCACTATACAAGGGTGTAAATTCTGGCTAACACAAGCTAATATCGGCAATAAAACCAAATTACACTAACATTTTTATAACTTTTTTGCAGCAATAATTAAAATTAGTTACTTGTTAACCCAAACAAACATTTTCGATCCTTTGTCTTAAAAATTTTGTTTATATAAAGAATTTCCTACCTAAAGTGCAAAAAAATAATAAGGTAGTTAGGGATTTCTAAGGATGCGGTTTTTCTAATCCTTTGTCTACCATGTTGGACCTTTTTAAAAAGGTAATAAGATGGGCAATCCAATAAAACTAAAAACGAGGTGTATTAATTACATGAATGTGGGAGAAAATTTTAGAAAATGCTGAATTTTATGTAATCGCAAACCATTTTTTTTCACTTTTGCAATTGACTGTATTGAATGGTAGGAATTAGTTCAACATTGCTGACGATTTTGGAAAGGCGATTGGGATAGTAGTTTTTTAGCATTTGTTTGATGTCGCTGTGTTGGGTATATCAAAAGATGAAAATAACAGAGTAATGTGCATACCATGAAAAACTGAAATTTATGAATCACACTGTAACTCCCAAACGGCTGAGACTGCCCCCTCCCCCTCACCCCTGCCATAAATTTTTTGTTTGGCTAGGTGAGATCTTTCACCCCACTCATTTTGGCACGTCAGATCTGAAACACCCTGTATTTACTGTTATACATATTATGAAGTTAAGCTATTCCAACAGCATTAAAAAGATTTACGCATTCTCTGTAAATCGACGTTACCTTTTCTGCAAACTTTATCAGATAATTGATAGCTTCGCCACATTTAGCAGGCTTGTGCGTTAAGTCCATTTTTTTTATAAGTAACTTTGAGGATTTTCTGGAAGTAGGAATCGATGTAGATGGCTTTCGGGTCAAATGTTTAATGTATACTGATGAAACCGTTATTTTGGAAAAAATTATTTCTAACCTGGAGGAGTATTGCAAATTATGGAGTCTAGTGGTAAATCTAAATAAATCAAAATTTATGATTTTTCAACGAGGAGGAGTAAAGACACAACTCAGCGAAAATTGGATGGCCGCAAAAAAGGCCATTGGGTGGGAAAATAATATACTTACTTAGAAATAGTTCTTACCTCTAGACTTTAAGGTTTAAGGTTTTTGATGCAGTCTTGAGATCGGTTATCTGTAATGGGGCGCAGGTCTGGGGCTTCCAGGAGCACAGCATCGTAGAGAAATTGTAGCGGTTTTTTTTTTGTAAAAGAGGTGTTCTTTCTACTTCTATTAACGCCAAATATTTTGTACTGTGTAATTTTTTTACTGCTAATAGTTTTAAAAAAAATGATTTTCAAACTTAAATTTTCAATCAATTTTTTCATTTTAAAAGGAAATACATTTGGGTTTAAAATAATGGCTAATAACTGCCATTTTAAGCAAAAATTCAACCAAAACAAAAAAAGAGTAAAAAACATCAATAATTTAGGAGGTAGGTTGAAGATTTTCTTAAAATGGCAGGCATTAGCTATACGTTTGGTCATATAGCTTAATAATGGTAAAGGATTTTTGTTCGCCTTAAGTTTCGTTTGAAAGAGAACACATTAGCCACTATTTTAAATTCAAAAATAAAAAAAATAATAGGGAAATTTGTCAAAAATTAAGTTTGAAAACCATTTCTTTAAAAATCTCTTAGCAGTAAAAACAAATACACAGTCTTTAGTACCAATGTGTTTCCTGTCAACTGAGATATTAATAACGTCTCTAGCACTAGAACTTTAGAAGATATACGTTAAAATGTAAGGCTGGTTCTTTTCATCGTAAAAATATTTCACACCTCTACAGCTGGAAGTGGGTGGAGATAGACTCCCCTCCCATAACATTTTTTTTGTTTCTCACCTAGATCTACTAGATCTTTCATTTTTACACACGCGTTGTGAAACACCCTGTATATACCTGCCCTTATATTGATCAATATTGCGTTTTTGTTTCTGGATATGAATTTTTAATTCTTCGATGTTCTATGTATTATCACGTCTCTATTGTTACGCATACACTTTAAGTTATGCATACATTTAGTTATTATCATAATTTTTATTTTATTTTTAAGCTTATAATAATTTTTCATTTTGCTTGTTTTCTTTCCTGTTTTTCCTAGTATATTTTGTAGTACTTGAACTGTTAGGTTAAATTTCAGTTTATAGATTAATTGTTCACTTTTTTGCCAATCTTGACAGACGACCCTAGGGTCATAGTCATAGCAATTATCTAATATATGTAGTAATTTAGAGTTTGTAAATTCGTTGAAGTAAATTTGTTACAATATAGGAATTGATTGTTGTATCTTGGATTTAAGTTATAAAAATTATTATTATTATTTTCGGTTCTACTCAGTCTAACATATATAGGATTGCTCGATCTGCCCCGGCATAGGTCTATAATTAATTTGGTTCTAACAGTAACAGATTCGATAAACACATACGTACATCTAACTGTGATAAATTTAAATACAGTAATCTCCTAAAGTATCTAATTATATCAAGGCCGGATAAATTTGAATAGGGTATCTCCTAAAATGGTTTAAATCACACAATTAAATCAGCACTAAATGCTTAAGGTAGAAAATCATTCCAAAGGGTCGAGTGGGTCAATTATATCCGTACCTGATTGGAAATGTTCTGATAGATACTCGATCAGTAAGTATTTAGGGCATGTCTGAAGTCATAAGAGTCTCAGATTCGAACTAGTGAGAATACCTCAATAAGTCAGGGCCGAATCAGACGTCAAAGAAACATTTAATATGAAAGAAAACCTTATTTAGCCTTTATCCGGTCCAATTTAAAATAACGTTTAAAATTACGAAAATACTCATAGTATTCCCTATCAGGCTTGTATTTAACGGTCCTACCCAAGTTTTTGGTACGGTGTGCCGTATATGAGTTGGCCCTGCTTCAATTTTCTTGCTTGGAACCTTTTAAGAGATGTTCTATTCAATTTGATCAGGCGCTAATGGAATTTCCTTCAAATCAAATCAAATCAATATATTGAGGATATGTACACAAGACTACATCTTTTACAGGAAAATTCAAAGTACAATACTATCAAATATTATAAAACTAAAAGAAGAAAAAAAAAACAAATATAACAAGCAATCCAAAAGAAAATTATTACCAAGTGAGAAAAGAAAAAAAAATTCAACGTTTCAAAAGCGACAAAACAATGAATCAAAAACTACAAAAGGAATTATTATAAAATTTGCAGCTTAATCTAACTATAGTAGAAACTGTGTTACAGACATGGTTAATTCAAGATGAATTTATAAGGTAACGTTTCAGCTCATTTTTAAAATCTCGTCCCCGATCACGCCCTTTGATGTTAACAGGAAGAGAATTCTACAAACGAGAAATAACAGTGAAATTAGAACGTTGGCCAACTACATAATGCGCTCGAGGAGTCAGAAGGCTGACATGACGTGACGAGTTCAAGAAACGCAAGTGATTATATAGATACGTAGGAGACTTAGAGTACACCATATTACGCAAAAACACTAAGCTAAAGTAAGTGTTTAAGGAACACCCTAAAACAAGATCCTTATAATGGGATACGTGGTCGTGACGTCTTAAATAATAAACAAATCGTACGCAATCATTAAAAGCGACATTTAATTTCCGGTTGCACTTTGAATCTAGCCGTGAATAGACTGTGCTGCAGAAAGTGAAGTGAGGAACTAACAATGTCCGAACAAGCTTAAGCTTTAACTACTCGAGAGTCTAAGCAGCCGAAGACCGCCATAAATCTTTTGACATGCAGCATTTATATGGTCGCAGCACTCCATATTTCCATTGAAATACATTTCGAGATTCTAAACTCTGTCAGAATAAGGCAACAGTACTCCATTCAGATGTATAGTGGGAAGATCTGATTTATCAAGGTCACTTCTGCAGAAAACTATACAATTTGACTTCAGAGGATTTAGCAAGAGCATATTACTGGAGGCCCAAATGGAGATATTTATTGGATCACGGTTGACATGGTGTATGCAGTCCTCAACTGACCCAATTGGACGAGAAAAGTAAATCTGAATATCATCAGCATACAAGTGGATATTCATGTCTTCAATGACATCAGGAAGATCATTGATGAATAAGACAAAAAGAAGAGGTCCAAGTATTGAACCTTGTGGGACACCACAAGTGATTTTAATCCACTTGGACTTTTCATCCCCAGCTTTCACAAACTGAGAGCGGTTTGAAATATATAATCTTAGTGGTTGAGTGTGAGAAGTTATACATTGATGGAATTTTTTTGGCGTTTAGAGAATCTCTAGTTTCCGTAAATCCCTTGTGGGACATGGGGCCTGTGAAGAACTTCACCCGATTCGCCGATGACGATTACAACTGGACCTACATTACTCTGCAACTCCCAATGGATTTCAGTATAATCTTCTGTTAGCAGAAAATAACCATAAGTAGCCTCCGGTGTGGTTCGAATCTGCTACTAGAAGGCCAACACGTTATCACTTACTCCACCGACAGCTTGAGCAACTTATTTAAATAAATCAGTCATTGATGTAATTGTGCGGTTTAAACCCCCCTCAAGGATGCTGTCCGGCGCTGTTATATTTGCTTGATGGCGACCCTTAACTGATCAAGGTCAGATGAATAAATCATATCGGTTATATATTCCTAATAAAATTTCTGTGGGTGTTATTTAAAATTGAAGTTTTATTAGAGCCAAATAACGTTTTCCTCCATAGGTTATGCTCCTTTGAGACCTGGTCTGGCCTTATCTATTAAAACTTGCCTGAAATGATTACCAGGTCACTGTAGACAAAATTATAAGGGCTTTAAATATGTTTTAAGTCCGTCGGTAGAGTAAATGATAATATGTTAGTCTAGCATCCTGAAGGTGTCAAATTCGAACTTCATCGTCGGCGACGCATGGTTGTATTCTGCTGATGACAGATTACGCTAAAAACCGATATGGTGTATCCGAGAAATGTCGGTGCTTCGGAATCTATATATATATATATAAGTTGAATTGTTCATTTGGCGAAGAAAATGAATAGACATTCGTTGAAAAATCGAAAGAGCACAGTCCATACGTTACTATGTCCTATTCAAAATACCTTTATATAAGAAGCCCTATAAAAACAATAATCTTTCCAAAAACAATGCAATTTAACTGGATTTGATACAACATTTAACAAGGATACCCAGTTTTATCGTTAGAACCGTGCACTGTCCTAGCACGTTCAGTGAGAAAACACCTTCTACCAAGAATCGTGCTAGTAGTTAAGCACTTGGCCAAGGATTTACGGGCCTAGTCCGCTATTTCGGTTGAGTGGGTTAAATTGTAGGTCCACTTACAATCGTTGTCGTCGAATATGGTGAAGTTCTTCTGTCGATCCAAGCCCCTGAAGAGGTTACAGTAAATTTACGGATTATTCAGATTTTCCTGGATTTACGGATACTTCCGATTTTGCAGAGTCATACATGCAAAAACCTTAGAATCCGAAATCCCGGAATATGGATATCTGTTTTCATAAAATTGCAAATTATGACAACAGTATATGGTAATCAATTTCTTTTGTTCATTGTTGCAAAATGCGCTGTAGATAGTTTTATTCAGCTTGACATCTAAAGTGACTACTCTACAATAAGATAAATACCATGAAGTTTGTAGAAGTCATCCGGATTTCTCATCTATCATCCCGGAAACACCACATCAATATTTATTCTGCCCCGAAGAACATTTATCAAGCAATTTTTCCTTCTAAAGGGGGTTTTTTTTAAATCAATAGTGGCCATCACCATTTTCTTGTTATGTTTCCGATGGCTGTTTATTTTTCCTGAGAACTTAAAAGAATGACAAATAGGTTCATAACGATATCGGAAACTTTGTGTATACAGCAGAGAAGAAAACACAAATTTATTTAAATAAAAGATTAATTCCAAACCTACAGCTACAAAGAAACCAAATAAAATATTAGGTTATGGTACGTTAACGATACTTTAATTTTATCTTATGCTACTAAACAAGCTTGTATGCATGTACTTTCTAAAATTGTCCAACACATAAAATTTAAGCGTTCCTGTCTGTGTAATAAAATTCGCTATTAAATCAGCTTGCTTGTGCGGCCTTACATGCTTGTTTTAAGTTCTTGTTTAAAACGGATTTCCGGCCGGAATTATTTTAAATATGACCGAGACAAAAAGGGTAAAGAATACAGGATTTCGTCCTCATATGCAGGAAGGAAAAGGCCATTACCTAAGCAGATTTCTGTAAACATTATTATGAAAACAATAATAACTTTGAAGACAGACTGCACAGAGGAAATACCACTGCGTTCTAAAATTTATTTAACCCACGGCGGTTAGAATTGTTCAGTTTGTAACAAGGTTTGCACCATTTATGCAAATTGTTGACGTAAACTAAGTATATACGCAGCATAACTTTCCTGATGATGGTGCGGTAGCATAACTAGGACTAGGACATCAAGTTGAAGAGACTCTTAAAAAAATGCTTTAAACCGTCTTTGAGTGAATTTTACTGGAGAGAGCGTTGCTCTAAGTTGTGGAAGTTTTATAAAAAAACATGTTGGAATATAAAAATTCATGGCCAATGCAATTATGTCAAGGAAATAAGATGTGCTAAAAATGAAAGAAAGATTAAAAAGTAGAGTGACCAGCTAAAAATAGGTTCTCTTCCCTCACTGTTAAATACTATGTAGAAAGGCTCCGCTTAAATTACACTACGTCACGTTTTTATATTCTTGTGGTGCACAATTTCTGAGAGATTTCAAGAAACTGAACAGTCATTTGAAGTAATAAGTGCCTTACTTAAACATAGCCCTTTGTATTCTCCATTTGAGGAGCTATTGGGGGGGTAGAATATTCAATTGAATCAATCGATTGTTGGCCCACCCAGTACACAGATCCCTAGAAAGAATTGTATGGCGTTAGAGATTAATGTCGAAATCATTTATTTATTTGACGCGAGGATTTTCAGTAGAATGAAAAAGCTCTAGTCGCTTTAACTTTATCTTGTTTTGCAGTTGATACGGCAATGACTTCCTTTGGGAAATGATACGCCATTCATTTTGAGTCCTAAGATATTACCAATTTCTTGGTTTGATTTGGTATCAATTTCTTTGTTTTTCTAAATAAAAGAGCAGCTACTAATGAGAATAGGTATTGAGATCAATAATATTAAGAATTATTATGGTATTTCAGTGATAATTTCATAACACTGATGGTTAATATATTCTGCCAGAAATAGAAGTCTGATTTATGATGACTTCATATTTATTTGATGGAATATTGGATAACCGAGAATAGGCATGACCCAAATTTATTACCTAAATATTGCCGTAACTCTATATAAAGGAAGCTTTCTTAAGTGAAATTTTTTATTAACTGTCAAATATACTATATCAAATAATGTACTTTGAGGAAACGTTAGATAGATTGATAGATATCGAGTCTAACATTAATAATTGTAGCGACCATGTCGTGGGTTGTTAACTCAATAATGAACTGCAATTAAGTTTTGAATCAAGCGGTTTTAAAACTTACTACAACGGGTTCGAAAAATGAAATTAAAATTGTCTGCAGATTTTTTATGTTTTGAGCTTTGTAATAAAAATTTAGAATTAGTACAGGCTTATTAAGGAAAAATTATTGTATCTAATAATTTGGCCAGGGACTGTATATATGACCGATCGCATGGGCCTGTATAGTTTTTTAATGTTAAAAAAGTATAGATGACCAAACGCTATAAATTGGTATACACAATAACCTCTCTCTCTGTGTCCTTTAACTCCTTGTGGGGCACAGGGCATCTACTACACCGACTAAATGTTAATGATTTCTTGATCTCGAACCCTTCCTTATCTACGGATCTTCTCCATATGTTGCGTGATCGTTCATTTCGACGTATTCCTTGGGTCCCGTGTGGGTTCCAATCTTGACATTGTTGAGCGATGTTGTTTGGCTCTTTTCTTAGTGTGTGGCATATCCATTGCCACTTTCGCCTACGAATGCCGGAGCCAATGAGTTTTTGTACGTCTTCAATGGTAACGACCACCGGTCAATGGATGTTAAGGATGCGCCGGAGACACTGGTTGACAATGGCTTGTAGCTTAGATATTATTTGTCAGGTCACTTTCCATGTTGAACAGCCGTATAACAGAATAGATTTTACGTTCGATTCAAAGATCCAGATTTTTGTGCACCTGGAACTGTTGTTATTGCGTTATATCTTAGCACGAGTATTAAATGCAGCTCAAGCCTTAGTGATGCGAGCCTGTACATGAGCTTCAGCTCCGCCGTCTGCTGTAATTAGTCTTCCGAAATAGCAAAATTTATCCACTTGTTCTAACACAAATAACCTAGCGAATGTGAATTACAAAGGAAAAATAAAATATTAATAAAAAATAATAAATGTAAGTTATCATACGATAAAATTGTATAAGCAAACGTGACCTAAACATGACCTAACGATTACAAAAAAAAAATTCAAAAATCCATGTCACCAAATACATATTGTACAAATTTGGTTAGGATTTTTTTGAAATACAAATTACGCGTTTGTTTTTAAGTTTAATAATTTTGTCAATAAATTTAAAATGTTGAAAAAAGTACACTTGATTTTGATTCGGTTGTCGTTAATTTTGACTTAGTTGATGGTGAAGCTGGCTGCTTTTTTTGGAGTCTTAAAGCTATATTAGCATATTTGATAAGATTGCCCTCAGGTCTTTAATTGAATAAGAATTTTTTGGTTTGGATTTAGAAGATGGAGTTTAATATACAGCGACAAAAGAACTTAGCTAAATATTGCAAATTTTAGCCCCATAATATTCTTAATTTTGTTACTTAAATTTAATATTCTAATTGATAATAATCCTGTTATATTTTGTAATATTTATGTTTTTTTAATGTAAGACCAGCTTTTCGAGTTTTTTAATTTTAGAGAGATTTTCTAGAAACTTTTCTTCTCGAGAGGAACGTCACAGTGGAATATACTTATCGCTGATACATTGGGGCACAACGAGCATCTTTTGAATCTTTTTCTGACATCGCAAATACCTGCGATGCCTGGGCAAATACTCGGTTTTGATCACTGCTCCACTAGGCAATTCAGACCGTTGTTTAATCTCCGTCTAATTTTCAACCTCTTCTCTAGCAAGCACTAAAAAAAATTTCATCATTATTAGTGTGGCATTGAGCTGGACTTAAATATCTTAGAGGGCTGGTCTAGTCGGATTGCTTTCCCATGAGAGACGTTAAGCAATATAATTTGAACATCATATGGTTTGGGGGATATCGCTTTATTCCTCATGGCTTCAAAAACATCAAACCAACGAAACCCAATTGGTTCAAGAATTACTGTTCCACAGTCATTAAAAACAGTAGCCATCTAGGCAACGAATTGTGCACATCTGAAGAATTAACATTGAGATGCGCGAAATGTTTGTTGGACAACGCCAATCTGTTTGCTGCTAATTCTCAACTGCCACTTCCTTCTCCATCGCAAGGCATCACTACAAGGCAAAAGACGCTAGACTTTCGCACTCGAAAAGTTTTAAGGTAAACCCTCCAAACTCTACCTTTTCAAAGCTACTGGACCTAACGGTTTCTTGCCCCTTTTTTTAAAATGCCTCTGCTTCGACTAAACCTCTGCGAAAACTCTTTCACCTACCGTATTCAACAGAAGTATTTATTTAAGACTTTTGAATCACTCATCAACTATTAGTTGCTGAAATATCTAGAAAGTAATCAGGTACGGTTTCCGCACTGGCCGCTCAACTGGAGACTTATTGCTCTGACGGAGCGTTGGAATTATTGTTTAATCGTTCTTAATATTTCAAAGGCCTTTGAGAGAGTCTAGAACACTGCCCTTCCAGATAAACTTCAAGCATTTGGTCTTTATCCTCAACTTTCTAAATGGACAGAAAGTTTTTTTTGCAAAACGTTCAATCCGTGTAATAATAGACGAAATTACATCTGATCCATACGAAATAAATGACGGTGTCCCTCAGGGTTCAATTCTGTTACTATAACTTATTCCTGCTTTTTATCAGTGGTCCTTTATCTCTCACTCACCAACCTATTCATAGTTTCGTCGGGGTTTCTACAAAGATGTAAGAAATATTTCACTCCACCTACAGGTCCCACATCAGGTCTAGCCTCGAATGTTATTCTCATGCTTGGGCTGGAGCCGGGCATATTACACTGTTCCCGTCAGCTAAACTTCAAAGATAGGCTATTAAAGTTATTGGCAACTCCAGAATATGTTACAGTATCGATGTAATGTCGGTTATCTCTGTCCTTTTTTATTGCTATTTGCAATGTAATTGTTCTAACGAAATTGCATCCTTGTAGACATATCACAGCTCTCGATACTAGATCTTCATATCACTCCCATCCCTATACTCTCCAGATCAAATTTGTACGGAATCTTTTCTAAGCCGAACAACACAAATGTGGAACAGTTTACCGTCTTCTGTTTTTCGTCTTATGAACCCAAAGTTTCAAACGAGACGTACATCGACACTTCCTTCACGCAACCTCTTAACCCATTTCCCTCATCCTTAATTCTTTTCATACCAAGGCTCTTATGTCTTCCCCTGATCTTTAGCATTAGCATAAAAAAACGTTTTTGTTTAGTTATAAGCTTAGGCGGGAATAGTATGAATACATTTCGAACACCTTTGAAGACTCTTAAGAGAGTATAACTTCAGGGCACAATTTCGTAACGCGTAGACCGATTCAGATGATTTTTTTCCCGATTGGTACCATGCCAAAAATTTTTGAAAGGTGTGTTGGTGGGGACGCAAGTTATGTCAATAATCGTAACCTATCCCGAATTTAAGGAAGATATTTCGTCCCATAAACGTGACGAACATTTCTTTAGGCACCAAATTTAAATTTTGACTATAAATTCGTATGTTCCCATGTAACTTTCTCCAGTTTACATAGAAAAGACAAAAAGCCAAGGAAAGGAAAAGAACTGGAATCTTGTTTGCTTTAAAATAAATTAGTCAGTTACTTAAGTTAAATCCCAAAGAATACTGGCAAATTTTATTTATAATAAAGTTAAATTGAAAATTATAGGTTTGTTTGTTACTTAGGTCAAAAAGTAAAATCCTGACTCGCGTGGACCGATTGGGATGATTCTTTTTATTGGATAGGGTAAGTTTCCCGATTGGTATCATGTCAAAAAATTATTAGGTGAAGTGTGGTTGGGTGAGAGGGCGAAAAATAATTTTGAAACGCGTGAACCGATTTAATTGATTCTATTTTCGGAGTATGGAGTTCCCTTATTGTTATTATAAGAAACATTTTGGACATAGGGAGAGGCCTTAATTTCGTAACGCATGGAGCGATTTGAATGATCCGTTTTTATTGGATAGGGTATGTTCCGCAATTTGTAGCACAGCAATAATTTTTCGGGTAGGGTGGAGTGAGATTTGAATGGATTTGATTCTCTTTTACAGATTATGTTTTCTGAATGAAACTATAATAAAACATGTGTACCAAGAATGTGGGCGAGGAGTGGAGGGAGCACCCGTCTTACTTCGTAATCTGTGGACCGAGTTCGATGATTATTTTTTGCTGTATGGATTAAGTTGTTGTACTACTATCGCAGTAAAAATTTTGTATCTAAGAAGAGGGTATGGAAAGGGGGCGAAGACTGAGTTCGTAATGTGTTGATTTCGAGTACTATGTCTGAAGAAACTTAATACTGAAAAATAAAATAGTGAACCTTTCTTCCCTTGCTTCGGGTGCGGGGTGAACACAAGGCAGTGGCTAAAACCGCAATTCCTTGAACTATCTAACCACGTAACCTTACCTCGGGTGGGGGGTGAACATAGATATTACAACGAATAAAGCTGGTTTTCAATTGATTTATTACTTAAGTCATATCTTAATTTATAGATAATAAATTTACAAACAGATATAATGGATTGATTGCATTCTCAATATTGTCACAAGGTTTCTGCTCTTTTTATTGCTTTCGTTAGGTGAATTAATTTTTAATGTTGGAGTTATAACTTGAAAGATCTTGTTGTGTTATTTTCGTCCGCCTGACATCTTCGTAGATAAAAAACGAAACTTATTGAAGATTAATATTATTGATAGGTGGCTAAAAGATTCAATGTAACAATTTCATTACAAATTGTACAAAGATCTAAATTCTTTCAAGAAGAACTAATCAACTACGTATGTGTATCATATAACATTTTCTGACTTATAAGGACACCTTCAAAAGTCACGTTTTTTTATAAAGTCTCAAAAATCTATTTTTTTTTTAAATAAAATAACCAACAAGAATTGCTCGAGATGAAGCTAGCTACACGCTTCACTTTCTTTCGTCTGACACAATTATGGAGACTCTCCATTGTTCAAATGTCGTTCAAGTGCATCCAGGAGGCAGGAGGTAGTTACAAGCCTCATTAGGTGACAGAGCGAAAACTAGTTTATTTCAATCACGATAAAGACAGCTCTGTATCGATTGAGTTTTTCTAGCTCAGTGACATCAAAGCGTCTCGTCCCTTTTCCCCGAGAGCCATTTATGAAGAGCCTGCAAGGACAAGCGGTTTTAAAGGGATTATCCGGTTTCAAGCTTTAATTGAAAAAGAGGGAGAATATCCATTTAATCTCTTCTGTCTGTAGGAACAACTTGTGTGTACCTAGAAGGGCTGCATTGAAATAAGCTTGAATCATAATTAGTCGTTCCACAAGCCTGCCCGGTAAAGATTCTGCTTCCTTTCAGGCGGCTTATCCATTACATTTGTCTTTCTGTTTGCTTAATAATCAGTCTGGTTCTGGCGTTGGGTTCTTTTTCTGTATACATTTTTTTCATGAGGCAGTTTAATCCTTGTTTTACTATTAAAGTATATATAAGTTCCCCGCCTTTCTGTGGTTAATATTTAAAAAAATAAAGTATCATATCCTTACCTCACCAATATCCAATCCGACTTATAAGTGGATTTAATTACTACGACTGGTTTCCCATCGTTAATGTTCCTCTATTTTTGCGCTCTAATTAAGTTATGAAACTTGATCTTATTCAACGTCAGGACTAGCTATAGATACCAGTTACTTTTAGCCTGCAAAGTAGCAATTAGTGTGGGCTAATTTAATTAGTCTTTAAAAGGAAGCTGGAGGCAGAGTGCCCTTTTACATAAGACTACTCACGTGCGCCGCGCATTTGTGTGAAAGTGAGAAATTTCCTGTTGCTCCATATTTGCGAAATTTTCCCAAATTGGAAATTTCCATTGTTTTACATGGCGTGAGCGCGCTGTGATGAACGCATTTCTTCATTATATATTTTGCTACCTCTAATGGGAAAGCTCAACATAAAAGGCATACCTCAGGAAGGCACTCAAGACCGATGGAAGCAGTACATTTACTTAAAACATCGTCTCCAGGAGAAAGCCTAAAGGATTTTTGCTGAAAAATAAAAATAGAAGTAAAAGAAGTGCTTCGCTCGAGGATGAAATGAATTTTCTTTTTTCAAGATCCTTTTTCCTTTTTCATGAGAGCTCGCGTTTTCATAATGCTGGTAAATGGAAAATTCCCAAGGTATGGGGTGCAAAAATCAATTCCATCGTTTTGCTGATTTATTTCTGTTTTCAATGGCTTTTTGCTTTTCAATTAAAATCATCATCAGTGAAAACAAGGTTGATTGGTTCCGTGTGGTATCGAAGAATAGGTACTCGACGTCAATTTCTGAAACGTGCTTAAAGACGTTTTCGATGATTTTAAAACGAGATGATTTTGATATTGTTATATTTGGAATACGGAAGTATATTGAGGTTGTGGTCACAGTTATAACTAAATGTGGGAATGCTTCAAGTAATTTGTATATATTTACATTATTCACTATCTTAGTCTTTTATCCCTCATAGAACAACCTTTCAATTCTGGCCCTTATTCCCACTCCCTTACTGAAATTTCCTTATTTAGTCTTCTCAAGGTTGATGGTTAAATACAATAATTTTCAATGATGGATAAATACAATAATTTTGATGTAAATCATTTATGTATAGCAAAAATAGAAGAGGACTTAAAACACAGCCTTGTCGCACACCTGAAACTGTTTCAAAATAACAAACAGGGAGTGTTTGAATATATAAACCTTTAAGAATATTTATAAATTTCGTTGAGAGTTCAATATTATGGAGTTTATAATATAGAGCTTCTCTATCGATGGAGCCGAATGGAGCACTGAAATCAACAAACGGCTGTAAACCCTTTCGTTCCTGAGTTCCTGGAGATATTAACAAGATTGTACAGATTGAATATATTTTCTACAATGCCATACCCCGCTCTAAACCTTGCCTGTTATTAAGTTAAGATGTTGTACGATTCCACGAATATGGAAGCATTTTCAAACAGAATGCCGCAAACATTTTCCCTGAAGACTGTACCTCGATAATTCTGGGAACTGTTAAGCTTACCTTTTTGTAAATTGGGAAAGTTATTGAACGAAGAAACTTTCTGGCACTGTCTCGTTATATAAGATGACATTAAAGACTGTTAATAGCCAGCGAAAAACGTTATCGGGGCGTTTTTATAAAATTCAACAAGGATTCTGTCCGGTCCGGGAGCCTTATTACTTGTTGACGTATTCAGCCCCGTTTCTAACTCATTCAGTTCTATTTCGGCGTCCTCTGCTATCGTGGAAGGGGCAGCATATAAAATCAGGTGTAAACTGAAGTGGTCGCAAAGAATGTTTTGTTCGAGAGAAGCTCCAATTTTGAATTCCTGCCCCTCTAGCTTTTTTAAAATTTGCCACCAGTCTCTATAGTTTTTCATTTTTGCCATTTAGTTTCCTATGTTATTATAGTACTTATTTATTTTATTCTGAATTAAATTTCTATACTCCGGGTTTACTTTTAAATATAAACATTTATTGAAAGAAGTGCTATTTGCACTGTAGAGGTTAAGAAGTGTAAAAGTAATATGTCCTGCTACCAGAGAGTCGTAAGCAAACCACGGTTGCTTAAAAGCGATATGTTTTGGCTTATTAGGCTGGACAGTGGAGTATATAATTAGATCTGAGAGATTTGTCATTGCTAAATCGGGTCTATTTCCTTTATAAAAATATTCGTCGGTACTCGCACTAAGTTAACTCCGATTTCCAATAGAGCCTTGGCAGATGCGGCAGTTCTTTAACAATCTCTTCTCTCTCCATGGATTGATCAACTTCTATCTTTAGGGTAACTGGAAGGTGGTCAGAAAAAAATCTCTGATTCCACCTTAAAATCCATGACTAAGCTTAGGATATCGAACGAGACAAGTGCCAGATTAATACAAAAAAGTTAAATTACCTTCAGCATCATTTTTAGGTCGGTCATTTAGATTTTCAAGGTCATTTTCAGTACATAACTCTAAAAATTGCCTTCCTTTGGCGTTTAAATTTTTATCTTTTGATTTCCTGCTTTGATCGAACAATGGCCAATGCTCTGAAACTATTTCTGGTGAGGATTAATCTTCCCCTATTCTCGCATTAAGTCTTACCCCAGTGCAAATTTTGTATCATTCTTTTCCCGCATTATTTGCCTTTTATTATTTATTTGTTATTAATTTCATTTCATGATTTTATCTTGCTAAAGTTAATAAAATATAATTAAAATAACATTTTTCGTCTAGTAAATCCCACTGAGTTTCTGTCGACATATAACTAGCTTAAATTTTAGTAACTGAGACGAAGTTGCCATGGGCCCCGGGTTCGAGTCCAGGTCTCCCCGTGAGCTTTATTAAGAAATTAAAATGATCCATTCCGTCTCTGGGCTGTTGTCTAGCTCGCAGCAATGCAAAAAACAAGACTCACGTTTCCTCACTTCCCTTACCCTAATTCCCTTGCGGCCAAGACCATGCTAACGGATCAAAGGGTTGTCCCCTAGGCTATGTGACCATGTGTGTATAAAAAAAACTGATCGTTTCAGATCGTATTTGATTAAATCCCATCTTTATTTGATAGGAAATTATGTTTCAGACGGAATTTTTTTCATATTGGTGGTGTTGTAGGTAAGGAAACTTATCGAAAGGGAAAGGGATTAGTTTTTGTCTAATTTTAACAGTCTAATATATGACAAGTAAAATGTATTTAAAGATAGGTACGCAATTGAATTGAGAATTCAAGACTACTACTGAAACCAATAAGCACCTATTGGATAATAATTGAACTGAAAATTGCTTCTGTGCCCTTTTGTTAATAAGTTCTACAATACTAAGAGCTTTAACTACTTCAATTAATTTAATGTGATTGAATTAATGTAATTTGAAGGTTTATTTCAAACACTTTACTTAATTACGGTGATTTTAAAATATGTTTTTATGTATTTTCAGATTATCACAGCTCATTTAAAGGACCAATTTAAAGTTAACAAAAGAACGAATTGATCAATCATAGTACGAAGTAATTTTATACAGGAAAGTTTTTGACAGCAAATTTTTGGAAAAGCTTATAACTGCTAGAAGATCGTTTTTTGGCGAAGTGAAAAAACTTTTGAAAATCTGAATTTACTTGACGAAAAAGCTTAAAACAAAATTTTATCTAAATGTTATGCTGTGGTGTTTGCGGCAACATGTCGAAACGCGATTATAAAGTCTCAACGATGGATGGCATCGAGCTGGAGCCACTTGGAGGACCAAAAACGGATCAAAAGACAAATGGTGTTAAATATGGTAAGTATTTAAAAATTATTTTATAGATTAGTCTGTCTCTTTTACTATACTACTATATATGTATATAAAGGAATGCATATATTTCTACTAAATTATGGATAATGTGTAAAAATACTTTAAGAAGTTATATAACCCGGTGAATCTGTTAGAGAAACTTTTTAATATTTTTTATTAGCATAGACTGCTATTTGAAGTCGTCGATGGAGTTAGTGATAACGTGTTGGCCTACCAATCCGAAGGTCACATGTTCGAATCCCACCGGCGATGACCCATGGTTGTTTTCTGCCGACAAGGGATCACGGTGAAAAGTCCATGGGGGTTGCAGAGAAAATGTCAGTCGTACGGAATTCACTTTAAATTGAAGGTGCACTTGCAATCGTTGTCTTGAATCGGGCGAAGTTCTTCTCCCTCCTTATGCCCAACAAATGGTGACGGGAACGAGAGAGAGAGAGAGAAATAGACTTCTATTTTCAAGACAGCCTATTTAAAATGCTCAAGAGGGGAAGTACGTGTAAATGGCCAAATTGTAACTAAACTTTGGGTGTGATTAAAAAAAAATTGAATATTGCAATCTCTCAATTCCGTTTAAGTGTAGTATTTTATTCATAAAATCTTGAAATAATTTTCGTTTAACAAAAATTTTTCCCAGTTTATAGATTTAGGTGCTCGATTATGCGCTCAACGTAGATGCAAACGGCGTGACATACAGAGCCCCAGGAACGCTTTCTACAACAAAAACGTGTGAACAATTATTTTAGATAATATAAGTTATTTGGGATTGACATTTAGATAATAGGATTTATTTGGGATTCAAAAAATTGGATTGGAAAAAAAACTTTTTACAAGCTATACCAACAATGCAAAAAGATTTTTTTTCAAATCGAGAGTCTCACTCTCATGAGTATTGCATTCAATGCATCTGTAAAAAAATAAAAAAAAACGGTCAAGCGGTTTTTTTTAAATCTTTCACGTCATTAAAAAAGAAGGTTTCTCAGAAAACGTGTTCAAAGTTTTTGTTCAGCTAGGTACGGACTACACGCCGCATTCGACAAAACATCGCTATGCACTCAATTTTCGGAATTGTGATATAAGACTTCGTGGATATATTTTTGAACGTGTGTACAATCGACCGGAATGTTAAAATAAAAAACCAATTTGGGAAATATTTAGACGTAAGGGGATAATCTAGTCAAACAGCACGAAAAAGTAAATTTTTGTGAATTATTTTTGAATTTTTATTATTTGTTAAAAAAAGATATTTGTGACTTTGATTTGGGGGCCTCTCAAAACAATGTCTGCCTTTTCTTTGATATAAATAATAATCTGAAACATAAAAATCAAATTCTTTAAGTATTATTTTGTTAATATTTCGAACCACAATTAAGCGATTCTTTTAAAAATTAACAAAATGGCGGCCAATTTTCGTCGACTATGGCTTTTTCGAGTTTGTCGAGCAGGTTTTTAATGAAAATAAATACGAAATTTTTACTAGCTTGGGACAGAGCTTTTACTATAGAGAACTCTGTGTAAAAATTGGTGCCTAATCGGTTCAATTGTTTTAGTTTTTTTAACAATGTAAGCTGAATAAAAGTAGTTTTGCGAAAACGCGTTCAAGAAATAAGTATCTTACTTTTCTGAAATCGTTCTTGCTGGCAATTTTTACGTCCACAACACACAGTAACACAAACATTCTTCCACCAAAATCCCTTTTGGAAGATATGTCGAGTTATATAGCGAGTTATTTAATTTGCAGCACCTGGTAAATTTATCCGACATGTGTTCCTGATACATTGGGGTACAACGCGCATCTTTTTGATCTTTTTTTCTGACATCGCATCCAGACAAATGATCGGTTTGGGTTCCAGCTCCACTAGGCAATTCACATCATTGTTTAATTTAGGACCTCCCCTCTAAAAACCACTAATCAATATTCCACCAAAAGTGTAGTAGTTATAAAAATGCTGATTGAGCTGGACTTAAATATCTTAGAGAGCTGGACTTGTCTGATTGCTTTTCCATGAGAGACCTTAACCGTAGCACCGAATATATTTTGAACATTATATGGTTTGGAATACATCGCTTTATTCCTCATAGTTTCCAAAACATCACACCAACCAACACCAATTGATTCAACAATGACTGTTCTACAGCTATTGGAAACAAAGAAGCAGCCTTTCAGGCATACAAAGTGTGTCCTTCAGAGGAATTAAGACGTATCTATAGAGATGATCGAAACTAGAACGTCAGATGCCGGACCAGATTGTCAGACGGAAGGTATTTGCCACTCAAAAGGGGATTAAGGGTTTCTGGTCTGTAGTCAAAGCCGTAAAGAACAATTACATCTGTTCTTCAATACCACCACTTATTATAATATAAATGTTTATAATGGCTCACTGGACAAAGTCAACCTGTTTGGCGCTAATTTTGCTGCTAATTCTCACCTGTCACCTGCATCGTAGACACTTGCTTCTCCATGGCAGTGCACTAGTAGGCAAAAGACGCTACGCTCGCATGTCCAAGGCTACTGAACCTGACGATGACATGCCCTTGGTTTCAAAATGCTGCTTCGGCAAAAACTTTGTGCAAACGCTTTCACCTGACATGCTCAACAGGAGTGTTTCCGCCTATTCAGTCGATATCTAAGAAACCACTTTTACTACATAGCCATTGCACTCACATATGTTTTATCTAAGGTTTTTGAATCATTTGATAAAATATATATAAAGTAACTATTTTATAGACGACTGCCGGTCTCTGACGGTAGGTTGGTTTAAGCGGTGAGCGTCGCCATCATAGTAATACTCCAATTAGAACTATTATAGCGCCATTTTGAAGCAATAACCAGTAAGACCCGGTTCTTATGTTGGACTCAGTTTACACACAACCCTGGTTCGTATGTGTAAATATTGTTGAGGCCGGCTGAGTTTATTATGGGAAAAAGGAGTAATTTAATAAACTGTCTATTTCCCGAGATTGCCTTGAGGTTTTCAAAGAAGTACTTTCATATAGCCCTCTTTCTGACGCTGGCAAGAGCCAGACATTTACAGAGAAGGTGAATAATGGTTTCGACAGTGTGTATTATCAGGGGCGCCCAGCCTAGTTGCATGCTCGCCTAAAAGACAGTGGCCCGTACAGACCGCAGTGATTTGTGCGATAACACTTCTCAATCGGTTGAGCAGATCGAGTTATTATTTCAATTTGGCCAAGTTACCCTGGATATGCATTTGCCAGCCCCAAGGAATGCAGAAAGAGTTCCCTCTTAAGGGAACCTAGTGGAATACGAATATCTTCAACATGGATACGTTGTAGAGCTGCGCCCTCTCTGGCAAGTTTGTCGGCCATCTTGTTCCCTGCAATGTTCCTATGTCCGAGAACCCAATGCAAAGCAGACTGCCCAAGGAGCTAAGAAACTCCCGACAGCCTAGAAGATATGAGTGAAGTGCCCTAATGCCCGTCGGACTATCTGTAAAAATGTTTTGTTTCGGTGAATGGATGACCAGAAGCAGCGGACACGCCTTCATGACCGAAAGCACCTCCGCCTTGAAGATGGGTTCGGTAGACAATAACACTTTGATATATTCAGTGTCTCAGAGAACACTACTGCACTACTGGTTTTCTGTCAAACCGTTCAATCCGTGTAAGAATAAAGGAAATTAATTCTTTCACCAACCTTATTTCTTCTTTTTATCAATGATCCTTTGTCGCTCACTTGCAGTACCCTTGATTTCGCGTACTCTGTTGAGACCCCTATACCCTCCCGGTTAAATTTGAATGGACTGTCAAATTTTGGGAATCTTTTCTAAGCCGCACAACACCAATGGAACAGTTTACCATCTTCTGTTTTTCCCTCGTCTTATCAGCCCGAAACTTTCAAAGGACGTGTACATCGACACTTCCTTAGCAATAATTAAGTATAGGCTTAAACTTAAGTAAACAACTTGTTATTTTTTTATTGAATCTTATTTATTTTTCCTCCTGTGCTTGCTGAAGATTTAAGCTTTATTCTACACAATCACCTATTCTGATACTGAAATATACTACAAAAAGCAAATAATTATTTTTAACTTCCTCTGCATTTGTTTGATAATATTATAGACAACAAAAGAGCTAAAAATATTTCATTTGTGAGATTAAATATTTCCCACAAATTATTTTAAGCCTCTTTAAGGCATCTTCGCCATATTTTTATTGCTAAAGGAAGCGTAAAAGCGTACAATGTGGCAATAATTCCTGAGCTGATGCCGAAAATTATGATAAATCTTAACAGTCTGGTGAATCTGCCAGAACACAAGTCCTACTTATCCTAATTGGCAGTGAACAACCTAACCATGGGCTGTTAAGCACTTGTTGATTTTATAAAGACCCAAGGAATAAACCGACCTTGTCTTCATAGTGTATCCCCGGATAAGCCATGGTAGACTATTTTATTGAATATAAAAGAAATCAATAAAGTAACTTGATGATATCTGACTGATTACATTTTTGACCACTTGGAGCATTTGCTTGAGATCTGAGAAGGATTGTCGTCCTTCGATGAGTACATATTGTTCTAGAATTAGCTTTTGTTTCATGATTGTGATGTATGGTTAAAGGAAAATGGAAAAGTTATAAATAGTTTCCATTCAAAAATTATATAATTAGTTATTAGTAATTACATGATTTTACAATGCCAAACTGAACCTGAAAATAGGCAAACTTTTCAAAGTTCGTACTCAACCAAATATGACAACTTAGAAATAGAAAAAATCTATGCAAAAAAAAACAAGAAGCTTATGGAAGAAACTAGCTGTGTAAAATTTTAGGAAATTTGATTGAAAAAACATGGTATTCAGGCTTTTACCTCAGGGAGAACATCGAGCATGATTCATGATCAGATGACTACCTCTCTCTAGTTCCCGCAATTCCTTGGGAGACATGGGGCGGAAGAAAAACATCACACGATTCGATAATAATGATTACAAGGGGACCTATAATTTGTTTTGATTGATAGAGATTTCAATACGTGTTAAAAGGCAATGTTTTTATTTGGACATTTTTGTTATTATTAATAGCTTTTACGTTTAAGGCTAAACCCCAAGTCAAGTCAAAAAAATATACTTCTTATTAAATGAGAGTGAACCCACTGAACCACACAACAGAGAACACAGTGAGGTAAATGGGGCGGGGTTTTTTGTTTGTTCAAGTTGCACCGACTTCCTTTACACTTTTTAGTATCTTCGGATATACTAGCTGTTCGCATAACAAAGCAATTTCAATAGTTGCAGAGGTACTGCCTTCTATAGAAGGTAACATAAACATCCAAATTCGGCAACACATTCCCCAGGTAATCCCAGCCACCTTTTCGCGCCGGCACGTTAAGGGAACTGCTCCATCCTTTTCCCGTAGTGACTCTAGATGCAACATTTCTTATCATTTACCAATAAGGAAACGAATTTGGTACAATCGAAGGAAAATCAATAAAATCGGTCTACGCCCTAGGCTCTACTCCTCCACCACCCCCGCCAATGTGGTACCAATGGGGGAACATCACAAAAAGAATCAACCAAATTGGTTCACGTGTTACGAAGTTAGCCTACCCCACCCCACTCATACCCTAGATCAAATTTTTTCCTCATAGTCGCAATGGGGTATCATACTCTATACAGGAGACGGAGTTGGATCAATGCGTTGAGCCGCACGAACACCATGCCATGGGCCCCGGGTTCGAGACCAGATGACCCCGTGAGCTTTTATTGAGAAATTCAAATAATCCACTCCGTCTCTGGGCTGTTGTCTAGCTCGCAGCAATGCAAAAACAAGACTCAAGTTTCCTCACTTCCCTTACCCTAATTCCGTTCCGGCCAAAACCATGCTAACGCATCAAACGCCAAACCGTGCTAACGCCACATCGTATAAAAAAAAAAAAAAAACCGAATTACCAAAATCGGTCTATGCGTTAAGGAATTGAGTTCCGCTCTTTTTCCCACCCTCACCCAACACATATACTGTTTTATCGTGATACTAATGAGCGAACATACTATACATATCACAAAAGTAATCATACAAATCGGGCCACGCAATATAAAGCTAGACTACCTCCAACCATTCCCCCGCGTAAAGCCAAATTTTCTTCTGTTTTTGGCGATACAAAAAAAACCATCCCATTCCAATCACGTGTTACAAAGTTAGGTTCAATCCTTAACCCACCCCTCCTGCCCCCTATCACCATGAACATCCCACCATCCGGTTAAAAAATATAAAAAATAGGGAAAATCGAATTATTCTGTATTGAGATAAGAAAAATGCGTTAAAAATTTTGGAATCAATTTAAACTGTAATTTGCTCGTACCGCGCTTCCTAAACAGTTCTTTTGCGAATTCCGGTAGGCGACTTTGGGAATATATTTGCAGTTCATAAACTTTTAAAAACATGCAAAAAGAAGAATTGATTTTTGGAGCCGGCAAGATTGACGTGCCCCCTTAATTAATAATCAAATAAATTTGAAGTAAAAAACCCTTTTTTTGATACCCCATGTGACAGTAGAGGGTTGTTAGTAAGGTGTATTCTTGGATTTGTAACGTACTATTAACATATAAAATTTGATCGAAATATTTCGAGCTGATTTTGAAAAAATCAAGATATAATTACTAAACTAACGTTATTTAGGAGTGTAAGGTTAAAACAAAAAAAAAACAGCCGGAGGTATTTGTAATTGAACTTGAATGCTAAATTTAAACTAGATTAGCCAATTTGTTTTTGTGTTCGACTAAGTGACGGTTACACACATTACTCGTAGAATGAAAATCCGCCAAAAACTCGAAATAAAATTTCTTTAAGATCACAATATTTTCCTCGTTTTTTTTTGTCATTCGGAAGCAGGAAGTTAATAAATACATGGCATTCCTCAGGGATCTATTCCAATCACTTGGAAATGTGTGAAAAATACTAAAAAGGGCGGCACTAAATTGTTCGACATAAGACTTGTACTCTACTAAGTTCTGAAAACGAGCTTTTAGATGTTGCACGGAACTTTTTTATATGTCGTGATCATTTTGAATGAAAAGTGGGTTTTAGAATTAAGAGATTTACGACTTCATAATTCATTTGCACATAAGAAACATTAAATCCTGATGGAAACTAGTTTGATGGCAAAGAATTGGATGGTTGGTTGGTTTCCCAGGGGGAAGATACATGCATTCAAAATACTTAGGCCTAAAAGTCACGTTGTACGTCCCATGCTCGGCAGAGTTCCCTAAAGTCCACTATCGAGCCGGCTAACACCCAAAACGAAACTGACAATGGATTCGTATCCTGTCCTTTTAACTTCTGCGAGATTTTCGCAGAACCCTTGATTATATATATTCTTTGCGTTAAGGGGGTCCTCTACTATCGCGGTTTCAAAAAATCGATTTTTTTTAAATTTAAATCTATATGTATCTGAGAATACGCCACAAAAAGAATTTCATGAAAATCACATTTCTTTGCATGTTTCTGGGAACAGAAAGGTACCCGTCTCCGGCCGTTACCGATAAACTGAGCGCGGCGCGCCACGACGGCGCTTGTCCAGTTAAAAATCATTGTCTAAAGAATTTACCGGTCCGTTCTTGAGAAGAATGTGGACAACCAAAAACATCAACATGATGAGGAAGGAGAACTCTACGGCCCCGGTATAGCAGATTAACTCGTAAGTTACTACAATCAAGTTATACACCGTAATTTATCATTAAACGCGTTTTCCCGAAAGTAGTGTTTTCTTAGCTACCGAGTAAGACTTCTCATAAAAGTATTGGTCCGATTTCAATAATTTTTTTTTCAATTGTTCAGAAAACATACCGCTATGTTTTCCCGAGTACGATTTGCAAAATTTTATTTTGTTCCATTTTACAAATTGTTGCATGACTTTTACAAATTGCAAAATAAAAAAAAATCTGTCTCGGGAAAACATAGCCAACGTAACTATGATTATAAAGAATATAAATCTTCAGATTACAGATAACCCAATTCTCCACAACTTTGCTTAAGCGGGACCCATGCAGTTTCAACATCAATGTCATCAATGACGTTTCAAGGTCGCGAGAGTTATTTTTTGTCATCTTCAAAAGTAAAATTGAAAAGTCAAAACATGTCTCTTCGAAATTAAAAAGAAAATTTTTAAATGTATTCAGTAGATCCTTCGCAATTTATTCTCCAAAAAACCGCTCAATTTCAGGCCTCGAGAGTAGAGGACCCCTTAAGGCTAGGCATTGTATCAGAACGTGTAAAACGTGCATGCCCTGTCACTAAGTCTACATAAGTTTTCATTTGGGCCATATTCAATCTGACTATTTTTTCTGATACAGATGCATTGAGAGTCCCCAGAACGCTTTAGTATGTTTAGTTGTTTCGGACCTTCCCAGCTCCCTTTACACTTCTTCGTAACCCATTTGAGAATCTTTTTTTGATTTCCTGGAATAGGGACGCAGAAGTTGATCATTGTTTGGGCTCCTCGTTTGCGCCCTTCTGCGCCAGATCGTTTGCATCTTCAATACCTGAAATTTACACAATGCCACATCACGCATACTAAGTCGACCTCATTTTGGCGCACTAGTTCTGTTGAGGTCTGTTTGCATTCCTCTAACGTTTCGGATTTCACCACAGCATTTGTCAGTGATTTAATTGACGCCTGCCTATCCGTACATATTGCTATTTTGGAGGATCTTACCTTCCATTCCATTAGTTTCCTCGAACCAATCTGTATCGCTGCGATTTTAGACTAACAGCAGAGGAGAAGGTATTTAACACTAACCATATCTCCAAATATATGTAGTTCCTCGCATGACACTCCAAAACCACAGCCACTCTCGTTTTTTGTGCCATCTGTCTAAATTGCTATGGTTTTATCTTGGATCACACTATTCTTGATCCGTTCTCTTTTCGACGGGAAGTAATCTTCGAGGTTTATTTCCATATTGGGTGTACCAGTTTGGAAATCCCAGCAATCTTCTTCCCGAATATTCTTTCAATCGTCCCTGAATTATAGATTTGAGCAATCTTCTCATGCTGGGTCGTCTGCTAATCTTCCACACACAGACATGTTTATTATGACCTCGAGGGCCCTTTTCGGTGTTGTCGTTGTCCTTTGTTATGATGGGTGAATAAAAATTACTCTTCTAAAAACTTCAATTCTCCATTTATACGTAATAACCTGTTAATTTAAGTCATCAAAAATTATTAGCTTGAAAAATCAGCCTTAAAATTTGAAGTCGTTTGATTAATTTCGATATATACAACAAATTTATAAAATAATTATAATTTGATACCTTAAAAAGTAATTTTTATTAAAAAAATGTTATAGTAATCATAACGGTAATTAACATTAAAATTTTCCTAATTCAGGTAAGTTTTACTTTGAAGTATCCAAACAAAACCACATTTAACGCTTTAAGGCGGCAAAAATTACCGAAATTCACCCTATCTAGACTTTTATAATTGCAAATAATACTTGACATTAAGAGCAAAAAATGTTCTTTTCCTTTAAAGAATTACATAGTATGCCAGTATAACCACCCTTTCCTTTGTGTGAAATCTAAAAAGACTGTTGTAGCGCTCTAAAGAAGAAAATTAATGAGTCTGAGGACGCCAAAATGGGGAGCGTGAAAGGGGATTAATTTAACAACGCTGTCATAGAAGCGAAACAATATGCATTAACTCAACGTATACACACAATTAAGAAACAAGGACGCAAACAATTGCAAATTTGAATTTCACATCCTCTTTAACTTGAAGAGTCCTTCCCAGAGGACTGGTATTCTTTGCAATTTTTTAGCTCTAAAATTTACGTTAAAAAGAATGTTCTTAGTTTGCTTTTTTGTACATATTAAAAAGGAAGAGTAACAAGGTATTCTGTTTTATTTTGTAAATTATAGGTCACTCCCAGATTCTCATTATATTTTAAAATACTAGATGATGAACTTTGACTGCTGAGAAATAATATTTAAAAAACATAATTTTAACCACTTGGTTTGATTCATTTCCCTTTTAAACTTTTTCAAAAGTCCAAGTAAGCACAGATGATTATCATCATTAAAGATGTGGCTGTGTACCAGCAGTTACGATATCATTAATTATTGTGTAATCATCATTTAGTGAATTAATAATTAGTAGTGCTGTGGTTCCAGACAGGATATTAATTTGATCTTCAAACGAACGTAGTCTTGTGTCATTGACAGCTAAAATTAACTTCACCCCCATTGATTAGTTGCACTACTGACATAGATATAGGGTGTCTCACCCTAATTTGATAAACTGTTAATGGTGTATATTCACCTTATTATTTGCCGATATAAGGAGAGCTGGTTTTATTACCTTCTTTATCTAACACTAGAGTTCCAAATTTCTAGTGTACTGACTTACAAATTTTTGCTGTTGCATTTTTTGATATTTTGAAGCCTCTACAATAACCCAATGTAAACCATTTTATCATATCTGCCCTAGAAAATTTTTAAAAAAATATTATTTCTCGAAACCACGTTTTTTGAGTTGGCATGCAATTCGTTATGTCAAAACTGTTAGAATAGGACAAACTCGGGCTTAATATGTTCGGCAGACATGTGATTCTTATCGTGATGTGATTTAAATTTTTCGCGATATTAGGGACGGAATTGGATCAATTCGTTGAACCGCTCGACCACCATGCCATGGGCCCCGGGTTCGAGATCAGGTCTCCCCGTGAGTTTTTATTAACAAATTAAAATAATCCACTCCGTCTCTGGGATGTTGTCTAGCTCGCAGCAATGCAAAAACAAGACTCAAGTTTCTGCACTTCCCGTACCCTAATTCCCTTCCGGCCAAAACCATGCTACCGGATCAAAGGGTTGTCCCCTAGGATTTGGCCACATCGTATAAAAAAAAATTAATGCATATCCGCCGGTGTTAAGGGGCACACACACCTATGGGGGTAAGAAAGTTCTGATAAAAGCGTTAGTTATTTGAGGATCGTTGGAGAAATACCTTTCTTAACAGCGTATAAGGGCACGGACAAATGTGACCTTCAGAAGCAAAAGTTGATCTTTTCCATTTTCCAAAAAAATTTAGGTTAAGATGCCAAAATTTCAATGTTTCTGAATACTTTGAAACTAAAAAAGCCTAATTTGCCATTTTGCTTTTATTCTAAAAGTAAATCACTTCAAAGTAATAGGTTAGATGCAAAACTAAATCGGTCTACGCGTTACAAAGTTTGGTTCCACCAACCTCCCCCCCACCCCACAAAATTTTTTTTCTCGTGGTATCAACCAGAGAGCATACTCTACCAAACAGAAAAGGTAAGGTTAGGTTAGGTTAAAGTGGCTGCCTAAGAAGGCGCACTTAGGCCTAAGAGGCCCTTTGTGCTACCACATTGAGGCTTGAAATTAACAACCCCATAAAATTACCTAAGGAATAGGAGGGTGGACATTCTGTCCCCTGTGCACCGAACCAGTTTCTTGCATCTAGTGGAACTAGTTCACGGGAAGTCAAAATTATTTTGACTGGGTTGTGAAGGATATTTATCCTTAGTTCGTCGTCGGGAATCATTTTGAACTCTCGATAAATCGAGTCAAGTTTCTGACATCTGTGGAGCCCAGCTCGGTTAGCTCTTTCAAGTAGGGGGAGCCCAAAAACCGGTTCCTACGGTTGGCTAGGGCCGGGCAGCTACCGAGGAAGAGAAGTATGGTTTCCTCTTCCTCCTCGTCGTGGCAACTCCTACAGAAGTCGTTTGAGGGCGCGCCCAGCCTATCGGCGTGTCTACCTATGAGGCAGTGACCCGTGATTACGGCTAATGTAGTGCTAATTTTTTTGCGTCCGAGTAGGATGAGCCCTCTTGACCGCTTAAGGTCAAGCTTTGGCCATATCAGTCGGGTAATCAGGCAGGTGTGTTCTTCTTACCAGTTATTATTAGCAATCTTGAGAGCCTCCTGTGAGAGCTCCATTTTGCATGTAGCTAGCGGTTTACCCGGCTGGTGGTTAATGTCCGAATCATGACGTGTGGCACCGATTCTCGCTAGTTCGTCGGCTCTGCAATTGCCCGGAATATCACTATGTCCAGGCACCCAGATTAGCCGTACTTTCAGATGCTCAGCTATGTCATTTAGTGTTGAGCGACATATTATAACCGTTTTGGAGGTTGTGTATACTCCCGAAAGGGATTTAATAGCTGCCTGACTATCTGTGAAAATACATTCGTTGTCTGTAGGTAGCGCTAGTTGATTCAGGCGGTCCGCAGCTACTTTTATAGCCATGATATCTGCTTGAAACACGCTGCAGTAGTCAGGTAAGCGAAATGAGACATCGAGGTCCAAGTGTTCCGAGAATATTCCTCCACCCACTTTGCCATCCAATTTGGAGCCGTCAGTGTAGAGATGCACTGAGTTCTCCCATTGGGGAGGACCTTTCTCCCACTCCGATCTGGTGGGAAAGAACGAATCGAATTTTGCTCCAAAGAAAGGCTTGGGCGAGATGTAGTCGATATTGCTGGCAGTTCTATTGTGCAATATTTTGGAGTGACCGAAATCAGTTCGCTTCCAGGTCTGGATTGAGTTAAGCCGGTTTGCTTACCAAAGAGATCCAACGATAGAAGGTGGAGAATAGTGTTCAGGGCTTGGGAAGGTGTGGTTCTCAGGGCACCTGTTATCAGCAGTGCTGCCATCCTCTGAACTTTGTCCAATGCTTTGAGATGGGTTGCTATATTTAGTGCCGGCCTCCAGACAATATATTAATATAGGAGTCAAGAGTTTTTTTTCATTTTTCTCAAAACAATCTATTGTGGAAAAGATCAAGTTTTGCTTCTGAAGATCACAAATAACGTTCTTTATTTTTAACTCAACACCACTTCAGCAGAACAACACAAAAAATATAATATTTTATTACAGTTAATCTAGATATTACAACCAGATTGTCGATTGAGACCAAAGCGAGTACCGTAGCTGTAGTAGTCCAAACTGACTTTTTATTGAAAGTTTGCAAATGCGGCGATGTGATGTAGCTTGCCCCACTCCATTTTGCGTGATGCGGCCTAGCAGCCAAAGCGACGGGAAACACTATTGCCGAACTTGTTCTACCCGTCACGCAGAGGATGAACATGAAACACAAGTGTAGGACAAAATAAGGTTCAATAAATGAAAATTACAGATAGCACAAACTTAGGTACATTATTCAAAGCACAAGAAGAAAGAGTAAGAAAGGGATAGTTTTATTTCACTGTGGATACATTCACTATAATCTTAACTAATTCTAGGCACTTAGTTCAAATGACAATTCAAATAAGAAATAAATATAAAAATAAAAAAATTTTAAATAAAAGATGTGATGAAAATTGACCTTGTCGTTACAAAGGTAAAGTAAACACATAAATTACTAATATTTTTTTATTTTTTTTTTGTGTTATATAGAGTACAATCTCCCACTGCCAATATGAGGATAAATTTTACACTAGGGTGGTGGTGGGGAGGGATAGGCTAACTTCGTATGTTGAATATGTTGCCCCACTAGACCACGACAAAAATGTATGGGGTGGGGTCTTGTGCGGAGGGGACGTTGTATACAATTTCTGTTGTATACAGTATGATTCCCCATTGCTACTGTGAGGAAAAATGTTGATCTAGGGTTGAGGTGGAGAGAGGGGTAGTTTAACTTTGTAACGCGTGGACTGATTTAGATGATTCTGAATGCACGGAGAATCTATTTGTATTCTGACAAAAAGTGTGGCTTGTGTTGACAGTTGTGGCGACAGTTAGAAGAGGAGCGGTACCTAACTTCGTAAGGCACAGACCGATTTTGATGATTTTGATTCTGCTGTACAGAATACGTCTACTAATTGATAAATGATGAAAATGGTGTACCTAGAGTGACTACAATGATTCTCTGACTACGATAATTCTCTCTTGCTGTATATAGTACGGTGGCGCACTAGGGCCATGGTAAGAATTTTATAAGGTGAGGGTATGAAAGAGTGACCGTGACTAATTTCGTAATATGTTGCCGGATTTGGATAATTCTGTTTCCATTCTTTAGAATGCACTATCTCTGCAATTTTTGAAATTGCTTTGTTCTTACCATCAGCATTCTTCGATTCGTATATATGAAAACACCAAAAAGTGAAAAATAAAATAGTTTTAAAGAAACAAAATTTTAACCGGCTTAACAAAAAGCCCTAAAAAGCATAATTCGGTGCAAATTAAACAAACAAAACAACTACCCAACCACAACCGAAGATACTATATAAAACTACCTAAACGTTTCAGTTCACGGGATCATAAGGAAGGACGTTTAAATACTTTTGTTGTAGTTGTTTTGTTTTTTTAATTTCCACCGAAGTCAGTTCACCTTTTTAAAAAAAAAAACTATTTAATTGTGATTACAACTAATGAATGAATGAATGAATCAAATAGTACGATAGTTAAAATCGTTCAGTTACTAACTATCGATAGTTTGATATTGCCCATCACTATGAAAGATGACAATTGAATCACATTAGGCATAACACGGTAGTTGAACTACAGTATGTGATTATTAAATTAGGCGCACTTTCCGATTCCAGTAAATGGCACAAAAATCTTCTTTTATTTTTATGGTTTTTCTTTATGTAAAGAAATTTTTTTTTCTAGTCATTATAGACGTATTTATCTGCAACCCTTCAGAGGTAGCAAAAAGTAATAAATGATATATACTATGTTTTTCAGGTATAGAAATACAATTCGATCCTTTCTTATCTCTCACAAGTTAGCTGCCCTTCGGCTTCCAGCCTTGTTTGTTGACTGGGTTTGCTCAGCTTTCTCTTTCTAGGCATGACTCTCCTATATCCGGTGCTGCTCAAGGAAGCCTTCTCGGTCCGATTTTATTTGTTATCTACATCAACAATGTATCTGCGTTCCTGAGATGTTCTAATATTCTCTGTTATGTGGATGATGCTAAAATTTTCATATCGTTTCCTCCAACACTGCAACATTTTCAATTCTGAATTAGACGCCTATTACGAATGATGTACTATTAACTGTCTTCCCCTAAAAATTAGTGAATGCACTAAAAAAATCTTGTTGACTTCAGCTTAATGCATGATGTTTGTTTACGGGAAAAACTTGGAAGTTTGCCTCAGTAGCCGTTTTACCTTCGACGACCACATTGATGTGATTGTAATTAAATCTTACTCAACTGGGGGTTTTGTTAAAAAATGGGCTAAATAATTCCACGACAGTTACAACACCCGGCTCCTTTATTGTGTATTCGTTAGGTCAATTTTAAACTACACTTCCTGTGTTTGGTTGCCACTTTATGCCGATTATAGTGGACTACCGCGCAACACATGGGGAAGATAAATCGAGGGAAGGTACCCAGATCAACAAATCGTGGCCACAGTTGAAGGCGTTGGCTCAGGTAGATATTCGGTGTAACAGACGGCCTATGCTGCCCCACAAGGGATTAAAGGATCCAGAAAGAGATATATGTCCTTACTTAGATAGACTTAAACTCATCAAGCTCGACTCTCCTGCATGAGATGAAATAACCCCAAAACTGTTTTGGTTTTCGATTGTCTTCAAGGCTATATAGATTCCACGGTCTTTCTGTCTTCCTTTAATATATTAATCCCAAATCGCTCCTTGAGAAAGCGAGAATTTTTTAAAGTACCCCAACATCGTACTTATTATGGTTTTTATGAGCCCATCACATCGATGTCCCGGAATTTTAAGTGAAAATTTGACAGCACTGATTTTATTTTGTCAGGAAATTTTATAAAGTCTAATGATTTTTGATTATTCCTTTGTTGCTCTATGTATAATGCTTTAATATTAGCTACTTGTTTTTGTTATTCTTACTAATTACTATTACTATAGGAATTACTATTATCTTAATTAATTAATGTTATTTTACTTAATTATTACTATTATTGTTAAGTAATCATCCTTGTGATGAAATCTTGAAAAAATAAGTAAATAAAATGCAAGTGCTACAGTGATGATTGAAGCACTCAATGATAATATCAGAGCTGAAATTGTGCGAAATCGTGATGCAAAATGTTCTTCAAGGAAATGACCAGGTTTAAATGGATGAAAACCACTATTGTCAGGTCGCACGAGTCGCCTTTGGTCGAGAGAAAAGCAAAAAGTTCCCTGAATTTGCACTTTTTACATCAAATTATGGTGCAGTTTCTAGAAGAAAATCACCAATATACTATTTTAATTTGTTTTTATTAAGGTAACTTACATAATTATTATTTATTTTTAATTTTAAACTGAGCAAAAACAAAAATGTTTCTATTTATGTACGTACTCTTTTTCCTTTGAAACTTCTTTTTGACGTTCTTCTTTTATGTTCAATCTCAGGTCTATCTCGTATCTAACCGTGGTCGGCATATTTCATTTTGTTGAGGACGAGAGCTTGTTTTTCATAGCGTTCTTTTAAATGCACCGAGTGTCCAACTCGAACAGATGCATACTGGCTTTCTTGATGAAGAATGGCATCTTTAAGGCTCCTTTTCGATTAATCTATAAACAGCCTCCATTATTCTTTATCGTAGTTGATATTAAATTTGCTCACCAATCAGGGAACAGCAGAACAAAAGACCAGGTTCTCCTTTTCCTCAAAGTACTTAGCTTACTTACTTTTCTCGATTCCTGTACCAATAAAAAGAGGTTCCTTTCGCCAATAAATTTTTTTTTCTTTCAATCTGAAGCCCTGAGAGAAGGTCTGAGGTGAATCGCCTACAGAGAGCTTATATTCAGTATTGGAGACTTGAACTTCTGGATGTTCCTAGTCTGAATAGATGACTGGCAATTGAATTGCAAGCAAAGGGACTGGCACGTCGGGTCCATGAGAAATAGGGCGTATGACCAAAGGAATGTTATCAGGATATTAGATTAGTTTGTGATTTTTGCGGTTATACCCACGGACTTGGGGGGAAAAAAAGTACACGCAAACTTTATGAGGAGCCCACGTATTCTGTAAAGCTCCTCATGCGATTTTTAATAACACAATATTTATCGCATATGTAAAAAATGTCATCGGCGAGGTTTCACATCGTCTCGCACTCGAAGCCATGTTTCACGAAACGCACTGAGAAAAGCAACTGTTAAAATTGTTCTCGGCTGTAGTTTCCACCTGTCACTATATCAGCGCACGCACGACGCTACACATGGCTACACTCCTGCGAGGTCACGAACTAAGATAAGAGATAAGGACTCGCGCGACGCTATTGGTGACAAGGGGGAAAGAAATTGAACCGCGAAAAAAAATTTTATGGTAAATGTTCAGAAAAATCCAAGTCAAATTGAATTTTTCAAGGAAACGTGACGTGATGATGAAATTTTACATTATTTTCTTTGAAATTGGCACTAAAAAATACATAAAGTTCAACTATCAATTCCCTTGTATTTTTTCCCTCGCAGTCCTGTGTTATTAATCGCATAGTTTGTACTAATACATATATCGGAAAAAATTATCTTTTTTCATTAATTTAAAATGAAATCTCTTTTTAAAGACCCATAAAAGCCAAAACTGAAAAAGTTTTATCGTCCCAACACTTGTCGCTTTCTTTAAAAATTATTTTGAACATCATACTGGTGATATCGGACAGCACATTATCAAAGACATACAGATGCTTTCAGAAAATAATATTGCGTCTTCTTTACTTCCTCGTTGTTGTCTGTCTCGGGGCAAATCTTCGAAAGATGTTCTGTGCCACTCGAAGATTTTTTATTCAGAAACTCAGAAAGTCCTTTCCCTGTAAAATAATTTATGAACGAAAGAAACTCGGTTGCTATGTCACCAACTTCACGTACCTCCTGTTGAATTTATAAACTCTTGACTGCCATCAACTGCTCCCAGTTTCACTTAGGTATAGAAATTGCAATGCAAATATTATGCACGTATACAAAGATACCAGAACCATAATCGGTGACATCCTGCCTGAAGCAAGTGAAAGTTTCTATAAGCGGCGGAAGAACAAAATAGAGCCAAAAATGGGGTAGTGTTCGAGAAGAAATCTGTGCGGAATTCACACCCCCATCGCATAAAATGTTAACGTGAAGCCGCAAAAATCCTTATTTTCTGTATGAGCCTTTGATACGGCCTGCAACCACCGTCAATGACACCCTTTATTTCTTACACTCAGGCCTTTCTTATATCTGTACCATTTGTGTTTATCTCTTGTGTCGTTTTGAGGCTGACGCTTTCAACGAGCTGCCTACGTGTGACATAATTTTCAGTAATTTAAGCACATGAGAACCGGGACTGCTTGATGATAGAATGGGACTATGGTAGTCAATTCCAGGGGTATTAACGTAGTCATAGTCAACTTCAACTACCCTATGTAAAGCGAACACTGTCGTGCTGCTTTGATGGCAGTTTTTCCTTGCTCTGTGTAAAAAAAATGTGTTTATGGGTCACCATTTAATATGGAAATAGGAAGGATTTCAACTTTGTTGTAAATTGCGATAATTGCTCGAAACTCTAGGCTTCGTTGCAAAGTAGAAGCTCCTACTTTACAGCACAAAATGCAGATATTTTTAATTACAGGTTGAATTAAACCTAATGTATACTAGAACTATTCAGGTTTTCTTTTATTCCTGAGCACTTTTATTTACACGCATAATTCTTGAAACTAGACGGAGGGCTGAAAGTGGTGTATAGTACAATTTCTCTTTAATTCCTCAACATGAAAATAGACGAAGGGCTGAAAGTGGTGTATAGTACAATTTCCCTTTAATTCCTCAACAGACAGACAGTTCCAATAAACGTAATACGAAAATTTAGACTATTCAACAGTCTTTTAAATTAAAGTATTATTAATTACGTTTTTAATTCACTTGCATCGTTCATCTACTATCTACATTGTTGTCTTTCCACCTGACAATTCCTGAAAACCTGTCCAGTTTATAAAATAAAATTTTGTTTATTTCTGCGGAACCTCAGGTAGTAACGAATGTGAGACTTTAAACAGTCGTGAACGCGAAAGAGGATTCAAATACATATATGTGTTAAATTTTATGAATATTATAGAGAATATTGACTTGCATGACCTTCTTGGTGCCATTTTTCATCGTTGGCAGACAAGCTGGACGCAAAGATGAATTTAACCAAGGTAATGAAGATTCGTATTCAGCAGTGAATACGCATATCATTCAGGCCAAACAGTAGTAGATACCCCGAAAGAAAGTATTTAAATTTAAGAAAAATTTAGCAAAAAATTTATTTCTTAAAATTAATATAACAATAAAAAATGTATTAAATACTTTTAACACAGGGTCTTTTACTTAAGGATGGTCAAGGAGCTTTAGGCAATGCTCTTCTGTTTTCTTCCTTATTCGTATTTCTTAATTTTGTATTGCTCTTTTTACATTACTTATAACAATTCAAATCCATGCTTATTTTACTTACTAATTTACTTTACAACTTTCTTCACAATAATAAATTAACTTTACTTACAAAACAAACTATAGTAAGTTCAGTCGTAGTTTCGACTGATAAGTTATGATTTAACGAGTGAAGGGCCTTAGCTCTATTGAGTGACCTTAGTTCTACAGACTTATTTTAGCTCTACTCAATAGACTGCTAACCTATTTATACTAATCCTAATTCTAGTAACTTCAGCCACTTAGTTCTAGACTATTCCGATACTTATTTTCCACTGTATTAGCAGAGCATTGCCGACGACACCTAGTGCTGTTCTGGAAATACTCTTTACGGAGACATAGTTGGATCAATGCGTTGAGCGGCAAGACCAACATGCCATGGGTCCCGGGTTCGAGACCAGATGACCGTGAGCTTTTATTAAGAAATTAAAATAATCCACTTCGTCTCTGGGCTGTTGTCTAGCTCGCAGCAATGCAAAAACAAGAATCAAGTTTCCTCACTTCCCTTACCCTAATCCCTTCCGGCCAAAACCATGCTAACGCATCAAAGGGTTGTCCCCTAGGATTTGGCCACATCATATAAAAAAAAAAAATTTGCTTCCCTTAGATTTGCTAGGCAAGCAAATGGCAGGAAGCGCTGAAATTAGCCTCAGTGATTCAACGTTCGTGTCGTGGTTTTTATTTTTATTTTTTAGAGGTAGAAAGCAACAAAAGCCGAACTGAAACCAGCTCTCCTCGCGCGATTTCCCTACGAAACCATCGATAGATATTACTTTGCGGTGCGGGTGACTGACACGGAAGGCTCAGCTTCTTAGCAGAACCGGTTCCTCTGAATTGCCGGTTATTTTCTGTCCGCTCTTCTAAGTTCATCGCTCTCTCATCGAGCTTATTGGTCTCATGCTTAAAAGTAGGATCGTGAACTCCAGTTTGAGAGGTTCCAATATATAAGGAGTTCCTATTAGAGGCACACCCCAATGAGGTATTCTCTCACCTGTATCTGGAGCATACAGGTCACAAGGTTGTCGCCTACGCTGATGATACTGCCCTTATTTGTTCGGGCAAGCTCCCAAATAGCTTGGCTAAGGTGTTGCAACATGCCCTCTCTAAGTTATCTTTCTAGAGTATCGGGTGTGATCTGGGTATAAACCCGGCAATATAGAGTTGATCTTCTCTCGGAAACATTGAAATAAAATATTGAAAGCTTAAATATTGAGGCATTGTCCTGGATAGAAAACTTAGCTGTATAGGTAAAAAATGAGAAATGGAGCCACGCATAGTGTACTAGCTCTACACTAGTGTTATACGACCAATACTTACTTATGTTGTGGTCGTTGGTGGTTAGCATTGGATAAAGTAACTCACCTGAAAGCACTGGAAAAGGTTTAGAGAATGACAGACTTATTGATTACAATTGCCCTCAGAACTATCTAAAGCCACCTCCTACCGATTGATCTTTTTAGTAAGCAAATCGTAGCCTCGTCTGCCATTAGGCTCAATTCAGTTCAGACTTGGACGCGTACTGACTACAGACACTCCAAAATCTAGAGCAACAACAAATACTGTACCAAACCAAAGCTTTTCTTCAACGCTAAATTCGATTCCTCTACCCCTGCCAGGCCAGATTTCGAGGATGGTCCCCTCAATGGGGAGACTCAGTTCATCTGCACACTAACGGTTTCAAGTTGAAGGCATAGTGGGTGGAATTACCTTTTCGGAACACTTGGATCTAAGCATTTCGTTTTGCTTGCCTCACTACTGCAGTATTTTTCAGGCTGAAATCTTGGCTATAAAGGTAGCCGTAGATCGTCTGAAGAACATAACGCTAAAGAGATGGGCAAATGGTATTAGGTGTTATACGACAAGATAGATCTGACATAATGTCATAGTGATGATTACTGATCACTGCCTTATTGGTACGCATCGAATAGGTTGGGACTTTTCTAAAATGACACACACTAGTAAAAGAGCCAAACAACATCGCACATCAGACTGTAGATTGGAACCCGCACCGGACTCGAGGAAGAAGCCGAAGTGGATTACCGCGCAACTAGCGTGCGAACGCTCTCAACATTTTTCTTATATACCTATAAAATGAAATTTTCCGATAATTTGCTTCTTTCTTTCTAAATAACGTTAAGCGACAACAAATTACTTTTCACCTGAAAAAAATGTCGCCTCTGGAGTTCCTTTAAGCATAGAGATGATTGCATAGAGCAGCAAAATTCATCTTTTGTCTTAAACCTTTTTCTCGAAATGGCTTATTTTTCAAATTATTGTTAAGTCATCCCCACAACAGCCTTGTAGTTGTTGTGTGTGGAAACTGTTGGTCATTAAATATGCCCCCTTCCAATCTGAACAACTGTTGTTTGAAAAAAATTTTTCAAAAAGGTTATTTTATGAGATATTTCTGATTTTCTAGGCGATGCCATTGAAACTTCCTTTGAGAATACCTTGAAAAATAACATAACTAGAGTATTTTTGTACATTTATCCGCAGGAATCCATGTTCCACCGCCGCCACGGTTCCTTCTTGGTCCATGCGTTTATTACAACCTTGAATACCAGGCCATAAAAGTTTAGTCCAGAGCCGGGACAAATAACCTCCTCCGAATTAACGCAGCTAACCCTTTGAAAGGCATCTACCATCTCTGCCACCGCCGCACCTGAGGAAATGCTAGTTATTATTTTGCCAATAGCACCTTCTTCCAGGACTTCTACAGCACTGTCAGCCTCCAAAGCCGCTGCAGAACCTTCGAAAGGTAATTTTCCCAAAATTTCTCCTGTTGTGTTGTGGATACCGTGGGTATAGCCAACCTGTTACACAGTAAAAAATCTGGCCGTGTCGTGTTGAAAATGAGCGCAGTAAAAGAATTTCGTGTTAAAATCAACACGTTAAGGCAGTAAATATTACACTTTCTCAAAAATCATGATTTGGTTAAAATTTTACCGTGTAAACTTTTCTTAAAATACACTGAAATGTGTGAATGACTATAAAGTTTTCCAACATACACAAAGCAGTGTAAAATCTACACCATTTTGAGTAAGCAAAGATTTTTCACCGATATGAGTCAAATATATAATAATTACCGTGTGTTTAAAACACGAAAAAGTGTATAGTGGGCAACGCGTTGCATCTTGTCTGATTTTCTTGTCATTTACGTACCACTTGCTGACTCGAGCAGACGCATTGTCTTTATAGTGTATTTAATTGTTATTGTGTAAATATTGTTTTTATACTATAATATATTTAAAAAAAAAGTGATATATGAGTGGTATCCCATTTAAATTAAAAAAAGGTGAAAATATATATAACAGTTCAGTACAATATAATAGAATTTAATACGTGTAAATATAAAGAGCCATACGAAATGTTTCCACGTTCATATGGAGATCTTGTAGTTCCAAAGCATATATTTTTGTAAAATTATATATATTTATGTATATTTTTTGTTAGTTGTTGCAATTACATAAAATGTATAATCTCTGTAACTAGATTTGTTTTTTTTTTTTATAAGAATGTAACTTTCCTTAGACATCTACTTTCTTGGAATTGCATTAAGTAGCCGTAGCCAATCCTTCGGCATCTTAACTAAAATCATCCTAAATCCTAAACAACATCCTAAATCATCCTACTACATACTATTACAACAAATCGTGTTAAATTTTCCGGTAGAGGACAGCCATCAACCGGAAAATTTGACACGATTTGTTGTTATATTTTACACATGTGGACGGAAATTATCACGCTATGGTGTAAATATTTATCCATAAATACACTGAAAGGTGTTCAGAATCACACAGCTGATATTCAAAATCAATCAGGTAGGTGTTGATTTTACACTTACAATAGTGTAATAACTACACGCAGTAAGGTATAAAATTCACATTTTGGAGTTTTTGAATTACACATATCGGAGTATAATTTACACGTGTTTCAGTGTAATAATTTGAACAAAATTTCAGTGTAGATTTTTACCAAATTGCCAAGTGGTGAAAATGACACATAACGGTGTGGACCTATATAGACACAAAATAGTGTTAAAATTAACACGGAATTTCTTAGTGTGTACAACCTTGGAGTTAGGGGGATTTTTCAAGAGGTTATCTCCTCCCGCATTAGTTACTTGGCTACATTCTATTATGCATTGCCCGGTTGATACCGCTTGGAGGTGTAGCTAATACTTGAGAATGACCAAATGAAGATCGCCGTAACCTAGAAGGCTTCATTCAACTAGTCCGTCCATTCTCCAGCAACCATATTTTCGGTATACCAACATTTAAAAAATTCACTTTCACCACATTTTAGGGTACTTCGATGCCCCACACATCAAACTCTACTTTTTCAATGGCGTAAGTTTAGAATCCTCGGCGATTAAATGTTTATACTTGCCTTGCTTTTTATCGTGCTATTCAGAATACACATAACAAGGAAGTGATACTCTGTTAATACAAAAAATCATTTAAAAATTTGACCTGAAGAATACTGCAAGGACTCAGAACTATGGCTCCCAGCTGCTGTAGGTAATTACCGTTGGCTTAATTTTTCTTGTGTACTTGAACCAGTATTCCGCATTCGTAATGTATACATGTAGGAATCGGAGAATCTGCGTTAAAAAAACCATTTGGCTAGCTGGGTTTGAACCGAGACCATGCGCATGATACTCCATTTCCCTAACCACTGGGCCACCAGCGCCGTTGCCGATTCTCCGTTCCAAAGTTCTTTTCATGGAGAAGCCTCGATCCCACAACTCGGCCGTCCTGAAATGACATCTGCCCCCAGATGTCCGTCTTTTACGTCTTTACGTCTTTTAATTACCGATTGTGAGGCTACGTCGTATGAGGTCTTCTCCATCCCGGTTGAGCCCCCAATTTGTAGGAATCGGAGAATCTGCGTTAAAAAAACCATTTGGCTAGCTGGGTTTGAACCGAGACCATGCGCATGATACTCCATTTCCCTAACCACTGGGCCACCAGCGCCGTTGCCGATTCTCCGTTCCAAAGTTCTTTTCATGGAGAAGCCTCGATCCCACATACATGTTATACGTTGCTTCATAATAAAATAGTCCTTGTTTGTCAGATTCAATTTCCTTTGCACTATAAAATAATTGCAGCCCACTATAGAATTAGTCCGGTGTCTGTGGTGTTTACTTCATTCTAGAGAGAGTGATTAAATCAATTTCAGTTAATTAAAAATTCCGTTTTATACAGAATCCTGGATGTATCAGTCTTATACATCATACTCAATTGGGAGCGGAAATAGAATACCCACACAGGCAGGCACTTGCATCTAATTTATCCTATTTCCCGATGCCTAAACAAAATTGAACGAACACATTAAAGTGGAAATTTCCTCCTTTCTCAGTCAACGTTATCCTTATTATACGTAAACATAGCCAGCATCAACGTCACCGACTCTCTGGAGCATGTAAAGCGAAAATGACTTTAGGGTGGAAATATGTCACCTCATACCATTGCATTTAGTGTCCCTTTTCGTGTTCCACATGTCGAGAAGGGCTGCTGTGTGCAGGATAGTGGGATCCTCCAACATAACATTACTTAATGTTCCTTTTTCCTTGTATTGTGGGGTTGACTTGATATTAACGTTCACAAAGGCCAAGGATACGCATGCGTCCTCGAAATGTCAAAGCGATAAGAATTCTTGCCAGCATCAAATTGAATCAGCTTCACATTGGGTCGTGATTTTTCGCTCAGTTCCTATCGTACACTATGAAAAAGTTACTTCTTAACATTACTTATAATCTTTTAATACAAAGTGTTCCCAAGTTCAGTTCCTTAACTAAGTGCGCGATTGAAGTGCGGTAAATAGGTTAGTGCCTTTAAAATCGCGAAAATGTTCAGGAAAAAAGAATTTTTTTATGTTGTTTGTGTTTACACAGTTTTGTACACAAAAAAACCTTTTGACCGATTACACTTGCGAAAGTCTTAAGTGCACACAAACTCGGGTTAGGGCTTAAATAAAAGGTTTCCTATACAGTTCTGTGGAGCTTTTGAGAAGATTGTTCTTTGTATTGAAAACATATGGGAGGATGGGGAACTTACATGGTGTGGGGAAATTTTTTGTAATAGAATTGTGGAGCATCTTGTAAGTGTTGTTTACTATTGAGCGCCGCTCGAAATCCTTTCAAGTATTCTCAGCTTTTAAGATTGCTTATCACAAGCAAAGTTACTAAAATACAATATGACTGTAAAGATGTATTACGAACGAAAGTGTTAATTTTTTTAAGCTAACTTCACAACTTCAGCCAATCAGACCAATATTAAATCAGTTTATTATTATTATACTTTAGATTATTATGTAAAATTCCATCGATTAAGTTTCTAGAGGAATTCTGTAATTTATCGAATTAGCAAGTGCTAAGCCTAAAGGACTCTTCATTGCTTTCAGCGGTAATAAAATCTTTATCACTTTGTATATACATATCAAATTTGCATTATTGCATTAATTTTACATAAATTTATATTTCCCATTAGTAAAAATATTCCAAAACTTCAAATAGTTGGTCCTACAATTATATAAAAATTGTTAAGTTAAGAAAATCGCCTTATTAAAAATTCAATGAGTACATCTCAAAGTATATACTGTCAAGTACATTAATTAATAATATTATTGAAAAATATAAGAAATCGTAACGTTGGGTGGAGCTTTCCGACAGACATTTAATCTCAAAAAAACGAACAAAAATACATTCCTGAGCTAGACAACATAACGCAGTTTTAACGACCTTTTTTTATTTATTTGTTTTGTTTCTTTTTATGATGTTGGCCAAAACCTAGGGGACAACCCTTTGATTCGTTAGTATAGCTTTGGACGAAAGTGAGGTAGAGTAAGGGGAGTGAGGCAACTTAAATGTTTTGTTTTTGCATTCTTGCGAGTAAACAACTGCCCAGAAGAGAGCAGGTCTCGAAGCCGGAAACCATGATGGTCGTGCCGCTCAAACAATTGATCCAATTCAGCCTCTAAATAAAAAAACTCGAATGAAAGAAGTCTAAAGTTTAAAAAAATACTGGCAACCATAAACAACTGGAACCTCGTTTTATTTTTCTTGTAATATCATGCCTTCTTATAGTATGAATTATTTCAGATTTGTTGGCTAACAAACTCCGGTGATAAGGTGGGTACAGTATTTTGTCTAGGGATGGGGGATCGAACTGAGAAAATCGATTCAGTACGGATCGATCTGTAATTTTTTTCCGATTTCGTAGATCGATTAATCGACTTAAAAGGATCGATATCCACAGATCGAATAGATAGATTCAGTTTATTTTTATATTTAAATTTATTTTAGCATTTTGAGCAGAGTCTTTTTTGAAAGTACTCAGTCTTCACCAACGGAACACAACTAAAAATGTACACCCGAAAAGTAAAAGAGAAGCACAACTTTTGTGCCGCTTATTTGCAGGCGCAAACATTTTTTTACTAATGTCCCAGAAACCTTCCAATATTTGGAAAATACGTCCCCAAGGTATTTCTATGTCTAATTTCAGAAGCAATTTTAGGACATTTTATAAGTATGTACGAAGAACATTCTCGTAAGTTTTCTGGGAAGGTTTCTGGTCTTAGCCCTAAAAATGTATATCTTGGGGACGTATTTTGAAAATATTCTGGGAATGTTTTATTCTTTCGCTTTAAACGGAAAAATCCGCAAGTTAAAGTTGACTACCTCTCAGTTGAAAATTTCAAAATGGACGCAGTTCTGGTTTACTATTCTATGTAAGATTTTGAAGAACGCAAAATAAATTCTTCGCCCTTTTAATTTGTTGTGGAAAGGTTGTTTACACAATTCACCATTGTTTAAATGTCTAAGTCCATATTATTTTAAAAGTGTAAAATCTGCGAAATTTTAGACTTTAGATTAAAAAAACTATTAATAAGTGTCAAATCTTTGATAGAGTAAAAATGGGCAAAACTCCACATGAGTTTTCTACTAGGATTATACGTGGCAGTATATATACTTGTCTATTCCACTAGTTATATTCTACTTTGTTGATGTGGCAAATCCGCGTAAACGGAGTTGGATCAATTCGCTGAGCGGTACGACCACCATCCCATGGGTCGCAGGTTCGAGACCAGGTCTCCCTGTAAGCTTTTATTAAGAAATTAAAATAATCCACTCCGTCTCTGGACTGTTCTCTAGCTCGCAGGAGTGCAAAAACAAGACTTTCAAGTTTCCTCACTTCCCTTACCCTAATACCCTTCCGGCTTTAGCCACATCAGATAAAAAAAAACTAATATGCATAACATCTAGGATGTCGGTATACAAAATTCAACTAACTTTCGAAGCAATTACAAGTTACATCGTGTATTCCAAAACCAATTTGTATAAATACTTAAAATCGCATATTCGAATATTACTTATTTTAGATTTTTCTTTAAATAACATTTCTTTCTCATTGTGGAATCACCAATCCAGAAATAAAACATAACAAGCCACGGACGACAAAATCATGCACGTACGTCTTAAATAGATCGAAATCGGAAATAAATAAATCAATTCGAGCTGAATCGGTCCCGCATAAATTCGATTGAAAAATCGGCAGATCGAAGGCTTAAAGATCGATCTCTTGAGATCGAATCGAAGATCGCCCATCTCTAATTTTGTCGTACGTCTTTGGAGACAAGTCAAAAACTTATGAGAAAATATGTTTTTTTAATCGTGAAAGCAAGATTTTTCAAATGATATCTCACACGATATATGAACAAGCAAAATGTTCTTCTAGTTCTTCCCTACACGATTATTTAATTAATTCGGAAATTTTTTACCAGGATGCGGGCGAATCACTTCTATCTCTCTCTCTTGTTCCCGCAACCCCTTGTGGGGCACGGAGGGATTCGAGACAATAATTCAAGTGGATTTACAATTTAAAGTGGATTCCGGCATTTTATCGTAAGCTGTTCTAAGCAGAAAACAACCGTATGTCACGGCCGACACTTACTTCAACGATAATTTAACTATAAATTATTAGAAGTGTTTTCCGCGTAGGTCACTCTACCTTAGCTAATGTTCAATTTTTTATCTGACACGCTGCTCTTTAAACTAAACTTCAACCCTTAGGTTTGGATCTTACCCTTTCAAAATGTTTTGAATGCTTTTTATCTCACCGATCAATTCGTGTAATATGTGTAATATTTGACGAAATAACAAAAGATTTTTACGAAATAAACGCCGTACCACAGGGTTCAGTTCTTTCAACTACTTTCATTCTCCTTTTTTTTTTTAACAACCTTTTATCTATATCGTTTAGTTCTGGCCAAAGTTTCAGAAATGAAAGTATACTTGTTTATACAAACTTATTCAGCTCCAGAGCGAGAGGCCATTGACATTCTATAGACGACGTCAATATAGGTATGCTCAGATAATTAAACAATTAAATTTCTTAAACACTTGCTCAGGGCATTGCGAATCGGGTCTGTTATAATTCTTTTAAAAATCAATGTTGTCTTTTATCCCTTCGTCGCTCATTCAACCTATTTCTGTCGATATTGCCAACTCATGTGTATTAAATATTCTGGAACATTGAGATATCCAGCAATCTACGTTGAACCGACTATTCTTTTCGATTGTAAAATGTGCAATGTAATGTTTGGGATTCTTGCAAAAATAAAATAAATATTTCAGCCCATCTGACGTGCTTTACAAAATGTTCAAAATAAACCCTTATTCTCATATTGACAATGCAGCGATCTGAAAGAGTACACGGCTACTGTCTAACCAAATCTCTAGCCTGATGCCTGATTCTTTCCCACTGCTTTACGAAAGAAACCGAAAGCTTTGGCAGCTTTATTGACCCTGCCTTTAGGTAGTGGCTAGGTATATTGTCTAGAAGAATACCAAGATATTTTACAGCATTGTTCAATTCCAAGTGGGTTCGGAAAAGATTTTGCATGGCAATCTTCATTTTCCTTCTAAATAGACAGAGCTCTATTTTGCGTGAATATATACTCAAGTCGCGATCCGTTACCTAATTAGTCAAATCGCGCTTTGCATTAGTTCACAAAATTTGACCTCCCGCTAATAGATATTAAGGATGCGCCGGAGACACCGGTTGACAAAGGCTTGTAGCTTAGATTATATTTGACAGGTCACTTTTTATGTTGAACAGCCGTACAACAGAACAAATTTTACGTTCGACTCGAATATCTGGAGTTTTGTGCGCCCGGAGATGTTGTTATTGCGCCAGAGTTCAGCAAGAGTATTAAATGCAACCCGAGCCTTATTGGTACGAGTCTGTACATCAGCTTCAGCTGTAGCGTCTGTTGTAACTAACTTATGCTGTTGTAACTATGCTTCTAATTGCTCTATTTGCTGCTTTTCCAGATAAATTTCATGTTGTCTCCTGGAGTTCAAGTTCATAAGTTTGGTTTTGACAGCATTGATCTTAAGCCCTGCTCAGGCCTTCGGACATTTGCGCTACATGACTCTGTTTGCAGGATAAGAGACATACAGCGTCGGCATATTCCAGTTATATAAGGTAGTTAAAAAGTGGACATCTAATCCTTCGCGATGGGTGTCCGTCTTTCACTCCGTTCAGCACTTGGGAGGGCTCCGACAGCTTTCCCTTATGAAGGATGTGACATTGGTAGGATTCTTTTATGATGGTAATAATTTTTAGCTAAATTACTTAATTGTAATAATAATTATCTAACGAAGAAACTATAAATTAGCATCTATTTGGCCATAGAATTCAGTAGCGGGACTGGAACTCCGTATGTAAATATGATGCTTTTTAAATCTAAGTTAACTTGTTTAACAAAGAGAGTAAATCTGTATTTCCTGTAGCACTCTTTAAAACTAGTCCTAAACGAGCTACATATTTCTGGATCCAGAAGGTTAAAGTTATTGCCTATGGCTTTTAATCTCAATCAAACACCTCAGTAACTTAGATGAAGTGATGCAAAGTGCCCTCTCGAAACTTAGTTGAAACCCAATATTAAAGAACGATAAAAAAAGCGATGGCTGCCTTATACTCTTGTATAGCACACTGGCTCTATGTCAACGTTATTACGGGGTGGTCGTCTGTTGGCCTGCACTGGATAAAGTGACCCACCAGAAACCACTAGAGAAAGTTCAGAGGATAATAGCAATACTGATCACAGGTGCCCTCAGAACTACACCCTTCAAATCCCTCAACAACAACCGCCCCTAGCGCCCGTGGAAGTCTTCAATAAGCAAACCGCATCCTCAACAGACTACTGATATCTAAAATTTTGGGTGAAAATATTACAAAATTACAATATTGACTACATCATAGTCTTCTTCAAACGCCAAATTTCACTATTCTATTCCCACCAGGCAAGAATGCGAGGCATTACCCCCCCCTCCCAACGACCGCAAATAATGACAATCAATGCATCTTTACACTGACGGCTCTAAATTTGAAGATAAGGTAGTTGAAGTTGTTTACTAGGAACACCTGGACCTAAATAATTCTTTGTGAACACACCTACCTAATCATCCGTCAGATTTGGCCGACGTTTGACCTAAAGGGGTTAGAAGAGCTCATCTCATTGCCTCATATAAATACACGCCAATAGACTCGGAGCCCCTCGAATAAATTTTTGAAGGAAGAGAAAAGCATCTATCCAGCTCTAGCCTACCGTAGGAACCGGTATCCAGGCTCTCGCTACTTTAATGAGTTGCTAAACTATGATCTGCTGATATCAGATATTCAGTTCAATTCATTTGCATAGGTATGGGAATCTAACCCCAACGAATTTACACAACGCGCCATTACACCCCATTTGGAGGCTATCACTCCAACACAATTTAACCTATAACCCGATTTTCTTTCCCGGCTTGACAATTGAATATGTGTAAGTGCTTTTATGCAATGACCTCCAGTTAATGGACGTTGATCTATGACCAGAGACACTCTTTGAGAAAGTTATTTCATATCGCCTCCATGTTGAAATATCTTTCTAGCTTTAACGTAGAAGTGCTTCTACACATTTCTTGCCATTACCGCCAATGCTGGCTTTCTGTATCCTGGTCCAGAACTTGGATACATAAATTCGTTTAAAGATTGATGACGGCGGGCAACCCTATTCAATATCTGCCATGTGAAGTTTTTCGGATTCTTTTCTGCCAGCTTTTAGTAAGTTTTATGTTCCCAAGTTAACTCTACTCCAATCAAGTTGGCTTGTTTGAGTAAAGCATACTTTCTGAAATTAAAAGTTCAACATAGCAAAATATGCTATATCTAAATAATTTACATACATGATTATTTTATAAAGTAATTCTTAACACTTTTTTCAGAAACTAAAATTACCGATGAGGAAAAATCTTGCTCCAGCATGCCTCGGCATCATAACGTATCCAAAACAGAACCAAAAAAACATTTCCCCTTCTTGTCAGTCGAAATGGGAAAATATTTTCACGTTTCGGTCTGTTGGCCAGAGAAACAGGCGTTTGCTTTTTCTAGAAGATTTATATTTTTTGCCTTCTTTTTGCATATAAACGCAACCAGGCCTATGTGAAATAAATGTATATATAATACTGTAGATTCAACTCTGGCATTTCATGTTTCATTTTTACTTGTGGATGTCGTGACTGACAACCTAATGCTATCATCTTTTTATAAAAAGGAAAAATTATCTAATCTGTTACTTTTTTCCTCTTACTGAATGCACACACACAAGAAGTGTTTTTTTGCTTTAAAATGTTGCGAGGTTAACGAGATTATTTGGGCAAATTGTCTAAATCGTTCTTCTGCTGTGTAATACTTGTTCGTTGCTTTAAGCCATCTGAGTTGACATATGTGACGATTCGCGTAACGTGTGTTAGATATTCGCCTACCATGTCCAGCAGAAGATAAAAAGTTAGAGCGACGTTGTAACGTAAAATTTTTAGTAAAACTCCTGAAGAACCGAAAAGATACGTATGAATTATTAAGTACGGTGTGTGGTGAAGATGTTATGAATCAGGTGACCTTCTACGAGTGTTATAAAGAGTTTGAAAAGGTAGAGAGAGCATGGCCGACGAGGTGTGCGACGAGAGCCTTTCCACGTCTCGCACTAAAGTTGTAAAGAATACAGCTGCCGTTATCGTCCGCAAAGAACGACGAATTACCATAACCATGCTGGCCAAATGTCTAAACATTTCAGTTCGCCACGCATTTTCGATTTTTCACGATGAAGAAACGGCAGCTTAAAACATTAACGAAATTTTATTGCATCATGACAATGCGCGGCCTCACGTAGCTCACACTGTAGTGGATTTCTTGAACGCTCGCTGCATCGCAACTGTACCCCACCCACCATATGATCCCTACTACTGGTTGTTTCCGGAAGTCAAGTTTGAATTCAGACCAATCACGGGATCATCAAAGCTGTGGAGGCGCGCAGTAAATAAGCTCGAGAAAGATGGTCTTGCGAGCGTGTTTAAAAATTGACAGGAACGGTGGGAAAAGTGTTTAGAACCGAGGGCACTTCGAAAAAGAGCATGTAGATTTGAAAGACTGAATAAATAATTTTTTCTGTAGAGCGCTTTTATAGCCCTCGTATACATATATATATAGAATTTATCTGAGGTTTCCGAATTACACTAAGGTTCTCATAAAGGCGCATATTTGCTATCTAAGCCGAAATATAATAGCTGGCGAGTGAGTTTCCCTCCTTTTTTCGAAATCTTAAGTTTAAAATCATAAAACAAATTGCTTGAATCCTTTCTACTCTTATTAGAGTAGGGGAGACCGGGTATATTAGAGTAGGGGAGACCGGGCATGGTTGGCTACAGGAGTTGGTTGGCACAATCTTAGTATTTCTCAGTAAACACTACAGATCGAACCAATGCTTAAGCCAATAACGCAGAATGGTACTGTGCTTCGGTATAATTGTTATCAGCGTTCAGCCAGCACTTGCTGAGACGCGACCTGGAATGTAACTTCCTGAGACGTAAAAGTAAAAATATGTTGTTTTTAACCGACTTCCCAAAAACAAAGAGGTTCTAAGTTCGAAGCGTATTTTTTTTTTTTTTAATTTTAAATTTTTTTTTTTATTTTATTTTATTTTTTTTTTATGTCTGACCGGGCTTAACTTTGTAACGCGTCGACCGATTTTGATGATTCTTTTTTTGTTGGGTAGAGTATGTTCACCGATTGGTACCATGTCAAAAAAATTTTTGGTAGGGTGGGGGTGGGGGGTGGGGGTGAAATCTAACTTTGTAACACGTGGACCGATTTGGATGGTTCGTTTGCTGTTGTATAGAGTGTGATCACCCATTGCTAATAGAAGAATAATTTAGCCCATGGTGGGGGGGGGGGGGGTGGGAGGAGGAGTAGTCTAACTTCGTAACACGTGGACCGATTTGGATAATTCTTTTTCTTTTGGGTAGAGTACGCTCCCTATTTGATACCACGAGAAATAAATTGTTGGTTTAGTTGGGGTGGGAGAAGGGGGGTGGAACCTAACTTTGTAACGCGTGAATCGATTTGGATGGTTCTTTTGCTGTTGTATAGAGTGTGATCCCCCATTGCAAATAGGAGAATAATTTGGTCCTATGGTGGCGGTGGGGGTGGGGGAGGGGTAGTAACTTCGTAACGCGTGAACCAATTTCGATGATTCCTTTTCTGTTGGGTAGAGTATGTTCCTTGATTGATACCATGAGAAAAAAAGTTTAGTGAAATGGGGGTGGGGTAGGGGGTTAAAACTAACTTTTAACGCGTGGACCGATTTGGATGGTTCTTTCTTCGTTGTATAGAGTAGAAGACACTAAAAAGTGAAAAATAAAATAGTTTTTAAAAAAAAGTTGAACCGACTTCACAAAAAGCGCTAAAAAGCATAAAATAATTTTTAATTTTATATCTAATTACGACATTTTAAAGTCGGTGCAAATTAAACAAATAAAACAACTACATAACCACAATTGAAAATAATACATAATACTACCTGAACGTTTCAGCTTACGGGATCATAAGAAATAATGATTATATATTTTTGTTGTAGTTGTTTGGTTTGTTTGATGTGCACCGACTTCAAAATGTCGTAATAGATATAAAATTAAAAATTATTTTATGCTTTTTAGCGCTTTTTGTGAAGTCGGTTCAACTTTTTTTTTAAAAACTATTTTATAGTTATTATCACTCGTGATTACAACTTATTCTGTACGTACGGAAATTAATATTTATTCATGTGAGGAATTTTTTACTTTATTTCTATGTGCAAATTTTTTGAAGTATTTTCATAACCTCATCATAAGTCATGTTAAAATTCCCAAAACTGACTTCGGGTTGGCTCATTTTCTTCGGGGTTGGTTGGCACATTAATAATTTATTTCTATTGTTTAATATTGTTACACATAAAGGTAAGAAATTATCATGTTAAAACACAAGATAAAATTACGAGGAAACGAGGGTTCGAAATTAAAAAAAGCATCGGCAATAAATTCAGTCAAAGCATTTGGAAACAATTCCACCCTTTTCACGTAGACTAGGAATTCTTTACTTGGAACTGCGTAATCATGAAATAGGCGACAATATATGCTAGGCCGTTTTAAGATTTAAATGGTTAGTTAGGAAATTTCTAAACATTAGAAAATTCGGAATGCTTAAAGAAAACAAACAATACCCAAATATACCCAACTAGGAAAGCGTGCCAGGATCCACGGTAGTCTCGGTAATACTAAAAAGTTGCAAGGGCATTTCATATTTCAAAGATTACACTAATGAGTTATTCATTATGGCATCTTTAGAAGTGAGATAAAAAAGCATAGGCAATTCTAGAAAAGAATCGGCAAAAAATTCAGTCGAAGTATTTAGAAAAAATATGTATTTTTATTTCTTATGAATATATATTGTCGTATGTATACGATTTGCTTAAATGCTAAATTACGAGCCAACCATCCCCTGCTGCAGTGCCAACCATCGCCATTACGGGGTTTGTTGGCACATTTGCATCGCATTATTAAAATTCCAACCAGAGACATAATTACTCCAATAAGGGTTTCGCGATAATGTTATAGTAAAGCACAATAATCAAGCTAAGTTTCCTATAAATATAAAGTTTATAGCAGTTTTCTTCTCCTCGATATGACAGAGTTTCGAAAAGTGTAGCTAAACATATCCGGTCTCCCCTACTCTGCTCTCAGCAAAGTAATCTGCCTTTTAAAAAATTTTTTTAATTGACGCATTTCCGGCTTGGACTCTACGGTAAGCTAGCAATCGACATTCAAATTTGCCGGAAGGTTTCAGTTTTCTCAGACGGCAAACGTGTACGTGTATGGACATATTTTCCAGATAGCCAGAGTTAGCTTTTTACCGAAATGGTTATCTGAATGAAATGAAAGGTTGTTTATATTTTACGACACCGGCCGACTCTGGAACGACATTAAAAACTTTTAATTACACTTAACGATCAGACAGCGCGGTCAGTCAGTAAGATTTGAAACCAAACGAAAGCTTCAACAAGTGTCGGATAGAAATGTTCACAAACCGCCATGTCTGTGGTCTGTGGAGAGCCGGTTAGGTATCGTTCGAATTACGCTACATTGCCGTTAAGTATGTATAGTTTTCCATTGGAAGCTTGTAAGAAATGTTGTCAACGTGAATCAACCGTAAGTCATTGCTTGACTAGTACGGAGAGTCCTGGCTGAAATTAGATTCATAAGATTATTTTTACCTGTCATTCATTGCTTATGAAATTTTCTGTTAAACATTTTTTTTAGATTTTTTCTTTTGTTAATATTATTACACATAATAATGTGTGCATGTCATACTTCAATTCACTCCGGCTTTAATCTTAAGCAGAATTCTGAAGTAAAGTCGGAAAGTGTATCTGCGCTTGCAGGGTTTAGTTTCGCTTCCGCTTGCCACCTCTTATAGTTCAAGCTACCCTTCCGACTAACCTAAGTATATCGGGCCAGCTTTAGGAATAAGCATCTCCGTGTATCCTTATGCAAACTTAGCCTTTTTCGGAGCTATCCTTTCGGTCCTTCTATGTTACACTAATGAATATTTAAGGATTTTTGCTGATACTTCAAAAAAAAACCAAGCGGCGATTCCCTTGTTTTAGATTTACGGAGAAGCATAAGAAAGGCGTAGAATCAATCGAAGGTATCATGTTTTCTTATGACCTTTTTCACCCATCAGATAGATACGAGTTCTACTCAAGGGCTTTCAACCCGATACTCGATTACTTCAGGCCTTGTTCAAGTCGTTCAGAAATTCATTACCATATTTCTAGTCAATATTCTCTTCCCTTTCCGTCTGATATTAGCTTATCCTATCCTTTCCTTAATGATAATGGCAAACCCTAGCCTGTTCTGGATGATTTCACCACTATCCCTGGTAGGCTTATCTCCGAACTAAAATCGGGGTTATGAGTTTGTTTAACGACTAGAGCTCCTTTGAACACTTCACGTCCACCAAATTGTCAGGCACTCAAGTACCAAGTCTTCTCGAAAGTGCTTTAAAAATGAACTAGAGCAGTACGATTTTAGGAAGAAATAATTTTCACGTTTTGAAAGTCCAAAACATAAGTAACGGTCTCATCAGTGGGTTGATTGTACTTGCCCAATGCATTGTGAAAATGTCATGAACCCAAACAAGGCAATAGCTGAACCACCCTTCAACTTGACAAGAGAAAGTTTTTAGTACATCCCCCATTTACCTCGATTTGATGTAGAGCTTTCTTTGTACTAAAAAGCTCCTGTTGCACGCATACACCGGTACTTGATGGACTGCCCCAGCAACCGTACGCTTAGATTTTGGATTCGGATCTGACATGAAATGGAGAAATAGTGTTTCCGCACAAATTGCCCGAGTCAGTTGCTTTTCCACCTCCGGTCGCTGGAGTTTTCTGTTTACTGGCCCAGAGAGTCCTTGACTTGAGAAGATTTTTCCATTTTCAGAAGATTCTTTAAATTCTTTAAGGATTCCATGGTTAGGGGTCACTGGATCCATCATCTCTTTCTCATGATATTTGGGTCGGGATAGCAGTAATATATCGTCGATCTGTGTTCTCTGGATGGAAAGGGGATCTGAAATTAATCCCAAAAGTTATCAGGATTCAGTAAAGTGCTTAGTTATACATAAATATGTATTCAAGTGCGGGAGTGCATGTGTGCGTGTCTATTAAATCCAGGTAAACTAGGTTGCGTGGAGTAACGGGGGCAGAATAAATTAATCCAACGACTGATAAGGCCCCGTAATGTGTGCAGTGCTGATTTTTGCCGCATTAACTCGGAATTTTGATTAATACATTTTTCTAAATGACAAATGACAGCAGATCCCGTTAATTTATTCCCGTGGTATTAAGCAACGAGAATCTGCCGACGCGGGGGTGATGAATGACTGTGAAATTCATTTCGCCAGTTTATTCTGTCTTACCCTCTTCCCAGAGGGTGAATCATATAATTCAATTCCTCCGTGAAATTTATTGTTTTTATTGACTTCAGTACAATTCTCCTTCGTACAGTGAACGTTGCGTGCACGTAAGGCTTATGTAAATGTAAACGGACCCATTACCCGAGTGAATCCCTGTCAGGATTACCTCAATAGTTGTTTAACTTTAGTTTGTGACGTGCAATTTCCCATCCCAATTAGACATTAATTTTATGTTACAAAACACGGTGACAGTTCCGCAAATCTGCTGTTCAACAAGGTCCTTATCCACACGTCCTTTCCTTTTACAATACATACACAAACGACGCAAATCAATTCAGTGCAGTTTTCTTTTGTGGGTGTTCTCAATTAAAAGTTTCAAGTGGATGTTTCGAGGGGCAAAGCAAGTTTGTTTTGTGTAGAAAAATAAAAAAAAAATTGTGAAAAGGTCACGATTGCTGCCTGCGTCCTGTGCTAGTGTCATTGTTGTTGTTGCATTTAGTGGTGAGACAACATATCCGAAACAACGTATTGGCAGGAAATCAACGACAAGGAGGCCCCGTTAAGATTTCGGTCGTCGGCGGTGGCCAACGGGGTTCTAAGGTTTGGAGACGGGAACGTATCGAAATGACAACTGAGCCTGATTTGGATGATGTCGCATTCTTATCAGGTAAAGAAATTTTATTTTATTATTTTAATATAAATATAATACATAGTAGGCTGCAGCATATATATTCTTTATTTTTGTAGAATACATGAGTTAGAAAAAATAATGTTACATGGGCGTCACGTCGCACCACCTACGTTCTGAATATAAAAACATTTTTGAAGCTTTTCATCTTATAAAGTGTTACAACAAGGTCATTGCTAAAATGCTTATGATGTTTCTGGAGAAATGTCAGGACTGTAGCAACGTGATGTTTACTTATATTAGCGTATAAATTTAATCATTTCTTATGCAATATAATATTTTCTGCAACGCATTCAAAAAGCCGAGTCATAGGATGAGATGTGAAATAAAAAATTCTTGTTACGATCCAGAAAACCCTCGGGAGCAGACTTGCGAAGGAGATTAAAGAGAAGTTTAACATAATATGAACGCGAAATGTATCTTGAGTTTATTAAAATTTCTCTAAGAATCCAGGTAATGTGAACACCATGCAGCAGAAGCGGCAGCTCCCACTCCACTGTAGAGATGGACGGTCTTCAATTCCATCATAGTAGATCGATCTTTGAGTACTCGAGCTTCCGATTTTTGAATTGTTCTTTTGCCTCCGATTCCCGACTTTTAAAACCTTCTTATTTTAAAGAATTAAAAGAAATTTACACTTTAAAAAAAAGTTTTCTGTTACCGAACGTGGATAACATTTAGGCTCTACATGATGACAACATCGCAAGACAACTCAGTTCTACGCAATGGTTTACTATTTATTAATTTTTTTTATATTCGTTCAATTCGGAATTTTTATAGGCTTGTCATCGTGAGGAAGATGCGGCTGGTGGGGCTCCCATTCTATTCCGTCAATTCCTAAATCAACTGATTGTGCCAAGACACGAAGACCCACTTCAGCAATGGGAGATATTGAAATCAGAATACCCGCAAGTGTACATTAATTGCTATGGTATATTCTGCTAATTGCAACGTCTGTTACTGCTGAGAGAGTTTTTTTCAAAAGCAGGACTTGTGGCAACATAACATTGAAGTCTAATATCGAAATAACATTTGTGGCAACTCCTTTTTTTGAACAGAGGGTCAGAAGTATTTTGGTACAGCATTTGAATGAGCCTTACGATTCAATTAAAAGTTTCTACTCACTTAAATATCCAAAGTTTACCACAAAATGTGATTTTTAGACTAATATTGTTTATTATTCTAGGGATATCGTATTATTAATAATATTTGCCAGAATGTCTGTCTATTAATTTGTTAATTACCGATGTGAGATGAACGTCATGTATAGTCTTTTTCATCAAATTTTTAACACCACTATTATATTAGTGGAGTATTTTTACTCCAGCTACAAATCCTACTACACCTGTTTTCTAAGGGTGGAGAACACGAAAATAAATGGCAGTTTTCACCATTGTAACCCCTATCCTTTTTTACCATTTTTTCGTGGTAATGCTCAATATCGCCTGCGTAGGGGAGGGCTGTTGGGGGTTCAAACATCAATCCGAGGGGATGGAAAAGAAAAAAAAATTGTTTATCACTTTAAATCGGGACAGGAGGTGATAACAGCAGATAAAGAGCACAAGCAAAGTACTATTCTCATCAAGAATAACACTACTTTTAAAATCACCGTCTTTCTCTTTAGCTACTGTGACAATCAATACAATCTTCAGGGGCTAGAAAGCCTTAAGTATTTTACAATGCTTTTGATATTTAAATTGGATCAAATGGGATTTATTGTTGCTATTTATCTACGAGGAAGTAACTAAAGGAGAAGCCCTATCGTGTATATGTCGTGTGTGTGAGCATGGTAAGTTTTTGTTCGGCGGCTGAGTCTGTGCTGTCAAATTTGTTCGCTTTTTGCTACGAGGAAGTAGGCTTTTTATCTGTTCCCTGGATCTTAGCTGTCACTTAGTTTCACTGTCGGCACACAATTTATTATTTAGTTCAATATTTTAAAATACGCGTCAAAACCCCCGAACATAAAATCCTTTTCTATTCGTCTGCCTTTCGCTTATGAGATTGTATGCATGGGAATCTCACACAAGCTTAAAATTGCCACGATTTCCTGAGCTTCTTTCTTCTCCTTTAGTTACTTTCTCGTAGTCACGATTCACGCACGAGACCTGCCAAGAGTGAAGAACAGAGCCATGCCTCACCAATTAATCTGCATACTCGTTTTCTGGAATGTTCCTGTGACCCGGAACTCAGAGAATGGTGATGTTGAGTCTACCTCCTAGAGAGGCAAGTTCCTCTTTACTGTCTCTGACCAGCTTTGAGGATGTGTTGAGTGACTCAAGCGCCCTTATAGCAGCCTGGCTGTTCGTAAAAATACCAAAGTTCGTCATTGGAGATTTACTGAATCCCAGCAGAGAGCATGCCTTCAGAATTGCGAGTAGAATTTCCGCTTGGAATATGCTTGCGTTGTTCGACAGCTTATAGGACTTTGATATGTTCAAACCACACCACACCGACACCACAGTCCATCTTTGAGCCGTCGGTGAACAGGACGATGTCATAGCAATTAAAGAGTTCAGTGCTCCTCCATTCCTTCCTGGTAGGGATTCTGACACTGACATCCTTGTAAAGTTAAGATCAGGTATCATGTAAATCTCGGTGCTGAGTTGAGGATGCTACCATGGCCATAGGCTTTGGTTACCCAGCATCCAGACTCAGGATGATGCAAAGATCAAGGAGGAGAAGGTGTAGCAAAACCTTGACAGCATCAATCGGAGTGGTGCGTAAGGCTCCAGTAACACCAAGGCAGGCAGTTGCAGCTGCAGGCATTAAGAGCCAAACTCGTCTTTTTGACTCGCTCTTCCATATTTTGCTTCCAGTTTTGGGTCTAGAATAACTTCTAAGTACTTAACTCTGGTGGATACCGAGAATTTATGTCCATTTAATTGGGGCATAGCAAAGTTGGGTACCTTAGTTTTAGTCGTAAAAAGCAAAAGCTCGGTCATTCCTGCGTTAACAGATAGTCCACAATCCTTGCGCCATCTGGTGATCTTGTTCGCCGCACTTTCCATAATATCACTAATTACTGGAAGGAATTTACCCTTGTATTAGGATCCATTAAAATAATTTCGCCTTTATACCAATTTCACAGGGAAGAATTCTTCGTAAATTGTCTAAATTGTCATAGATTAAAATAATTTCAGATAAAGCAGAGAGGATTCTGATTAGCGAAAAATTGGCAAAATTTTTCGAGGTGTTAGTTGTCTCTATGTGGAAAACTTTAGAATCATAGTGATTTTCTGAACAACTATTATCTGCTTTGGGTAACCACAAGATCAGTTGGGATGGATGAACCGCCGGAATTGCTTCCCAAATAAGCTTTTACTCGGTTACGAGCGGAAATAAAATGACTTCAAAATTATCGTACAGTACAGTGCTATCTCATCAAGGGGAAAGGCTTTTAATGGTTACGTTAGGTTGCATTGGCGGCGAAAAAGCCTTGTATAGATCACATCAGGTCCATAGCGCTATCCCGATAAAATGCCTTACGCCCTGGAGGTTTCATTTTGTGATCGTCTTAAAGCTATTCTATTAGTATCAAAAGTATCCGTCTCCATGACGAACTTCCGAATGCTTCTCATGCTAATTTTTACAAAAAAGTAAGAAAAACATTACTGTCGCTAACTTAGTGCTGATCGGTAACACCTACCTTTACATCAAGGTTAGGCTCACATATAACTTCCATATTTGGCAGAGACCAGACATATTGTCACGCTAGACATTATCGTTATAAAGAATGGCCATGAATACGGGTAAAAAGACAATCCGTAGCCTTACTGTGGCATAAAACTCAATTCCTCAAGGATATATAAGAGGAATATTATTTTAAATAAGTGCAATCATCTGCAAGGGCGTTAAGAGGTAGCTTCTTTAAGCTGAAGATAGCTGTTTTACCTAGAGATGGTTTTTTGAATTTTTTTTCTTTTTTATTAAGTTTCAGCTTATACGTTTTTATGTTTTTTACCCAACTGGTAATGGTTATGTTTTTAGCGGGTATGTAACTTTGTGGGGTTCTTTTTCCCTCGACTTTAGTAAGGTATTTGATAAGCTTCCTAATTTTGCAATTATAGTTAAGCTTATAAAGTTGGTGGCTTGATTAAATCTGTTCTTTCCTATATCGGGAATCCTTCTGTAACACCATACCTAGAGTCGTTAGGGTTTTGTCAGGTGTACCGCAAGGTAGACATCTGGGTCCGCTGCTGTATTTTTTTATTTTTATTCTTGACATTGACTTAATTGTAAGTGTTACTTAATATGCACTCATTGAAAGAATTACGTAAAGTTGCTGATTTCACCAGTTTTTAAACTCAAATAGGTAGGGGTTACCTCGTATGGCTTCAGGAGATTGCCTTTACTACATGTCGATTACTCTCGGTTTGGCAATGTATGCATGAGCCTATAAATCGTATATGTCGGGCCGTGAATCTGTGTCTTGCTTTTGACTATCTCGCTATCTCTGTTCTCTGTGCCCTTCTCATTGCTGTGTGTGTGCTTATTCTGGTTTTTGCTTTTGATGTTTCTTTTATGCTAGTTTGGGAGCCTCATTCCAACTTATTATATTGTTATATTCTGTTGCATATGTCAACTGATTCTAGGCTCCTGCCGAGAAGTGCTCCTTTTTTTAAGTTAGAAGGAAATGTCTATTTTAAAAAGCAACGTTCAAACGGCTGAATGAATTTTTATAACTGAGGTATCATTAGATTTGTCTTGATTTTGCATTTGGAAGGTCGATACTCTACAATTAACAATTAAAAGGTGGACACTCTTAAATTCATACATAATACTCACAAATGTCTCTGATGGCATATTATTGTTTATAGCGTAAACTTAAGAATACCAACAAAATTTTCTATCACCTTCCAATCGTCCCTTAAGGCTGAGCACCGTGACCGTTTTAAGCCGAGAGTAAAGAATTGTCTATTTTATCTTGTTTCCATCATTTTACTTCGGCTTCTACGCAGTGGGGTGTTTTGAAATCAAATCATCGGTGAAGTAAGTGATAACGTGTCGGCCTACCAATCCGGAGGTCCCAGGTTCGAATCCCACCGACGGCGGGCCATAGTTGTTTTCTGTTGGCAATAGATTACGATAAAAAGGCATTGGGGGTTGTAGAGAAAATATCGGTGCTTCGGAATTCACTTTAATTTGTAGGTCCACTTACAATCGTCGTCTCGAATCGGGTGAAGTTCTTCTCCCGCCGAATGCCGCAGAAGTGGTTACGGGAATTATATAGAGAGAAAATATATAAGTTTGTATTAGAACGATTTTTTTTTCTTTTGGCTTACATACTTCGCTGAAATTTTTGGGCATACATTAAAAACTTATGCGGATTGAAATAAAAAATTAATTTTTTGAATCCGTAAAATAAGCTCTTTCAAATGATAGATGGTGTGTATAGAAAATGCAGTTTCTAGTTCTTAATTTGTCTCTAAAATTCCCTGACCTAGAATAGATGTAGGCAACTTCTAAAAACCAAATTTTACCATAAATCCCAAGAAATTACATCCGAAAAGGTTCGAAATAAAATCTAACATTCGTATAAAAAAAAGTAATAAAAAGAGTTTAATTAGTAAAAAAACTTTATATTACAAGAGGCGACTAGTCGTGTCCTACATGTCCTCTTAATTACCTTAAAAACTCCACAAAAATGTAAATGAAACAAAGAATTAATAAACGTGTTTTCCAAAGGTACATATACCTTTCGTTAAGCTGTGTGACCATTAATTTACCTGCTCTATAACGTATTAATTTGCTTTAAAATAAATTCCCATAATGAAAATATGAAAAATCCCATAAACACTTTTCACATATCATATAGCAGCTCTTTTATTCCTGCTGGCGATAAAACTATTTAAATTTATCATGCAGGAATTATTGCTCTCGCAAAAAGTCTCGTTTGATTGCATTTTAATTTTTAATGCTGTTGTACCTGCATCCTCCTGAACCTGTTTAACACCTTTCCCACCGGACTTTTCCCATGACAATGAAATTAGCCCACTTTATTCCTGCAAGCGGCCATTTATTGTCAGTAAACAAACAGAAGGGCCAGAGCTGCAGCCGCGATAGATAAAATCATCAGCCGGGCAATGGACCATTTTTTGACACTCTAGGCAAATTTCCTGGGAAAACAGCTCATAGCGGAAGTTTTCGTGTTTATTATTTTCAATATTTAGATTTTCACATTAAGGGTACTTCGTATCACCAATAATTCTTTAATACCCGGAAAAGTCAGGAAATTATTCTGAAAGTTCAGTGGACTGAATGTAAATTCAAATAGGGTATCGTAAGTACATAGATGATGTTCGGTGGTCAAATTGGAGTTGATTTTTGCCTCATGGAATAGGTGTAAAGCAAAAGGAGAGAGGCACTCCATCATATCTGCGCACTTAAACCCTCGTTACCAAGGAAGCCGTAGGGTGGTGCTTGGTTTTTTTCTTTTTATGGGGCTGCGCGACTGGCAATCGATATTCAAATTAAAGATTTGATAATGATCCACTGGTGTACACCTGGGGCTACTTAATGAACTGTTTATGCTCCTCGATGATATTATGTCTGAATAATTTAAGAAGATTATGTCAAGAAGAATGGGAAAATTTGAAGCACTTGTTGTGGAATAGAATATTAACTAACACTGACGGAGTTTACTTTTAGACTCATAATAGGAAGAAAAACTCTGTCTTTTGTAATTACCAACCTTAGTGCACTATAAATAGAAGGAAGTTAGCTCCGTTCGGTATGCTACTGTTGGAAAAATATTTTATTCTTTTAGTTCGTAATAATTAAGAAAACAAAATTTTTAATAATTCGCCGACTTCGCATTCGTTTACTGCCGCATAATTTCTTAAATATACGAAAAGAGATAATGTAATTAGCTATATATTTAAGAAAACTTGCCATGACGACTAAATCATAAACAATACCTTTGGACTATCGAATACTTTTTCATTTGGACTATCGAATACTTTTCAATCGCCAGCTGTGGCCAACATAAACATCAGACATGCGACAAGCTTGGAAGTGGAAGACTTAATGAAGTCAATGGACCGCGGTATTACCAGCGAAATTACTTAAGGCGGATCTCATTGCTGCGGCTGATGTTCTCATTTCCCTAATTTAGTGATGTTGGGAAGGTGACACTTATAACACTGAATGGAACAAATACATACATATATGTGAACATCCTCAAAATGGCTACACGAGATTTGGGATGACATCTTTTTAAAGCAGGCTTCTAAGTGATGGTCAAAAATCATCTTAACGCGAATTAAGCGAATAATCTAGCGCACTCTTAAAGGTGAACAGGGAAACTTTTGTGAGGTGAGAGCAATCCGCCAATTCTCGGGTTTTATCAGATGCAAGTGCTTTACATAGGAGAAGCGTCATAGAAAATATTATCATCATCAAAAAAAAGTACAACGGAGTGAGATGTGTCACCTTTACTTTTCCCGATTGTCATTAATGATGTATTGTGAAGCGGCCTAGATGACGCCCAATCGCGGGGTATAATATAGAAACTTTTTAAACAACGTACGCACCTGGACTATGTCGAAGAAGTATGTCTTCTATCCAGCAACAACAACAGTCATATAGGCTTAATCTGTGAAGTCCTGAGGGCAGGCCCGTAGAGATAAAATTCGGGCCCGGGGGTACCACATACAGGCCCCCGCGAAAGAAATTTCGGGTCCGGGACTAAGTGGTTACGGGCCCATATACAATCGAACGAGTGACTTTCAATTTAAAATCTGTCTAGTATATTACGCTTTTTTTTATATATATTTATAATTAAAATGGAAAGAATTTTCTGTTGATGACTTAGAAGACGGCGCCCCTTTTGAAAGCCCGGGCCCGGGGGAGGGGGGGGGGGGGGTTAATCACTTCGCCCGCCCACCCCTCCCCCCCCCCCCTCTCGGCAGCCCTGACTGAGGGCAGAAGTTTGCAGAGCAAGGCTTCAAGATTAATGCTGCTAAAACCAAACGTATGAGCTTAGACTTCAGGCGACAATATGAAATTTATCATGAAGGGCACCAAATAGTACATTTAGATAAATTTTCCTATCTTAGAAGAACAGCAGATGGTTCAGCTGAAGCTGATATGGAGGGTCGCACCAACAACGCAAGAATATACTTGCTGAAAACTGGCGCAATAACAACATCTGCAGATGCACAAAGCTCCAGATCTTTGAATCGAACGTCAAATATGTTCTATTGTACGACCGTTCATCTTCTAAAGTGACCTGTCAAACAATATCTAAGTTACAAGACAGATTCTCCGGCGCATTCTTAACATACATCGGCTAAGGGTTAAAAATCATGCTCTCAGAGGGGAATAGCTTCCTAATGCCGTGTTATGGTAAAAGAAATTAAATGTCTAACGTGTCGGTTTCTGAGGAGAGCTTCCGCTTGCATCCCGGAATGCTTCCAATACCTGCTCCGTACCCCTTCACTTACACAAACGGTTGTGTTTTCTTTCTGTCTATTCCTACTTAAAAATAATGGAAATAAACCCATTTTTAACTTTGTATTTAATTCCAAGGACAAAATAATCGAGCAATTGTTCGTCAACTTTTAAAATGACTGACCAACCTGATTATTTAACCAGTTGTGTGGAATGTAGCGCCGTGTTGTTACAAATAAAATTCTTCTATTTCAAGCAAAATAAAACTTCATCATCATCTTACGGTACTGCACACCATGAGCTTCATTTTCAAAAAAAATACGGTACAATGATACTTAACCAGTCAAAAATCCACACCAAACTGTCGGTCATTGTTGATGAAGAGGTTGTTCGACTATTTATCTTCAGAGCCCCAGATGCAACAGTTTTTCTTACTTACGTAGTCGAAGACATGAAAATAAAAAAACTGAAGTGACTTCCTTTCATTTTCAACACCCAATTAAGGAACACACTACCATACTATAAATATAAAGTTTCGAACAAAACGACAAAAATTTCCTGTCATTGCATTTTTCATTTTGAAGGTAATATTGCAGAGAAATGGGAAATACTCTCAGTAAACTGGTATAAATTTACAAATGCCATTTCGTCCAAGTCAAAGGAACTGTCCATTATTTAATCAACACATATGTATGTATGCCTATACAAATTACTCGACCACAAGGTAATTTGTTTCCCTGAGAACTCAAAAAATGGATTCTCGCTCACTGAATTTTGACAAGAGGAAAGTATTATTTGACAGCTGGTAAGAATTTTTGAGTCTAACATTTTTTTCACGATTGAACAAAGAATTTTAGGAAGCTGTTCTTATATTTAATACATATTATGCTATGACAGGGTGCGATGCTTACCTTCGTACTTTATGCTTCGAGTTTGACGAGACTTTTTAACTGATTTTCCAAAAACGAAACCTAAGATGAGACTCCTATCATTCACGGCTCGGTGGAAAAGCTCACATGCAAGAGTGTCAGAGCCCAGTTTACTTTTGTATTGCTCGCACAAATTTTCATTTTTGTGATAACAACAGATTGTTCGAGATAATAATAGATTATTTAAAATTTGCACATGTGAAAAATAAGTTTTATTAAAATTAAACATATAGTTATATTGTAAAATTTGTTTTAATAAAATAACCCCAGCGATCTATCCCACAACAACGCTCTAAGAGGACAGTTTCGATAGTGCATGTTGCATCACATCAGCTCAGATATTAGAATGTTTGCCTTAGGTTACCAAGGCAAAGTCATCTGCATAGGTAGGAATGTTATAGATCTGAAAGTAACTCATTGAGGGCCAGACTCCACAGTAGCGGTGAGAGGATCCCTCTTTGGGGTATGCCTCTTGTTGCTAACCTTTACACTTACATTTGGGCACAATATCTGTAAGCTTGATGAGAGAATTGTTCAGATCCAGACTCCACAAAGATGCCGTTATCGCCTCTGGTTTGATGTTATTAAAAGTACCATCAACATCAACGAAAGCTATAAGGGTAAATTCCTTGTACAAAATTGATCGTTTTTTATTAATGATTCGTTCATGTGAGGCTGTCTCGATGGACTTTCTTTAATTATGTGCATTTTGAAAAATAGACAGCTTTGATCAATTAGTCTTTCCAGTGTTTTAAGAAAAAAAGGAGGAGTGACTAATTGGCTTGAAGTATTTAAGTTTTCTATATGAGGACCTTCCACCTTTAGAAATAAGGACTACCTTTAAATCTGTCCACGAAACGGGAATGTATGTAAGGTTCAAGCAGGCTTCATTTAGCTAAAGGATAAAAACCTCAAAGGCTGATTGAAGCGCAACAAGGATTATACCGTCCATAGAGTCAACTATTTTAGCTGCAGAAAAGTTGTTGTAAAGTGAGTGTCAACCAGGAGATAAGATCCAGCTTCCATCTTGTTCGACTACGAGGCTGGAAGTACTTCCTGAAGTTGAGAGGATCTTACGCAAATGACCCGCTTCGGAGGTGCTTTCGATTTTGTTACAAAAACTATCCCATGAAGATCGGTTGGCTTTACTTATGAATTTTTATCAAAAAAATAAATACAACACTCTATTTACAATCTAAGATACTATATAGAACTGACTAAACATTTCAGCTAGCGAGATCATATGGATGGAGAATTATTTAATATTTTTTGGATAGATGGCATATTTCACACTGAATTGAAAATTGTGCAAAAAATTTTTTTAAACTTTTCGTGAGCAAAAATATTTTTTAAATTCTATTGTACCGAATTTTTTCAAACGGATATCTTGAAATAACAACGGCATTTTAACCAACAGCCAATTCAAAAGGATTGCTCAGAAAAATGAAACAATTTATATCTGAAGGAAAGAAACCAATTACACAGGCCGACAAAATTCTAGCAAATTTCAGAACCAGAAACCAGAGTATACTTTTCCGAAGGTTTTCGATGGGCTGAACAAGAATCTGGCCTCAGAATTGCTCCATCACGTCAGGTTTTCGAGATATCCTAAGCTAAATGTCCGAAAATCGTGGTTTTTGCCTATATTTGAGGTTATGTAGCATAACGATTTTAACTTTTATTGTAAAATTAAGGCCAGCATCTTAAAGTACTAGCCTTGCCCTTTAAAATGCGCTTTAGTGTGCTCAAAAATTATTTTTTTTCTTTGAGATATCCAATATTGAAGTTTAAATCGTTATGCTACATAACCTCAAATATAGGCAAAAACCACGATTTTTGCACATTTAGCTTAGTATATCTCGAAAACCTGACGTGATGGAGCAATTCTGAGTCGAGATTCTTGTTCAGCGCACCGAAAACCTTCGGAAAAGTATACTTTGGTTTCTGGTTCTGGAATCTTGTCGGCCTGTGTTATTGACGATACCAAGAGATTCAAGATTAATTTACACTTCGCTATTCTAGATACCACGATCAATTCCATTGATGAAAGATTTTCTCTCTCTACGATGTCCAAAGTTTAATTAGTGATGACCATTCATCGATTTTGAAGAATTGCCAGTAACTTGAAAAGGCTTTGACCCCTAATGCTTCAAAAGACATTGATGGTTTCGATTTGCTCAAAGTGCTACAGGGTATTGCAAAAAGACTGCAATAAAAAATCAAACCCTCAAGAAATGCTCAGTTACATTTTTTAAAACAAGCTCAACGATCTTATGACCTATCTAGTTGTTGCAATGCGAATTTTGTTAACAATGCCTGTTTCGGATGCATGATTCAAGAAAGACTAGCAAGATTGGCAATGCTATCCACTGAACAGGATATCGCACAAAACATTGAACTAAGTCATACTAGCTGCGTTCCAATGGGCCATGCAGAGTACTCCGGCGTACTTCCCCAATGGAACGGTTTTGCTTTACCTCAGTAGTTCGAGCTGCTGTAAAGTTTGACATTTCATAGATGTACATGCGGTTTTTTGATGTTCTGTGAAAAAAAATGTTCTGCGATAAGTATAGTAATTGTGGAAAAAGTTTTAACTTCTTTAACATTTACGGGAGGCAGATGCTAAACCCCACAAACAGAAAAACCCCAGCGGAAAAACTCGGTGCTAGTACGCTTGTAATCTACACCTACCTATCATCTAGTGTAGCTGAGCGTAGTTGGGCGTACGCCGGAGTACTCTGCATGGTCCAATGGAACGCCGCTATTATAACTACTTTTTCTAAGCTAAAGGCACGAAAAATGAAAATGTGATCGCGATCGATTGAAAATAAATAAATAAAATGTAATCAGAAATTGCTTGAGCGTATTGTCTGAAATTATTTAAGGGGACCTAGTTCTGGTTGAAACTTAAAAATTCGTCAAGATTGGAGTGGTATAAAATAAAATCTATTATAGATAGAGTTAAATTTTTTTTAATTTATTATAAATGAAAAAAACTTCAATTCGTGTTTTTTTTTTGTTTATCACCTGAGTTGTAGATGTCGACGGAAAAAAATCTCCTTTTTTTGGCGGGTGACAAATAATTCCCCCAGTTGATCTAAAACAGAAAAAGCAAGTTGGGTTTTAAAGTTGGTGAAATTATCTATAAGATGACCTAGAATCAGACCATAAAAATTAAAAATTACCATTTGGCAGAACTTTTGTGTAAAATGTCGATTTTCGAGCGAAATTTACACTTGCTAAGTGTTGTAAAAGCCAAAGTATTTGATGGATGACCTGAAGGGTCAATAAAAAACTATCTGATTTTGAAAGTTATGAACAACATTAAATAAATTTTCAAAATTTACAACGTTTACTAGTGGTCCATGGTAACTATAGTGTGATTCAAATATTCGCTTATTTACTGTTTGTGGATACTGGGAAAAACAGCGTCTATAGTCTGTAGTTTACTCATTTAGCACCCCCATCCTCCCAAAATAAACCTACATTCGCGCATGACACACAAAATCAACAAATTACAACCCCCTGAGAAAAAACCGAAATCCGCGCCTGTACATCGCTTAGTGTAATTCCCAATACAAAGTGTAAAGTTGCGTGTAACATTTGTCGTTCATGTGCAGAGGGCTTTAAACGAAGTTTTTCCACTTCCTTTGAGATTTATAGTGATGCTACTCAAAAACCCATCGAGTCTGAAACATCACAGTTCAAAAGTCCTTTAAAAATTAAATATTGGAAAGGAATTAATTTCGTTCAACTTACTTCTTCCAATACTGAAATGCAATATGCGGAAATTCTGAATAGGATAACTTCTCTCCTCCCATTCCATAACAAATAGCGTGAGCCCTTCTAGCACTTTCCATATAGAGCCCTCCCCAGGAATTAAGTAAACAATGCACGCCCTTGAAAAGGTATAAAGCGGTGAAGTTACTCAAAATAACTCGAGAGCTTTCCATTGCTTTCAATTAACTCATCTGTGTAGATATTCACAATTATTTCCGTTAATTGACCTCCGTTTTGCCATTGTCTTACCCGACGTACATACATATGTAATGGAATCCTTTCAACTCGTGCTGAAAGCATTAAAAACTTAATTAGCCGTCCTCCTACACTTTTTCTCCGTACGCCATTTTAAATGGGAAATTATATTTGCTTCGTTGATTCTCTTTGTTTAATCTAACGGTATGTTTCTGTCCTAGCCCAACTTCACTTATTTTCCCTTTCATTTTTTTTCATACAGCAACCAACAATTTATTATTTTCTCATCTTTCTCTTGTTAAGGCGGCGGTGACAGCAGCGGAGGACGACAAACAAGGAATGGTGTTGCTGTATGTTCACAGAAACGTGCTCTTTGTGTCACAGGACTTGTCGTTGGTTCGCTCTTAGCGACAGCTCTAATTATTGCCTACGCAGGACCACAAAATGGTAAGTTATTAGCGATAATTTTTTACCAAGGATTAATTTGTGTCATTTGTCACCATTAATCTGCTTTTGCTACAGTCGATACTATTAATTTACCGACATCTGACGTTTTCTGATAGAAAGTGATTAAAGGTAGATAGAAGTTAAGGGGAAATAAACAGTCCCTTAGGAAGTAGATGACGCAAAAGGAGTCGTTGACACAAGAAATATTTGTTGGATTGTTTTCTCGTTTGTGATTTGATTGTGTATTTTGATAGTATGCTTTATTAAATTTCGGTAGGTGTGTTGTCATAAGAAAGGATTGAAATTCAAAACATGCAGACAATCATTAAATTACTTAGTTTATATTACGTATTCACAGATGCAATCTAATAAATTGAAACCTGAGCTAATAAATATAATAATAAGGCAGTTACAGTTAAAGCCGCTGGGTTTTAGAAATCATGAGTGTAAGTTCTGTAAAAGTAATAACTTTACCTGTTCGATAAGTCTCTGCGAAATCAAGGGAGTTCCAGTTCGTGGGGGTGCTATTACTACACTACAGCCTTACCTACGGTAAAACATGGTGAGTAAGGTTATGTTGATAATTCTTTAAAAAAAATTTTAATTAAATGACGTCAAAGCTTGCCCTATAATTCTAATTGTCAGGAAAGAAATTAAGGGTGAGGGAAAAGGGTTAAGAGGTTGAGTGAAGGAAATGTCGATGTACGCCTTTGACAGATTCGGGCTCATAAGACGAGGTAAAACAGAAGATGGTAAACTGTTCTACATTCATGTTGCTCGGCTTAGTAAAAATGGTAAAAGAGAGATATAAAATCATTGATAAAACGATGAAATAAAATTGGTGAAAGAATTGAACCCTGAGGGACACCGGCATTTATATCTTAGCGATCAGCTGTAATTCCGTCTATTATCACATGGATTGAACGGCTAGTCAAAAAACTTTCTATCCATTTAGAAAGTTGAGGATGAAGACAAAGTGCTTAAAAATTGGCTGAAAGGACAGCGTGCCAGACTATTTAAATTGAAATATTGAGATTAGAGCAGTCAGTGGGTCTTTGGTTGAGCGGGCAGCGCGCGGAAACCGTACTGGTAATCGTTGACAAGATGGTTACTTTCCAGATATTTAATCAACTTTGAGTTGATAAATGATTCAAAAACGTTATTTACAACTGAAGTGAGTGGAACTGGTCTGTAGTTAGAGGGCTCGTATACCCCGCCTCTTTTTGGTATCGTTTGAACATAAGCAAGTTTCGACTGAAACACTCCTGTTGAGTACGACAGCTGAAAGAGTTTGCGCGAGGGTTTATCCAAAGCAAAGGGGAATTATTTTAAAACCAGGCTGCGAGAAACCGGTTGCTTTGGACACACCGAGTGTAAAAACATCCCGAGTGTGAAAGTGTAGCGTCTTTTGCCTTCTAGTTCACTGCAATGAAGATGGAAGTGGATACGATAAAGGTAAACCAATGAGGCAACATTCCCATTGTAAGTAAGTGGCGGTATTGAAGAACTGATGAAGTTGTTTCTTACGGCTTTGACTAGAGACTAGAAACCCTTACTGCCCTTTTCCGTTCGACATTCACAGATTTGCAAATATTTTGCACATCGCTATAGATACGTCTCAAATCCTCTGAAAAGCATTATTTATATGCCTGCTAGGCTGCTTTATTGCCTTTCTCCCAATCCAATGTCAACCGTTTAGGAGTAATGGGGTGATTCATAAATTTACAATTTCATGGTATGCACATCACTATTTGACTTCTATCTTTTGATCTACTCAACGTAGCGACATCAAAGAAACGCCAAAAAACTACTACCCCGTAGCCTTTCCAAAATTGTCAACAATGTTGATCTAATTCTTACCATTACACAGGTACAGTCAAGGGTGGATACTCTACCTAACAAAAAAAGAATTATCAAAATCTAATTCTTACCATTACACAGGGTGGATACTCTACCTAACGTTACGAAATTATACTAAATAAAAATAAAGTACGCGTTGAACTTATAACCTCTCGTTTTCTGGGAATTCGGTTCAAGATATAAGCAGAAGAGACTTTATTGGTACTGAATTTTGTTATTAATTAGGTCCAAAGAATTTTTAAGAACGTAAACTGCAGGCGAAAATCTTAATACAAAATCTTCACCAATAAAATGGACTACTCTGTTGTTTTTTTTTAAACTAAGTTGTATTGTGAAGCAGAATAAAATTATTCCGTCCGCTTACGCGCAAACACAATAAAAACATCGGACATTTGTTAATTATTATTATTTAGAATGAAATGTATTCTAAAAATTCTTTATCAGTAATTCTATAAGAAATTAGCCCTCTGCCCAACAAGGGGTTAAAGGAACCAGAAAGAGAGTTAGAAGGATAACACAGGTCTACAAAAAATTATGTGATGATTGTTGTTGGGTAGCTGGGGGTCACTTCTCCTGCGTATAATCCGAATCCAAGGTCAGAATTGGGCCACCATGTCAGGATTTTAAGGTATTTGAGGTTATATACTCAAAAAATGGATTTTTCTTGGCTACTTTTGAGGTTACGTACAGAATGCACAACATTTCTTTCCTCGTTTTTCCTAGTTGCATCATTTAATACTACTCTCACCTTTCACTAGCGGTTACCTATGATTTTTTCTTGCAATGTTACGACCATTTTAAATTATGAAGTTCATACTTCATATAAACATAATATACCTATTTATATGAAATATGAACTTCATAATTTAAAATGGTCGTAACTTTGCAAGAAAATATCGTGAATGATCGCATAATAGCTTATTTTGAAGGAAAAGAGTTGTATTAAATGATGCAACTAGAAAAAATGTGTGCATCCTGTACATAATCTCAAAAGTAGAAAAAAACCATTTTTCGAGTGCATATCCTCAAATATCTGAATTTTGACTTTGGATTTGGATTCTACGCAGAAAACTACTCGGATCAGTGTTGTCAAGTCGTCGATGAAGCGTGTTACTAGATAGGGACTACTTTATTTTCAAAATTGCTTCCAATATAATGTAAGAAATTTCTAAGTAATAAAAATGTAAATACTACTACCTACTCAATAAAAGACTGTATTTACCTGAATCACAAGCGTATTTACCTTTAATTGGTGCTCATTAAGAACTTAAGTGCACTTTGATTTGATCCACAGCTAATGTCATGTACTTAAGCGTCGTGTCCTTTCAATGTGTAAAAGGATAGGGAGGAGAAACAAAGAACTATTAGAATGTGATAAAGTTCTAATTTTGTGGGCGATCCTCTTATCGTAAGCGACGTAAAATTAATATCGTTAAAAGCTTCAGGGTCCTGCTGGAAAGCCATTAACTTCAGCTTAGCAACAAAAGCATTAAATGAGCCTGCTTGAATGTGTGATGCAACACCGCCTGTAACGGAATTAAATGGTAGTCCAGCAAATATGTAAAAAAATAGTTAAAAACAATGAGAAATGCTGAATATTAAAGATTATATTTATATATTTATAATATTTAGATTAGGTGACAAAATCACTAAATTGGCATCACTGACTTGGATTCGGATTCTACGCAGCAAATTACTTCAAAAATTACCCCCAGCTGCCCAACAGCAGAAGCTTGTAGACCTGTGTAATTCTTGATTACAATCTTAATAGTGGTTTTACAAGAAATTGAGAGCATTTATTGCTATGATAGCACAGTTATTTGGTTCTAAAAAAAAGAGGTTACCTGGAAAGTTTACCGGGAGTTTTAAAAATGGGTAATTTTATAAATTTCGATGTGCTCTTTCCGAATTTCAACTTTGCCACCTCGTATCTATGCCGCTCGCACCGTCATATTGAAAAAATGGCGCCTAAAAGAAATTGTTTGACAATATTTCCTTTCCGATTCATTTCACGATAAAAACATTTATTAATCGAATTAACTCTTCTAACTCAGAAGGCGCACTTCACAGCCAGAAGCCCGGAAACAATTAACCTATCCACCAGAATATAACAAAATATTGAGATGAATGAGGCTCCCACACCAGCATGCAAAAAAATAAATTTGTACCCAGAAGCACAAAACACACCCAAACACAACAATCAGGGGTGCACCAGGCAATAGAAATCGCTTGAGCCAAGCCAATACAACACATACACAAACTAACATAAAAAAAACCTTACAAAAACGAGTGAGTGCAACAGGATGGCTACAAGTTGTAGAGGCTACTCTTTAATGTAACCTTGTCCACGTTAGTACTGAAAACATCACCAACATCATTGGCAAACCTGCACATGCGGTTAACTGGCTCAAACATACCGTACCTAGTGCGGGAGTAAGCTAGCCGTAAGCTAGAACGGTTTCGAAGGGAATTCGACAGTTCTGTAGGTAAAATTTTGAAGAAAATTTCTCACTGTCAATCCTGCCCTGCAGAAGCTGGTGTGGAAAAATGATATCAGCAACCCAACGACGCTTTTCGAGAGTAGCAAATTGTAGCAGTCCCAATCGCTCTTCATATGGATGCAGAATAAGAGAATCACTCCAGGGCAAAGCACGAAGAGCCGATATCACAAATCTACGCTGAACGGATTCAATACGTTTAATGTGAGATCTGTAAAACGGAGACCAAACCGGACTAGCATACTCCAGCGGTGGTCTAATAAAGAATGTATACAAATGAAGTCTTATATCAGGGCTAGGAAATTCCCTGGACCAACAAAGGATAATTCCCAGCATAGAGTTGGCCCTGGAAGCGATATTATTAATGTGGAGGATGAAGTTAAGTTGTCTATCAAGGTACATACCCAAACCCTTCACTTATTCCACTCGTTGAATACAAGTACCAACCACCAAACTAGTACTGAAAAGTACAGTAGTTGCGGAGCCTCGAGAAGGTCATAACCTGACATTTCCCAATGTTTATTTTAAAAAACGAAAACGCACTCCATAAGCCCTATTACATAAATACGACTTAATCCATGCAATGAGTGGAGGCGGGAAACCCAACCTGGCCAATTTGAAAATGATAATAGAGTGAGACAGCTTATCTAAGACCTTACTAAAATCAGTATAAATGCAGTCAGTTTGGCAGCCATCCAAAAATCCACCCACATCACCCACATTGCCAGAAACAAACTCCAATAAGTTGGATGCCGTGGACCTACCGTGAAAGAACCCATGCTGCCGGCTAGAAATTAGACCCCTACACTCCATGGACAATTGAGATTGGATCATCTGTTCGAAGAGTTTTGGAATGCAAGACAATTTAGCAATTGGTCTGTAGTTAGCAATCTCTCTCCTATTGCCACTCTTAAAAACAGGGATTAAAACTGATGTCTTCCAGAGTGCAGGAAAACGGCCCACCGAGAAAGATTGCCGGAAAAGTAAAAGTATATACAAAATGAAGCTAGAGAAAATTTTCTACAAAAAACGTATTTCCACACCACCTTGAGGTAGAGTAGGCCGTGTGTTTTTTTTATCGTGGTATCCAAGGTAGGTCATTTGGTTCTAAAAAAAGAGGTTACCTGGAAAGTTTACCGGGAGTTTTGAAAATGGGTAATTTTATAGGTTTCGATGGAGCTCAATAGAAATATTTAGTCTGAGTCATCAGTACACGTCTATCGTTTGCATTTATAGAGCCATGGCTTCTAATGAAGTAAAATGTTTTATTTGTGCTAATCCTTTGCAAGAAAGTGAATTTATTGAAGTGAAGGAAAAAGGATTGGAGACTTTTCGTAAGTCAAGTAAAAAAAGAAAGGAAAACAAGGATAAACTTTTGGTTGGACTGGGATCCTTAGTGGTTCACGACGTATGTCGAAAACGATACAATAATGAGAAGTTAATCGCTGCATCTTTGCGTAGACGAACCAATGTCCGACTTCTCAACCACAACTGCGATCTACGCGCCCAACATTTTCATTCAGAAATCACAATAGCAGAGTTTATAGCGAAACAAAAACAGACTATTGCAGATACCACGATGGTGTGGAAATGAGTTTTTTTTGCCAAAACTCGTATTGAACTACACTTTGTGGCACTCGTACGCCAAAACTATTGATTTTCCGAAAAAAAGGTTATTACATAAATTGTAGGAAATTTTCTCTAGCTTCATTTTATATATAAATGTCTTTATCTTGAAATGAGTCGGAAAGGAAATATTGTCAAAAAACTGCTTTCAGGCGCCATTTGTCCAATATGGTGGCTCGAGCCGCAAAGATACGTGGTGGCAAAGTTGAAATTCGGAAAGAGCACATCGAAATGTATGAAATTACCCATTTTAAAAACTCCAGGAAAACTTTCCAGGTAAAACTACTAAATGACTGTACTATGAATGAAATAATTTTGACGTTTAAACGTATGCACATAAATTTTTTGATTAGTGAAAAAACAAAATGGCGGCGATACAGCTGATCAAACATGACTCTTCGACTTTGCGCCGTGGAACGCCTAGGTCCTTGTAGTTAACTGAAATCAACGAACCAAATTTTTTTTATTAAAATAAGTCATTCCGCTTTGCATGAACCTACATTTAACAATTAATAAAAAAAAATTAGGTTTGTGCAAAGGCCAATAAGTTAAAGAATATCTTAGCAAATTTCAAGTTGATCTCTTTATTACTTTTTAAGTTATATATTCCACGGCGCGGAAAAAAAACGTTTCGAGAAAAACGCGATTAAAATTTTCGTTCTTGTGAAGTTTAATCTGCTCTCGGTACTTTTGGAGCGCATCACTTCGGTGACTATTTACGGACCTTTAAGACTTTCTATTGAGCTTTAAAGCACAAAACAAAAAATGCAAAAAAATTAATTTCTGGAGGAGGTTCCCCCTTAAGCTGACTTGAATTAATCGTCGGTAAACTTAATCGACGGGCAGTTAATTAAAACCTCTTTTGATAAATTATGACCGAATATGTTTCAACATCTGCAACTAGCACAGAAGATTTTACAATATTGCAGACTTTAAGTAGACCTCATTTAATCACTATACTGTAATATTTTTTAGTATCATAAAGAATTTTGTATGCTTTCTAATTTCCGAGTTCTACAAACACTGGAAGCAGACATCAGAAATTATAAATCTTTTAGCATTCATATACTCGAGGGAGGTAATTTCAATTTCAATCAAAGCTAATTAATATTTCAACTAAAGAAAATGGAAAATAAGTAGAAGGTTTCACCCTTTTATTTCTTCCACATCTATTAAGATTCCGTAACAAAAATAAAAAAAAAGTTCAGACGATCCAATAAAAAAAATGATTCTAGCATTCTCTAAACCTTCGAAATTTGTATAGGTCTCCCTAGCCCCATTCAAATAAAGAACAATTTCGTTTCAGGGAACGGACTATAGTCCACTTTAGAGCATTAGTCTAGCAAACATCCCCTGGTATTCATAAAACTAAATAAAAGAAAAGGCGAAAGGCCTTTCCTCCATTCTGCAAAAGGGGATAACTGTGAATAAACTCACCCAGAGGGGCATTTTGTGGCGCATTCAACAGCAATAAATATGAAAATTCTGCCTACAGACGTGAAAAATAGAATTAAACGCTGACGTACACAAGGACAAAAGATACATCGTCCCGAGAGTATTGTTGAGTTCCTTTAACGGGTAAATTACTGGTAAATACGGGTAAATCCCTTCATTATAAAAAATCGCGTTTGCGGAAATCACTTCAGGGTCCTCATCACTGGAATGAGGTTCATCTATAAATCGAGAATACTTTTGTAAAGAAGGATCCGAAATTGCGAGAAGTGGGTCTATCAGATATCCAGTAACCGACGCCCAATCAATACTGAAGTATTTGGCGAGGTAGTTATGGCCTACGTTTATCCCAAAATGAGCACTAGATGGCACGCATACACTGTGCTCGACAACTATTTTGCACGTGTGTGAAAGCCTGTGATTATTTTATATGGTCATCCCTTTTAGGGGATAATCTCTATAGAGGGCGTTACGTAGAACAAGACATGTTCTTGCGGAATGACGTGCCCTTAATGCCAGGGGCAGAAATGTGAAGGACATAATCGTTTCTCATATTGAATTATCCGTGGAAATTGCTATGTAGAAAAACTTTTCTTCTAGAGTGGTCCTGTTAAATGCTGCACGTATAATGTAGAATATAAGAACAAAAATTCTGAACACGCAGACAAGTGACTTATGAAAGTGAACGGTACTTTTGATTAGAATTTATGGGACAGCATAGGATTGTTATGATGGCAGTAATTATTTTAGAGTAAAAGTTGTTGCGAAAAACCTCCCTACAGTAGATTGTGATAAAGTACTTCTACACGAATGTTTTTCATAACGTGGATGCTATGGCTTTGTTAATGTGAAAATCTTGTATAAGAAAATACCAATAAATACACAGTTTATTGTTTCTTAAAGTTTTAACTCCGTGCATTTAGTAACGGCGCGGGGTTGACATACAGGCATACTGGGCTTATGTTCTATGGACCTATGACAGTCTTCAAAATGAAAGCTGGATTTATTTATTTATTCAAAAATTCGTTAATAATGTGGTGTACTTAAAATATATGGCAGCAAACTTAGACAAACTATATAGGAAGAACGATCCACTATGTCCAATATAAGCTGACGTTTCAATCGAGTCCTGGTAAAGTTTAGATTCAAGCTATCGAAGTGCTCGTTGAAGAACCAAGACATCGCAGAAATAGGCTCATGCACACCATAAAGTGTTCGGTGGCGAGAAACGCGAAGAAAATCATGACTCCTGAGGGAACGGGCTGGATAGAGATTCTCAAAGCCATCAGCAATTCGGGTTACCTACTATAAATCAAAGATAAAAAAGATTGTTGAAATGCTGCGCCTCTTTTCAAGGGCGTCAAGAGAGAGGAGCCTCAGACGATCATGATAAGGAGGAAGCATGTCTGGGTTGTTCCAGGGAAGTCGACGGAGTGCAAACCTTAAAAATCTGCGCTTCCCTGCCTCGCTGCGGCTTATGTGGGCAGCGAAATAGGGAGACCAGACTGGGCTCAAGACAATACCATCCACGAATTAGTCGAAAAGCAAAGGACTTCTGTTGCGGAAAACGTCATAACAGTGCGCATACTAACATTGAAGGGAAGGCGCAGAGGCACCACAGAGCTGACAGAGATTTGATCCGATAAATTTCCCCGAAACAGGACAAATAAGAAGATAACCAATCGACAAAACGAGTAGGAAACCCAAGCTGAGTTAGCTTGTGGACTAGGATACGATGGTCGATCCTATCCAAAGCCTTGCTGAAATCCGTGAAAATACAGTCCACCTATTTACCTGATTCGATGACAGGCAAAGAGTAATTTGGGAATTCAAGGAGGATGCTCGTAGTTGATTTATATAAGGAAGCCACTCAGTTACCCGGGCCTCGAAAATCTTTGCTACATGACAAAAGCCAGCAATTGGACGGTTATTACAGACATCGAACTTACTGCCTCCTTTATGAAGAGAGGGATAATTAGAGAGATGTTCCAGAGAACAGAGACAATTGACGACTTTTAACCAACAACGTGGACATCATGCTGGCCAAGAATTCGATTTCATCAAGAGACTGGAGGCTGTAATAGCCATGTTGATTGGTGAAAGTACTAGTTGAAAAAAATTAGTTTCGAATATTTTTTTATATTACTAGAGAGGTGACGAATTGTAGGTAAGCAACCAATTTAACTTCTGCAGATTTAATAATGCTGTACTTGGGACGAACTCCCTAATTTTACCAATTAATTAATTAAATGAATCGGAGAATAGTTCCCTGGATCGGCTAGGGAAAATAATCTTTAAATGGGTTTTATTTTCTTTCGTGTTTTTAGTACAAAATAGTGTTGACCTTTCCATAAGATTAACCTGAGCACATATCTCTCCCTTGCACATATGTCCCTCCTTGTTGCTGCCCATATAACCCTCCTTGTCGCAGTTCGCACAACTTAGCGATGGCCTATTCTGACCCTTGAGACTTCAATGTATTTGACAGAGCCCTGATTCCCACTACAGACCTCACAGCACTCTATTTGTGTGCAATACTTTCAACGTCCAGTACCCTTGATATCTCCATTATCTTTTTAGCTGCTTCGGCGGAAAAGAAAAGCTATCTATCTCTATCTGCCCGAATCCCAACAAATATGTCTGACAACGATACTGTATGCTCCTTTGATAAACAATCTTCAAATATTGATAATGTTTGAAGAGATATCTTACTTTTTTTTAAAACGTTCCTGCTGGCGACTTTAACGTCCACAACATAGTGGCTCAAGACGTATGCCCGTCTGAAAAACATGTCCAGTTATTTAGCGAGTTTTCTAATTTGAAAAAACTGGTTGAGTATGCGAAAGGTGTTCCTCATACAATGGGGCATAACTTGCGACAACGCATCCAGACAAATACTCGGTTTCAGTCACGGCTCCGCTGAGTAATTCAGACCCTTGTTTAATTTCCGCCTAATTTTCCACCTCCTCTCTAATAACCACTAATAAAAATTCCACCAAAAGATTAGTGTGCTCTCAGAAAGCTGCTCTGGTCTTTAGGAATGGAAAGAAACATCCCGTTCAATCAGTGTAATAATAAACGGAATTACATCTGATCCCTATGATATAAATGACGATGTCTCTCATGGTTCAGTTCTTTCACAAACCTTATTTCTTCTAGTTATCAATGATCTTTTATCTCACAGTCACCATACTATTCATAGTTTCGCCGACGGCAGCATCCTTGATTCCGCGTACTCTTATGATTTTGTAATGCATTCTCATGCAAACTGTACAGATATCAGCCGAGAACACATGTTTGGGTCAATAAAGAACGACATTTCTACGATCCTGGCTTGGTGCAGAGGAAATCGTGTTATATTTACGCATCAAACACTGAATGCTGTTTAATATCCTATAAAAAGAATACACAGCCCTATTTCAGACGACGGAATGAATATACCCAATTCGCCCTCTTTAAACATCTTGGGTATTGAGATATCCAGCAATTTTAGTTGGACTGATCTATATTTGCAATCGGTAAAAATGCGAGGAAATGCTTGGGTTTTCTACAGAGATGTAAAAAATATTTCATTCCATCTGACTTGGTGCTGATCTACAAACTCGAATATAATTCCCATAAACACAAACAACACACAAACTCGAATATAATTCTCTTATTTTGGGCACGTGCCGAACATACCACACTGTGCGTTAGACAAAGTTCAATGAAAGGCTATAAACCGATCGTCTTTAGTATTCTAGGTGGTTATGGCACTTGTATAGACGGGATCATCAGATCACGGTTCCCGAGATATCGTCAAAAACGATTTGTACGTTTTTTTAAAATGGCGTCGAATAGGGGTGGGGACTGCGATCCCGGAAACAGTTTTATACTCACCACCGACCTCCCAACAGATCTCAACAAAGTCTACGAGACAACTGACGTAAGAGAATTCAGCCGCTTCATCGACAGATCTAGATGGTTTCAGTGAGGAGTTCTGTGGTATCTTACTCCCGTGACATCACAACGGACCTATTCGAGGTCTAGCTACATATGTTTTTTAATAAGACGGCCATCCATACCGACCTATCATCCCCCAAATACTCTAATATTTTGCGTTAACGGAATAACCAGATTCTTGTCTTTTCCGCTGCTGTCTCGAACTATTTACTGTCACGTCTATTGATAAAGTTGCTATACGCCTCCTTTTGACGCTCTCCAATTCATTTTTATTTCTTCAAAAAAAAAAACATGGACGTCTTTGAACCTTTTCTCTATAATTCCTTCTCGGCTTTAAAGCAAAGTAATTTCTATTTCAACTTTTACTTCTTAATCCGAGTCCCTAAGTTCGGCTTCTGATGACTTCTATTCTCCCAAGAATATTTTCAACTCATTTACAAACCATTACGAACTTCCACTAATGATTTCAACTAAGGTGTCGTCGATTCCATTATTGATGCTGTTAATTTGTTCACGAACCCTTCCATCGAGGTTTTCAACTCATCTCATGATCTTTTTTGTTCAGCCATTGCTAATTTTCCATTCCTGGCGTTATTTCATTAACGGACCCGTCCATCAATGATTTCAACTCGGCTGATTACGTTTTCTGTTCTTTCATTGTTAAAATAAGCTTCAAGAGAGTATTAAAAGGATCTTCCATGCTTGGAGTGTTCTTCTTCGAGCTCGTAATTAAAAATAAATCTTTCTGGATGTTTTCCTGCATTTTCAATGGCTTCTTGTTAAATTGTAGTTACATCATATGAAAAAATATTATGGAACCCTCGGTGGCTGTGTTAAACTCGCACTTGTCCGGTTTATTTTTGTTAAGTTCACTTTCGTCGAATTTTTTAATTAATCCCGCTTCTGACACCAATTGGAACGTAGCTAGGATGTCGGGCTCGGCAGATTATTTAAGACAATTATTTCCAATCACAATTATTTAAGGTATTTAATCACTTCACTGTCCAATTTGTCTTCACAACACAACGTTTACCTTTACTTTTTACGACTTATCACTTCACTGGTTAAATCACAACTAATTCTTCACAGTACCAATCACTTGTAAACCACTCCCGGTCTCAACAACTAAACTGACCAAACTGCTACTCAGCCCTATTTATATTATTTAGCTTGCTTTTACCTAACAACTTCAGTCACCTATAGTTCTAGATATTTTCCTTATACATTTTCACCTCACATATTCACCACAGGATTTCGTTATACATTTTCACCTGCAATATTTACCACAGGATGGAGTAGTCTTTGAATTCAAACATTTAACATTTCCTTTTTTTTCGATGTGGCCAAGACTTATGGGACAACCCTTTACGCGTTAGCATGACTTTGGCCGAAAGGGAATTATGGTAAGGGGAGTAATTAAACTTGAATGACTTGTTTTTGCATTGTTATTCAACAGCCCAGATATGGAGTGTATTTTTATATTCTAATTTAAAAACCCGGGGGGGGGGGGGGGGGGTCTCGCACCCGGGAACCATGTCGTGGTGGTCGTGCATTGAAGTACACGGAAAGTACGTCAAATTTTTATTAGACTTTCTGTGGGGAAGTGGTGTATTAATCAGGCTTTTAGTTGTTTATTTAACCGCCAGGTTTGTATCTAGAACAGGCTGTGAAAAACTATTACTATGGAAGCGACTATTTGTACTTATCGTGTACTTACGTGTAGTTCCATGTACACGGAAATTACACGGCAATTTAAGAGTGGTAAATAGACACTTCCTTAAATAATATGTTCAGCAGATCAAATTCTATGATTGTAATTAATTTCTTATTGGTTCTAGTTATCCGAAAATTTATAAATGGGAAGAGGAGGGTTATCTTTTTCAGCACGTGAACATAGAGAAGAGGCAATCAAGTTTGAAGTAAAGAAATATTATCGTTCCTATAGCGATATACCCAAGTCGAAGTAAACCTAATTAGGCGTGTTTGTCCATAAAACTTAACATTTAACATACATGACTACTCTGGTCACAAATCATTAAGTTATCCCAACATTGTGACGTATTTTCCCTTAATTAAGGTTTCATGAAACGGACAACCTTCCGAGACAAAAACTTTGCCCTTCGTGTAATAACAAGTTCGAAATTGCCAGTGTGGGAACATTACTTAAACCTCAGACTGTTGCGTGTTCAATTCCATTTCAACCCTGATACCACCTATTCTGAATAATTTTGGATACAGATAGACGATAAACGTGCTAAAATAGCGTTATGTAACATTTAGATAAAGTAACAAGATTAGGGGTCAGTTTGTTAAGCGAGTTACAATCAGTATAAAGTGGTGATTGGGAAGGATGCAAAAGCATAGGCACACCTAGGTATTTTGTCGCCCTAATTCAATAATTCCCTTTGGAGTCTGTTTCATGATATTAATTACATGATACAGAAACACGGCCTGCCACAGAGTAATCAAATGAAACGTATTCCCATTGTAGCTATACATTTCTGTTGAATTAGTACGGAAATTACTCCGTCCAATTCGGTGCTATTTTAATTTCCTCGGAACAGAGAGATACGCACGTTTGATGAGTTTTGGGAATTGTTGCCTCGAAAATGACACGAATGCGAAAGGGTACAGAGGACGAACCATAAGTCAGCAAAAAGCTGGAATGTCCCTTTTGTCCTATTCGAGGAATGCATTGGAATTTAGTTATGTGTAAGCGCTGGAAAATTATATTCAAACAATTTTAAGTCCTTGTGAGATGTGTTCAGGACGTCCAGGTAAATTAGTTATTCCTAACTCTTAGTCTCAAAATGGCGGAGAAAGTCTTTTGTATTCTAATGAAAATTCGCTTCTCTTTTCATTTAACTCCTGTAAAAGCGCACAATAAAACAGTCTTCAGCTTGAATTAAACTTTTGCCACACAGCAATCCGTGAAACACGACGATGGTGCACTGCGATAAGAAAACTCACTAAATCTCCCAAAGGGTTCTGTTCTTAATTCAGCTACTTACTTAGGTAGCATCCTTTCCTTTGTCGGAGCACTGCAATCAACTACCAAAAAATGTACAACCATAACTTTTAAAAAGCGAAGGGTGTGGCATCTACTACTGAATTGGGCGCACTCCTCACGGTTTACAAAAAGTAAAATTTAACAAAGGAAACAACTCCTGTTTCGTTGCTTTCTACTTTATTCCTTCGCATTATCTTGAATTTTACATTAATTTTCAAGAAAGGGAAAGAAAAATGTTCATCTAGTCAAAAGTAATCTTTTTGTGATTGCATCCCGAGAAATAATCGGGGACTGTATAGATTTAAGCTTATTTTATAAATATTTTCTTTAATTTTTAAAGAGTTAATTCTACTTTAAAGGAACAGCGTAATTTTCTTAATTTGGGTCAATTTTGAGATATAATATATTTGGTATGTTTAGAATCAGTTTTATAAGCCAAGCCTTAAGTCGAACAAGTTGGATTATGAAGCATTACCCATTTAGCGGTGTCTGTACTGGCAAATTTTTTAAACTGAGTGACACAATGTCCGAATCTATCTTAAAATCGAGTTTGTATTCTATCTTCATTTGTGAAATTTTTCAAACAAATGGCGCTCATCCACCAACATATCTAAACGAACCACTGCGCCCATAGAAATACGATTCAAAAGATGAGATACATTTTATATTTATAGTATATGTATACAGGGTGTATGTAACATTCTAGAGGTTTAAATGATAGCTCTCATCTAGACAAATAAAAAATTTTATGGAAGGGGGGGGGGGGGGGGGGGGCAATCTCAAAATTGTTTGGGAGTTGGAGGGTGATTCATAAATTTCAGTTTTTCATAGCACGCACATTACTCTTTTTTTTTGTATCTTTTAATATACCCAACACAGCGACATCAAACAAACTCTTAAAAACTACTATCCCAATGTCCTTTCGAAAATTGTGAACAATGTGATCAAACTCCTACCATTGCAGGTACAGTCACTTCCAAAGTGAAAAAATGGCGCGCGATTACCTAAAATTCAGCATTTGCCCAAATTTTCTCCAAAATTCATGTAATTAGTACACCCCTTCTTTATTTTTATTGGATTTCCCATCTTATTACCTTTTCAAAAAGGTACAACATGCCTAGGTAGAGAAAGGGTGTAGAAATTTATAAGTAGAAAACTTATAGGGAAATATTCGAAGATCTGCGATTTAAAGAAACTAAACTCATATTAACTGTAAAATCCTTTTAATTGTATTCAAAATGAATTACAATTAATCTTAGTAAATTACAAAAGCTGTTCAAAATTTCCACCGCCACTTTGGATGTATGCCAACAATCTCCTTCTATAAGTCCCTGTTTAAGGCGTATTGCAGCCAGCCTCTCCCGTATTTTTGTCGCTGCATTCCCAATTCGGCTAACTAAACCCTCCTTAGTGATAACAGGGCTTGAATAAACTTCATACTTCATTGTTTCCATAAGAAAAAGGCCACTGGCGTAAGTTCTAGAGGTCGAGCAGGCCAAGGAATCGGTGCACCTCGTCCAATCCAACTGTTAGTAAAATTCTCACTTAGTATTGCCTCCAAAATGTTAGCAGTATGAGCTGGTGTTTTATCGTGTTGGTAAAACAGGTCCGTTGGACTATGCAGAGGGCTCTCCTCTATTATATCCGGCAGTGTATTCTCCAAAAAGTCCGCATAAATTTGATTGTTGAGCATTTTGGTAAAATGGATGGTCCTACTAAAGGGTTGCGATGATACTGACCCAAACATTGACATTGAATCTCTGCTGGAATGAGGTCAACTTTGTCCTGTGTGTGTTAGTTTCCGACCAAGTATGGAGGTTATGAAAGTTTGTGATAGCATCCCTGGTTAATTGAGATTCATCCGTCCACAGAATTCGGTCCAAAAATGCCTTGTCGTCAATGTCGCGTTTTAGAAGCCAAGTGATAAATTGCAGTCTTCTCTCTGAATCTGCTTCCAGTAGTCCTTGAATACGGTGATGGTGATATGGAAGTAATCCTTCATTCATCGAGACCTTCAAACCTTCAAACCTTAGATGAAGACACTTCTAATCGTCTCGCGACTCGTCTCATGCTCCTCTCAGGGTCTTGTCACACGATGGTGATTATTTACTGCTCAACGTCGGCAGAAGTTCCCGAAGTTTCGGGTCGTGTCTCCTTATCGTGTGATATTCCTTCCACTTCCTGTTTCTCTTAACTATCGGAAAGTCCGTGCTCCCCTATTCCTCGATCTCCTTTGATATTCCAGCACAGCCGTTCTCTCGTTTCCGTCTACTACAACATAAATGTAAATAATATCCGCGTATTCCTTAAAAGTAAATTCTACCATTTCTTAATAATTTTTGCTTAAAAACACCCGTTCTTCTTGATTTGTTTTTCAAATATGATAGGTATTCTTGCTGACTGACCCTTTTTTATAGCAAAATTTCCATCTGGCTAACACGAGCTAATAAAACATAATTGCACTAACATTTTTATAATTGTTTTGCAGTAATAATTAAAATTAATTACCTGTTAACCTAAAACAAACATTTTCGACCTTTTATTTAAAAATTTTTGTTTATTTAAAGAATTTCCTAAATAAAGTTCAATAAAATCATTAGGTAGTCGGGGATTTCTAAGGAAGCCGTTTTTCTAATCCTTTGTCTACCTTACTATGTCGAACCCTTTTAGAAAGGTAATAAGATGGGCAATCCAATAAAAATAAAAGAAAGGTGTACTAATTACATGAATTTCAGAGAAAATTTGGGAAAATGCTGAATTTTAGGTAATCGGAAACTATTTTGTTCACTTTTGGAAGTGACTGTACGTGCAATGGTAGGAGTTAGATCAGTTGTGTTGACATTTTTGCAAAGGCCATTGGGATAGTAGATTTTAAGCGTTTGTTATGTCGTTGTGTTGGGTAGATCAAAAGATAAAAATAAAAGAGTAATGTGTATACTATGAAAAACTGAAATTTATGAATCACTCTGTAACTCTCAAACAATTGAGATTGCCCCCCCTCCCCCTGCCATTCAATTTTTTGTTTTTCTAGGTGAGAGCTATCATTTATATTCGTATTGACCTCTAAAAATGTTTCACCCTGTATTACGTTCGACAGTCAGGCGGCACTAAAGGCTCTGGGGTCCTACACCTTCGAGTCTAAAATCGTCTGGGACTGTCTCACTGCTCTTAAAGAACTGGCCCAGAACAACAGCATTACGCTGGCATGGGTAGCAGGGCACGAGGGCATTGAAGGCAATGAGAAGGTGGATCACCTGGCAAAAAAGGTGCGGATTTTCAGTTTATTGGGCCTGAGCCATTCTGTGGCTACTCAAAAAGCCGACTAGCAATGCGTATCCGGTCATGGGAGGACGAACGCAAGCCTTCACACTGGACAAATATTCCAGGGTTAAGACAGGCAAACACCCAGCAGACCGGAAAGACACCCAGCAGACCGGATTTAAGGTTGATAACAGGACATCTAACTGGTCACTGCCCCTTGGGCTACCACCTAAAAAAGTTGGGCTGGGTGAAGATGACACCTGTCGCTTCTGTTTGGAAGAGGAAGAGACAGCAGAACGCATCGTCTAACACTATATGGCCCTCGGCCGTAGCTGGCTCAGACATCTTGGTGGGGCTTTCCCATCACCATCAGATATAGCTAAGGCAGCCCCCAAAGAGATTCTAGGTCTAATTAAAGAACTCAAGCTTGGCTGGGTGGCTTAATACTGAACCTGGATCAGGTCACAAAAGATCAACTTGGTCGAAGTGACTTTAGGATGCTTATAGTACATTTTATATTAATTTAATATTCAATTCAATACATTCTTTTTCCGGACAATTTTGTGCATAAAAACTGACTTACTGAGTTAAGTCTGAGTTAAGAGTCCTCCATTTTTGAGTAGTGTAGTGTCTGTGTAAAACAGTTTCCTTTTTGAGTTATACAATTTAAAAAAATTTTGAGTCAAGCTGGTTGCTGATAAGAAAAAATTAAATCTGTTAACAAACTAAATTAACAATTTGGTGTAATAGACACTTTAAAAAGCCTTAGAAAACTAAAGCAAAGGTAAAACTCCAGCAAAGGTAAAACTCCAAAGATACATCTACGCTGTATTGTCCCAAAGCACTTACTATCAGTGTCCCAATCAATACGCTTACGGAAAAGGAAATCTGTAGGAACAGCATTACACTCTCTGGTACGTACTAGAGAAAAGTCCCTTTTAGCTGCGGTTTTGGCTCTCACAGAAGCACTCGCCTCTCTTTTAGCCGCGGTTTTGGCTCTCACGGAAGCACTCGCCTCTTTTAATATCCTAGGAAAGGTTCAGAGATGTATCTGTACTAGTGGAGCATTGCGGACGACATCCACTGCTGCTTTGGAAATACTTCTTCATCTACCTACCATAGGTAGGCAAAGAGACTCACAGTCACCATAGGGTAGGCGACACACTGCCTTTTGGTGAAATTGACCAGGATTATACGGATGGTTCTAAAGCTAAACTATTAGGCAGAATTAGTGGTGGGGTTTTCTCAAAACAGTTGAATATTTATCTACCCTTTCTCCTTCCGGACCACTCTAGTGTCTTCCAGGCGGAAAACAAGAAATTTACCGAAAAAATATATTTGCGCTACCCTTTCAATCTGTTTCATCGACATCGAAAACTGTAAACAGGGCTCATTCTTATTTAAATGAGAGGACAGAGCATTACTTTATACTCCTGTATAAGTTTCCAGGGCACAGTAACATTTCAGGGAACATCGTGGAGAATGAGCTAGCTAGTAGATCCAACCGGATTAAGCCTCTTTGGGTATGCCTCTAGTCCACTCTAACTGCTTATTAAAGAAGCAATTAGCGAAGCGAACCATAGATGGGCAAATGGTAGTACGTGTTACATATAGTCTAGTTTCAAAATTCAAAATTCAAAAAAATTTATTAACATATACACTAGGTACATATTAACTTAACCTAAGCGCTTAGGAGACTGGTCCATACAGCGCGTCCTATTGCCTCTCTTGTCTAATTACCTTCTTAATTTAGCTTATATTGTAACATTTTTATAACTTTATCTTTATTATTTCAAATCATTTTTCTCCTTTTTTGTCTAATACCTATAACTAGATTTATAATTATGTTACAATTTCAGTTTTGACTTCATTTACTCTACTTATGTTTCTTTTTTATTTTATTTGTCTTCTATGTATTTTTTAATTTCATTTTGTTTCATTTCATGTTTTTTGCATTTTTCTTATTCCATTTTGGTTCCTATATTAATATTTCTTCTTCAAATTGGTTTATAACTTTATCTTAGTTCAATCTATTTTATCTTATTATTTTTCTTATAATACTTATTCCAATTTTGTTTCTTTTCCATTGTGTTTTTGTTATGAATCCATTTTTGTTTTTTTTTTAGTTTTAATAATACGTCTTACAACTACCTTATCTACGTGTTTTGTCATTCTGTAATAAAATTCATATTAATTATTATATTATATTGTATATGTCTAATTCCATTAATATTTGTTTAAGAGTTTTGAAATTCATGGGGTCGAGGAGTTGGGGTAGGGGTGGGATTTCGCCCTGCAGAATATCCCTTGTGGTCGCGCACTCGTTCAGTATATGTTTTATGGTCAGTCTTTGTTGGCACCTTAGACATCCTGGCGTCGGTGTTCTGCTAAATAGATGCTGGTGCGTCATCCGTGTATGGCCTGTTCGTAGTCTCATTAACTTGGCTGTTTCAGTTCTTGACATCCTTGCCGGGTACTTTGGGGGTGATGTTTGTCCCAGTGAGTTCTAAGAAACGTGCTATTGGCTTGCCACGCTCTTTCCTTCCTTTCTTGCAGTGTTTTTAAACCTACTCGTCTTATGAACGCCTGCGTTTGTGGGATATACCTTTCTTCCACCTCGTTGACAGGTCTTTTTGCCTCCTGGTCGACGGCCTCATTCCCGGGGATTCCCTGGTGTCCTGGAATCCACTGAACTTCTATTCGACCTCTTTCAGCTATTAGAGTTTGCCTGACCCAGATTATTAGCGGTTCAGTGTTAGCTTTGTTTTTTATCGCCTCTATGCAGCTTTTGGAGTCAGAAAAAATTATTGTCGGCTCCCTTTCCTCTTTGGCTTGCTTTATAGCCATTATTATGGCCTCTAATTCTGCTTCAAATACCGAGCTGTCTTGATGCAGTACCGTCCTTTGAGCCTTCACGTTCTGGTATTCTACCGGGGCTTTCGTAATCATGGCTGCCGTGACTTGTCTGTCAGTTTTTGACCCATCCGTGTAGGTTACGTGCTTTCCTTTGTGGTGCTCTAACGTTTCGAGGTGTATCCTTCGATGGTCTTCTGGCTTGTACGTCTGTTTCGTCTTATGTCTGTTCGTCCCCGAATGCGCGGCCACCAGTGACATTCTACGGGGGTTTTCAGGGGGGGAGTCAGGGAGTGGGGTTAGGGGTATACTTAGCCTATGTACTACATTAATAGCCTCCTCTATGGCGTTGATTGAAGAACTTCTGCCCTGTGTGCGTGCCTGTAGATAGGCGTCAATCGTTCTCCTGTGCGGTCCTTTGTATGCCATGTGGTGCCTGGCTACAAAATTGATCCGGGCCTTCAGGATCCTGTCCTGTATTGGACTTATGCCCGATTCGATTGCAAGTGCTGGGATACGTGTTGTCCTCAGCATGCCTAGTTTCAATGGACAGAAGAATCCTAGGCGTAGTTATGGTGGCGTAGTTCGTGGTTTAAGCGCAAAGAGATTGGGACTCTTCTTAAATGATCTTTGCGGAAGCTTTCAGGACGAGGGTATGTGGTGGTGGTGGTGAGGGGGGGGGGGGGTACATATTCTTTCGTTGGAGGGCCACCCATACCTATCTACCTAATTAATAATAAAGCTGATTTTATGTATTGCGTCAAATTGGCACCAACATTATGAAAAATTAATGCAGAAATAGGATTTATAAAAAAAAACTTATTACGTCGATAAATCAAAGCAAACTCATACAAAACCTATTTGAAATAACGTCATACCTACAACAGATTTGTGTATCAACTGCTGTCATTATAATAGCGTGATTGTGCTTTGATCCTGAAAGAATTCAGAAATAATTTCAAGTGGCGACAGTGGCAAAAATTCAACAACTTGGAAATCTTAAAAATTCTTTCTCATTTAAATAATGCAAAGCTGCCGAGAAAGTTTTTAAACAATTTTGAAGTGAAAAAATTCCTTTATGTAAAAAGAAGCACTTCCACAAAGTTTCCGCCAAATTAACGCCTCTCTTGAGCAAAGGTTGATGTAGGTTTTTACCATGATAAAATTTCTCAACATCACATAAAGTTATGCTGAGATATTTTAAAATATTTTGAAATTTGTAGGGATATTGCGGTTTTAATGACGAAACATTATGCAGAGTGCAATATAGATACACTTAATGCAGTATATAATATAGATAGCGTTAAGGAGCTAAGTTTATAAAGTCTCAAGACGTTACATAAGATCCCTTATACCAACAGACTCAAAAATCGATAGACGCTGTCGAGTTAATCAATTCCAATTGAATTTACAACTGATTAGCTTCGACAAAATGGAGCGTCTTTATGTGACTTCAGCGATTTTTATTAGGATCAATGTCCCGCAAATGCTACAGGTTGCCGCACTATTTACGACGAGTTACGTTGATCCAACCTGTGGAGCAAGAAGTGTGGATTACGATGTGGCAAGTTTCCGCCAGGAGTAGTTAAACGAAGCATAACCGTCTCTCATTGTCGCCACAGGAAGGATGCGAAGCGCCGTCTTGTGTACGATGCGAGTGGAGCTTGCGGTGAATTAAGGACAATACGAACATTGAATTATATAGCGAACTTCTGTCATCTTGTGTGCTTAGGATGGCAAACATCCTCGCATCAAGATTTTCACCCTCACAGTTCATCCCTTCTAGCATACTGTTTCTTTCACTTGGTCTTTGTACCTGAAATAATGTGGGTGGGTGTTTGGATGGTGAGTCGTGTAGCACGTGCTGAATTATTTTTACTTTTCCACTTCATTGCGGCCGAGATTTAGTCGGTGTAAATGGCCCCAACACAGAATTTAGACGAGCTCTGGCTTCTTTTTGCTATAGCAACATTTTTAAAAGTTTATGGCCCCCAGCCTACGGGCTTCAAATGTTGCCATCAGCATGCAGGAGCTGTTTTTGAGCTCTTTTGTATTTCTCCAATTGTAGGAATGTGCTTGACAGCCGTAAAGAAGCTGGAAAGATATGAAAATATGTGAGCATATGTGCGCCTGTAGACGAAGCTTCTTGTCTTGTGTGTCATCGTCATTATTCATATGGTATCATAAGTCATCAAAGGGTGTTCCCCCCTTCCATCCTACCAAAGCCGAGCAGGGTATGTGGCAGCATAGATATAGTCACTAATATGTAGGTGCTGGTTATGCTGACCTCATTTTTCGAAGAATCGTTGAAGCCATTAAAACGTAGCCTTATAAGAACATTTAATTAATAGCTCGTCAAGCCAGTCATTCACTATTCAGTTTAACTTGTAAAGCGAAGAGAAAATTGAGAATAATTAAGATGCAATATATGTATGTGTGTATTCATTCGTTATTAACATTATCAAAGGTTGGTGAAGAATTACATAAAATTGGAAGGAAAATTACATCAGATTTAGCCCGTCTACAGCGCTCTCTGGCCCAAAGTATCCAGAAAAAAAGTAAATAGAGATCAATGTAACCCTTCATCCCAGAGAACGTTAATACAACCCAGTGGACGGGACAAATGAAAAAATCTTCCTAACAAAAGACCAATAGAAGCACTCTGTTGCCACATCTAGAGGAAATTGTTTGGAAGCACTCTCCTTCATCGATTTCAATTGATGGTTTTTAACAGAGCTGTAAAAACATGATATTTTGTATGCATAATGTCAAGTGTATCATCGGGGGGCTACACATAGGGGTTTTCTGCTGATAATAGGTTACGATAAAAAGGTCATTGGAGGTTACAGAGTAATGTCGGTGGTTCAGAAACCACCTTAAATTGTAGGCCCACTGTCCCACACCAGAGAGAACTAGAGAGAGTGAATCTCTTCAAATTTAAGGAGCCGCACTATAGAATTTAAGATCCTTTTATAATTGCACATAGGCAATTTTTACGGAACAGCACCGTAAAATTTTCGTGACTAATAAAATGATGTGTGATTTAGAAAACTATTTACCGTCTAATACACATTTTTTACTTAATTTCGATGGGAATATTAATGAATAATTAACTTTCAATTAAAATGTTAACTATTGCGGGTTTCAATAAATGTTGAATTTTTATAGTGACAGCTCTTTTAATTTAATTGTTTAAAGTGAAGATTGACTTATTGCTGAAGACGTTAGAGCGTACTGCTGAAAGCTAGGGTTCGAATATCAAACTGTGTACATTTTTGGTTTTGGTTTTTTTTGCTAAACTAATTTGATTACTGATTTGAATTCTATGCTTGGAATATCCTTTGAAACCAGATAATTTTACGGTGCTGTTTCGTAAACATTAAGTAGCAGACAATTGTAACATGATTTCAGTTAATAATCGTTATTTTCACCGGAATTTTCGTATAAATTTTGTAGGAATTTTCTCCCGTATAGTGGGTCAATTCAAAAATCAATGTCAGCTTTCCCTGCCAGAGATCGTAATCTCTGTCTGTCGCTTTGACAATCAATTCGATCTCGGATCCAAACTAGCGAAGTAAGAGGATCAAGATGGCTTTTCCATTTTGTTTTGCTTTCGAACCAAGAAGAATCGAATACAATTCTTTATGTCTAAGAGACTAGACATTTTCTCGTATCATGATCAATCCGAGAAGTGAAGTTTGACGATTATTACATTCCAAACGCAACATAGCTGGCCCATTTAGAACATTCTTGTTGTAGTTGTAGATTTGTGAGATCGGCACTTCGTGCTCTGCCATGGAGTGACCCTCTTATTCTGCCTCCATATTATGATCGATTGGGACTGCTACAACTTGCTACTCTCGCGAAGCGTCGCTGGGTTGCTGCTATAATTTTTCTACACCAGTTTCTGCAGGGAAAGATTGACAGTGCGGAACTTTCTTCCAAAATATTACCTAGAGAACTGTCCTATTCCCTTCGAAACCGTTCGAGCTTTCAGATAGCTTTCTCGCGCACTAATTACGGTATATTCGAGCCAGTTAACAGCATGTGTAGGTTTGCCAATGATGTTGATGATGTTTTCAGCACTAACGTGGACAAGTTAACATAAAGTAGGAGCCTCTACAACTTGTAACCATCTTGTTGTACTCACTTGTTTTTTTGTAAGGCGTAAGGTTTTGTGTGTTGGTTTGTGTATGTTTTGTATTGACTCGGCATAAGCGCTTTTTGTTGCCTGTGCATCACTAATTGTTGCGTATGGGTGTGTTTTGGCTTTTGTTTACTGTTTACTGTTTGGTGTAGGAGCCTCATCCACCTTACTATTTTGTATATTGTGGTGGGTAGGTCAATTGATTCCTGGCTTCTGCCTGTGAAGTGCGCCTTCTGAGTTAGAATGGTTAATTCTATTCTACATCATAACAAATTGAACACCGACGGCACTATTAACTACACAATAAATAAATAAATAAATAATAACCTTTCACGGTACCGTCACAATTTTAAAAAATAGTTACTTAAACTATTTTAAAAAAGCTAAATGCATTTCGACGCGCGCGTTCACGTCATCATCAGTAGCAGTCGCATACTAAAAACATCATCTGAACTCCAGCTGAGGAAAGGTCATTGTCATAATCTATTACCGTTTATTTTGAGCTGATTTTGAAAAGTGCAGAATTTATTGGTCCATAGTCATTGTTTATTATAACATTTCTGTTCTGTGCGATATACAGACTTTCCCATGCATCGAGTTCTTTGACCTTATTAAAGGCTTTCTCTAATTTTAAATTATTTAAACATATACTGTTGTGCCCTTCGTTAATCATGTGCAGTGCAACGGCTGATCTAAAAGGTTGTTTGTTTTTCGCATGGTTCATGTGTTCTTGATATCGCTTTTTTATGCTTCTTTTAGTTTGTCCTATGTATCTTTTATCACAATCGTCACAAGTTATGCTGTATATTCCTTTTCGTTATTTTCAACTTTGTCTTTAGGGTTTCCCAGTAAGTCATTTAATCTTCTATTATTCTTATATACTGACTTAATTGAATTTTTTTTTAACACCTTTCCTATATCATTCGTTAATTTATTTTCATAACTTAAAATGCCCATTAAATGTTTATGTTCTTCTATTCCTGATAATGTCGTCATTTGTTTCTTCCTTATTCTTTTGGCTTGTTTATTAATTATGTTTATAATATCGCTTTCTTTAAAACCATTTATCTTTCCTATGTTTTTAATGTATTCTCTTTCCTTAATATAATTATTTACTGATAAGGGGATTTTATTTAATCTATAGGCCATACTGTGAAATGCTGCCATTTTATGTTGTTTAGTACAGTAAGAATCTCTTGTTATCAATCTGTTTGTTGACGTCGGTTTTCTGTAGATATCAAACTCTATTTTGCCGTTTTCTCTGGTCAACATCAAGTCCAAAAATGGTAGCTTTCTATCTTTTTCTTCCTCACATGTAAATTTTATAGAAGGGTATATACTATTTATTTCCTGCAATAAGGGTTGTATTTCCTGTTTCCTAATTATCACTAAAATATCATCCACATATCTTAGCCATATTCTGGGTAATTTTCCGATATCTTTCAAATTAGTTTCTAGTTTCCCTAGGAAAGTATTAGCAATAAAACATGATATCGGATTACCCATACTTGTGCCTTCGGTTTGCTTAAAATATTTTTCTCTAAATTTAAATTGGTTATGGTCCATACATAATCTTACTGCTTTCATTAAAACCTCCGATTTATTTTTTTCCATATTTAGTGAGTGTAACCAATCTTCTACGTTTTTTAAGGCTTCATTTATTGGTATACTCGGGTACAAGGCTGTGACGTCAAATGATGCTAAGATTTCGTCATCTTCCAATTTAAAATTTTTTAAAAATTCTACAATTTCTAAAGAATTCTTAACATATAGCCCTTCAGGATGATCGAGCTTTTTAAATTCATCAACAAGCCACTTAGCAATCCTTGATGATGGTGTTTCAATATTTGAACAAATCATCCTCATTTTATTTCCAGGCTTGTGGATCTTTGGTAAACCGTACGCGATCGAGATTCTTGGATTTGCAGCTGTTAATTTCCATTTTGGAATTATTTATTTATTTATTTATTCTATTTATTATTTATCTATTTATTCTATTATATATTTATTTATTTATTCTATTCTATATGTTATGACAAATTCACTTCAAAGTACAGTCGCTTGGCTAGTTTCCGTACGGGCAAATGCTAAGGGCTTAAGTTTGGATAAAGCTGGAATGGGTCTACCCAGTTTTGATACATTTTCGATATGTAACTCAGGTCCAGTTTTTACTTCTAAATGATAACAACGCCCCAAAGTTGGTTTCAATTCTTAGCCCATAGACACATGTCCATTTTATACTAAGACTTACCATGGGCCGTGGGTTAACTTCATAAATCCACAATTTGATAATTTCTTATTGCTAGCTTTGACCCGGCTCCGCTCGGGTGGAAATATATTTCAATTTCGGCCGAAAAGGTATCATATGTACTTCCAAAAACAAACTTGGTTTTTTGTATTATTATTATTAAAAAAAAAGAGAGAGTCGGGCTTGCGCAATCAGGGTTCCGTAACAACCCATTATTGTTTTCAATAATATTTGAACAGACGGACGCAAAAGTGTTTTTTTTAAATTGCTTTTAGTAGCAGGAGCGGGTCTTACAAGTTAATACAAAAACATTTATTTTTTCAGCAACAATGACTCTGACGAAAAAGGCGATAATTTTCTTGTTATATATTAATCAATACCTACTAACCCTGATAATATTGAAATGTTAGCTTTTGAAACCCAGAAGATCAAGTGAGGGGAGGTGCATGAACGGTGCTCTTTCGCACATTTTAAACCATGTCTTTATGACCAATTTACCAACAATATTGAAAAAAATATTTTTGGAAATCTTAAAGGTAGCCCTTTCGAACGATACCCGAAATGATACAAAACAAAAGCCCAAATCCACTTATTAAAAAAAAATATTTCTTAATGTTTGACTGTGGAAGTATGTGCGTCTTATGAAGACCTAAAATTATGCCAAATTACAAATTCTTACGTCATGTCGTTTTCGAGAGAAATCTTCGAACTACCTACCTCTGTTGCAAACAGACGGACGGACGTAAAAGTGATCTTATAAGGGTCAGTGTTTTCCTTTCGAGATACAGAACCCTTACTACGAGCTAAAGCGATTGATATTTAGAACATCGTATACATATTTGAGAAATATCGGTCCAGTAGTTATTTTTTATCATCTAACTCATGAAGATTCTTGGGTACAAAGCGCGGACTAAGTCCCCAATCCTGCTTTATGGCGGTTTGGTTTAGTGTCCAGCTATAGATAAAAAACCTATATGCTATAAAAACATATACCTACCTTCAGATTTAAACACGCACAGATTGGGAGGAATTACTCAAATCCACGTCCTGCCGTGCTTTAGACACTATTCTACACCTCCCTCCTGTGAATATATACGTTAAAAACGCCGCGAAGAAGGCGATGCCGTGTTTTATGGAATAAAAGTTCCCCAAGATGCGAAGGTACAGCCAGAGCAGCCTGGGCTTTCCATAGAAAGGTCAGAGTAGCAATACCAGGCAGGCTGTTTTGGCAATCTAGAATAGAGGAACCTGTGAATATCACCAATATTTATACAGATAGCTCTAAAACTACATCGGGAAATGTTCAATCAAACCAGCTAGTCTAGCATATTTCAAGCCGAAGCCGTAGCTGTACATAAGGCGGCAGGAATGTCTTACAGGCTACGGAAGATAGGCACCTCTGTTAACATCTAGGTGAGCAGCTCAGCAGTTCTCAACACAAATATAAAGATGTAACTTTACTGGAAGACGATCTCGCCAAGAAAGAGGCTAAATTGGAGGCGCATGAATGCAAATACTACCCGCAATATATGTATGTAAGTCCTTATTAACCACCTTTGTGACGACGTTGGACAGTACGAAGAAAAGATGGGGAAGGGACCACAACGTGTAGAAAAACCTATGATCGAAAGAGAACTGACTGGTTACTCAGTCTAACTAGGACGCATTGCAGAACTCTGGTAAGAGTCTACACTGCCTCACTGTGTGCATGCGCACAGAATCGGGGTCTCGAACACCGACTTGTGTAGACCTGTGGAACCCGACAAAAAGTAAACAACAGAAGATCTTTTGTGTTGGAGGTGGGTACCTTTGGTTTAAACAAAGGCAGTACATCGACGAGCGCGGTACAACACATCTAGGATATAGGACATCCAAACGTCATGGAACCTGTGAGGTATCACAACGGAATGTCGACACTAGCCGAGACGAAAATGAATTGAACGAACTGGGAGGTGGGCTCAAAAACTAGAGCACCTAGCAGCATCCACAGTGTTTAATCCGATACTTTTGATTTAACAAGGTTTATAGTTTCGATGTTACTTGATTAATGCCACGGATAAATGTATATATATTTGATGTTATTTGGCCTTGTTAAGAATGATGATTGTTTGTCAGATGATAGGTATAATTACTGCATATACATACATATATATGCTATATATGAATATTACTATATCATTTCGATGTTGCAGTATTAATTGTCTTTGTACACTTTTTGCAGTGAAAGACGAACTTTACTGCCCTCTCTCAAAAACAATCGCGATTTTCAATAGCATTTAGGTTGTAAATGTCCTTCATGATTGGTCTAATTTTACTCTTCCTTTACTAAAGTCTAACTTACGTCTTAAAGGAAATTAACTGAAGTCAAGCGCTTTCATGGCCCCCTGAATGTCGGTAAATATGGCGATGTTTTTTACGAATCCGTATCTAGACTGAGGTGTAATTATTTTTTATATTCGCAAGCTAATTTCCCCGAAATGCGCTTGCCTTTCCCTGTAGCTGATAATAGTTCAATATTTTGAGGACGTTTGTTAAGACATTTTAACTAATCACACGCTTCACCTTAGAATCATTAGTAAAGAGTTAGATATCTCAAAGGTATTTATCATTTAGTGAGTTTCCACTCCATACGAGCAGATTTTTTACACTGGACATTTATGAAAGTTAATTATTAAGTATTTTCTTGTTGGAAAAACAAGCATGGAACTGTAACAATAAGGCTGTTAACTTTAGCATTTACATTATGTAATTTAGATTGCAATTTAATTAATTTAAATTGTAATGTAATTGCCTAAGATTTATTCTGATTAACAGAGTTTCTGCTGCGTCGGATCAGCCTCATTGGGTTATATATTGTTTCAATTGATTGCAGAAAATAGTAAGTATAAATCCTAGAGCTCCAAGACCCCAAATTATACGTTACAGCTCTTTGCCAAAAATCAGATGATCAGAAATAGCCTAAGACCAAGAAATATTAAAAAGATAAAGGAGCTTATTAACTCCCTCAAACAGCTAAACTCCATTTAATTGACGATTAAGGTTCACTCAAAAACTCGTAATTTAAAGAAAGAAGTCACAATCCTTAAGGAGAAATCCTGAATAGAAGTATTCAAAAAAGATAAAAGTTAACTGAGTAAACGAGTAAAAGAAGAATTTGGGCTTGGATTCATTTTTAGTTATACTGCATTTAAATGTACAAAAAAACTAACGTTATTTGCCTACGCACAACTCTTAATAACTAAAAAGAAATGTTTTAAAATATACTACCTTTGCTGTTTTTTTTGTGTGATTAATGTTATAAACGACAATTTAGTGAAGAAAAAATCCTCAATGTACCCAGGAGACTAGAACGTTTAATCAGATGGTTTGATCTGAAGTTACCTACCCTACGTCTCATGAAACATTAAGCAACGAAAAAGCTCCTAATTCACTACACTTAGCATGTTCATTACAATAAGAAACTTCTTAATAAAAGTTCTTTCCACTTGAAATTTAATTTGTTAACAAAGAAAATTTTCATCATCATCATGACTGGCTTTGATTTCCCAAGCTCGTTCATTCCTAATTGCAGAAACTACTATCAGATTCTTCGTATAGCAGTCTCAGCATTGATTAATTGTTACAGTCCTCAAAGTGGAAGAAACTCTCATGCAAAATTAAATTAATTTCTAACCCCCAACAGCCCAAAGCTAATTGAATCTCATCTCTTTTTCAGACTGTTCCTGTGCTGGAAAAATGCCTCCAGGGTATACACCCGAACATTATAACAGCTCACAACCATTCAATCCGATAGCAACAAATGGTGAACCGTTCCCATGGCTCCAGATGGAATTGCCCAATTTTGTCAGACCAATTCGATATATGCTGACGATTCACCCAAATCTCACTACTCTGGACGTCAAAGGTAAAACTAAAAGAATTTTCCCGACAGACACACCTGTACCAATTAATTCTATTTTTAGGTCAAGTTACAATAGAATTGACCGTTGAAAAAGAGACAAGTTTCGTAGTTTTACACATTCAGGATCTAAACGTCACAGAAAAGGTTCATCTTCCATCAATTTCCTTTATATAATGACTTGACTGACCTTTCTCGATTACAGGCAATTGTTGGCCCGAAAGGATACGCCCTGAAAATCGTTAGATTGCTCGAATACCCACCGAGACAACAACTTTACCTTGAAGTGAAGGAAAAACTGAAAAAGAAGACTAATTACACGCTTAATTTAAGGTGGTATTCAAAACTCAATCCCGAGCCTGAGGGATTTTACGTAGATCAATATGAGAGTAGTAATGGACTGCAGAGGTAAGATAAAAGCTATCATTTCTAAAAGCGCGACTGTATTAAAAGTGGGACAAAATTTATTTAGATTACTTGCCGCAACAGTATTCAAGCCAAGCGGTGCAAGAAAAGCATTTCCCTGCTTTGATGAGCCCCACTTGCGAGCACCCTTTCGGGTGTCTGTCTTTAGAGATCGCTTCCATATCGGTCTCTCAAACTCCATCGTGCATGCCACAGACGATGTGGGATTTTATATGGGAACTGGCTTGGTAAGTACTTAACTAATTGGCAGCAGTTTTACTCCCTCTTGTAACAATTAAAACGATAACACTTGAAACATATGAGCACCCTGTTCCCTGTTGTTCTATCAATCTGAACGAAAATGTTTCCACCCTCTTGCGTCAAGGACACCTCACTCATTCAACCCTTATCTCCCCTTTTTAATTTTGGCTTTGTATAAACAGTTGCGGGACGACTTCATAGAGACACCACCGCTCCCTGCTGATGCTGTTGCATGGGTTGTGAGTGATTTTCAAAGGGAATTATTGGAGCCGTCATTATCATATCAAATTGCAACAACAGCTACACCTCCACTTTTGCCACGTGCTGCACATACGAAAACTTCACTTGGAGATAATCTGACCTTCAGAACGGACAAGAAGCCAGTCCAGAATATTACTGCCTTAACACATTCGCTCAATCTCCATCCAATACCGAAAAACACTTCTTCCAATTCAACAAGTGGGACAAAAAACTTGACCGCTATGAGCCAGTCAACATCCAATGGACCAATACGGAGAGCACCTTCCTATGCCTTTTACGCGCCTAGGGATCTTCTTCCAAGAACAGGATTTATTTTACGTACTGCTCGAAATGTTCTTGAGTACTTACAAAGGTGGCTGGAAGTTGCATATCCTCTTACGAAAGTGGACTTTGTTGCCCTCCCGTCTCTGGATGGAGATATTTTAGCTTCCTTGGGGCTAGTGGCGATGCGATCAGCATTTCTTACGCATCCCGGCACTATAACTACGGTGGAGTACCACACCTCGGCTCTCCGAATTTCAGAAGCAATAGTAAAGCAATTTTTCGGAGGAATTACATCACCAAAACTCTGGAAGGATATATGGTTGTGGGAGGGTCTCATCAAGTATTTAGGGATACTGACACTAGCGCCACTGCAACCGAATTGGCCTATGGAAGAAAAGCACCTGCTTCATATGGTGACTGGGGCTTTGGACATTGATGCCGTTCAAGGTTGGAAAAGCATAATTAATGGCACAAATGATGATGGTATTAACGAGGATTTTTATATTGATAAGGTAATTAAGTTTATTTTCTGCCTAACTATTGTTTAAAGCTCTGCTGCCTTTTTAGACTGCCGCTATATTTTCAATGTTACACACGGCAGTCGGGGACGACAACTTTAGGACCTGTTTGGGAACATTTCTAAAAAGTAACCGATTTAAAACCGCAGAACCGGTAGACTTGTGGACCATTTGCACAAGGAAAGCCAACGGCTCCAAAAATATTAAGGTACGTAAATTTTACTCGTTTGTTCATTGTTATTGGATTGGTAGTGTTAGTGTTATAAATACCATTATGTTATGGCTCCACTTCGAATGGACTTTTAATTTTAATAAATGTTCCGCAATGCTTGAATGCAAATACTGTCTTGGATAAAAATAGGCAATAAAAATTGCTTTACCAATGAAATTAAGAAAAGCATTAGAATTGAATAACAAAAAAATATATATGCATTGAAATATGGAATTCCCTTTTATTAGCATTTAAAAACTCCAATCAATTCAACGCAAGTTATCGGCCTTCCACAGGGTACACGGTTCGAAGACCACCTTTGTTTACTGTTTAAATTCCTTTATATTATAACGCAGTTAGGGAGGATTTGAAGGAGTAGTCGAGACACTTATTTTGAATTTCAAAATTTGGCAGTGTTTTTCACGACACTGTTCGTTTCACAATTTCCTTTTTAACTTTAACTCATAATATAACATTTAGCTTCACTCCCTAAATCACAACTGACTCTAACGTGATTAACTCAGTGTATGCTACTCAGCCTTATTTACACTACTTGGCCTAATTCGAGAAACTTCGACCACTTAGTTATAGATATTTCCTCTATTTAGTTTCATGTCGGCCTTCCAACATAGAAGTTCCAGGTTCCAACCTCACCGTCGATGACCCATTGTTGTTTTCTGCTGGCAACAGATGACGATAAAAATGCCATTGGGGTTTGCATAGTAATGTCTGTGGTTTGGAATGTACCTTAAATTGTAGGTCCATTTACAGTCGTTGTTTCGAACGGAGTGACTTTCTTTTCCCGTTTCATGCACCTTAAAGGATTACGGGAACAAGACAGAGAATAACAATGAGAATTAGGATAAAATTGGCATTAAGAATTTGTCGTTGCAATGATGCCAAAACTCAGGGGAAACCCTATGATGTTACAGCATAGCTAAGGAACATAGGACTACGGAATTAACTGAAAGAAATACCCATGTACGTTCCATCCAGATCTCGGAAGAGTAGGAAAAAACAGACGTTGGTAAAGCTTAGTTACAGGTCATGACTAAGCAGCTGGGGCTTCGGGTACCTCAATGCCAAGATGTCTAATGAAGGTCAATTATCAATACTTAGTTAGTTGGTTGGTTTATCGGCCTGTTTGCTGTGTGAACAACAATTCCACTCGGAGGCCCATTGTGAATGCTTTTTTAATGAGGGAATGTATAAATCTATTGAAATTCAACAGTCCTATCTCAGCTAAGTCGTTTAAGTTGCCAAAGAAACGTGTTCGCAATCCGGAAAAGCTTCGTTGTTTCAAAGCTGGACATTCGCACTATCCACTAAATTTCTTCTTCATCCCTACAGCTACTACAGAATTTACTTAATGGCACGTCGAGTTTAGTGGCCATGATAGCAACGGGGTAAAGTCCTGTTATGATATCGACAAGCGTTCGAATGCATTTTCTGTGGAAGGGTAAGTAATTAATGGAATGGTACCCTTCAATTTGACTTCTTGATGTGTTGAACGGAGGTTGAACTCTTTTTCAGGCCATGCCTCTGTATGTGTTTGAACCCTTTTCTGTCAGTTTATCAGGTATTTCATTACTCTCTAAGACGACATGTTCCGAAACTCAGCAGAGTCTAACCGTATTGTATGAAATGGTTCATAGCTCTCTGATACAGTTTCTAACATATTTTGGGTTTAACGCTTTAAGTTCTGCTGTATACGCAAATGATGATCTCAGTTTCTGACATCTGCTTTGCTTGGACAAAGTATGCAGCTTTCATTACAGCGTGTATTTGTCTGTTTTTGATCCATCTATAAAGATGGTTATTCCCCTAATAATACTCTCAGGTTTATCAAGTTATCTTAGCGCAATTGTATAGTATTTGTTCCTTTGACAAGCAAGTACTTTATGTGTAACATTCTGATCAAAGTTAAATTTAGTCCGCTGAATTGCAAATTTGTAACTTTTACGTACAATCCTGTAAATATAAGTTTATAACGTAGGTTAAAATGCCTCCCATTCCGAGAAGGAAGGCGCACTTAGCCAGAGCGGTTTCATTGCTATACCTCAGTTAAGGCTATGCACTCAACCATATTTAAACCCCAGAAAGAGGATAAGGAGCTAATTGGGAGCACCTAATAAGCTGAGCTAGAACTTTGTTACCAGTAGAAACTAGTGGTCGAGAGCCCAAAAATGCCGTTGGCTAGTCGACAAGGCTTCCAGCCCTTTAACTTATAAATCCTTTAAACCATTTAGAGTTTCTGATAAACTGAACTAGGTCTCTGACATCAGTAATACCTAATTTAGCCAACTCTTTTTTTAATCGGCTCCTGGGGTTCCCTGGAGCCGATCAAGTCATTAAACTGCACGCCGAGTCTGACAGCGTGTGTGCGTGTTAGTGTGTGTCAGATTAAATCTCTTGACCGCTTTAGGTCAAGGATCGGCCAGATCTGCCGGATAATAAGGCAGGTTTGTTCCCTTTGTCCTCTATCATTTGCAGTCCTATGGTTTTTGCCAAGCCGGTGAATTTTGTCCGAGTTAGGTAGAACAGTACCTACCGGGTCTCGCTTGCTCATCGGTTCCACAATTTTGCTATGCTAGCTGCTGAGACGAATGTTAAAACGCTCAGTCGCATCGTTCAGAGTTGAGCGGGATAAATTGGCAGTATTGGAGGTCATATACACTCCCGTAAGAAATTTAATATCGGCTTGACTTCTGAGAAAGTACATATATCTTTCGTAGACATTTTCTTGTTCCTCAAATAGGTGCTCCGAGTAGATAACCCCACCCACTTTACCTTCCAGCTTAGAACCGTCAATGTAGAGATGCACTAACTTTGCCCTTGACGATGCCATCCTCCCATTCCAACCTGGTAGGAATATAGGAGTCGAAATTAGCGCTAACAGTTGCTTGGGTATGATATTGTAACATAAATGGGACTCTTCGGGCTCGACGGATTAATTAAGACACTTACTTTCAATCACAAATGTTCCCAGTTGTATTCACTCCACTTCATTAATTCGTTGCACAATTATCTTGACAATATTTCTTCACAATATACGTTTCACTGTAATAATTAACACTTATCACTTCACTGGTTAAAATACAACTAACAATCCGCATTATCACATGTGAACACTTCGCAGTCTAAGTCACGACTAAACTACCTAGGCTACTGCTCAGCCCTATTTATACTACTTAGCTTAATACTAGAAACTTCTGCCACTTAGTTCTAGATGTTTCCGTTACACATTTTCACCTCACATATTCACTATAGCTTCGATTCGTCCTGTGGCATGCGCATTACACGATCCATTATTTGCCATTTCGTGGCCTAACCCGTTCACGTTACAATATAGTCAATGTTACTAGATACTCTATCGTCCCGAATTTTGTAGTGTCCGTAGTCGGTACGCGTTCAAGCCTGGGCTTGATTGAGACTAGTGGCAGTCGAGGATGCGGTTTGCTTACTGAAAAGATCCACCTGCAGGAGGCGGAGAATGTGTTACGCGATTTAAATTTGTAGTTCGGAGGGCACCTGTAAGTGAGGGTATGTCGCAATAACTCAGCCAAGGTATTATGTTGTTGAAAGCACCCCCAATATCGAGGAAAGCTGCAAGTGTGAATTCCTTATGCAGTAATGATGGTTCTATATTAACAATAAGTGCAGTCAAGGCTATCTCAACGGGCCTATCTTTATTGTATGCATGTTGGGAAAAAGACAGCCCTCGACCGTATCTTTAATGTAGACATCTGTAAGTCTCTCCAGGGTTTTGAAAAAGCCTGAAGTCATTGGGCCTTCTGAGTGAGGCCCACCACCTTTAGGTTTCAAAACTACCTTGACCGAAACTAGGATATAACTAAAGTTCAGGCAGGCTTCATAAATGAGCACCAGCCATGGAATTAGAATCTCGAAGGCTGATTGAAGTTCAGCAGGGGTGATACTACCAAGCCTGGTGATTGATAGGGTTTGAAGCTATGTATAGGTTATTTCAGTTTCCTTCTACTAAGGATTTTACGGACCAGACTGTGACCATCCAAAGCTACTGTAGACTGAGCTATACTAGCAGTTGATCAGCCCGGAAAGTGAGTTTCGACCAGCAGTTCTAGAGATTCCAGCTTCCATCCTGTTTGACCATGAAGCTATGAGTACTAATTATCCCTTGTAGTGTCTAATCTTGAAAAGGTGAACAATAATAATTGGTTCTAATGCAACCTGAACAACTAATATTACACCGTGATCGCCTTTAACCTGGATAACTTTGGATGGTTTTGTAAATTGCAGTTTTGCAAGTTTTGTCATGCCGTTTGATTCTTCCAACATGCCCCGTGACAGATTTGGATAGTATGCTAGTTCGTTTACAGCTTCATGTCTGACTCATGTACTCGGCTTAAGACTCGACCATCCGTTTTCGACAGAAGCATTTGCACCCATCTCGAATGCGCGCCTTTGTTATGCATTTCTGACAGTTATAACATGACTGTCACATACGTCTTCAGAGTTATCACTAGAGGACTCCAGTAGCTCGGAGTATTTCCTTCGTCTAACGTATCAGGTACACGCGCCTAATACACAACACTACACTAAGTCGGTCGAAGTAACACTTATATGAGGGAAGTTTTTGTAGTAATGCACGCTACACACACATAGGATACTACAATATCGATTCTGTCTATAGCCTTACAATCGTTGATGAAGTAACGATAACGTGTTCGCCTCCCATCTCGGAGGTCCCATCACGGAGGTCCCATCGGCGGTGTCCCAAGTACGAAAAGGAACTTCAATAAAAAAATGGTCTGTTCCGGCTAATCCCTAAAGAAAAAAAGTACAACATTGGGACCTGCTGCTTAAGTTTTGATATGCCCAAGCCGCCAAATAGGATATGTGCGTAATAGAAACCACTTTTACAGGTATTCTTTTAATCGACCGTCTTTCATTTTGAGAAAGGGGCTAATAAATCTAAGACGAAATTCCATACCAAAAAATTTTACTCTGTAATTAGCAGACATTTGGGTACTACAGGTAAAATTAAAACCTAATACAGGTAAAACTAAAATCTTGGCTCCAATGATGAAAAGCCAACACGTTATCCTTTACGTACATAACTTTATGATTACCTTAAATAAATATCCCTAAACTTGTTTCAATGTGAAAATTAATTAACTAATTCAATTGTGTAAACTTTCAGGAAATGATGAACGTATGGACCAGTCAACCTGGATTTCCTTTACTGACAGTAACAAAGGTCGGATCAAGTGTTTCCATATCACAAAAACCTTTCGAACCTGCGGAATTTACGGCTATTCTAGATGAAACTTATGAAGGCAATTATACCTTTTCAACAACTACTACCCCTCAGCCCACTACAGCTTCGTCAAAAGACAAATCAAAACCAATTAGGTGGGTTCTGCCAGTAAAATATATTACGGACTTGGACAATATTTCAGACACCCTATGGCTTCAAAATTTAGACAGTAATTCTTGCTTATCATAAGTCGAATGAGTAAAAAGCATTTCGTTTCTAGTCGCATTTCAACTTCCGGCTGAAGTTAAGTGGATAAAAGTGAACGCCGATCAAGGTGGGTATTACAGAGTTCTGTACAATGAAGATAACTGGGCGAGCATAATCGATGATTTAAAAAGGAATCATGAAACATTTACAGCCAAGGTAAGGTCCTATAATGTATGATGTGCACAGCATTTCTTTTAAGGCACCCCACACAATATCTCATTCCAGGATAGAATCGGCTTATTGTCAGACGCTTTTACATTTTGTCATGCAAATCTCATGCCATGCGAGATAACAATGAACCTTATCACATATCTTCCAAAGGAGAAGAATTGGGGACCGATGACAACAGCCCTTTATCACCTTGAACGATGGCGTCGGATATTAAAATATTCCGAGTGTTTCCTCATGTTGTCAGAGTTTATCAAAATTCTTCTAGCGAAGCCCATTCAGCAATTAGGTTGGGATGATGTGGGTACGGATGAGACAAGGTAAATTGAAAATTTCTCCTCAACTTGTCAAAGTTCATTTTGAAGAATTTATCTTAATTTTCGTTTTATTAGATTATTGCGATCGGAAATTTTGTTAGCTTCAATTCTATGGGAAGATACTGACAGTATAACAAAGGCAAGAAGTATTCTACATGAAATTCTTAGTAATGGGACCACTATTCCGCCTAATTTAAAAGAGGTAAATTAAAGAATTGCTTGCTCTCGAAATCAATAACTTTGCCGTAGATAAAAGAACTCATAAAATTATTGATAAACAATTGGTTAAGACCATCTTGGCCATGTACATGAGTAGAGTAGAGTTATTTTTAAATTTTTCATAAACTGTTTTTGCTACAATGCTCGTTCTAATTTAAATTGAAAGTATTAACTAAAGGCTGCAATCAGGAATTTTTTCAGATATGTTGCACCAATAGCTGAGTGGGGGGGGGGGGGGGGGGGGGTGCCATTAAAATAACTTTTCACAATGGTAGTAGAGACGACATAAGAAATTATAGACCCATTGCCAACTTGGCTTCAATTTGTAAAATTCTTTATTTTCACCCTAGGCCTTTTCTGAGTTCCTTTCAGTCCGGTTTTATTACTCGTAAATCAACTAACATAACCTGTTCTCTAACTTCTGCCTTCATAGCATCGGAGCTGGGTGGCAGGTTGACTGTATCTTTACTGATTTCAGTAAAGCATTTGACAGAATTAATGCCAAGATCTGTCGTGTGTTTATAATAATTGTCTACGACACTGTGAACTTTTACACTCCGACTTAGACGGTTTCTATGGACAGTGAAATTTTTAATATTTATAGGTGTACGCCAATGTTTTTCCCGGAAGAGTACAGCGCTTCGTTTCATCTATACCATTACCTGGAAGTGTGGAAAAATTTTCGCTTCTCGTTTGTAGATCATATCGACTTGATAAGCCAATTCAACACTAGGTTAACGAATTTAATGATCCCCATATTACGCGGCAGCTTTATTGCACGTTTGTTCGACCAATTCCCGAATATGCCTGTGTGGTTAATCTCCTTTTCATAAAGTTAACATTGGTCGCGTCGAGGCAGTCCAACTTCGCTTTATAAGGTTTGCTCTCCGTGGCTTTTTTCGGACAGACTAAAATTTTTAAGACCCTTCCAAAACTATTTTCGCCTTTTTTTCGGTCCTGTTTTTTCTCCCTGATTCCTTTTACCCGTTGTGGGGAGTATGACATCTACTATATCGACTCTCATCCTGGTCCCGTTCAGCCTTCAACCAATTTGTTTCCACGATTTTTTGTTCTGAGTTGTTCTCTACGGATCTTCTCCATTTGTTGCGCGGTCATCTAATTCGGCGTCTTCCTTGGGTCCTATTCGGATTCCAATCTAGAGCCTGCTGGGTGATATTGTTTGGCTCTTTTCCTGTATCTGTGGTGTTCCATAGCCACTTTACAAAAACTTGTAGCTGACATGTTATTTGACAAGTCACTTTAGGTAGCGTAAATTCTGTATAAATAGAATAGCAAATATAAATCAGGCATCAATTGTTTGCCTAGGGATTCAACGCCGTTTACCTGCTCCGAGAAAACCAGCGCGCAGGTGTTAAAACTTTGTGTTAAGTTGCTCCAACCTCCCAGTAGGAATTAAAGCTTTTTATTAAGCTGTTCCAACCTTCCATAAGGAGCTAAAGCTTTTTATTTAGCTGCTCCACCGGAGTTAAAGCCTTAGTGGCTGCTACTTCCTCAACGAAAAGTCAGGACGAACCTTTCACTTCTTCACAGTTTTGTACTCGAACCGTTCATAGTAGTGCTGAAGTATCTCTTTTCTGCTAATCCTTGTAGCTTGGGTTATTTTTGTTCCAAATCATGCAAATTAAATTTACTCCTTATTTCAGTGATCAGTACATTGATTTTTTTCAAATAAGGCTGGACATAGAAAGTATTGCTATGTCAATCAAGCATCATCAAATCCTCCGTTAAAGTAAACATATTCTCTTTGATTATTTATTTATTGCTTTATTAGAATTTTTTACTAATACATGAAAGTCTGAAATGTTAGTTGATAACAGCACTAACAAACATCAAATGGGTCCGCGCATTACAAAGTTAGTTTCAGCCCGAATCATTTATTTGAGTCCGCCTCACAACTTTTCGATATAATTTAAGTAAAGACTCCGTACTGGTCACTCATTTACTGGTATACTGATGTCGCGAACTGTATTGTGACGTGTGGTCATGAATTCTCGTGAATAAGCATAAAACTCTTAGCAACAAAGAGTACCCAGTAGGTTTTAGATACAACGTGGTGTAATTACAGTACCAAGGCTCTGTCCAGTTACCAAGATGAGGTCTTCGTCTCTTTAAAAGACTATTCATCGTCCATCGTTGACGTGGAGATAAATTTTGCATTCACCTCCATGCAAAGCGAATTAATGTTTATCAATGAGCTGGTGTTAATCGCAAGCGCATAGGACATCCATCTTCCCACTCAGTAACATTTTCTTATTAGACCTTCTCTAAGAATAAAATAGTTTTTAAAAAAAAGCGCTAAAAATTACAAATTAAACAAACAAAATATGTACCCAACCACAATTGAAGATAATACATAAAACTGCCTGAACGTTTCAGGAAGATTAAATACTTTTGTTGTAGTTGTTTGGTTTGCTTGATTTGTACCGACTTCAAAATGTCGTAATAGATATAAAATTAAAAATTATTTTATGTTTTTTAGCGCTTTTTGTGAAGTCGGGTCAACTTTTTAGTGTCTTCTACTCTGTACAACAACAAAAAAGAACCATCCACCATCCCAATAAATTTTTTTTTCTCGTGGTATCAATCAGGGAACATACTCTACCCAACAGAAAAAGAATCATCGAAATCGGTCCACGCTTTAAAAATTAGACTACCTCTCCCACCACCTTAGGACCAAATTATTCTCCTATTAGCAATGGGGATCACACGCAACACACAACAGTAAAAGAACCATCCAAATCGGTCAACGCTTTACGAAGTTATGCCCGGTCAGACAAAAAAAATATACACGTCGAACTTAGAACCTCTTTGTTTTTGGGAAGTCGGTTAAAAAAGCAAAACCGAAAGTCTTGCTCTGAGGTAGCCCGAGTTCGCCGTGAACCTGGTTGTCTGGAAGACAATTGCTGAAAGATTTCAACTGTGGGAACTAGCTTGGAAGGAATGAAGTATCGTGCCGCGCAGAGCGAACCTAAGGAATCTGCGCTGAACAGCGTCGATCCGGTTGATGTGGACAGCAAAATAGCGATGCTAAACCGGGCAAGCGTATTCCAAATGGCTCTAACGAATGTGCAAAAGAGGAGTCTAGTTAGGTAGGGGTCGTCAAGTTCCCTGGACCACGTTTTCACAATACCTAGCGTGGAATTAGCTCTACTCACCGCGAAGTCATTCTGATCCTCAAATGATAGGCGGAAATTAAGAACCACCCCTAAGGCCTTGATCCTATGAAGCCTACTCAAGACACTGCCGTCTAAATAGTAGTCGATGTGAACGGCACAATTTCTGCGAGTAAAAGTCATTACGGTGCATTTGGTTGTATTAAGCGGGAGACGGTTACTAGAGCTCCAGTCATGAAAAACGTTAATGTCGGAGCTCAACAGAGCACAGTCATCGTCGCAAGAGACGACATCACACAGGATTTTGGAGCTAGAAAGGAGCAACGAGACATCATTAATAAAAATGGTAAAGAGGAATGGGCCAAGAATGCTGTCCTGAGGCACCGCAGAAGAAACAGAGAGTTCATTGGATAGGGCACCACGAAACAAGATACGCTGGGTGCGCCGGGAGAGGTAAGTGGACAACCAGTCAACAAAAAACGGTGTGAACCCGAGCAGATAAAATTAATGAATAAGAATCTGTGAAAATGCAATCAACCTTCAAACCAATCTCAAGGCAAGCAGTGATGCACGAATTCGAGTAAGTTGGTGGTGGTAGATTTACCCTTAATGAAGCCATGCTGAAAAGAGCCAATAAAGGTTTTACAATGAAAACGGAGCACATCACTGGTTAAGACCTCCAACGCCTTCGCAACATGGCAAAAGTTGGCAATGGGTCTATAATTGGAGATATCCGACTTGTCGCCCTTTTTGTAAAAGGGAATTATCACAGAATCCTTCCAGAGCCTCGAAAAACGGCTACGGAACAGAAGCAGGTCGAACAAATCACAAAGAATAGGGGAAACAGATTAACAGCAATTTTTCAGGAAAGACGAAGGGACATCATCTAGACCATACGAAAATCCGTTGGACAAATTCGACCAAATATTCAGTGACGGTCCTTAAGTTCAAGAGAAGTATGGGGAAGCCTAGTCAAGTGGGTAAAATCGGAGGAAACGGTATCACAGGACGAGGTAATGAAGCAGTCGGCGAAAAAATTGGCCACAACGACGGGATGAACATCATCTTGAATTACAGTCAACATGGTTTTATACTCCAAACCACTCTCAGTGGTGCTGAATCATCTCCATTAATCCTTGTAGCTTAGAAAGCTGTTCGAAATGTCTTCCGCCACTTCCGATGCATACCAACAACCTCCTTCTAATTTCCTCTTTAAGGTGTATTGCAGCCAGTCTCACATATTTTCGCCCCTCTAATCACAATTATGCTCTGGATTCATTTCAATCGTTAGCAGGCCTTAAACAAACTTCATCCCTTATTGTTCTCTATAAGAAAAGTTCAGTTCCAGGTCTGGAGATGTGGCAGGCCAAGGAATAGGTGCACCTCGTCCAATCCAAGGTAATTTTTCATTTAATATTGGCTTTACGATGTTACTAATATGCCCTGGTGCTCCATCGTGTTGGTGAAACAGTGCCCTAAGATTATTAAGTGGAATGTCCTTCAGTAGATCTTGTATTCTCCAGAAATGTCCGCATAAATTTTGCTATTAAGAAAATGCGGCAAAACGAATGGTCCTTTTTAATTGGTGCCTATGATACACGAGCAAACATTGGCAAAGAATTTACTTTGAAATGAGGTCACCCTTGTCCTATGTGGGTTAGTATCCAACCATCAATGCAGATTGTGGAAGTTTATGGTACCATCTCCGGTGAACTGAAGATACTCCTAATCGTCTTGCGACTTGTTTCGGTCGTTTCAGGGCCTTGCCTAACGAGGAGGATTATTTGCTGATTATGTGATTATTTGCACTTCCGGTTTCTCTTGATCGTCGAAAAGTCCGCGAAAATTCCCCTCTTTGGGGTGTACGTCGATTGAGAAATCTCTTTTAATAATCTGCTTTTTTCTTTTCGTCTACTACACCATAAATGCAAATTATATCCACGTATTCCTTTCTAATTAATTTATGTTAAAAACACCCGTAGTTATTGATTTGTTTTTCAACTATAATCGATATTCTTGCTTACTGACCTTCTTTTAGCAAAATTTCCATCAGGTATTAGTAACAGAACGCCAGGATACCTGGACCCGAACACTGTCTAACACAAGCTAATAACGGCAATAAAATAAATTACATTTATAATTAAATTATTTACCTGTGTATCGTAAACAAATATTTTCGATCCTTTCTGTTAGAAATTTTGTTTATTTAACGAATTTTCTAACTACAATGATAGTCAGTGACTTCTAATCAAATAGTTTTTCTAATCCTTTCTCCACCTTAACATGTTGTACCTTTTTGGAAAGGTAATACGATTGGCAATTTAATAAAACTAAAAAACATTATATTAATTACATGAATTTCGGAGAAAATTTCTTTACTTTCTCAAGTGACTGGACCTGCAATGGTGGGAGTTTGTTCACACTTTTGGACAGGTCATTGTGATACAAATATTTACCAACGATATTGACTCTACTTTGACTGAATAAAACAGGAGTATTTTACTAAAATTTTATCGCTAATTTGCTTGCTTGACATTAATGTGGCTCATGGCCCTTATGCAAAAAAATGAGTAAAAGCTCAGGCTCAATATTTTATATGAAAAAGTGAGGTTGGTTTCGAGATCAATCTGACTTTTTCATATAAAATATAAAGTCAATGCTTTTGCTCATTGTTTTTGCATAAGGGCCAATATTTAATTGTAGGTGTATGTTTATATGCCTATCAAACCCCTGTTGGAAAAGTGCGAAATGGTTACATAGAGAACTAGTCTACAATCCATTTCAACCTTGTAACAGTAACCATTTAACGAAAAAGTTCTGGCTTCCATATGTAAGTCTGAGATATATAATACTGGAGTGATTGGGTGCTCTGAAATTGCTTCAAGAAAATGGTATCACTTTTCGCTAGTTGTCCCTTTCTGTGTAAGCATACTTTTTTTCCAACATGCTTTTCTTAATTGCCAACGTCATGTCGCCTATTAAATGCAGGCGATAGAACTAGATCAGAATACTCACAATCATTTTATATCTCTTTCTGGGTAAGCATTTTGCAGATTAGAACAACCTTTTTGGTTATTTGGTTCTGCTCGCAACAGCTGCAAATTCACAGTAAACATTTCAAATTAAAAATGGTTTTTCTCCAGTGAAAGTAAAATTGTACCCATATAGATAGCTTATAAGTCACTCCATTTTAATACATCTCAGTGGCACGCCCTTACATACCTGTTTTCAGTCTTATCTTTTGCATTGGAAGAGGGCTGTTAAACATTCATCTTCTGAAGTTCGTATTTAGTGCAGAAAGCGTGGAGGGGGTTGGGGGGGGGGGGGGGGGGGTAGAATCTTTGATTTGTGTTGTTGTGATTTAGTTGAATATTCATCATATTCTACTTGCATTTGGAGAACCTTTTGTGTGTGTGTGTCTACCTTATGAAATAAATCATCACCTGAACGTATTCTCGAGAATTTTGCACACAACTTAAACGAAAGACATGCGGCGATATTTAAGACCAAAAATGTCGGACTGTTCATGCTGTTACGTTAAAATCTCAGTACTGCTACTTTTGAAATTTCTGAATAAGACAAATGATGGTAGATTACGCACTTTCAGTCACAATTTTAGGAAAATAATAATTCACACGGTATAACAAATTAATAGCGCTTCATTCTACTGAATCAAACTAAAATAGTAAATTTAAATTTTAGATATAGAGCCAACCAAAAGAGAGTGGTCAATGGCAGTTAAAGAACTTATGAGCTGATGAACAAAACTAGATAAATCCATTTTTACAAATTTTACAGGAGTAACCTTTTGTTCCCTGACACGTTTTAAAAGCCATTTCAAGTCATTGTTTTCTCTCTCTCTCTCTCTCTCTAGTTCCCGTAACCCCCTTTGGGACAAGCGGTGGAGAAGAAATTCACTCGTTTCAAAACAACGATTACAAGCGGACGTACAATTTAAAGTGGATTCCGAACCACTGGCATTTTCTCTGCAACTCCCATAGCCTTTTTATCGTAAATCTGTGGTCAGCAGAAAACAACCAGTGACATTGTAATGATCGAATCGATCGGGTTGGTGGAAGTGTTGCTGTGTATGTTAATTCCACTTTCAGGACGTTATAGCTCAATCTGATGACTGCTCAATTGAATACTTATTTATTGAGTTGGATATTAACTCCGAAAAATACCTGCTGGGTACTTGTACAAACCACCGAATATCTCTGATACTGGCCCTCTTGAAGCATTATTTATCATTATGGGTGACTTCAATGTCAATCTTCTTGATTGCAGTGCCTCTGCCAGGTAATTTATTGATTTGTTCTGTACGTATGGCTTGGCAGTGGTAAATTCCGATCCAACTCACTTTACCTTAACTTCTTCTACTTTACTGGATTTGCTAATTGTTGATGACCCTGTTAAATTGTTGTTTTCTAATCATATCGCGATTTTAATGGTATCAATTATGTGGACCGAGGCTAAACAAATGAACTGGGACTTGGCTTGGTCAATGACATCAGCTGACGATTAGATTAAACAAGTTAAATATCTTACCTATATGACAAATTTGTCAAGTTAAAATGCCGTAGTATTCTCAATCCGCAGAGCACATGGTTAACCGAAAGGATTAGATGGCTTATTACGGAACGAATCGGAGGTGGAAGCGGTTCCGAATTACTCAGTTCTGGGAAAAATCCCGTACATTGCGCAACACTGTAAATAGGAAAATACTTCAAGCTAAGACCCGATATCATAATTCTAAATTTAATCCTCGGCTGTCCACTAAAAACTGTAGCATAACTTGTCAGCGGTTGGTATTGGTAAGACAGGAAGTGGCATTATAGAAGAAGATCCAAATTATTTTAATAGAATTTTCACGTCTAAAGGATCTTCTGTTGTCAATTCGAATACAAATCTTGATAACGTGTTTGATGGTCATGATCCTGCTAAAGGCTTCTCGTGTAATCCAGTTACTGATATTGGTGTCTGTTCTGCAGTAATGTCTATAAAATCTAATGCAATTGGACTGGATTACCTGCATCAACGATTTATAAAAATACTGCTTCCAATCATTCTCCCCAATCTCACACATCTATTTAACAATATTATAATACATCAACTTTCCCAAAGATATGAAAGATTTCAAAAATAGTGCCTTTTCCTAAGAAGTCTACAAATCCTGTGGAATATCGTCCGATATCTAGCCTACCATTTCTTTCTAAGGCTTTTGAAAAAGTACTTCACGCACTGATTATACTCTATCTTGAAAGCAACAACCTATTGTCAGATCAGATTTTCAATCAGGTTTCCGAACTAAACACATTGTACCACGGCTTTACTCAAAATCAGTGATGACATACGAATTTCGAATTTGTGACAATGATGATTTTACAGCACTGGTTCTGCTTAACTCCTTGAATGCTTTCGACAAAGTTAATCACAGGTTTTTGTATTGGAAACTTGATTCGTTATTTAACTTTTGTAATGCCGCATTTAATTTGATATTGTCATTTTTTAGGGGACGCGAAGTAACGATTATTTGCAATGATAAGTCATCTGAGATTATCTTCCTATCTTAAGCGGCGTACCTCAGGGATCTATCCTCGGTCCTCTTTTATTCTCAATGTTTATTATTGATCTTCCAACTGTTGTACGATGCGGCAACTATCATTTTTACGGATGATATACAGATGTATATTTCTAGACTGCTGGGCTTGATGGAGGACGCTATTTGTCCTTTGAATGATGATCTGAGGAATGTGTCCATATGGGCTGGTAAAAATTTTTTAAATCTTATCTCCATCGAACGATATTATAATCTACAAGTAATTTAGATATTTCTTCTTTCCCAAGTGTTATTCTTGATAATGTATTAATTCCCTATAGTGATTCAGTTAAAAATCTTGTACGTAAGCTGTCCTTATCTGCAGCTTATACGCCTCAAGTAAGTCGTCTTCTGCTTGTGAGATTCTTGTTGATTCCGTTGATTTCATATGGTTGTGAAGTTTTTATTAAATTGGATTCGGTGTCAGATCGTAAGCTGAATGTAAGTTTCAATGCCGCTTTGCGGTAGATTTTTGGACTACGACGATTTGGGTATGTATCTTCTTTGAATTTTCGTGCAATAATGTTTCTTCGTAATTTAATTCTAACTAAAGAGCCATTTATAGCAAACTAGAATTCTCTCAGTCTAGAAGAACTTTTTCACTAAATATGGCGCGTTTTACCTCTCAACCTAGCGAACACCAGTTTTTTGTTCAATCCATTAGGCTGTGGAACCTCCTTCCTATTGAACTGAAAAGGAGCAACAACGGCCGTAATTTTCAAGAAGAACTTGTTGAATATTATTAAGTATTCTATTATTTATTATTTATTCTATTATTAAGTATTCTATTTATATTAAACCGCAGTTTTTGAAGTTATTTAATTTTGTGTTCTCTTTATAATTAGAACGTATTGTTTAATAAGCCTGTTTCTTAATTACCGATCCGGTGATGGTTGAAAATGCCGAATCGGAAAAAATGGCACCACGGTTCAACTAATAGGTAGATATCTAATTACCACTGAATGGCGTATTTTATTTCCGTTAACTCCCTTTTATGCATATACATATTTTATGCGCCTTTTGCTGTATGTGGAAAATTTAGTTGGTGGAGTAAAGGATAACTTATTTGGTGGAGAAATCTAAAAGGCCATATTGTGTCGTAGAATATTATTGGTGTTTCGGAGTACACCCAAATTTGTTAAGTCCACTTATGAATTATTCTTCCGCCGCATGCCCCACAAGAAGTTACGAAAACTCTAAAGAGAGTTTAATTTAGTACTTTCTAGGAAATGTTATTTGTAACTCTAGTAATGTGATTCCAAGTTTCTCTACTTTTTTTACATATTAAGTAATTTTTCATTTAACATCGAAAAAATATACATCTATGGGCATTGTTTTAGGTGGTCTACACTGGTGCAGTATTATCAGGAGAGTACGTATATTGGCAGTACTGTTGGGATCGTTTCACTCAGCTAAGAGGATCACCAGAAGCACTAATAGAACGAATGCAACTACTTCGAGCTCTTGGAAAAACGAAAGATGCATGGCTGCAAAACCGTCTTCTATCACATGTGACAATGCTTCCGACAGCCGAAGTTGTTCAGGTCCTTCAAGCTATTGCGGGCACACCGACAGGCGGCGCAATGGCTTGTCGTTTCCTGCAGGCAAAATGGTATGACCTTCAATCAAAGTTAGGCCAAGGCAGTATCAACTTTGCCAAGGTTATATCTGCAATCACACAATATGGAGCAACAAAATTCGACTATGATGAGGTAAATAACATTTATACTATCATTTATCATAGTTTTAATCCTTGTAATTGAAAAGCTGAAATCGCTGGTTCATCGTTTCGGGTATGGCTCTGGAATGGAAGTTCTTAACATGACGCTTAGCAGTGTAGCGTCTAATGTTGAATGGGTTGCGAGATCACAAACATCGCTGTATACATGGGTTGAAAGTAGCGGCCACATTCATTGACTGTAAACTACACCTTAAGGACTGCTTACTACTAAAGAGTAATTTTTAGTGATGATATTACCTTCAGTTTTTTTATATGTATAGATCCAAGGAGTACTTGTAATCAATGATCATATCCATAGTAATTATAAGCGAAGGGGGTGGAGTGTGTCAGCTCTTTCCACCCAGCAATCAAAGTGACCCAAAAGTTAGGTACTAAAATTGTATTATATACACATTATACATACACATGAACTATATATACATATTTTACGCAAATCTTTAAAGTAAACAAAAGGTCAAAAATACATATTTTTCCAGGTACATCAACTAAGTTAAGTTTATTAAAGTAAGAATAGTATGCGAAGTAAAGCTATTTGTATAAGTCTTTGTTAGGTCGTGTTCAAAAAGTTATAGGCGTTTAAAAATTTATCTGGAAAGTGCATTTTCAAAGTTTTTCTTAATAACCTTCAGTTAGATTTATTACTTTAGTTGATGCAACAATCTTTATTTTTAAGTTTTACTTAAGAAGCTTGTCATTATGAATAGTACTTTAATTTTTAGCCTAAGTTATCGAAAAATGATAATTTTTATTAATTTTTTTTCCATGTTGCTATACATAATTTATTTAACGGCTTTCTTTGTTATCTTCCTTATATATAGAATAAAACAGAAGCTATGTGTCGCAAAAACTGTTACGTCAATCGCCTGCTTTCTCGGATCGGAATTATCACCATTCGAAACGTGAGCTTTTTTCTAACATTAACTGGTGATTACAATATGATGAAGTTATCAGTGGTGTAAGGTATTGGCCACTCATGTGAGGGTCACAAGTCCGAATTTCAGCAGCTGTAACGATAAATTACGCTAAATGATCGTTGGGAATTGCAGAGTAACTATGGTGGTCCGGAATCCAATTTCGATTGAAATCGAATCGTGTATACTTCTTTTTCCACCCCATGCTACATAATAAGTTATTAAAACTAGAGAGTGACTCTCCATCTGGTCAGGTCCTGCGCCAACACCTTCAACTGTGGGCACGTGCCTATCCCGTCTTAGCCTGCAAGTCTTTGTAGGTCTTCGTTGGTAATTTCCTCCGACCAATGGATGTTAAGGATGCGCCGGAGACACCGGTTGACAAAGGCTTGCAGCTTAGATGATATCACTGATATCAGCACTTACAAGGGCTCCAGCAGTTTTCCCCTGAAAAGGACTTGCCATTGGGCTACTGAGTAGGACTCCTTTATAATTGTGGGTATTTTTTCTTGGATGCCTCTCCTATTTGCAGCCCATATATACCTACTCGCCATCAATGCTGTCAAACACCTAATCGAAGTCGACAAACATTAGATGTAGATTAGATCCATTCGGCAGATTAATCGATGATAATTCGTATGGTGTTGTTGTCTGTGCAGGTGAAACCCTCGCGAAAGTCTGCTTGTTTACCATTTAAAGTGCGTTCGATTGTATGTTTGATTCGCATTAAGATGATTTTTGACATTAATTTGGAGACAGATACCGCGCCAACTGCAACAACTCCTTAGGTTGCCTTTTTTAGAAATCTCCACAATTATGCCTGTTCTCCATTCAGTGGGATAGGTCTCGGTTTCCTAACATTCCTGGATTGCGGAAAGAAGAATATCAGTGACAGCAATGGGATCCATCTTAGGGAGTGTAGCAACCAAAAAAATGTTATTTTTTGAGAATTATTGAGTCCGATTAACTTTTTTTTTACAAAAATATATTTTTTTAACCATCTGATATTTATTTGCTCTGTGCAGTGACGCCACAAAGATGGCGCTGTGGCCGTGACACCACTTTATCGTGTGTAATGTCACGGTCAAGGGGGGGGGGGGGGGGGTTCTTAAAATTTTCTAAACATCTTGATTAGGAAAAATTTGAATGAAATACTTAAAAAATGACCTAAAATGTATATGAAATTAAATACCCCCCCCCAGGAGCAAATCCTGCGCACGGGCCTGGTCGTGAGGCATAAGCTCGCCAACTTTAACCATTACAGGTCTCCATTTGTCGTCATCCCGATTATGTGAGTTAATGGCGTAATTGTTTTTCTTAGTGAATGTTGGGAAAAGACGTCATTGGTGAAAGTTTTTATTTAAAATATTACAATATCGAAGGGATAAATTTTTCATCAATAGCAACATTTGAAGTTTTTTCCACTTCAGTGTTATTTTCCCCAAAATCTCACCAAATCTTTTTTTTGTATAAGGTCGTTATACCACATATTTAATCTTAATAGATTTATATGCAAGGCAAGACAGATGACAGACCGAAGGTATAATGGTTCCTACTAAATTTGCGGACCTCGAAACGGGCGAAAAAACGACTTTTTTTGGGAGGCTCTTTGTAGAGAATTGTATGATCAAAAGATTTAGGTTAGGTTAGGTTAGGGTGGCGGCCATCAGCCCTACAGCCGATCAGACCCACATAGACCAATAAATGGTCCGTTGGTTACCACATCCGTGGAACCGTGCCTGATTGCCGGGTTTAACTAAAACCAGCCGCAGCTGTTAATAAACCTTAGGAGCTGCTTCAGCCCGATGCCGGCTATATCGCCCATGCCACCTAAGAAGTACACGCCCATTGCATTGTACCTTCTTTTTGCTAGGCCTGGGCATTCGCAGAGTAAGTGCTGAATGCTTTCCACCTCTTCCTCGTCCAAACAGCTCCGTTCAAAAGCTTTAATAATTTCATTTTTTACTATTCGATCATTTGTTAGCGAAATATTTTGCAAAATTTGACGTGCTGCAGATTGAAACGTATAATATCTACAGAAAAACTTGTAATATTATTCCCTACGCAAAAGAGAGGTCTAGTTCATTGTTATAATAGAGATCCATTAAAATGAGGATATACGTAGTCGGTCCCATAACGAATTGGCCTAACTATGAAATAATAAAGAAAATGAAATGAAACCAATTTTATTTTTCAATATAATTTCACCAATACTGATACACTTCTGAAATCTTTAAACTAACATTCCTAAGCCTTTATAGAAATCAGCACAACCCTTGTCTTCAAAATGACTGAAGACGGCCACCTGCAACTCTTCATCGTTAAGCCCGTCGTTGTTCCCCTTAAGCCCCGCTTTAAATTTGGAAATAAATAATAATCTGCACTATAACGTGGGTGATCCAGCTCCGTGCACCCGCATTAACGAACTACATCCTTTGAAACACCGGCGGTGTGGACGAGGGCGTTGTCGTGAAGCAACAGGACAACTTCAAATACTTTACCTCTGCGCTTCTTCTTTATCATGTCTCGCAGTTTATATATTAATGAAGCATAATATTGCGTGCTTTAAAATCTACCATCAAAATACCTTGGAAATCCCAAAAGATTGTGCACATAATTTTTTTGGTAGATTGTTGCACCTTTGCCTTTCTTGGTGGCTTTTCACTTCTACAACGCCATTCCATTGACTCGAACTTGCTTTCTTGATCATAATACAAGACCATAGTTCATCACCAGTAACTACTCGCTCGATCACATTCTTTGGGTTTTTTCCACAAATATCCAAAAACTTGGAAGCACAGCGTACTCTATCCTGTCTCAGCACAGCTGAAAGAAGTTTCGAGACCCATCTTGCACTGACTTTTTTCATATTAAGATCTTCATGGATTGCACGATGGACGGTACTTTTAGAGAGCTTAAGTCTAGCTGCAATTTCTCTAATCTTCAAACGGTGGTCACTGAAAAACTCTTCTTCGATTAGAGCACTAGTTTCTGGAGTGAGCATTTCCACCAGTCGGCCGGCATAGCCGATATCTTCGATGGTTTCTCTCCCGGGGCGAAATTCTCTTACGCTATTTTTCATTGTGCTGTAAGAGGGGTGAATACTCCTTGTAAATGCCATCTAATCGTTGTTTTATTTGGGCGGGGGATAAGCCTTTTTTAAAGAGAAACTTTATAACGCTTCGATACTCGGTTTTCGAAATTTTGAAAAAATACGCGACTCTTGTTGTTCAAACCACTACTAAACTGAGACTACGCTTTTCAAATTGATGAGTGTTCGTACACAAAGTACGTACTATTCGATGCAACATATCATGTATCGACAACGACATATTACTTGAATTAAGACCAAAAGCCTCCACAGTGGAATTTAACACAACGAAATTCCTCAAATAAAAGTCTTAAACTAAGAATGAAGAAGTCGGTGATAAATTTATGTATAGCTTGTCCATAATTTAATTAAAATTTACATTGCTCAAGCGTTTGAATATTTTGTATCCTTTTAAATCTGTAATTCAAGAACCTGATTTTGTCTAAGCAATTAAAGAAATTCTGTAGCCTTTCGACAGATTAGTGTGTCTGTACAATTGTCTTATAATAAAATGCATTTTCCAGATACTAAAAACTTTTCTATCAAAACAAAAGAAAGCTAGAAATATATTAGAAAAAAGAACGTTATATTTTATTTCCCTAAAAAATGTGGAAAAGTAAAATATTTCAATGTGATATTAGCTTTCAAATAACTGAAAAAGTAAATTTTATATGTAAAAAACATTCTAAAACTATTTAGTTCCAAGAAAGTATGCAAAAACTACTTTTGCAAGATTGATGTACTGCTTTTACCAGACAATTTATAAGAGAAAACACTTGTTAATTTACAACAATACACTTACTTACAATCCTTGTTTGTCATTAATCATAGGAAACACACTTGTTACCAGCATTTCAATAGCATTTGTAATCCAAGTTCAGTTTTCAGGTTAAAATGTAAAAAAAAACAAAGAAAAATTGGATGAGAAATTTAGTAAAATAGAAATTTGTACATAAAATGTAGAGATAGGCAATTATTACTAAAAAAGTATGTATCAGTTATGTTTCTAATATTTGTTTAATAGTCTTTTATGTTTACTTCTATTTGTTTCGTATAACTACCTCAAAATTAGTAACAATTTTTAGTGCAAAAATATTTTGCATAAGAATTAATGTGCCGAAATGAGGCCCCTTTTATTAAATTTTTTTTACATAATGAGACACGCATCAACGTTGGTATATTTAAGTAAGATAAAGTGACAAAAAACTAAGATTGGTGATACTATACATGTTGGACACCGTAGAATGCTTCCATACCTATTAATCATCATAGAAGCAACTTAAAGTGGCCGCAGGCTGTCAGTAACTAAACTAATCAATTATGTTTAAATTTAAATACACGCCTCCTTCTTTCTCTTCTTGATTTATGCAGTTAATTCATTTCAGAAGTAAGAGAAAAAAAAACAAAACTACTTCTCTTCGAAAAAAGTGCTAATAGCAGGTAAACAGACCTCTCAGTCGTCGTTTTTTTTGTGCAAAATAAACTTTGCACTGAAAAAACAGACACCTGCTTTGAGCTTTCGAACATTTTGACAAGAGTTCAATTGCTTCCTGTCATTTGATTGTTGATTCTCCCTTGATTTCGGAAATATATTCATAAAAAGTTGGCCAAGAAACGTTTGTGCAATTATGTTTCAAATATTTCTTTTTACTTCGTAAAAGTCGTTCTTTTTTATGTTCACATTTGAACAATTAACTAAGCTCTATGTCTCGGATTCAGCATAGCCTTAGGTGTTTTTTCTACGAAATTGCGAATGTTCGGTATCGTATTATGCAATAGCATACCCTTGGCATGAAAAAATTTCCAATAAGAGAAATTGATTGAGAGGCAGTAACGTTTTACCTTTGCCTGAGCGTCTTTAGCTCATATTGCAAAGAAAAAAGGATAAACGGTAAGCAGTAGTACATTCATGTTTTTTATGTTTAAAAAAATTCTAAAATTTACAGAACATATCGTATACATCGTTTCAGAGATCGATACACCAGAAAGTCGATCCTGTTGTAGATTTGGTGCTGAAATGTCGTCACGCGTGTTTGAGATATATGGACTTTAATAAGAAGGGGAAGCAAGGTTAGTGATAGAATTGAAGCCTGTGGTACACCGGTATTTATTTTATATGAGATCAAATGTAACTCCGACTAACTAACGACCTACGTTATATTAGGTCAACCACATTAGACCACTAGATATGGGTCCATTGTGCTCCAAAGATTCGTGGGAATACGATCTTATGCAGCTCCGCAAGTCCTACAAAAAATTAACTAAACGGCAGCCACGGCAAGACACTCGCAGAGCACATCACAAACTGACTCGATTTCCACCAGAACCCTGCAGCTCGGACAGAAATCATTTCTCACTCGTCTGACATGAATACCTATCGTCCAATGTCCCGGCAAAGCCGGACGTTACTAGTGTCCATACTGCTACCACTAAAGAGTACATTAGTTCTTTTCTTACTGTACGCAGGCCACAGTTGTCCGGTATCGCTGACCATGTCTACCTTAAGGGTGCTGACCGGAATTGTTACACAGTCCACCACTTCAAAGCTTTCTCATTGCCTGGCATATTCCTTTGCCGAGGCACCCAGCATAGGGTCACCTTGTGATAACTGTAAATCTCGTTTAGGTGGCTCTTGCACAATTGACAATTGCCGTCTATATTCAGTGTTCTATATTGGGTTTTTATTCCCCATTTGATCCCAAAGGTTCTCTCACACGCATAGAAGGCCACACTTACTTCTGCTATGCACTCTATCATATTCCTCTTTCAGTTAAGGTTTAAGTCTAATATTACCCATACGTACTTGGCTTCCCCGGCAAGAGTTAGATTTTTCGAAGTCCACTTTTCTAACTATCTATCGCCAGGCCACCCACGTGAGCAAAAATAAGGAAACCTTCCTTCTCTAGAATATTACGTATTTCAACCAGAATCACTATACTGTAGGAGTGGTGATAGCATCGCCTTCCCCCCGGGTTTTCACCAGCCTATTACTCTCCTTATAAGTGAGTGCAAGTACGTTGAACTGTAGAGATCTTGCAATCACCGATACAACTGTCTTAGCTCTTTTCTTTGCAGATCCAATAGTCTCTCAAGCACTTTGAGAATGAAAAATGAGAGACTAATTTTGGTCTGAAATCTTTTGTTGCCAAGCATATGGAGCGCTTTGCCAGCTTTCAGAATGAAAAGTACCCTGGTTGATTGGTTGGTAAGTCGGACCGTTAGGTGCCGAAGCACCAAGTTTACTCAGAGGCTATGCAGACCCATGGTAAATGCCCTTACAAGAAAATAAAACAGGATGGTCAGAACTTAAAATCATCCAGATCTCTGTACGAATCTTTTTAAATTCACCAGCCTATCTCAGCTAAGTCATCCAGATTGTCAAAGACCCTTGCTCCCAAACAGGTGTGTCGTCGTTCTTTTAGAGCTGAACATTCATAGAGTAGGTGCACTATGGATTCAGTTTCCTCCTCGTCCCTGCAACTTCTTCTCATTCGATAGTACGTCGAGTCTCACGGTCATAATTCCTATGGGAAAATATCCTGTGATGACACCGACAAGTGTTCGGATACGCCTTCTATCTATCTATCTTCTAATTCAGTGTTGTGAGCCAATAGGTAATATTTTCCCAAAATGAACAGAAAATCACTTGACTCGAGTGAAATTTACGCAAACAATTCTAAAACAAACCGTTCAAAACTCGAAAATTTCTTGACAAGAGCTACTGCCAAAGGAATCTTTTGTTGATGCAATATCAGTAGGAATATAGATGATGATATTCTGCTTGAGCTTAAAAGTTGTGGATAACTTAAATCTAAGCTGACCACGGTTATCCACTTAAACAGGTTTATGTAATTAAATCAACATCTTTCATCTAAAACGATATTTATGCTGAATTCTACATCTGAAGTGGTTGACTATAGCCATAATATAAGTTGTTTGTCGAGTACAACTGAAAGAATCCTTATAACTCCCACGTACAATTTTAGGCGGATACCAGCAATTGTGGTCTTGTTTATTTGCTTATTCAAGCTCGTCAAAGCTTAACTACTACATAGCAATTACAATAGTTGATCGCTTAATAAAAATAAAATAAAAAAAGGTAGGAGTTCAATCTGAGCTGGTTCTTCAACTAATCGATTGAGAGATTAAAATCAATAACGTCAAAATTGTTATTAAATAAATAAGACATTAAAGAAATAGGCTCATGAAATTCATAGTTAGTACGGGAGTAAGGTACTTGGAAGTTCTCATGATTCTTCAAGGAGCATGCTGGAATAGATATGCTGACAGCGCTCGAAAGCTCCAAATAATTAACAGTTCCCATCAATCAGTCTAAAGTAAAACCATTCTATCATTGTCACGTCTCATTTTAAGAATCTCCAGTGCTAAAAGTTTGAGTCAGTCAGTATAAGAAGACATGGGAAAAGGATCAATCCAAGGAAGGTCACGCAGGGTAAATCGAACTAATCTAGCTGAACAGCCTCAATGCGGTTAATGTGAGAGCAGTTGAAACGTGATAAAACCGAGCAAGTGCACTCAAAAATAAGTCTACCAAAGGTACAATAAACGGTTTTGTAAAACACCAATTGTTGAATTTCTTGGACTACCTCTTCAAGAAGCTCTAAATAGTATTTGCCTTATTCGCGATAGAATCGATATGGTCGGAAAAACAAAAATGAGAATTAAGGATAACACCTAACTCTTTGGTTTTGTCAAGTCTACAAGATAATAATCATCCGTTAATAGTGTAATTAAAATTAAACGACAATTTCTTGTGCGAAAACGACATGATCCACGTTAGAATTTAAAAGAGGGCAATCGTTAACATCAGAGAGAGTACGAAATATTTTAGCGTTGTCAACAGAATTTTCGAATTAGTCAAAACAGTTAATGTAAATTATAAAGGGCAGCGGTCCCAAGTGACTGTTCTGCGGAACCCCAGGCGAGTTTCAAATTTCATCAGAAAGGCCGCCACGAAGCACTACACGGTAAGTGCAATCAGTCAAATACGACGATATTAGGGAAAGTCAGACTTTTCAATGTGAATTTTGTGGTTGACTCAGTAGAAGACTTTAGTTAACTACCGACCAAACTCGATAGAAGGAATTCATGCAGCGGATGTTAACGATGGGCCCATAACTAAAGAGATCCTTAAGCACAAAAGTAGTTGGTGGAAGTCTAGTCAATATAATCCTTAACACTAGTGTCACAGTCATCGACCAGAAAGAAAGTCTTAAGGAGATCACCAAATTAGATAGTAAGAGATTCCCTAAGCGCAAGGAAGACGGAAACCCGTCAGACTTACGTTTTGAATATACAAATAGCCAAAACTGTTTGGGGTCTTTTGTAATACAATTTTCATTTTGTCAAGGTAATCTCGCAATACATTCTCTTAAATTTCCTTAATACCCTGAACTTAACCAGTTTCAATAAGAAAGGTTTGCAATTGGACCTACATTGTAGGCGGTAGTTTTCAATGGGCCCGGCACCGGTCCGAGGTTATTTGGATTTTCGACTGTTCACTGTTGTTGTCCAACTGACTGTTTTTTTTATACGATGTGGCCAAAGCCTTGAGGACAACCCTTAACCGCGTCAGCGTGGTTTTGACCGGAAAGGAATTAGGGTGAGGGAAGTGAGGAAACTTTAATGTCATGTTTGTGCATTGCTGCGAAATAGACAACAGTCCAGAGACGGAGTGGATTATTTTAATTTCTTAATAAAAACCCACCGAGAGAGCTGGTCTCGAGCCCGGGACCCATGGCATGGTCTACAATGTAGGCTCAAGGAATTGATCCCACTCCGTTTCCAACTGTTTACGCCTAGTATTTTGAATCAGTGGCCACTTATATTTAAACAAAAAACTGAACAACAAAAGTTAGTCGCAAGAAGTCGACAATTTCAATACCGTCTCGCTCAATGTTAATTGTCTGCAATAAAATATAAGTTGCCAAAATTGAAATAATCCCTAAGGGAATTTTCATTATCGAGACTCACAGTTTTCCGCATCTGAAAGGGTTCACACACGTGTCCCTGCAAAGAAGAGGTGTTGAATTAATTTTTGAGACAACGCTTAACGTTTTGCGTGTCCAATTGTTTTAGTTATTTTCTTTGTAAGCCCCTAGGCTTTACAGTAATATTTGGTGCAATATTAGTAAATTATAATTTTTTATTTACACAAGGAACACATACCAGGTACTACTTTATTGTGAACGTTTCATTATGAAAATTCTCGTTAGAAGATTAAGTAATAAAAAGTACGAAGTGAATTAATTTTAATATTAAAATAGTGCCAATAAAATTGAATAACGAGAGCACTTTTACTGAATCGTTCATAACAAACCTTTTGCCACATGTGGTACTTTGATATTCCCTTGCCTTCGGTTTCAAGTAAAACTTTTTGTGTGGTCGAGACTTTGACAGTCTATTAAAATTTCATTAAAAATTATATACAATTATATATAAAAGAAGGAAATTATTTCACTTATTTCAATACTATTTCCCTCTTTATTTTTACTGTAACTCTCAGTATCCGTCCATAAAAATTTAGAGAAATTAACTGGACTGAATAAACGGCACAATCTAGGCTTAAACCAGAATATACTGTTTTATACTAGCAAACGGTATTGTTCAGCCGTTTTTTATTAGCATTAAATAAATCATTTTGTTGGTAGTAACCAAGCTTAAAGAAAAATAAAATGTCTTGCCACACAAATAAAGATCCGTAAATAAAAGTAGTCTACAAGTTTTGCGTATTTTCTTTAAAAATATTTTAAAATAAGTTTACTTGCTCTTTGTGTACAGATTATAAATAAAAATCTTTGTCATAAAATATTGAAGACTTTTTGTTTTATTTTATTACGTCCTGCCACTATCTAGATCCTCGTTTCGTTTTATTCCACATTTTCCAAGATCTGCAGGATAAGATTGCCTAAGCAAGTGAAAATGAACAAATGGATCTGGTCAAATAGGATCTGCTCCAAAAAAAATCATCGTCAGCCAGATTGGTTAGGTTTTACGGAAAAATTAGAAGTTAAATTAAGACTGCTGCCGAGGACAGATGGCCGCCAGTCCTGATTCCCCAGTTTTATGCTCAGTTAAATTAAAAATGGAAATGGAAAATAATAATTTTAAAAATCTCCACCTACTACGAAGAAATATCTTGGAACTAATCGTTATACCAAATAAGTCTAGTCTTTAAAAAGATAAATACGCGATGGTAGATTTAGTAAGGGAAGTGAGATCACAGTAGACGACTTCAAAATTTACTTTGAGAGGGTGTTAAGCCCACCCACAGAAAACACTTTTTTATATGCAGCACAGTATATAGACGACGATAATGGATAGTCAAATAACGCTCCTTACTCACAATTACAGTAGAGTAAGGCTAATTAGAGTAACATTGCCAAAGCTGGAACTTGCTGGTCAATTTAGACAAAACTAAAATAATGGCTTTTCGAAAGGGGGAAAAAGAAGAGGAAACAGCGAAAATAGGCCATACAAAGGCTCGAACATCAAACTAGTCACGACATACAAGCAAGGCTGGATTAACTTAAACGGAAACATGTACAGTGCCGCTTTCGATGCTTGCCAATAACCTCCATGTAATTCCCTCTTCAAGATGCATTTTAGCCAGCTTTTCCTCTATTTTTGTCGCTGCATTTCCAACTCTTCTAATTAAATACTCTCTATTGTAAACTGGCCCTGAGTAAACTTCATCCCTAATAGTTTCCCATAAGAAAAAGTCCAATGGAATAAGATCTGAAGATCTGCCATAAGAGATATACCTATGTGCAGAGAACTGCTGTGTCGGAAGCTCTTCGTATGGATCGAGGAGCAAACTGTTACAGGTCTCGTGATAACCAAGGGCATATAGAAAATACTGGAACTTGTTAAAAATAAGAAGCCGGAATTGAAAATACCTGTTGATGATATAAACAAAGTAAGGGTAATTAAGAGACACCACGGGTCACTCCCTGAAAACAGTCTAACCGACGTTACAATCTTGAGAGAAATCTTCAGTAAGGACCTGAATTTGAACACCCATCTTAGTCTGGGGGCAGGGATCGAAGGAAACGAGACAGCGGACGTACTCGCAAAACTAGGAGTTGCTTCGAGTTTCCATGGTTCGAACCGTTCACTGCCCTATGCAGGGGCAAGGCAGAGCGCCTGTTAGAAACGTGGGCCACAACTGGACATGGATCGTGGGACCTTCAGATGGCTGACAGCACTACTCACAGGGCTTGGTACCTTCAGGTGCCATTTAATGAAGATGACCATTCTCGAGGATGGTACCTGCAGGCTATGTCTGGAGGAGCAAAAGAGGGCGGCACACATTGCCATTGTCCTGGACTAACAAGCAGAAGAAGAAAGCTGATGGGACACCATTCGATTGAAGAAAGAAGAGTGGCAGAGGTGTTTTATAAGCAAATGCTTGCGCAGACCCAAGCAATCGAGGTGAGGGAAGAAAACTGGATTAGTCCGGGTTTTTCGCAAGGGGTAGGGGCGAAAGGGAACCTGGATAAAGTGGTCTATTTCGGGGTGCTTTAGTGAGTAAAAATCTCATATTACTAGAGACAATCGGGAATGCTGGTGTTTTTGGAAGATTTTCACCCTTCAAGCAAAGAACAGGAAACAAAAACAAAAAGTAAAATCTGGAGATCTAGTAGGCCAAGGAATCAGTTCACCTCGCCCAAGCTAGCGGTCAGAAAATTTGTCATTCAGTATCGCCTTTACAATGATACGAAAATGAGCTGGTGATCCATCGTGTTGGTAAAATTTGGCCTTAAAATTATCCAGAGAGATGTCCTCTAGTATATTTGGCAGTCTTTCTCCAAAAAGTCTGCATAAATTTGGCTAATAAGCACTTACGACAATGGGAATGGTCCTATTAAATAGCTCCGATGATACCACAGCAAACATTGGCATGGAATTTGGGCTGAAATGAGGTCACCCTTGTCTAATGTGGGACCAGGAAGTTTGTGGAAATTTGAGTTTCCATCCCCGCTATACTACGACTCATCCATCCACAGATTTCGGCCCAGAAACGCCCCGTTCTCCATGTCGCATTCCAGAAGCCAAACGTAAAATTCTAATCTTCTCTCGGAATTTCCTTTCAGGAGTTCGTGAAATGAGATAAGATATGATATGGACGTGATCCTGTTCGATGAGTAACTCTCCACAGTTTAACTGAAGACACTTCTATGTAATCATCTTACGACTCGTCTCGGGCTCGTTTTAATGTTTTAATGTAACGGTAATTATTTGTTGCTCGACATCGGCAGGATCTTCCGATGTTTCAGATCGCAATTTCGTGCTATAAGTATTTGAAGTTATACTTCCGGTTTCTATTAACCTTCGGAAAGTCTGCGAAAATACTCCTCTTTGGATTGCGCGTAAATTAGGGAATGTCCTTTCATATTCTAGTACGGCCACTTTACTAATTACACTAATATTTTTGGAAGTGTCTATTTCTGTCAAATTGCCGTGCAATTTCCGTGTACACGTAAATATACGGAACTACACGTAAGTGCACGATAAGTACAAATAGTCACTTCCATAGTAATAGTTTATCACAGCCTGTTCTAGATACAAAACCTGGCGGGGGAAGGGGGCGGCAGCACCCTCCAGTTAATAAAGCAACTAAAAGCTTGATAATACACCTCTTCCTCCCAGAAATTCTAATAAAAATTTGACGTACTCTCCGTGTACACGGAAATTACACGGCAGTTTGAGGGTGGTAAATACAAACTGCCAACATTTTTATAACTTTTTTGCAGCAGTAATTAAAATTAATTAACTATGTATTCTATCCGGCCCTTTTTTTAAAAATTTTGTTTGTTTAAGAATTTCCTACCTATAGTTTGATAAAATAATTATAAGAATGCGGCTTTTGTGATTCTTTCTCTACCGTGCCATGTTGTACCTTCTTGAAAATGTAATAAGATGGGCAATTTAATAAAAGTAAAAAATAGGTATATTAATTTATTTCATAAATGTGGGAGAAAATTTGGTAAAATGCTGAAAAAAATGTAATCGCAAAACTTTTTTTCACTTTTGGTAGTGACTGTACCTGGTACCTGGTAGGAGTTAGATCATAATTGCTGATAATTTTAGAAAGGCAATTAGAGTAGTAATTTTTTGGCGTTTGTTTAATGTCGTTGCGTTGAGTAGATCAAAAAGAGTGATGTGCATACCATGACAAATTTGAATTTATGAATCAATCTGTAACTCCAGAACGGTTGAGTTTGCCCCCCCTCCCACCCATAACATTTTTTGTTTGGTTATGTTTGATCTATCACCCCACTTATTTTATCACGGCAGATCTGAAACAATGTGTAAATCGAATTGCCTGAACGCTCTCAACTTGTTTTGTACCGTGAAATTTTTTCGGATCCGATCGGCAGTACATCTGGGGTGCCACAGGGTAATCACCTTGTCCCTTTACTCTTCATTTATTTAATGATGTATCACTTATTTTCTCACACTCGAGAATTTTGTGTTGTGCCAAGCTATATCGTTTGTATGATGCCAAGTTATTTCGTTAAATTTATAATGATCTTGACTGCCAGCTTTTGAACTCTGACTTGGACGCCTGCTGCAACTGCACTGTCATGTACTTTTCTCGTAAAAGAAATCCTTTGCTGTTTAGCCAGGCCCGTAGAGACAAAATTCGAGCCCGGGGGGTACCACATACGGGCCCCCGCGAAAGGAATTTCGGTCTCGGGACTAACCGTTTATGGGCCCAAATCCAATCGGATGAGTGACTTTTAATTTAAAATCTGTCTAGTATATTACACTTTTTTTATCGTGAAATATTTTTTTATATATAGTATATAATTAAAATGAAAAAAAAATTTCTGTTGATGACTTAGATGACAGGGCCCCTTTTGAAAGCCCGGGCCCGGGGGTCCCCCCCCCCCTTCGCTCCCTCCCTCACGACGGCCGTGTGTTTAGCTACTCCATAAATGGACAAGTCTACTCGTTTTTCTTTTGATAATAATAATAATACTGGTTTTTTTTTGGTAAGGCGAATACTACCTTGGGCTTCATAAAGAGGTGGTCTAATGTGTTTAGTGATCCTTGACTTTCTACGTTTGAAATTTCCATACCTTGATTTTTGTCTACATGGGTCATGCGCCTTACACGGTTCCATATTTCTCTTTTCGTCGCATACCTCGTAGACACTACAATATGTCCCTCGATTGGTACCATGTCAAAAAATATGTTGGTGGGGTGGAGGTGGGGTGAAAACTAACTTCGTAATGCGTGAACCGATTTGGATAACTCTTTTCTTGTTGTAAACAGTATGATCCCCCATTGCTAATAATGGAAAAAAATGTTTCATTTGGTTAAGAACTGAACTCTCTGGACATTTTTCAACCAAAAAATTTCATTTGGGACCAGTGTGCTAGGGTGGGGTGGCGTGGGTATGGGGAGGTAGTCTATCTTCGGGACGCGTGGCCCAATTTGGATGATCCTTTCCTGGTCGGGTAGAGTATGTTTCCCGATTGGTACCATGTTAAAAAAATGTTGGTGGGGTGGGGTGGTAATGGAGGTGAAACCTATCTTCGTAATGCGTGAGCGTGAAACATATCTTCGTAATGCGTAGATAATTCCTTTGCTGTTGTATAGAGTTTGATCCCGTAGACCGATTTGTATGAGTCTTTTTATGTTATATAGAGTAAAATCAAACATTGCTAATATGAGGAAAACTTTTGCAATAGGAAAGGGGTGGGGGAGGGGTAGGCTAACTTACTAACGTGGGGACCGATTTGGGTGATTTTTGATTTGTAGAATATGTTGCTTCCCTGGTACCACGACAAAAATTTCTGCAGTGGGTTGGGGTGGTGAAGGGGTAGCTTAACTTTGTAACGCGTGGACTGAATTAGATGATTCTGAATGGATATAGTATCTATTTGTATTCTGATATAAATTGTGGCTTGTGGTGAGAGTGGAGGAGGGTCGGCGCCTTCGGCTTCATAACGGATAGACCGATTTTGACGATTTTGTTTCTGTTCTACAGAGTACATTTCCTAATTGACAATTTTGTACCTAGAGTGACTACGATGATGTATAGAGTATGGTGCGCACTAAGGCCATAGTAAGAATTTTTTAGGTGACTTCCACTTTTATACGACCAGAAAAATTTCAGGGAATTCCAAAAGCTGCCCCGCGATTAAATCATAAAAGAAAGAAGGGTAGAAGTTTTATTCCAACTGACACTCCAGAAAAAGACTGATTGACGAAAAGGAAGCAGAAAACAATAAATGTAAAATTGGAAATAAAAAGAAGGATAGTCTAAAGGGTTATTTTAAACGAATCATCGAGATCACCAAATGAAGATAATATTGAATTGGCTGATGATTCCTCGTTAGGTGGACCATTGGTAGATGACTATTAGCGTTAAATTTTATATAATCACCTCATGTAATTCAGCATTACATTATATTTCAAATAAATTTTTTATATTTGCAATTCAAGAGGCCTAAAAGAAGTAAAACAGTCTCAGTGATCCTGCACAATTTTTACATTAAAGATATAATTTTTTTTCCTTTCAGGAAGCTCTACAACAAAATGATACCTGCAGCCATTCAAAACTTATTGACATTTTTAAGCTGCTCGAGAAATGCTATTTTTAAATTACTTAAGTGTTCTACGTGGCCCCAATCCTGCAGAACACACATTTCTGCTTTCGAAATAAGAGATCTTTTGATGACACCTCCAAGTCTAAGTTTATTTCTGATTTGGTTGCAAGCTGTACAGTACAGATTTTCTGCCACAATTGCTCTACTGATGTTATTTCTGAACCATAGACAAGGTCTTTTAAATGACCCCATAGATAAAAGTCTAATGGATTCAGATCAGGAGATTTTGCTGGCCAAACACAGAGTCCGCAGCGTCTCGTTCCATAAGCTTCGTTCAGGTACTGTTGCACCTGAACCGAGAAATGGGCAGGAGCGCCATTGTGCGTAAATCACATATTTATTTGCAAGGCTAGTGGAATATGCTCGTCTAATTCGTCTTCAAAGGGGCCGGGTAAGAACTCCAAATAAGTATTTCCACTAATAACGGGTAACTGAACTGGTCCTAACATTTGGCCACCCATCTTTTGTAAATGTTGCCTAGTCAGTGAAAAGAATTTTTGAAATAAATTCTCTCTCACTTTCTTCTCGAGCAACCATTCATAAAAGCGATTTCTACTTGCATAATCTCTTTGCTCAAATCCCTGTACCGGTTGGAAATCGTATGGAAGAAAATGTTGATCAAGACACTTCAAAGAATCCTTTGGTATAGCGTTTCTTACACATTTTTCGAACACCCTAAGTACGTAAATATATTTGTGTTTTTGTAATTACTGTTTTTAATTAATCTTACTTTCTTAAAAACGAGTATATACAATATTTTGAATCCTTGCACAGATAAATTTTCTTTTTTCTCATTGCAGGTGTCCTACCTCCAACAATGAAGTAGTTGAAGATTTATCCCAATGTAATTTTTTTTATGAAGATATAATTAAAAATACTTAGTTAAAGTATAACTAACTAAATAAGTAATATTTATAAATTTATTTCGTTCGAAAATATTACATGGTTTCAAAGATATTACTTGTTAAAAAAAAGTGTCCCACTGTTAGGTGTTCTCCCCTATCTACACTTCATGAATTGGTTCAAATTCTCTTCTGACCCCTTGTTTTTTTTATATACGACGTGGCCAAATTCTAGGGGACAACCCTTTGATGCGTTAGCATGGATTTGGTCGGAAGAGAATTAGGGGAAGGGAAGTGAAGAATCTTGAGTCTTGTTTTTGCATTGCTGCGAGCTAGACCACAGCCCAGAGACGGAGTGGATTATTTTAATTTCCGAATAAAAGCTGACGGGGTCATCTGGTCTCGAACCCGGGACCTATGGCAGAATTGATCCAACTCTGTTATTAGAGACGGAGATATTGACTTCAATCTAACTTAAAGAAATCAATTATTTAACTTCAACCTCTACCATTAAGCAAAAAAAATCAATATTTATTTAATCAGACGATCTTATTGCCTTAATTTACGTGTAACACGTTACACTACCTCGCCGATGACCTATGCCCCTTTGAATAATTGCGTAGAACCGCCAAATCGTACTTAAAACTAACCAAACCAGCTGGTGCTTCACCCAACAACCGTGTCACTGCCGCAGTCTCACTTTAATGCGGATACGATAATTGATTCAAGAAATCGCGAAGCGAAATGCACTCCAAGCAAGTGATGGAAGATTTCTTATCAGAAGTGGCACTAATTCGGCGCTTTTCACTTTATCAGAAGCAGAAAGATAAGTGAGTAACCGAAGTGTGTAAAAACTTCACCGACGTATTGACTAGTTTGGCAACAAATCTAATCTAACGTCCAGCCACAATACATGATAGAAACGGGCACTGTCTATGCGATTCTAGCCAAAAGCTCGCAATGCTAGACTAAACTGGGCAATCCAAGAGCTTCTAACATGAACTTGACTTTTTATCAGTAATCGAACACTACGAGAGAGACTTGACTTATCGCGGCTTTGACGGAACGGATTTAGTTTACAGCGCACAGTCAATTTATCATCTGCGAAAGTACCAGCTGCGTGTTTATTGTTGTGAAATTCGTGTTTACAAAGTTTATTTTCTTCATTATTTTACCTGTGCTTTTTTCCCTCATAAGATACCGTGAAAGTTTCAGGTGGTGTTGCATTATTGTGCGAATTAAAAAATAAAGGCTAATGTTGTGCATTTTGTAAAAATACAGAGTGACATCTTTGACAGCGACCCGGAATAGAGAACTGTCAACTGTGTTGACTTGCGCCGTTGGTAAGTTTACTTTTTTGTACTATTTGTTATTATCAAATATAAAACAATGTGATTGTGTTATTGTGTATGTTTAAATGTTTGTTTTAACTTTTGTTATCAATTAGCGGTGCGAAAAAGCTCGATCGGTTACGATCGCGTTGTTAACGCTGACAAACACAAGAACTACATCATTTTTCTTGGAACTGAGAGAGCTTTTTTGTTACTTTGACGACATTTAGCAAAAACTTGGGACTGCCAAGCTTAAAAAGCCTTAAGGAATTCCTTCCGCGTCTTAGATGATTATGAACTGATAGTTTGTAAATTCTATTATTACTGAATAACAAAATAAGATTTTAAAAGAATTTTTTATTACTACATTAATTTTTACATTATTTCAATATTTAGTTCAGAACTTCACTTTTTACACATATCAGTTAGATGAGCAAAAAACCGGTCGAGTGTTTCAGGATCTTAGAAATACCATTGGACTGAAAAATAATAACCAATTTAAATAACTTAATTTTTTTTCAATCTGAATTCTCTCTACAGAAAATTTTATTTAACTCGTTCGCTTATGAGTTATTACATAATTTGACCAGTTTTGCACTTTTGTCATTTGGGTGCGCTATCTGGGGGCACGGTAGGCGCAGAGGTAGAGGTAGGTAGTGCCAAAACTGGGCACTACTTACCTCTTCTCGAAGCGTTTCGTCGTATTTTCGAACCTTTATAGCTTCGGTCTGGATAATACCAGAGAGCCAAATTCGTGGAATAAGATGCAGTTACCCTACTAATGAAACACACTAAGTTTCATTTGTTCAGCTTTTATACTTAAGATTTTATTAATACCTGAAATACGTCGATTTCGCCACTCATGATCATCAAAACCTCCGTCATCAAAACCTCTAGGGTACTTCCCGAAGCCTTAGAAAGCTGATATTTGGTATGCTGGCTACGATTTTTTATTTTAATTTTAAAGGGAGGTGAAATGCTTTATGCATGGTGGGCACTACTTCCCAACAGTGTCGGACTCCTGTGGCACAGTTTACCGACCAAAACACCTCCCTTGCTTCTCCGGACACTAGCCTGGAACTCTTTGGCACACTACTACGGGCTGGGTCCTTTTATTTTGCCCATCAGGCACCTACTCCCTCACCAGTTGCCAGCTGGTCCAGGTCGTTTTCCTTCCGTCGAAGAACCTCCTCCACGTACCTGGCTGTGTTGTTCCAGACTTCCTCGTCGGCGATCATGCCTTCCACTATAGTGTCCGGAGAGACACGGGTGAGCCGCCTCTAGGGCTCTTCTCTGCGTGGTCCATTTCTCGCACTCAAAAAAGGTGTGCTCTGCGGCTCTGCCTAGGATTAGCACACAAGCAACGAAAGTATTAAGTAATCTGTAACTTTTACCCCCCCCCCCCCCCCCCCCCATAAAGGGGGGTTCAGGTCTGTATATAAAATTGAAAAAATTAAGAAATTTCTAACTTTCATCCTCCAACCGCTCGAATAGGGGGTATGGTTCTCTATTATATAATAATTTCTCATACGATAATTTCCAGACTTCCAAAAGTCCTAGAAAGCTGAAATTTGGTATGCAGACCAGGTTCTGAACGCCAACAACGACAAAATTAAGAAATCTCTAACTTTCACCCACCAAAACCCCCTAAAGGGGTTGCAGATCTGTATATAAAATTTTTTCTAGGGAGGTACTTCCAAAAGTTCTAGAAATCTGAAATTTGATATGCACGCTAGAACTAGCACACAAACAAAGAAAAAATTAAGAAATCTGTAAATTTCATCTTCCAACCCCTCGAAAAGGGGGTCTGGTTCTGTATTATATAACAATTTCTCATACGATAATTGCCTAACTTCCAAGAGCCCAGAAAGCTGAAATTTGGTATGCAGACTAGGTTCTGCACGCCAACAACGAGAAAATAAGAAATCTGTAACTTTCACACTCCAAAACCTTCTATAGGGGGTGCTGGTCTGTATATAAAATTTCTTCTAGGGAGGTACTTCCAAAAGTTCTAGAAAGCTGAAATTTGATATCAAAGCTAGATGTTATTAGTACATAAACAATTAAAAAGTGAGTGTGTTATGATGAAAGGAACTGTGACGTGCAAGAAATACCTTCTTTACCTGACTACGCCAGAGGGAAGAGGCGCCATCCTAGTGCCTAATCTATTGCATTTATGAAAAGATTGTTTTTTTTTCTACTTGAAGTTAACAAGACAATCTTTCGAATGAAGTAAAAATAGTGATACCGTATTTTTGAAACTAACAAACATTTTTTAGACTAAAAGCACGAAATTGTACGGAAGGAGAAATTTAAAAAAATACAATCACCAGACCATGGTCGGACCATGATTTACTGCTTGCGTTTTGGATGAAAATTTTGTTTGCGACTAAAATTTCAGGTTTAATCAGAGATTTCTTGTTATTTCGGTTAATAAAGTGTACCTGCTTTTACTTTTATGAAAAGATAATTTAGTCTGCTTTAAGTTAATAAAAATAAAGCACAACAGTCAGCTATAGTTGAATAAAATCGGTTAATAGCTAAGTACCACCCTGATTTATCGCTTATTGCAAATAATAAGTCAACAAGGAAAAGATGGAACAATGGAGGATGGGCTGTGAAAAAAAGAATAGCTGACGCACAAGAAATACGGCCCGAAAAAATAAAAAGGACTACAGCATCTTACAAAAAGAAATTAAATCCCACCAAAAACATTTCATGTAAAAAAAGGTTGCCAAGACTCATACCGCTTTCGCTGTTAAAAACTTATCAGATCTCAGCATGTAGAGCCAAGCCCCTGACTCTACAAGGCCTAACACTACATCCCCTAACTCTAGAAACCCTACATCTTGGTCAAAAAGTATGGCTTGGCCGTTTCTTGGATATAATGCATTACACAACATTAAAGACTTTCTTACCATAAGTCCATAGGAATGACTGTGCTGTGCGATGGCCGCGAAACTGCCAAACCATACTTTTTGACCAAGACGTAGGGTTTCTAGAGTTAGGCCTTGTAGGGTTAGAGTCTTGGCTCCACATGAGATCTGAAAACTTTTTAACGGTGAAAGCGGTGGTGGGATCTTTTTTTCAGTAGCTGTAAAGTAACATTTTATTTTCGTTACACCTAGATATAATTTTAATAATGCACGATTTTTTGTTACTGTGTCTACACTCGCGCAGAGAGCAGTTGGTGCTAGGTAAAATTCGAAAATGCCAAATATTTTGATAACGTTCAATTGTGGAGGAGTTCGGAAACAGTTGTAAAAAGTAGAGAAAGGAAGGAACATCAGCCACAATATGATAGTATAGGATACACTAACAGTAATAGAATGCAATATTTGTTGAGCGAAGTCCCTCAATACTTAAATAAAGGAAAAGTTATAAATTCACAAAATACAGTAAAACCTCCCTATGGCGGACACTGCTCGTTCCTAATAAAATTTCCGCTATTCAGAGGCGTCAGCTTTTCAGAGGTGCACATTAATAACAATAATAATAACAAATGTTTATTTTATACAAGAGTTCTCATATTTTACAAATATCTACAAATATTTTATACTTATTTTATATTTTTGTTTTAACTAATAGTGCTTCTCAAAACATTTAAGACAATGGCTATTGCGTCTGTCAGCTGACAACTATTTAATTAAAAATAAACCTCAACAATTGTATTCATCAACTCAAATTTGACGATACTTATATGCATTGGAAATATATTTGTTTAACGCCATCCAATCTCTTCCATTCATATAATCAAAGAAATCCAAGATATTCCGACCTATATTCAGCCAAAATAGAACATCGCAACAAAATGAAGTATATTCTTAGGAACATAATCCTGTCGTATTCTTTTTCCAGCTCCTGGAGTTAAGATACAATAGTCCTCTAGACAACAACAGCATTCTGGTAGGAAACCACGGCATCTCATCAGTAAAATATATTGGCACCTCATAGTCAAAATTACAATATTGATCATGAAACGCGGACTGCCTAGCACGAGCCATTAGCTGGTCAATATTATATTTTGCCAATCCAGTTAGGATCTTCTCTTTATATTTCAGTCAGGTGTCCACATCCGTCACACTCACATCGATCGTAACACCGACTTTGTAAACTAATTTCGCGATGCTGGGCACCCAAAACCTATTATGTCTCATATTTATTATCTTTGCGATATAGTTTAGGTGTAAGTTAAGTGTGTAGAGAGACATCTTGTTTAGTCCAGTCTCCAAGTAAATCATGTAGTTAGGTGTATTTTCAAATGCACCTGTTCTGGATTCCTGGGAACTGCGTAGCGAATGAGCTCGCTAGACATGAGATCAGTCCGTTACTGCGCTCTTGTGACAACGAACGTAAGACATGTCCGGAGCTAGGTAGCTCCAAATAGTGTCAGTGAGGCGTTGTAGAGCATCTTTCTCGCGTGGCATCCCAACGGATCTATTCGAGGTCTAAGTGTGTTTATTTTTGCACGGCCACCCATACCTACCTACTTACCTAGGTTGAACGGTTGTATTTAAACTTGGCCTTTTACAGTCTTCACCTTATATTTGCACATCTTTCTTCATTTTGGTCTTCAGCAACACTTAAACTGAATACGTGTCTTTGCAAAGCTTAATGGATAATTTTCCTGCCTTTTCTGTTCCCAGTTTACTGTAAGAAAATAATAAAAAAAAAACATAACAACTTGTGGGCATGGGGCGGGAAAAGAAATTCACTCGATTTGTGACAAAGGTTGGGAGTAGACCTATATACAGTCATGCGTATAACTTTAAGACCACCTGTAATTTTCATGCAAGTTTCAAATTTTGATCTTCATGATTTCTACAGACCTTCAGAAAGGAAAAAATTTTTTTTGCAGAATTAATTAGCCAATGGTCTTTAATATTTTCCTATACAATGCTCTTATTTTAGTTAAAAATAATACAAGCAATGAATCTGCGAATAACAATAAGACTTGCTTGTATACAAAGCTCAACTCTCTTTGGCATAGACGCGCCCAGCATCTTCCAAATATTCTCGGGACTATAGGCCAGCACACGACGTGGACGTTATTGTCCCTCAAAAATGTTGAGGTGCTCTTTGCCACATGTGGACGAGCATTGTCTTGTTGAAACAATGACCCTCCTAAAGACATTTCGTCTCCAAGAAACGAATATAGGAAGCACCTGGGATGTTTTTTTTTAATTTATGAAAAAATTTCAGCTTTTTAAAAATTAAAACGAAATATATAAAAAAGCACTACCAACGGAGGTATTCCATTTGTCTATAAGGTAAAAATAATAACACTTCTGTAATGTCATTTTACAATAGTCAAAATTTTTTTTTTAATAGTCTAATTATGTGAAATGTTTACCACTTATTGAGCATTATTAAACCTACCTTTTTACTAAATATGAAGTTAATTCGTTGAATTTTATATTAGTTATTGTTAACTGAAAGTGTCTAATATTTTGTGCGTACTACGAAGACGATCGTTATTTTCCAAGTCTGTTATGGAACCGCTCCAGAGCGAATCGTTATTATTTTTAATTTCAATCGATCCGAACCGCTCCTGGAGCGATTTGAATCAAAGGAATATATCTACAAATTTTTATAAATTGCACCACATCAACTTAATTACAAGGCGTCTTGTACTGAGAGGGCTTTTAGAGTTTGATTAAATGGGTGCTGGGTAGGAGTCAATGGTAGGGTGTGTGGTGAGTATAGGAGATTGGTGGTTTGTGGGAGATAATGAGTAAGGCGTTTATTCTGGTATATGTCTGGCAATTTTTAAAAAGTGCACCTCACCTAACATTTAATTACAAGGTGTGTTGTACTGACCTATTTATAATGTAGGGTTTACAGAGTTGTGATGAATGGGTGCTGGGTAGGAGCGAGTGGTGGGGTGTGGGGCTATAAGTAGAGGGACTTGTGGGGGGGTGGGGGGCTGACGGTCGCGGGAAGGGGGCTGTGGGTGTTAGATAGTGGAGAAGAGTGAAGGGCAGGCAATGAGAAGTGATGAACGAAATGAGATAAGGCTGCATGCGGTCCACATCTCCGCAAAGGTAACTTCCTAATATAACTTTCCTCAATGAAACAAAGTAATATTTATAATCAAATCCCATGAGAAGATACATATATGTAAATACCTTAAAAACTTTCGAAAGAGATAAATGGTTATAGTCAACGTGAATTATGAGAGAACAACGGAATAAATAAAAAAAAGAGGCGGAAAAACAGAGAGGCCTACTTTACCCTCATAACATTTTATTTTCTTAAACTAGGAATCAACCTACATATATTTTATGAGGGGTTTGTTGATCTTTCTTTATTACTTTGGGTTCCTATACACATTCGAAGCAAGCGAAGTTTACTAAACTTCTGTAGTCAGCTCTCTTATTTGGCTAAATAATTCAAATAGTTTAGCATCAGAAACTCCATTGGGTTTATCAATTAAAAGATTAAACAGCAAAAGGAAACCTTAATTAAATAAACCTTTCACTTAAAATTCTTAGAATAATAAAAAGTCGTGAAGTGTTGGTTGAAATTTTTAACACGCAGATTAGAATGAAAAACTTTTGTTTTCTTACTTGCAGCAAATCATACTGCAACGTTAGTGAGAATTGCGTATTAAGTTTGCTTTTCAAAAGCAATTTGGCACCTAGCTTTTAAAGGTTTTTATGTGTGATTATATGAAAGTCAAACAAATTATATTCTAAAAATTACCATACTTCTTTCCTTGGTTTAGTGGAGCGACATTCTTATCGCTTCAAATCGATTCAATAACGCTCCAGGAGTGAATGTGGGTAGCATGTGGGTAGTGGTCACTCAATACCCAAACACATACCTACCTATCACCCTCCAGCCCATCACCCACATACTACTACATACAAAACACTCTAAGTTCAAGACACCTTGTAATTAAATTACAGTGGAAGTGCACGTTTATAATAACTCGAGTTATTCCTTTCAATCACCCAGTCACCATCCACATCCCAACACCCAACCGCCCACTCCGCATCCACCAGCCCACCCATCAGCCCTAGTACAAAAAACCTCGCAATTAAGTTGCAATTACAAAAATATTCCTTTGATTCAGTGGAGCGATATTCTAGTCGCTCCGAATCGATTCAATATCGCTCCAGGAGCGGTTCGGATCAATTAAAATTAATAATAATACCGATCCGCTCAGGAGCGGTTCGATAACAGATTTGGAAAATAACGATCCGCTCCGGAGCGGTTCGATATCAGATTTGGAAAATAACGATCGGCTCCGGAGCGGTTTGATATTTTTATAACGCTCCAGGTTCAATCGATCCAGATATCGCACCGATCCGATCCGGAGCAATATTTGGAGCGAAATTTCATATCGATCCGGAACCTTGTTTTGAAGTGCGATCACCTGTAAATTAGAAGGGTGCTTGACTGAAATCCATCAACAAATGGAATTAACATGCACAAGACAGAATACTTTAGCGAACTGAGCTCTATGAAGTCTATTTAGAGTAAACTAACGATATAAAAGGACGATTCTATAATTGTTTTGTTACAATTTTTATGAACAATATTGGATCACGAAAAAGTGGTCCTATTGTTATACCCGGAAGACCAAAGACAATTATTTAAATTGCTTGTATGCTTTATAACCATAACCAAAATAAGATGAATTTATGGTAAAACAATAAAGAACATTGGATAATTAATTATTCCAAAAAGTGTTTTCCTCTCTGATGGTTTGTAGAAATTATGAGGATCAAAAGATAAAGCTTTTATGAAAACACAGGTGGTATTAAAGTTATACGTATGACTGTATATAGATGGAAGGCCGACACGTTATCACTTACTCCACCCATCAATTGTCTATTTTAGAAATATGTTTTAAAATTTTACAAAAATGATAAATAAAGCTTTCTGTAGTGACCCTTCTTGTGGCATGGGACGGGAGAAACCACCATATTCGATGACAAGATTGCAGGTAACCCTACAATACGTGGATTTCGAACCAGAGATTTTCCTCTGTAATTCCCAATAACTTTTTAGCGTAATCTGTTGTCAGAAGAAAAAAGTAATGATAATTCATAATAAAATGCCAGTACATTATAGCTTGCACAATGGATGACCATAAAGCAGGCCATACACGATCAATTCTACCGTCAAGTCTGCAGCGGACTTGACGCGGCGTCCAGTTTGCAGCGCATTCATATAGACCACTCACGATCAAGTTTACCGTCCAGTTGTAACGTTTTAATTTTTCTGTTTTTATTTACTAATTTTAATCACGATCTCCCGATAGCCGTTTGAGCGTCGGATTGGTTTTGTTTGATTTTTTTTTACTTTAGGTTATGATCTCTCAGACCGACTTCACTAACAAATTGAACACTGGTGCGCGTAAGAAAATTAACTTTTTGTTTATATTTCGAGAATGTTTGGCAAGAGATTCACAGGGATTAAATGAATGAAACCATCCGCTTTTAACTGACTAAATTCCTATTATTACCTTTTGTTTTAAATTTTGCACTATCACTAACTCCGGAGTCCTGATTAACCCTAATTATCAATCTTAATTACTAACATATAATATATTATAAACTTATCTGACGTGATGATGTTTTAGTTGCAGCGCATGCCTTGTAGTCTTGTCGTTCCATTTATAAGAGTGGCCATGAAATTTATAATGATGAATTTACATATAATGATGAATTTTTATATTTGTTCCCTTTTTCTTTTCTTTTTCCGCCGGAACGTGAAACCCTAGATTATAATATAAGCATTTAGAAGAACTTAACTCCAATTACATTAAAGATCTTACCCTACAAGGGGTCTTGCTCGACCACGTGCGATGGCTTATGCACAAGTTCTCAAATTTGCATGAATAAAATGTTGCTAGAAACTACTCTAAACCTAAATTAACTTTCTTTTTAAGTACAAAGATTCTTACATTACCTTGCAATGCAATCCCTCGACTTACTCGAATATTAAAAACTAATTTTCTTGACAGGCGATCTCAAGTACTACTTCCTGTTCACTTATTATACACAGTAAGTTAGATTAACGTTAATTTACTAACTTTAATTTTAAAAGACTTTAATTTGGGATTTTAACCACGCCTGTATACTAAGTATGTAGACACACGAATTTTAATTTCTTCCTACTAATCTTCTCTTGCCAAAAAAAAATGTCTGGCGAGTCCAAAAAACTCGAGAGAGTGTCTCTAACCGGAAAGGGTCTCCCGCCATGACAGTCGAATTGTCATGGTGGCTTGGTCGATCTTGCAGTTTCTTCTTTCGTTACTTAAGTTCAAATTTCAAATTGTAAATTATGTAAAAATATATTGTTACACAGTTTGCATGATGCCGCCCCAGTTGAAATCATCGCGTCCCCAGTGGCGGACGACGCCGCGTTAGCCATCCTAGGCTTATTGCTCGCAATTAAGAACCAAAAAGAAAAATCGTTCGCCTGCAGATGCCGACTAACATCATGCATACTTGACCGCTCATACACACGTTCAAGTTTGCATGACGCTGTAGACTTGATCAAGTCGGCAGAATCGAAATTCGATTCTTGCGTCAAGTAGACTTGTCATGCACAATGATAGCCATACACCGTCAAGTCCGCTGCAAACTTGACGGTAGACTTGATCGTGTATGGCCTGCTTAAGTAAAATAAACTTTTACCCAAACACAATTTTCAAAAAGGCTCGCTGACACGTGCTTTTGACACAAAACAAAGGTAAATTAACATTTCGATCCATTTCTAAAAGTTCAAGTAGTAAACACATTACTTCTTGGTATTTGCAAGTAAATTCAAATTTGGTGTAAATAAGGTATCCACACGAACTTGGTTAATTTCTGACCCTAAAAGTTGCAGCTGAAAGTATTACGTTATCGTTATATTTCTTCAGTTAGAATGTGAACTAGCAGTAATCAATGCTTGTGACAAATTACAAAAAAAATTATTATCAAGGGCTACAAGTACTAAAAACTTGGCATATTTGATTGTGGGACAAGGCAATTTTGGAGCCATTGTTCAGCATTTGGTTAATAAGTACCTTCAGAATCACAAATCGCAGACGTAGATTTGTACTTCCGTCATTTTTCAACTTTTTATACGATTCTTCCAAATTTCACATTTACGTCATTTTTAAAGCTCCCAAATGACTTTGATATTGGAATTTCATGTGAGTTTGTATTTGTATTAGCATACATAGTAATTTGAAATTCTAATAATGATCTCAATCAAGTAAAACAGGTTTATGTGAATCATACGTTCGGTCAAGTAACGTCCAAGTCGCTTTCAATAATGATAGTGGACAGCGCCAGCGGAGTGTAAAGAGATTCGACAAACATCTATTAAAGACATTGAAATCACAAATTTCTCGAAAATCTATTTGTGTTCTCTTATATAATAATAAGTATTTACACTTTATTTATCATGTCAATGAGGCATATCACTGATGAGTATATAAACTTTGTTTGAAAGAATTATTAATTTAATTTGAAAAAGTTGTTTCTAATTGTCTTCAGCAAAACAGCTTTGGCTTTTCCTCTCATTAAGTTACAACATACAAAGCGTAAATTAAAACAAAAAACGTTGATGCTTTACAAGTCGTTAATTATAATTTACGAGATCCATATCTAACATCTGAGTTTTCGAAAATTGAGCTTTTCAAATCAAGTGGTCGCTCATTAAAAAAATTATAAAAAGATTGGCGATCCTCATTATCACAAATTACAAGTCTGATAATGTTAGTATTGGTCATGCTAAGTGATCGCAGTTCCTCGCATTTCTTGTCGGATTTACACCAAAACCGCGGGAAATTTATTAAATTCACATTGAAAACTGAAAGATTTGCTGAATTCAGTATAAACTCTCTATAGCGAAACTGAAGAAACAAATTTTTTTTTCATTATGTAGCGATGTAGTTATAAAGAGTATAAAGAAAATACAGAATTTAGAAATAAAAATTCGTATTGCTTGAAAAACACAAGAAATAATTTCTAATTAAGTAGGTACCTACATATATAGATATTACCGGAGTCGGAGAACAACGCCTAGCTTACCTGTCGCGTGTCAGACGTGATAAACATGTGGTGGACAATTGACAAAACAAGTTCACACGAACTTAGATCTCATTCTTGGAAATTTCGGCACGTGTAACGTTGTTCGTTCAGTCTCCCAGTTCAAAAAACGGAAAAAGCTCTCTCTTTACTACCAGAATGGGAGAGGACTGAGGACCAAAACAAATAATTTTTATTTCTCATCTCTTAACTGCGAATTTGATGTGATAGCTTTATCCGAAATGTGGTTACACCTAGGTGTTTCGGATGCTGATCGGTTTAATGACAGGGTTTTCATAGTGATAGACATGCTGCTTCGCCCTCTTTATGGCTCTTTATTTGGATCATCGTTATAAAACGTAAAAATCCTACAAAAACTAGCTACCCTAAAAATCGCACAAACATTAAAAAGACACAGTAATAAGGATTGAAAAGAACATAACAAAAAAATGACTCAATATACTACGTTACTGTAAATAGATTAAATAAAAAGGACTCTAAAACTTGTAAAAAAGAAAATACAAAAAAATTTTGAAATTTTGAAAAAAAATCCGAAACAAAACCTAGAGCTAATCCTAAAACGAACGAACAAAAAATTAACCGAAGCCGAAAAATCAAACTAGAACATGATTGTCTGAGTGTTCCCAGAGGGTAGATGCAGCACCGGGCGAAGTTCCTACTTCGGAAACCACTGCTCCCACCACTGCTCCCAACCACTTTTCTAGTCCTCCGGAAGAACTCATCTAAACAGGTTCTAAACGAACGCACAAAAATTTCGAACCGATTAGAGTCCCGCGGGACCAGTCTGCAGAGTTATTGAGGTCTGCAAATTGCTCCCATCATCCTCTCAGTTTTACGATTCCAACGTGAGACTTGTCCTTCCGGCAAGACTTGCAGCAATACCAAAGCAAAAAGAAGTTTCGTGGACAAGCTGCTGCAAGTCAGCGGCAATGAAGTGGTTCTTTAGTGCATGTGTGTAAAACTATGGGTTAGTGGGCTGTTGCCCAGGCTCGATCCGCATGCAGTATAGAAGAATTGTTGACTTCGCAAGTGTAAGTTTAAAACTTATCAGAAAATTCACCTGGTTACATGTCCTTGGCCCCAGTAAAAACGACGTCCTTGTAATGCCAAATGTCGGGTAGATAAGCTGGCACATATCGCGAACAAGATTATTTATATCGCACAAGGGCAGGCATGTGAAGAATCTGTGGAACAGGGTTCTTTCACCACCACAAACCGTGCAGGCTCTTTAAATTCGTCGATCGATATGTGACAGCTGGTTTGGATGCACGAGGCTGTGATGGAGCAGTCTGAATACCACATCAAAGTCTCAGTAATTGGACGGATAACTATAGATCACTCTGCTAGTTATGGTCCCCATTACTCCCAAGTCTACCCCAAGATGTGCGCGCCATCTGTTAACACCTAAGTTATCCGTAGGATTTACTCCTACGAAGAGCTCGCGCAGCCTACGTGAAGTGAGTGTACTGAATGTCGTGTGCCGCGGTCGATTCATTACGAAAGCGTTTATCACCTCAGTGCTAGGTTCCCTAGTAGAGAGACGACTAAAACCCTCTCGTGCTGTATCCACCAATTCGTTTAATTGTGTTGTGTGGGGGTGTAGTGTGTTCCCAGAAGCATCAATGATGTCTCCAAGAACTGTGAGTTGTTCTGTATCGGCCGTTACATCTCGAGCATTACTGAACATCGAATCTACTAACTCAGGTTGCAACTTGAGTGCAATACCCCGTACCGAAGTTCATTCCATCGCAAATGGAATGTTGGAATGTGGTCTTATACTGCCCTAGGTCGTAATCGTGGAGATCAGATTCTGGGACCAGTCATGAGAATATGGTGGACCGACCGAGAGCAGATAGTAGTGCTCCCCTGCGCTGCTCCCCCCCCCCCATAGAACTTACACACAGGTGCGAAATTAAGTTATCTCTTTGACAGAACACTCGCTGGAATGCCCGTACCTGAAGACAACGCGAAATTACACGACCATGTCTGTGAGACTCAAACCACCCTTCGCTACTGGTCGGCAGAGCGTGCTCCCCCCCCCCCCCCCCCAGAAGGCGTCAACGACCTTCGCCTGTAAAAGTTTCACGAAGCACTCCGATTTTAACAGGTGCACGATGGATGAGGTAATCAGATAATTGACAACGACTGCACGTCCTTTCAGCGAAAGGGGATGCAGTCTAGTTCGCCACGATTTCACAGCTTCATGCCTCCAGAGAGTTTCTTCAGAGTCATGTTTTACCATCGAGACCCACATATACACCTAAATATTTCAGGCAAGTATTCGTCCATTGTATGCCGAGGGGAAAATCTGTTCTTAATACTAATAAAAATAATACTCCTTCATTTTCTGAGCAACTGCATCTAGAACACGTTTTAGTAAAAATTTCACTTCATTCGAGCAACCTTTTGGCGAGGGAGTTGGATTAATTGAGCGGTTCGAGACCAGGTCTCCCCGTTGGTTTTTAATATTAAATTAAAGAATCCACTCCGTCTCTGAGCTGTTGTCTAGCTCGCGTGAATGCAAAAACAAGATATTCAAGCCTCATTCCCCCTTACCTTAATTCCCTTCCTCTAGGGCTTCACGGCACCGATACAAGACCAAGACTTTAGCACATCTCGGTCTTGGTCTCGTCAAGGTGAAGACGATCTTGCTCTCGTCGCAATCTCGGCGAGATAAAGGCCCGTCTCGGTCCGATCTCGCTCTCGGCAAGATAAGAAAAAGGGAATTTCGGTGGGATAACAGGGAGCGAGGACAAGTGATATATCTATGTACATATGCAATTTCTTCTTATTCCCCTCGCCAAAACAAGGTAGTAAAGGCTCTTCTTTACTTTGGGAGTAAAATGCAAATATCTGAAGAAGGAAATAATGTACAAAGAAGCGATTGAGGAAAGCAGTGTATACTTATATGCCCCATAAATCACACAATTGACAATTTTCGGAGCGACATAAAAGCTCAAACAACTAAAAAAATTATCCACAATAAAATAATCAAAACTAATATCTCGTCACCTCAATCTCGCTCTCGGTATCGCACTGTTACCAATGATATTGGTCTCGCTGCCAGTCCCGGTCTCGTGTCGAGACCGGCATCGGCAGCGAGAATTATCTCGAGTATCGTGAAGCCCTACCTTCCTTCCAGCCCTTCTAACGCATCAAAGTGTTGTCCCCTAGGCTTTGGCGATATCGTAAAAAGAAACCGCTTCTTAATTTGTTGTTACATACCTCCTGATATGGCTAAAGACATTGATATTAATGGTCGGAGTCGGTATGATGTTGTAGCGTAGTGGGGCTCTTTGGGGTCGACTGATTAATTAAGACATTTATTTTCAATTAAAAAATGTTCACAGTCTTTTTTATTCACTTCACTGTTCACTGATTTTGTACGGTCTTCCCGCTGCTCTTCTGTTTTGGTAACCTTACATCGGCCTTTGTACCTTCAGGCAACTGCTCCTCAGATTTCAGCTGTTTCTCCAATGGGTCATCGGATTTATTCTCTTCGAGCAGACAACTAAGGTCACCTATTGCAAATTCCTTCATCTTGACTCATTTACAAATTTTTCCTCTATCTGGTTGTTGTTTAGCTGAAGATTTCTATAACACCACTCATGTTGGAAACGTAGTAATCATTATGTCGATTACATGCTCTACCTCCCTGATTTTAGCGTAACCCCGTTACTCGTCCCACAGAGTTCTTATGCTCCGTAGTCCGAATTTAATAGACAAAGATCAACGAATCGAGGAGTAGGGGGAGTACTAGAAGTTTCGTGTGTAGGGTTGGTTTTTAAGATGAGAAATCCTATATTTTGTTTGTTCTTTCGAATTAGAAAGGTTGTTATACCAAGACACAGGGTTTACGTTAAAATCTGTGCGATGTCTTTTGGAATCGAATGAGCTCAAGTGCATCATTGCGTGAGCCTTTTCTTGACTTACGAAGTGCAGATGACTAACTAGTTTCTGCGTAAAAACTTACTTGAGTCGAGAGGAAAAATTTATTCAAAACCAAAAAAGTGAAGAAACGAATTTCATACAAATGTGGGGATATTTTTTGCTAATTTCACAAATTCCATTTCTTGAGTTCATTTCCTTATAATATTAATATTTCGTAACACTTTCCGACCCCATTGTTATCAACAAAATGTATTTTCTCTCAAAAATGCATTTACAGAAATTGTTCAAAATTAAAAGAGTGCTGCCCTGAAAAGTTGCGATTTTCTTCTTACCAACTCATTCCCTGTGACCACAGATAATAGATCTGCCTGTTAACTCAGAAGTTTATACACAAATTTCCACACTGCGGCTCTTTACTTTATAAGATGGGAAAACTTTAGTTACCAGAAATTCACCCACTTACCCAAATTTGAAATTATGAAATTATTGGGTAGAATTCGTTTGTGGTTGATAGCTTACAGCTGAGTATCCAAGAAATATCTGGCAACTGTCGCATTTTTACATTTATATTTTAATTTCTACTCACTCGTTTTTACACAGAAGTAAACAGACCTACTCTTCATCTAGAATAAATACTGATTTTAAAATATGTAAATTTTTTTCTTTTCAATTCTTAATTAATTTAACCAAAAAATTTAAAATTTAAGTAAATTTGTTCATTCTAGTTTTATTTTCTCGGCTAATGTTCTGATTTACAGTCGTCACCTCAATTATTTCCGCAATGCAAACTACAAACCCTGCAACTCCCAATGGCCTTTTATCGTAATCTGATGCCAGCACAAAACAACCATGGGTCGCCGCCGGTGGGACTCGAACCTGTAATCTTCGGGATAGAAGGCAAACAAGTTTTGATTTACTTCATCGACGACTTAAAACTACTGCCGCCAAATTTCATTCCAAAAAGAACTATTCCTTTGAATAAAGTAGCACATTAAAATACTGCTCCTCTACCTAAAACTAGTTGACAGGCTGAGAATCAAAATGACCTGTCTGCAAGGTCCGAGCAAAAGTGGCTTAGAAAATGTGCCGCGCAAAAAGGAACCACGTGAGATTCCAAAAACGAATCCGAGAAAAACTCTTTTTACGATGTGGACAAAGTCTAGGGGACAACCCTTTGATGCTACGAGTTAGACAACAGCCCAAAAACGCAAAAAAACGACAAATACAAAAAGTAATGCAAATTGAATGTAGTTAAATAAATCAGTCCTTTTTGCCCGAAGTTTTTCTCTGATTCGTTTTTGCCCGGAATCTCACGCGGTTCGTTTTTGCGCGGAACCTTTTCTAAGCCACTTTTGCTCAGACCTTGTAGATAGGCCATTTTTCCTCTCAGCCTGTCAGTTATAAACATATTTTGAATAAGTTTCGTACGGAGAATTAGATTTGTCTCAAATTTGTGTTTACACTCGCGGTCATAAAATTCGCACCACACAGACGAGCAAGCCATTAAGGAATATTTTGTTACCAGCCATTGGAGAGCACTTGTCGTATTCAGTAATTTTCAACTGACTCTGCACGTTGTCATCGAGCAAAATCGGAATAAATAAACTGTGAAAAATGCACTTCCGAAAGTCTACTCTTAATTCGATAAATTTGAAGTGGGGCAGTTTTTTTGACCGCCAGTGTACTTGCTCGTACTTTTTACAGTACTTTTGTTAGAACGACCAAATGTTTCCGAATCTTAATGTAATATAACCTAATCAGTGAGATACTGGAAGCTGGCCAGTATCTGCACTGTCACCGTGCCAACTAAATTTGAGAAATACTAAATTTATACTGATACGGCAACATAATTTTTGAAATATGTCAAAAATGTTCTTGATAAGAACTTGATGAATAAATTTCTTCCTTACAAAAACTTCAATAACAGAAATAACGAGGTACTGTTAATGGTAATAAAATGCAGAAATTCTTGCATAACATCCACTGCAATTATAACAGAAAGTTCCAGCGGTTCACAACAAGCTTCATTATATTAAAGTAACTGCATTTACTCTAAAATTAAATTTCCTCATTCTTTTTACTTCACCTAGAGAGAGAGTGTGCTAATAAAAATTATTTTACTACAATGTTGACTTACTTCCTGTTTCCTTCGCTTTTGCTAATCGATAACTTTAGAAAGTTTAACATATTTCTGAAAACTTCACTTCTATTTTTACTAACAATTGACTTTTAAATTACCTCATATCAACGGCTTTAAATAATGCTATGCACTTGTGAGCTAATTGTCATGCATTGAATACCAGGCTGCCTACAATTACAAACTTAAACTAAGAGCAGTCGCGTGAGTTCAAGGTTTGTATGCACCATGAAATTAGTTGAACTTTGACATGCGAAAGGTAAAGAGAATACAAATGGCCGCACCGGAAGTTCGCAGACGAATTTCTTTAAAAATACCTATGAAAGTAAAATTTTCAATTATATTCTTAGTTGTTTTGGGTAGTTGGGTAGAGTATGTTCTCCGATTGGTATCATGTCAAAAAAATGTTTGGTGTGGTGGGGATGGGGGTGCGGTGAAACCTAACTACGTAATGCATTGACCGATTTACATAATTCTTTTTTTGTTTTAAAGAGTATGCTCCCCAATTGGTAATAATGAAAAAAATTTGGGCCCAGGAAGGGGTGGCTGATTCTTTTCTAGCTCTACAGACTATGATCCCCCATTGCTAATAATGAAAAAATATATTCCTAGAATGGGATGGGAACAGGTAGAAGTAGTCTAACTTCGTAACGCGTAGGCAAAGTTGGATGATTCTTTTTCTGATGTCTAGCGTATGTTCCCCCATTGGAACCACGACACAATTTTAAACGGAGATTGTAGTAGGGAAGGTGTTGGATGTCAACTTGTTAACACGTAAACCGATTTGGATGATCCTTTTTATGTTATATAGAGTATAATCCCCCATTGTCAATATGAGGATAAATTTTACACTAGGGTAGTGGTGGGGGAGGGGTAGGCTAACTTCGTAACGTGTGGACCTGCTGTATACAGTATAATTGATAACAATTGTGTACCTAGAGTGACTACGATGATTCTCTGACTACAATAAATAAACAGCGTACTTCGAGTCGTATATATGGAGACACTTAAAAGTAAAAAATAAAAGTTTTTTAAAAAAAGTTGAACCGACTTCACAAAAAGCGCTAAAAAGCATAAAATAAATTTTAATTTAATCTATTACATTTTAAAGTCGGTTACTTATGATATTGCTCTCGCTGTCGGTGCCATATTGAGTAGTATTGAGACCGGCACTGACAGCGAGAATTAGGGATGGGCTGTACTGATGCGATATATCGATGTATCGATACTTTCTGCCTCGCAATCAACGCTTTAACCTCGATATTCTATTTACTCGATAATCACGAGTATCGATAAATTTTGTAACCGATACTCGCGACAGTATCGCGAAAATTATCATTTGCCCGCGAAATGAACTGGAAAGATAAGATTTTTGGTGCTTTTAACGCTTTTCTCGAAGATTTTATGACCTGGAAATATACTCGCCATAATACTACACAATTTTTGTCAGTTTTGACGTTATTTCGGAAATATGAACAATCCAAGTGATCCAAGTTATCAGCATATGTTTGATGCTAAAACGTTAAAGAGTTTTAATATCCCAGTTAATTTTTTTACCCAGTATAAATGACCAAATTTGGAATTGTCTTACCAAGTAAAATATGATTTTATACTTTTGTTGATGAAATCACATTCGATATGATTTTAATTTTGTTGACATAGAGTTATTTTTATATTATATGCGAAATCGCAATCGTAATTCAAACTGTACTTGTAGGTGGGCAAAAATGCACACACCCTATGGTGCATTTCGCAGGGCTACGGTCGGGACGGCTAGGGTAAGGGGAATGCGGTAAAATAGAATATCTAATTCCTGCAAGTTAGACAACAGCCCAGGGACGGAGTCTCCGAATTTATGGTTATTTATATATTCTATAAATGTAATCATTTGAATACCGATACTTTCCAGTCTCCTTTAATCCCCCGTGGGACATAGGGCGGAACAGTGTTTGCCAATTCGTAGCAAGAGTGTTTTTACGGGAGCGGGTTGCTAACCTCATAAACTCTGTTCTCGACCATCTCCCGTTTGCTCCTTCCGAAGAAGTACCCCAGGGGGCACCGCGGGGAGGTGGGATTAGGACTTGCTAACAGGGCTGCTATGTGTTCGGCTGCAGCGACTCTTTTCGGCATTTAACAGTCGGAAGTCACTACCCTCCGAGATCTATGTTAGCCGTTCGCCCCAACCGATACTTTCAATTATCGATAATTATTTTTCAATTTATCGATACTCTGGTATCGCAACATTCCGATACATTGCAATACCAAATATCGATATTTTGGCTGTCGATTCCCATCCCTAGCGAAAGTTATCTCGAGTATCGTGAAGCCCAAATTGGTAGTGATCGACAGAGGGCTAATGGAAAAAAAAAGTTTTTTTGCGTCCAATGAAGTATAACTATGGACGGGCAGGGCAGTAGGCTATTTTATTTTGAGACAACTTTTGTGATCAGTAGTAAAAAACCTTTTTTGCCTGCATTTTGTTCGAGTATTTCGCTAATACAAGAGAAATAACCAATATTATACACAGATTGCCTTCCCCGAAATTATTTTTTGTGATTTACTATTTCTCTGTACTCCTCGTATTTCTTAAGGGAGCAGTTTGCGTTTATTTCTTTAAAAAATTCGATTTTCTAAAAACATCATTTTCGTGTTATATATGTAGAATTAGGTAGAATTAGTGTACAAACTCTTATTTAGGTCGGACATCCCAAGAAAAGGCGATACAATATGAGGTTCGTGAGCGCGCACAAGTGGGAAAAAAAACTTTAACGCGTTTTTCTCGAAACAACGTTTTTTGACCTGGTTGACACGATTTTGGAAAAACTATTTAACCGATTGGGCTGAAATTTTCTGGTATTATTCAGCACATTTATAGTTTCAGCCTGAACTAGAATCATAAATATTTATTAATTTTTAACCCTTTTTTTAAACAATTTTAGTTGCAAAAAAAAAGCTCAAAAAATTCAAAAGTCCGCCATTTTGTTTTTTTAACCCAAAAGGTTCAATTCTAGTACCGGCTGTAGCCACTTACTTATATTTTAATATCCCGTTTGAATTTTTTGTTTCAGACGTTCCTGACCCGCGATATCTTGTCAACCAGATTTTTAGAGGGTTCTCTTATGACCGCCATTTTGTTGCCATAAATTAAAAAAAATTTTTTATGTAATTTAATATGTATAATTTAATGTACAAAATTATGAAACATTTGAATAAAATCTATTATAAAAAATACTCTTGAAAATATGTGCAATAAACCCAGACTGCCCCCTTAAAATAAAATGTAGAAATAAATGGTTGTTTTCCTCTGGAATGTGCTTAACCAGAATGGGTCGTTCGTCATTTTCTATTACATGTGTTTTCTTGTTTTGAATGTGTTTACAAATCTACCAACATAAGAACGCAATTGGCGCCAATTTGAAATCTTTTAAAATCGAAAATTTAATCGAAAATATTTTAGATCGGCGAGAACTCCTATATCTCAAAATATGAATATAAGATATATTATAGCGAATCACACTAACTATAAGATATTGATTAAAGAAAGGAAAATTTGCACTTTGAAACAGAAAGTTCACGTAGTCGTCATGTTGCTAGGTCCAAAATAAGTCAATGAATTGTCTACGAATTTGTCTTTTAGAGTTCAATTTAAGGTGCTCATAGGGAACAGGACGAACATACAAAAGTGTTTCACTTTGCGGCAGGTAATTTTGGCAGGTCTATCCGTCCATAGTTATAATTTATTGGTTGGATCTAATCGCTGAGGTCCAAATTATAATAGGTCTTCCATTCTTATTCTAGTTGCCGCTTTTGGAACATGAGGCACTGAAGAACTTCAGCCGATACAATCTCAAAGAATTCAAGAATAGACCAAAGTTTAAGGTCGGTTCCAAACCTGCAATCTACAACCCCTTTTGTGGTTGGAGTTCATTGGTGTTAATAAATTGCCATTAAAGCCAGTTAATACTGTCCTGTCGTTACTCCCCAAAATTTTAATGAAACTACAAAGTTAGTATCGATAAACAGTTTTTGACAAACTTCTTCAAAATCCTTTGTAATATACTGAAATAGGGAAATGTTATTAACGTAAATTGTGAAAAAAACCTTTTACTGACAAAATATTTTCTGGAAACTTCATTTTGACTTTAGGATTGATCATTTTAATGATACTGTACTACGACGAAAACAAGTAGGGAATCTTGTTAAGATTGCACGTACTGTTCAGGCAAACGCAGTACTCTAGAATGCAATTCAGCCACCGCAATTAAATGCTTCAATTGTGGAGGCGAGCACACATAATTTTCACACGACTGTTCAAAATGTGCGGACTACATTGCACTTAAAGAAAAAATTTTAAACAAAGCCAGCGCCAAGCGTCGAGTGAACATACAGCATCCGATAGCCGCAAACTTACCAGGCAATAATGACGAAAACTTCCCACCGCTAGCAACTGTGAGGAATGTAGTCACTATGCAATGGAATTTGCAAAAACAAAACGTGAACATAATAAAGTTGTCACCATCACTGCAAAACAGTTTGAATAATGAACTTTTTACTGCGGACGAACTAATAAAAATCGCCTCTGAATTAATGGTACAATTAAAATCAATTTCTTAACTTTATCGATACAATATTAAATAAAACATTCGTTTATGAAGTTCACAGAGCAAAAAAAATAAATACTTACTCCTGGATTATACAGGGTGTTTCAGATCTGTTGTACCAAAATGAAAGTGGTGATAGATCTCACCTAGATAAATAAAAAATTGTAGGGCAGGGGGGGGGAGTGGGAGTAATCTCAACCGCTTGGGAATAATAGGATGATTCATAAATTTGCTATTTTCATGGTATGCACATCACTATTTTATTTTTATGTTTTGATCAACTCCCAGAAGAGACATCATACAAACGCCAAGAACTATCCCAATGACCTTTCAACAATTGTCAACAATGTTGATCTTCTACCATTGCAGGTACAGTCTATTCCAAAAGTGATAAAAATGTTTTGAAATTACCTAAAATTCAGCATTTTTCCAAATTTTCTCCGAAATTCATGTTCTGCTTGTTATTATTTCTCTTCCCTTGTTTCTCGCTGTTTGCTGCCAGTTTTGTTCCGTTGCGTCCCTTAACTTATTTTACTTATTTTATTTTATATTTTGATTTATTTGGTCTCGTTACTATTTCTATCTTATTTCTTCTCTCAGTTTTGTTCTCTACTTGGTTTTTCCCGCATCCTATCTGGTTCCTACGACTCACCTGATTGTTTTCGGTCTCGCTCTGCTCTGTCGTGACTGTTTTGTTGCGGCTCTCATCATGGTCGTCTGTGATTCCTGTTCAGGGGATGATGTCGTCTGTGGCCTACAGCACCGTGCCATGTGTTGAAACTTGCGAGGAGCATGATGGAGGCGCTATCTGGCGAGGTTGACTCCTGCTCAAGTCGTTGGGGAAATCTCGAACTTTTTTCGTACGACGCCATCTATCTGACAGCCAAAATGGACAAATTGATGCACCGGACAAGACTCAACTGGGGGATTGCGGACGAGGGCTCTGGTGCTACGCCAGATGTTGCCTCTCACCCTTGAGCTGTTCCCCTAATGCCTGCTATACGTTCCAAATACTTGTTTCTTTCCACAATTCGCCCTGACACCTCTGAGCATGACATCGCTTTTCACATTTCCACTCACGATTTCGTCCCCATCGGCATGATTTCCTGCCGGAAAATTGGCCTCGCTAACCATACGGGTGAGCGCGCCTTCACACCCTCGTTTAAGGTCTTCGTTCTCGAAGAATATTTCTTAGCAGCCATCTGCCCAAACTTATGGCCTTTCGGCTCGACCGTTCGTGGCTTCGTCCCGAGAGCATGCCTCGGACTCAAAAAAATCGTCAGCGAGGTTTCCCAAACAGCGCTACAAAACTTCGCAACTGTTATCTGCTGCTAGCGCCTCCAATTTTGACGTGATCGGTCTCTCTGAAACCTATGCGGTATTTCCGACGTCGGGATCCTCGGGCCTAAGTTCCAGGTCTTAAGATGGGATCGGCATGCGGATTTGTGCGCGCCTATCCTTCTCGGCGATTTCAACCTTCCGGTGGCCGGTTGTATCCTGCCTCCCAAGTCTGAGGATCTCACCCGGTGAAATGCCAGCGCAAATAACTCATGCAGGTTTCTCGACCTGGTTTTCTCGACCGACCCAGATTGTTCATTCTTGCACGGGTATCGAAATCCGCTGATCCGGAGTCTTGCCAACATCCTGCTCTGCAAGTTCTTTTGTCATTCCATGTTGTCGCCCCCCCCCCCTCCCCCTTTTGTATGGCTGTTGCTTCAACTTCAGGTCTGCCAATTTCTTCATTGCCAATGATTGGCTTTCGGACTACTACTGGGCTGCTGTTCTGACTGAGCCGGATATTATCCAGCCCGTCCACTCTTTTTACGACGCCCTTTATACCTGTTTCACGTAGTGTATTCCGATCTCTTTTTCCTTTTCTTCCTCCTCGAGTTCGTCAAACCCTGGATTGATGACTATTTGAAACACCTTAAAGCTTGGAAAAAGTTTTCCTCCTCTAGGCGCGATAAGGACTATCTGGTTTACTATGACCTTTCTCGGTTTGCGGTTCTCCTCCGATATCCAAGCGCCATACAGCAGATTTATATCTGACTCGAGATCCACTTTTCTGAGTAGTCCCAGAGGTTCATTAATTCTAACCGACGCAGCGATGGACATCCTTCCTTCCTGAGGCTGGGTGACCGCGAAAGCCATGACTCTCTTGAGGTGGCAAACTTTCTGTGACCCTTACGATGACGCCGCCTCCACAGACTTCTGTCAATTGGCATCGTTTTCGCTCACATCCTTTAAATGCAATGAGCTGGTCCTCGACGACGCAGCCATATCTGATTAACTGTTGAATCTAGCCGATATGTTTTCATGCGGTCCTGACGGTGTCCCGGCCTCCTTTTTGAGAAAATGCTGCTCAACGGTCACTCCTGTCCTCTGTCATTTGTTTAATCCATCCCTGCGCTGTGGTCGTTTTCCGGGGCCCTCGAAAGATCCTGTTATAATCTTCCTTCACAAGAAGGGAGACAAATCAGACATATCTAACTACAGACCCATCGCCAATTTGTCCCACGCTGCGAAGGCCTTTGAAACCATGATCAGCGACGTCCTCCGCTTTCATTGTAGACCTTTCCTGGCTTCTATCCAGCTTCATGAAGGGTTAGTCAACCACCAATGTACGTGCATTACTGTCGAGTCGGGTATGTAGGTTGATGCGTATTCATCGACTTCAGCAAGGATTAATCATGGCATTTTCATTCAGAAGCTCTGCCTGCTTGGTTTTCCGACGTTCTTTGTTGAGTGGCTGTCATCCTACCTGAAATCTTGGTCACCTCTGGTGTGTCCCAGCATCCTCGGCCCGTTCTCTTCATAATAAAGATCAATGACGTCTCGTTATTCTTGCCCAGGTCCAGAATACTGTATTATGCTGATGATGCTAAAATCTTTCGCGCGGTCTCCTGTGTCGAGGACTGTGCTCTGTTGAGCTCTGATATGCGCATTTTTATCTTTGGTGCCCGAGTAATTGTCTTCCATTAAATATTATGTTCTTTTCGTGTAGGAGTCGTCCTATTTCTTTCAATTACTCCACGGACGGTTGCGCCTTGACTTGATCAAGGACCTGGGAGTGTTTTTTAACCTTCGAGGACCACGTGGACTACCTGGTTGGCAGAGCCAACCAAGAGTGTGACGATCGCTGTTTGACGATGCTGCTCTACTGAACTTTCGGTTCGGGCCAGTCCGGTTTAGGATCCTTTCTTCGCCATCCACATTAACCGAATTGAGTTAGTCCAGCGCAGATTCCTTAGGTTTGCTCTTCTCGGCCTCACTGGTACAATCCTACTTAAATCCCTCCTTAACCTGCTAAGCTTTGTCTGATTTCCCTTATCACGCTTCAAAAGAGACGTAAAATCTCCAACATTGTTTTTTTATATGATCTGTTGCAGGGGTGGATAAACTCTGGCGAACTACTCAATGACATGAGCTTCTTCGTCCCGGCCCGGACCTTGAAGAATCCTGACTTCCTCCATGTGCCTCACCACCGAACCTTGTATGGAAAGGACGAGCCTATCGACTCTATGTCACGGCTATTTAACGAATTTGCGACCCACAGCGCGTTCGGACATTCCAGGCTGCAGCTGAAAGTCCAAATTCAGAAAATCGTCGAACTATGATTACTTTCATCTTAGGTATAAATTTCAACCATGTATCGTATTTGTAGTATTAGTTGTATTAGTTTCCTTGGCGAATTTTTTATTAATAAATAAAAATATAAATAAGTAAATAGTACAACTCTTTTTTATTCTTATTAGATTGACCATCTTAGTACCTTTCCAAAAAAGGTACAACATGTCTAGGTAGAGCAAGGATTAAAAAAACTGCATCCTTAGAAATCCAGAAAACTCTGAAACGAGCTCGAGTGTCTTCAGTTAAAAGCTTGGAGGGTTGTTCAACCAGCAGGGTGACGTTCATATCATCATTTCCCATTTCAAGGACTCTGGAAGGATTTTACATTTTCTGAGCCAATGTTTGGACTGGTATCTTCGCCGCCCATTTAATAGGACCATTCATTTTGCCAAAAGTGCTTAACAGTCAAATTTATGCGGACTTTTTGGGAAACACACTACTAAATCTACTAGAGGGCATCACTCTAGATAATCTTAGGGTATTTCTTTTTTGGAAAGGTAATAAGATGGGCAATTTTATAAAAATAAAAAACCGATATATTAATTACACAAACTTCGAAGAAAATTTGGGAAAATGCACATAATGTTTGGTAATTTCAAAATAATTTTATCGCTTTTGAAGGTGGCTGTACCTGCAATGATAGGAGTTATTCTAGAAAATGTTGAAAAGGTCATTGGAATAGTAGTTTTTTAGCGTTTGTTTGATGTCGCTCGATTGAGTGAATCAAAAGATTAAAATTAAATAGTGTTGTACATACCACGAAAATTGTAAATTTATGAATAACCCTGTAACTCCCAAACGGTTGAGTCTGTCGGCCCCCTCCCTCCACCCCCTTCCATTTCTGTTTGGTATGTGCGATCTATCACCCCTTTTATTTCGGCACACCAAATCTGATATAGCTACATATGTCAACGATCACAAATAACTTTTTTCTAAAAATTAAATTACATAAAAAAACATACATTGATATGAACTTCTTTTAAGCAATTTGCTTACACAAATAAAATAATTAAAATATGTTTCTGTATACTTTGCACTCAACAAAAAGCAAACCAATAGATATTAATTAAATTTTTTGATTTGTTTACAAAATTTAGTTATATAATTTCTTAATTCATTTATTTTTTATTACGTTTCAGAAAAGCGGCTACAGAAATAATTTATTTTCATTAAGATTGCAATGCTAAAAAATGATTAACCTAGAAGATTTGCCAAGAATGGAGTCCTTATCTCCATTACGAGAAACCGATTCCCCACAACAGTTTGGTTGCCCCCGTTATATATCTCAGGTAAGTCAATTTGAAAAGTTTTCTTAAAATTTAAACAAAAGCCTGATCGATTTGCTGAAGAAAAAAACAACGAGAAGCTAACTCGACAGTAAGTCATTGATCATTTGTCCTTTCTCAAAAGAATTTCACGACCACTGAACTCTTTCCGACAGAACAGAAGTGCAGTGGGATTTTATTGCCAACAATTTCTACGTGTTATTTATTTCTTGTTTGCTTTGCAAAAATTGGGGAGAAAAGTGAATCAGACCAGACGTTCACATTACCAAGTTCATAAAACTCTGCGATCATCTCCAGATCTGTCCGGATCGCACGGTCGGACAGAAATTCGAATTTTCAAAAAATATATAAATTTTTTCTAAAAATATAAAAACTTCATAAGAGCTTTCAATCTAATTTCGTCTTTGTTTCAATCGGTGCTCAACTTTTCTTCGATGAAACGTGCCTTGGAAATCCATAAACAAAGGTTGAACTTTGATTTGTTTAGTCGCCTTAATGGTAATTATTGTATGAGGCAGTACTAAACGCACTCAACTGTAAAAATAGGCTTTTGATTACTTATTCGCATTCATACCCCGATTTGCTGGTCACCTAATTATCTCGACGATAGCAATGTTTCACAGAATTGCATTCATAAATCACTCCAAATTGCAAGACTTCATTTAACCCAGATAACACATTTTCTGCAATTTTCACTCATTTCAATATTCAAAATAGAGAAAATTTACTCAAGTGGAAAATTTAGGTGTTCTCTTTGATTTATGAACGAGGTCGCACCCGTTTTTTGGAGACAACTCAGGGAAACTCATGCATAAGCTCCTTGGCACAGTTGGTCTAGTTTTAGTTAAGTGTAATTAATTGTTGTTTTTTACCCAAAATTTCATGAATTTAAATAAAAGTAAAACATATCTGTAGTTATTTTATCTAAAGCAGTTACAATACTTTTATATTTGTATATTAAAGCTGCCACCCTTACTATGGTTTGGTAAATTTTACCTGACTTTGAGTCGTTTAAATAGTTAAGCAATTAATAAGTTAGGGACCAACGGATGTTGACTACCTTCCACCTCTTGTTACCGCCCTCGCGCTTAGAGTTGTTCATTAAACATTGAGCGCAACGAACTATTCCAAAATGTTATCGAACAGATCGCTATTAATACCGCAACGCAATGTTATTATAACAGTTGGGTTATATTTTGACGTGGGGAGGTGGAATTCTTCAACAGTCACTCAAATTTACAGCGTCGATTAGTAGTGCACGAACGTTTAACTAAAAAATTTGTTTTTTATGGTTATATGTGCCTCATCGGACAAAACGAGCCATGTGGTAGAAAAGATTACATACCAATTAGTCTCTCATCCTTCATGCTCAAAGTGTTAGAGAGGCTACTAGATGTGCACATAAGAGAGGTAGAGCAGAGCTATCACATTTCAAAAAACCAGTATGCCTACACTAAAAAAATTGGTTGAAAGGCGCTGCACGCAGTGGTCTCGGTGATTGAAGGATCATTGGAGTTGAAGAACTACACCCTGGGAAGTTGAGGGAGCCTTCAATAACGTTAAGACGAAGGTCATCTATAACCGGCTAAGGAGGATGGGTATTAATAAGGGCCTCTATGGCTGGATCGATTCTATCACCACTCCTGTGGTTAGTGGATATGGATGAAATCCTGGATATACTAGACAAGGAAGGTTTCACAGTTTCTGCATACGCTGATGATCTGGCGATATTGTTATCCGGTTGATTACTCACAACTATCAACAAGAGGCTCGAGTATGCTCGAAAAGCTGGCAAAATCGAACAGTGGACTGAGCGTTAACCCCTCAAAGAAGACGCTGTGCTTTACACTAGAAGGAAGAAAGTACCAGATTTAGGGCTCTCAATACTGATAGGGAAAGGTCTAATTCTTTCTCGGGAAGCCAAGTATCTAGGGTTATTACTAGACTCTAAACTTAACTGGAAGAGGAATATAGAAGAAGGCATAGCGAAAGCAAGTGTGGTCTTCTATGCGGGTAAGAGAACCTTTGGGGTCAAATAGGGATTAAAACCCAAGGTAGTTCATTGGATGTACACCGCAATAGTCAAGCCGATTCTTTGCTACGGCTCACAAGTCTGGTGGACAGCAATGGATAAGAGTAGTAGTTTAGAAGCGGTATGTACAAAGAGCTGCCGCTCTGTGTATAACTGGGTGCTTGTGAACTACGCCCACAGCGGCTTTGGAGGTCATGCTCGATCTATTTCCACTGGATATATGTATACTGTAGAAGTATAGCAGCAACTAGTACAGGCAGACTGAAGCCTATGGGTTGCTGGAAGGAGAGGATAAACGGGCATTCTAGCATTTTTTGGAAGTTTGACTGCAACGACAACAGAATAGACTCGGTCTATCGGGTCTCTGGTATATAACCTTCAATAGGAGCAATACTAGGCTAGGAATGAAGTAGAGATAGGAATGAAGAGAGTAGAGATCTCCATATATATACGGATGGATCTAAAACGAGGAAAGTACAGGAGCAGGAGTATACTCCGGCAAAGGGCAATTGCAAGAATCATTTAGACTGCCAAACAAATCTGTCTTTCAGGCGGAAATAGCTCCGATTCACCATAGGACTCCGCATATATACTGACAGTAAGGCGGCCATTAAGGCACTGGAAGCTGTTCTGGTAAAATCGAGGCTAGTGCAATTGGGCAAGAGCAGCCTAGAGATGATTTCCAGATATCACAGGGTAACCCTTTGCTGGGTGCCCGGACATAGGATTATCCTAGGCAAAGAGAGAGCTGATGAATTGGCGAAAAAGGGTGCTGAAATAGATAGCTCCGATGCGATCACCTATGTACATAAAAATACCGATCAAAAATCTTAAGGTAGACATTACCAGTGATCAGAGACGGATTTACCCATGTGTGATGTGATGTGGCCCAAGGGCACGCAAAACGCTGTACCACTTTGATTTAATTACTATTTTCCCCTTTTAGATGTTTTCATTGTCTCTGTGTTTATTATTGTTTTATTTATTTATTATTGCTTTTTACCTTTATTTCACGTTTGTTAAGTTAAGAATAATGAATTTAACAGAATCCGAAGAATTTTAACAGAATTTAAAGATTTGACAATGCATAGTTGTTGTTTTCGCGTGCATTCTACAACCACTTGAGACCCCCGGCCCCTGTACTAGCTACCTGTAAAATTACAAAGGTTAAGACATCTCTTTTGAATGAAATAAAAAGCCGATGAGGGAAAACCTTGTGGAAAACCATTTCATCTTTTGTTTTAAGATATTATAGCCCAGGGATATTGTACTAATAAATAATAAATTAAATTCCTTTATCTTTTTTTAGTTGAGGTCTGGGGCCCCCTTTGAGCTGTGGACCCTAGGAACGTGCCCATGGTTGCCTTTGGGTAAATGCGCTACTGCTAGTGATGCCTACAAGAATGCTAATCATCGGTAAATAAACCGTTGCATTGCCAGACAATTGTGGCCTGAGTACAGCAAGAGGCGAATTTAAGTACTCCTTAATAGTAGCAGAGCCGCCACCAGGAATCTGGTAGGGGCTTTAACGGGACATTGGACCATAGGTAACCATGCCAGAAGGCTGGGTTGAGCAGCAAATTATTTTTGCCGGAGCTGTAGAGATCCGAAGGCAATCGAATCAAATCGACATGTGCTCTGCGAGTGCCCTTCACTGGCGTCAAGAAGAAGCAGGCTACTGGGTAGTTTGTTCTTCTCAGGGCTTGTGGAGCTGCAGGGCATAAAGCTGAAAACCTTACTGAGATTACTGAGCAGAATGGCTATAGAGCAGGAGCTCAAGTAAGGCCAGATTCTAATGAATCTATAGGATACAAAGGACCCTTATAGCGGCCAAAGTAAGGCAGAGTGAAGATGTCCCTCATCAATGGAACGAGTACTGCATTAGACGAACGCAAACGGACTATGATATAAGCCATTGTATTTGACTAAGTGAGACGGAAAATGTTTTATTTGGTGTTAGCCCGCAGAGTTACTACGGTCGTTAACCTTGTAACATGAGAATCTTGTTATTGTATACTGATAACACTTTAAAAGATAACGAATATTATAATATCAATCATCATCGGTAGTGGGATAACGTATTGGTTTTCCGTACAAAAGCGCGCAGCGTATATAACAAATTGAAAGAATTTTGATGTTATTCCGAAGTAAACTTGTATAACAATATGGTTTTGTTTTCTTTTAATATTTGCTTCCCCTTCAGTGTAAATGTCCGATTTTTTCCGACTTCAAAAAACCTAATAAATGTTCCTTTGGTAGACGTCATTTAAATTATTTACGTGGCTGACTACATAGTAGCAGATTTTATTAAGTCAATAAGTTAAGGTAATTTTGTAATAATTATATTTAAGTTAAAAAAGAGATGTGGATAGTGGAACGTGCAGTGACTACACTTCTTTCCGACGACAACGCAGTTATGTGTGGGAGAATGTAGCACGACAAATCGGTTCTGATACTAACTTGCGTTGACCAGCGAACTGCTGACGATGCATTTCCTATTCCACTGGTCAGGTTAGATCTTGATCTATGTAGCCTGAGCGTTTGGACGAGACTTTCAGAAATAAAATTCAACTGAGAGGCGGAATTTAGCATAGCCCTCTCTCTCCTACAATTTAAAGTAGATTCCGAACCACTGACAACAGATAACAACAATTAGGTTGAAAAACTGCCTTCCATGGATAATGACGCTTGTAACGTCAATCCTTTCGTTTGCTTGATTTGCAGTTTAGCGTTAGCATTTTTATGCAACAATGTGTTATGTGGCATGGAACAAATTCTACATCTTGAAGAAGATTATCTTTTAACACTATGTCCATTTGATAAACAATCAATCCACAATGCCTTATTTTTGACTTGCTCAAATCAAGATAGCACAGAAAGATCTAGGAATTTTGGGCATTTATGTATTGAATGACTGGCCTCCTTACAGAATAGACAACCCGATTTAGCTGTTGCTAAGGATGTAGGATTCGTAATGGCTTTCTTTCTTGTCAATGAAATGGATTGCTTATACGACGATGACGGCGGCAATTCGAAGTTTTGATCAGCTTTGCTGTCTCTAGCTGCAAGAAATTGACAGTGATTACTTAAAGCTTTCACACAGCCTTGCCAAGATGGTAATTTGGAATGTTCTATCGATTCTTCGAATTTGCTCATCGATTCAGCATTAACTAAGTGAATAATAAGCGCATACAAGAAGTCGTAACTGACATGAGAAAATCTTAGATACTTTAGGTAAATTTAATAGGTCAATAATGCTGAAAGGCGCTCTTGAAATATTAGCTACTTGTTTTCTTACCTTGCTTTTAACTGTTCTAATGCCTTCAAATGACTTGACCGTTCGTAATGCCGCGCCACTTAAGCAGCTGAGCAAATTATTAAATTTCTCTATCGATCTTAAGGTTTTATCCGAATCTACAAGTTTCGTGAATTAGGATACTTGTTTTTAACAATCGCGGAGTTATCTTGAAAAGAATTTGAATTTCGATGATCAGTCTTAGTTGCTAATATTTTAGATTTGATAGCACAATATAAAGGGTGCTTTCATTAATGCATATTTGCGTGCGCAAATACGCGCAAATGCAAGATATTTGCTTTCGTGACATTTGCAACAAGCCATTTTGCGCCTGTATGCATGCATGCATTAATGAACTTCTTTGGCCATAATTACAAATGGTATTAATTATTTCTACAATTAGTTAAATTACAGTACCCATTTTAATATGAACTAAATACTAGTAAATAAAAGCAGAACCGGCGTTGGCTTTCCTAAAATTTCATTCTTCTTCTTAAATATAAGAGCCGCACGCAGTTAAAAATGTATGCAGAACTTGCGCTCATTTGCTTCGCACGTTTGAATTAATGAACCTTGTGCAAACGCATGTTTTGATTTCTTGCTTTAATGAACTTTATGCAAAAGCAAATATGCGCAAACATGCATTAATGAAAGTACCCAAATTCTCTATTTCTCCTCTGATTTTAAATTCAATAACATCGTCTTTTCTATGGAGGTTTGATAGAATAATATTTACTTCAAATACCATTCGGGAATCCCCAACCGCCATTCTAACTCAGGATAAGTTAAAGTGCTTGGCTTTGTCTGGAAAATATTTTTAATTCTAGTTATGGAGTCCTTTGCAGTTGAGTTTTGAGATCTGCGAGTTCAGTCATCCGCACTTTTAAGAATTTCCTCAACGAGGTCCAATAAAACTTTAACTGTCTATTATTAATGAAGAGTCTATCTGTTATTAAGGATTTAAAGTAGACTTGCAACGAATATTCGGTTACTATTCGGTATTCGGCCTATTCGGCTGCTTTTATTATATTCGGCCGAATACCGAATATCATTCGGCCGAATACCGAATACTTAAATAATATATTTTGTCATAGAGAAATAATTGGTAAAATGAAAAATTAAAATCGATTGATTACGTATATATTCATATTTTCATTTCTGTTATAATCATTTAAGTAGTCATTGGTGCATAACACAGGTACATGATCATCTTCTGAATTGGAAAAATGGAGGATTCTATGTATTTGAATTATTGTGGTAATCAAAATTTAGAAGGGTAAGGTTCTCATTTCTTTTATAATCATTTATTAAGTAGTCATTGGTACATAAAACAGGTACATAATTTAATCATTTTCTGTATTAAACAAGTTAAGAATTTTTCTATGCATATGAATTATTTTCATAATCAAAATTTAGAAGGGGAAGGTTATGGTGCAGAAAGACTAACTTTTCTGCATTTTTAGGAAGTAGTTTACTTCTTTTTTTCTCGTAGACCATCCCAACTTCAGAGAAAAGGCGCTCTGAATAAACACTACTTCCTGGCGCCGACAAATATTTTGCTGCAATCTTAATCAAACACGGAAATTCAAATTTCCTTGCTTGCCACCATGTGTACGGGTTGTCATGACGTGATATATTACTAATATTTAAGAAAAGATCCATTTCTGTTGAAACTGAATTTTTTTCTGTTGATGTGTTTCCAGAAGCTGTGCTTTTTTCTGCTATCAGCTCTTCGAAGCAATCCATAAAAGTTGAGTGAATAGTTTGATTTAGACTTTGCTCTTCAGTTCTCATCCTCTTGGCCAAAGTAGGGGACGAACTCGCGCTATCGTCGCTTGTTTCTTCACAGCTCATTTTTATGCTATCGATTAATACATACTGCTTCACTTTTTAACCGACTTCCCAAAAACAAAGAGGTTCTAAGTTCGACGCGTATTTTTTTTTTTGTTTTTTTTTTTTTTTGTTTTATGTCTGACCGGGCATAACTTCGTAACGCGTCGACCGATTTTGATGATTCTTTTTTTGTTGGATAGAGTATGTTCCCCGATTGGTACCATGTCAAAAAAATTTTTGGTAGGAAGGGGGTGGGGGGTGGGGGTGAAACCCAACTTTGTAACTCGTGGTCCGATTTGGATGGTTCTTTTTTTGTTGTACAGAGTATGATCCCCCATTGCTAATAGGAGAAAAAAATTTTGGCCTAGGGTGGGGGGAGGGGGGAGAGGTAGTCTAACTTTGTAACGCGTGGACCGATTTGGATAATTCTTTTTCTGTTCGATAGAGTATGTTCCGTAGTTGGATCGAGAAAGGTAGCAACCAAATGATTTTTACTCGTTGTAATGTCTTCAAATCGTTCTTGTAACCCTTGTTGTATGACGAGTATTGCCTGGCTTAATTTGGGTGTTAGCTCTTTTGACGTGCTCATTTTATTGTAATATCGCATTAAGGTAGCAACATACGGAATAATTTCAGAAATGCAAGCGTAGCCGGAACTTGTAAGTTTTGTTATCTCCTCAAATGGTTGCAATAATTTTAAAAGATGCTCCAAAAGCTCCCATTGTGCAGCAGTCAAATTGGCAATATGACAGTCCGTCAGATAGACAGAAATGGCTCGTTTTTGTTGCATTAGCCTTTCGAGCATATAATATGTAGAGTTCCAACGCGTGCTAACATCTTGGACTAATTCATGTTGAGGGAGACCCAAATCTTTTTGGACAGAATGCAGTTTTTCTTGTGCAGTACCAGAATGATTAAAATGAGTTACGATTTTTCTACCTGTAGCTATCATTTGAGTCACATCTAACTGAACCTTTAGACAATCATTGACAATCAATTGAATAGTATGAATGAAACAACGTGCTGAGGCCAACTCTGCATCACTAACAGCTTTTACTATGTTTCGTCCATTATCATGAATAACAATATGAATTTTTTCACGGATGTCCCACAAATTTGCAATTTCTTGTAAACTCATAGCTATATTCGTTGCTGTGTGTTGTCCCTCAAAATGCTTGATGCTCAATACTACATGTTTGAGGTTGAATTGGCGGTCAATAAAATGTTCTGGAATCACATTGTCTGAAAAGTAAGGACGACTTGGTATATTGTACCGCGGCAAAGCGCTATTAATCAGTCTTCTAAAACCAGCCCTTTCTACTATATTTACTGCCTCATTATCAAGTGCGATCATTTCAGCAATTAACACATGGTACTTTTTTGCCTTGGGGTCATTAATATCCCATAGTTTATTAATTTCTGCACATTTTTCAAGAGTTAATTGTTTTTTTGACGTTGAAGGTTTATTACTTACATTCGTATCTTGATTTTTAGTTTCTTGCCCCTTAGGGAACGTGGGTACCAACTTATGATATTCTTCATTGTGTTTATTTTTTAAATGATTTAACATTCCCGATGTTGTCGCCTTTCTTCCAACGCCACCACGAGAAATTTTTATTTCGCACAGTTTACACACGGCACTTTTTGGGTCATTTACATCATCCTCGAAGTATGCCCATATAGGCGATTTTTTTTAAAGGCCATAATCGATTTTTTTATTATTTAATTGTTTATTTGTTAAATTTCACACTATCACACTTACAAACAGATCAAAACTAAGAGAGCACAATAAACTGTACTTAACGTAATACGATATCCACGAAATGAACTTGTCGAAACATGCAGTGCGTTAGCAATATACCGCGCAGAGCAACAGCGGGCGCGCGGGCGATGAGTACATTAGAACAAAACAAAGGAGCGCGAAACAATCACGTCTGTACAAGTTTTTGGCGCTAATATCCAGCCGAATACTTTTGCCTAATATTCGGCTATTCGGTCAGGGGCCTCGCCGAATATTCGGTATTCGGTATACTGCCGAATATACTATTCGTTGCAAGTCTAATTTAAAGCAAACGTATTTACTGGCACTGTGGTCACTTTATGTATTTGCAGCACTCACTAACGTGCTATCAAGTAAATATTAGTACCCAATATAAAACCTGTATAAATTGTGTTCACGTATTCATGTATAAATAGATCTTCCTAGAACAAGCAACAGTTAAATGTTCCAATTCACCCTATGGCATTCAAGAATTTACTTATTTTGTTATAATTTACGCAATTCCGAAATATATGCGACAACTATACGTGCTATGATAATATAAATGCATTTTATTTAAAATAAACAAAAATTCACTTGCTAAATTTTACTTAGCTGCAGAATATAATTCATTCAATGAACTGGGAATCTCAATGAACTGGGAATCTTACACGTAACGTTCAAATAAGTAAAAATGTTACCTTTGATAGTCCGAAACTCTATGCAAGATTATATATGCATGCTATTTAAGCACTTATTGTACAGAAATTAACGTAGGGAGGAATATGATTTAGAACAATTTCCCTGGACGATTTCAAAAATCCAACGATGATTAAGATATCATTCTGGTTTATAACTTTCAAAAAATCAATTTTTTTTACATTTTTCGAAAGTATATATATCTAAAAGTATTGTGTTAAAATTTTAGAGTGATCGTAGCAATCTCACTATATTATATTGCGATCTTTTGCTACTTCTATTACCTAAGCGCCCTTAAAAAAACTACGGGTTTCTCTCAAAACTATGTTTTTCTGGTCGGCGACCGTGATTTCTCCGGAACCACTAAACTGATCCTCATGAAATTTTAACCACATATTCTACACAATAAAAGCTTCAGCGCATTCTTCAACCAAATCAATAAAAATTGAGTATTTGATTGCTGAAATGTTAGCTTTATCAGAACTGGTGGTTGGAATTAGGGTTCCAACGATTGATGGACCATATTGTTCCAAATTATGTTCTAAAAGGCAGTAAATATTGTACGGACCTTGTTTGCAGCGGCTTTACGATTAAGTGTCATCAAAAATTAAAAAAATGTTACAAGATTTTGAGAAAGTTTCCTTCACATCAGATATCTGGTCAGATTCTTCATCAGAAATTTCATTGTTATCCTTAACATGTCATGGTATTACTAAAGATTTTCAACGAAAAAATATCGTTTTGAAAGAGGAAGTTCTTGAAGAACGTCACACGGGAGATTATTTTTCGGAAACATTTCAAAATATGTTAGAAGAATGGGGAATTCTGAAAAAAAATGTGCACTGGATGGTAAGAGATGGGGGGGCTGCAATATGAAGCGCGCCTGTTATTTATCTGAAATACATAATATCGACTGTACAGCACATCAGTTACATTTGGTTGTTAAAGAAGCTATTAAAAAAGTTGATACAATCTCCGTGTCACTTACAAAATGTAGGAAAATTGCAGGACATTTCAACCATTCCACAATGGGAAAGCAAGAATTACAAAAAATACAAGTTCGACTCAATCAAAAAGTTTGAAAAGTTTTGCAAGACTCACCGACACACTGAAATTCCAGCTATTATATGTTGGAAAGACTTGATTGCATCAAGGATTCGTTGTCGCTTTATTCTTCTAATAATAAAATAGAACAATTTGATACCGCTGACTGGATTTTAATTCAAGAATTAATAAAAGTACTGAAGCATCTGGAAGACACTATAAAAAAAATTTAGCTCACAAAACACATGTATATCTGACGTTATTCCTCTAGTACGAGCATTGAATAAAATCTATGACGAGATCCAGGAAAGTCTCAATATCACTGAATCCGCCGTTCTTGATTTTGTGTCTGCTTTGAAGAATGAATTAGATTATCGTTTTTCTGAAATTGATAAAAATTTATTGTTTCAAGTAGCCACATTTTTAGACCCACGGTACAAAGGTAAATTTTTCAGTGATATTCTCATAAAAGAAATAAAAGAGAAATTGCTTACAACTTTAGAAACTGAAGTAAATCTCACAGCAACTACAATAAGTACTGAAGACAAACCAATTACTGTTAGAAAAGAACATTGCCAGAGTCTAGAAGAGTCTATTGCTAATATGTTAGATAGTGATGATGACGATGAGCAATCTGAAAATCAAATATCAGATACGAAAGCTAATTTGCTTATAGAATATATGTCAGAAAAAAGATTACCAAGAGATCAAGACCAGCTAAAGTATTGGCAAATTAACAGTAAAAAGTTTTGAGGTCTCAGCAGGCCCGTAGAGACAAAATTCGGGCCCGGGGGGTACTACATACGGGCCCCCCAGCGAAACGAATTTCTGGCCCGGCACTTAGCGTTTACGGGCCCATATACAATCGAGTGATTGACTTTCAGTTTAAAATCTGTCTAGTATAGTACACTTTTTCGATCGTGAAGCATTTTTTTATATAATTAAAATGGAAAAAATTTTCTGTTGATGACTTAGATGACGGGGCCCCTTTCAGAGCCCGGGCGGTTTACCCCCTTCGCCCCCCCCCCCTGTCGACGGCCCTGGGTCTCAGTCACATTGCTCGCACATATTTATCATCGCCTTCAACAAGCGTTCCAAGTGAGCAATTTTTCAGTGCAGCAGGAATTGTTTATGATCCTCATCGTAACAGACTTTTGGGGGACACAGCTGCCAAGTTAGTATTTTTGAAATACAATTTACCTTTACTTAATTTCAATTATGACTTATAATTATTTTTTAAGTTCCTCTAATTGTCACTGTGTTTTTAATCTAATGTTAACACTTTATGTGTCACGCAGTATTAATTTACTTAATTAGAATAATCATTTAATTAGAATTTAAAATATTACGAAAATTTAAGTTTTGGTTTTCTCATTATAAAAGTGATATTATAATTGTCTATAATATTTAAATATTTTATTATTTTATTAAGCTTACCACGATTACATGGTGGCACAGAGCAAAACTTAATGTGATAAAGACTAAGCTTAGCAGACTGCAACGTATGGCCTGCCTATGCATCACTGGAGCCATGCGCAACTCGCCGACGGCTGCACTCGAAACCATGCTAAATATTAAACCTCTACATATAGAGGTTGAAAGCCTGGCTCTGTGTGCGGCCTACAAAGCCGGTCTCCTCGGGGAAAACATAGGTAAGGGCCACACGACAATAAGGGAGATTCTTGAAGCCACACCTGAGTTGGCCATGCTAACTGATCAGATACCGGCAAGACTCTCACCATTTCAACCACCCTTAATACGGGTGGAAAAGCGTGAGACCTGGATGCTTCCAGCTGTCCATCCAGGGGAGCTAGTATGGTATACGGATGGATCAAAGACTGAATCAGGTGTTGGGGCAGGGGTCTGGAGCGACTCTCCTCGATTCAGTTTATCACTGGCCCTGGGAATATATACCACGGTATTCCAGGCTGAGATCTTCGCCATACTAAAATGCACCTACGAGAACCTAAGAAGAGCCCATAAAAACAAAAGGATCTCAATCTTCTCGGATAGTCAAGCTGCAAAGCAATTGCTTCATCTACCACCAGATCAAATCTGGTGTGGGAATTCCAAAGGAACCTAGACGCACTGTGTAGAATTAATCAAGTAAGCTTGATCTGGATACCGGGACATCAGGGCCGGAGCCGGTCTGTGGAATACCTCTCTGCACAGCTAAAAGACTAATAGCAAACCTCGCAAATGAGGGGCATAGTCTGTATTGGAACAATATTGAGGGGCACGCTCACTCAAGAAGCCTTATACCCTCACCGTCGCCGGGTATATCCAGGGAGCTCCTCAAGCTGAGCAGGTCGGCTGTTAGAACTCTGGCAGGCCTACTTACCGGCCACTGTCAGCTAAGGAAGCACCTGGTGAGGATAGGCAGAGCCATCGACCCCACCTGCAGACTCTGTCTGGAGGAGGATGAGACCCCATTACATGTGTTATGTGAATGCCGTGCAGTAGCCAGGAGCAGATTTAGCCTATTCGGGAAACCAACCCTGGTACCGAGCGGGCTGAATGACTGCCAACTGCGGGAGCTGTTGAACTTCTTCGGAGGGACCGGCTTACTATATGGAGTTGAGAGGGTTAGCACAATAGGCCCCAGTGGCCGCGGCGCTTGAGAAACTCACACCTCCAAATCTAATCAAATCAAATCAAAAATCAAGCTTACCACGAAGATTTGCAATATAAAGGTGCCAAATATTTGATTTTAAGAAATAAAAAATAATCTGAATGGATAAAAATAAAAAATAATATATAGAATTTCATCTATGAATTGAAAAGTAATAAGGTAAAAGATCCGCCAAAAAGTAATGGATACGGACACGGACCTTTCTTCTCCCTCGGATACGGATATCCGGCACATCACTAATCAATATTAATAATAGTTTTTTCATAAAAAATTCATAAAATTAGCCTTTTTCGAGCGTCTAACCAAAATGATCCCTTCAGTTTGCAGCAATATATTAACCTTTATCCCCAATAAAATAGATACATAAATTTGATGATCCAACGACGAATAACTGAGTCAACTTTATCTTTACCCTACTACTCCAGTGACGAGATAATATTCTGCCAACACTTTGATAAATTTTCACAGAAATAACTTAATTTTTTAGTATTTTTCTTCATTGGCGCCCGAGCAAGGAGTACAAGCTTTTTTAGAATTTGATGCGACGATTAAACCAACTAAAACCGTAACTGTAATTGACAAGCTGAGAGTAAAAATGACTTATCTACATGGTCAAATTTTGTATACAATTAACGGTCTAAGCCAGTGATTCCCAAACTTACTATGCCCATGGACCCCTTTTTATAGCATAAACCTGACCATAAACCCCATGAAAGACCTCTACATAACTGCATAATAGAAAAAATACAAATTTAACTTTGATGTCTTGAATGGTAAATGGTAACGTAAAAATAAAATATGAATAAAATATTTTGATATTTAAAGTATTATTTATTGAAATTATAACTTTTGTTTTAAAATACAAAAACACATTTTTGTTTTCCAATGAGATGGGTGAACCTGATGTGATGATATGAGATTATTTTATGTTTGTGAGTAACATTCGTAAGGCTCCACGAACACTAATTTACGGTCGTTTTCTTTGTTTTTATGATGCTCATAACTGCACTCAATCCACGCTCTACTAAATAGAAAGACGGGAAAGCAATCAACAGCTTCTGTACAGTGACCCATAATGCAGGATTTAATTTTGGTATTCGTTTTTGTAACCAGAATTTGTGGTATCCTTGTTTAAACGCTGGTTTCAGCTTCCTATTTGTGGATAATTCATTAAGTTGCTCCTATATTAGTATAGATTCATCTGAGTTCGTGGATCCACTTCCAAAAGGATCCAACATCCAATCCCAAAATGTTGACAATAAGCAAGCAAATCTTCATCTCGTTTTGCAATTTTGAAAGATTTGGAAACTGAGAGTATTCTCCTCTTCCCTCCCCTTCCTCTTGGCACGACTCTTTTATAGTGCCATATTTTAGACAAGTTATTGCATGTAGCGGCGAGATTCCGTTCCTGTTTAACCCAGTTGCGTTTCTACTTATCGCTTGAATACTGAAAATAGTTTCTGTTGATGAAGACACTTAATTTAAGAAAAGCAACATTTCTTGGAACTTTTGTTACTAATATCTACTGAAAGTAAAGCTTTTTAAAAATATTTTTAATCATTTTGTACTGAAATGCAAATAAATATACTTAATTATTACCCAATTATGTTTCACAAGTACCAAAATAAAATAAAAAAAATGTCCAAGCTGTCACGTGAAATATGGGTGTAATATTGCATTCTTAAGGTGTTTCAAAACATTTAAGATGATTTTCTGCCCACGCGAATATAATCCATTTTTTTTAAACTACAAATAAGGTTTAGAAAAAAGTACATACTTACGCGAAAAGCTTATAATCAACGCACAAAAATGTAAAAACAATTCCAATAATTCAAATAAACCAAAGTGCCAGTGAACTCTAATCACCTGCTACCTGTACTCGCTTTCTGGCAAACTGCTTTCAAATGTATATGAAATATGTCGCGATACCGGCGATTCATTCAAAACTTTTCACCACATCTTGCACGACGCACAGGCCAAAATCTCATGAGATTCGTGCCCCTCTTCAGGCGGTGCTGCCAATGTTAGCATTTTGAAACGGAGAATATATCGACATGCGGCCGGGGCCAGTGAATCATATCGCGCTAGCAGCTGTAGTGGAATTGACGTGCAGTAATCGTCTGTCAAACAAAGCAAAGGTTTTGTCCAGTTATTGCGAGAAAACAAAGAAAACGAAGTAATAAAAATCGCGATAGATAGTTAATTATAATTAATATATGCAAAATACTCGACGTGGTCGCGATTCATTAGTGAAGTGGTGTGTTAAAAAGAAAAGAAATTTGTGAACTTAACAAGATTCGGTAAACTCATATACACAGTGTGCTATTAAGGTGTGTTTGTGCAATTTAGTGATGTGTTGCTTCCAGTTGGAGGCCGAGAATTGCCCAATTTTAAGAAATAAGTGACTAGTTACTGTTGTAAGGTGACTTTTGTGCGGATCTTAAGATGTTTTATGTCATGTCAACGATCCGTACAATTGCGAAATAAGTTACGTACGCAGAGAAAGTAGAGGGAACTTGTTTGGTTACAATTTTGTGACAGTCATTTTCTACGCAACCACCTAAAGGGAATTCTATTTTGTAGGTGTTGGTGACGTATAGAAGCCTACAGCTGCAATAATTTCCTATCGGATTTACAATTTTGACGGATCGAATTGAAGTTTGCTAGTGTGGTGCAGTGGTGAATTCTGATTAGAATTTCTTGGATTAATTTTTTTATGGTGTGCTCCTTCGCCTGTCAGAGAAGCGCGTTTTCTTCAAAACAAATCGAAAATAGAAAAATAATTTTGTTTTTGGTTCTAAAATGTTAGAAAATAACAAACGGTGATGAAGTGGGGCTTCGCAGACTATAAAATGCGTTGCCCATTAAAGATAAGCTGAAATGAAAATATTTACACATTTTCAGTGGGAAAAACAAAGTAAAAGTTTTGTGCGTTCACCAAATTACAAAAGCAAGTTCTTTGATTGACTGCCAACACGGCAATTGACTATTTTTCAAGTTCAAGGTCGTCCGAAATTATTTTTAACTCGGAGTGAAAACAAAGAAATCTCCGATATTTCTCGCTCACTTACAGCTGTGATTTTTTTTTATATTCTTCTTACGTTTAGTTATTAATTTTAATTTTCAAGTTCGTTGGACTGACTGACTAGGATAAAAAAAAGAACAAAATGATTTCTTTCAAGAAGTCGTACGCGGAGCAATTGCTCCAATTAGCTCTGGCCTTGAGTCTGCTACATGTCGATCCTGAGAATTACTTAGGCCGAGGCTGGGAATCTCAACTGGAATTACGAAATGGCGAAGGATGGCAACTGGAAATGCTTCGGGCTGTTCCAATATCGGACTATCCATATGCTAATCGAAAGGCTATGATTCCTTTAATTGATGATTTAATACGATTTGATCGACAAACTAACATCGACGATGTAACGGCCTATTTGCTTAATGTGCAGAATGGCGGTGTGAATCAAACAGCTGCTAGCCAGGATCATGACACAGGAGGTGGCGGTGCAGTGGCTGTTGAAACTCCTCCTGTTAATAATACAAATGTGCAGGAGATAGATCTGTTCTTGAACTCTGAACATTTTCAAGATCAAGAGTCTATTATCGACCAAAATCTTGCTGATTTGAGGGATTATGGGGAAATCTCATTTACAAGTTTCCCATATTTTGGTTTACCACTCAAAGAAGAACCACCAGATACGTATGCTTCTTTTGATTTAAATACTGAAAGGAGAAATGAAGCCAGTACTAGTACAACTGACAGTTATAGGGGATCAAGCCCCAATAGATCTAATACTACTGGAACAATTGTTACCTGGAACCAAGAAGTCAACAGGACAAGGGAAATTAAAAAAGAGAAAGAAGACATCGAATCATATGAAAAAGTAAAGGAGGAGCCTGAAGAGAGTGTTAATTCAGATCCAGACATTTCCAGCACTGTCGAATTGACACAAGAGGTAATTTTTAATTTTATTTCCTTTTTTAAATTTTAATTGTTAATTTACTTAATAACAAACAGTATGACAGGAAAGCTGTTTCCAAAAAAAACATTTTTTCAGTCTATAATATTACTATTTACAACCTTTACACAATATAACTACCTAAGTATTCGCGAAAATAAAAATTTTTAATTTGTACTTTTATTTAATATTCCTCAGCGGTATATATTTGCATTTATAATGTTGCAATCATAATTAGAATTGATTAGAGGATATATATAACATGATGGCCACTCTGGAAAACCGGGAAAAATCAGAATTTAAGTAGTCAGGAAAATCAACTTACCCAAACATATTTCTCAAATCAAAAAGCTAACACTCAAAAAAAAGTTTGTTGCTTTTAATTTTTTAAAAAAAAATTGAGGTGTTCTGTTAAATTCAGCTGAAGTTACCAGAACACATTAATGAGAAATGAATTTATAGCATCGGGATGATGCCTATCAACAGTTTAATGTTTTCGTATGTATACATCTTAAACTTTGATAAGATGCAGTTATAATTATTAATTACTATTATTTACTCTTACAAAATAATAAGATATTGTGGTCGGAAATGCGACATCGAAATTATGAACTTGACCATATTTCCGACCTCTGGTCGGTAGAGCTCTCAGAAACCCGACCGGCGGGTACCCGATTTAAATCGGGTAACCGGTTCCTACTCCGGTTCCAATGCCAGAATCGATTCCGTCAGAGGAATCGGTTCCTCTTGAAATCGTGCAGTACAGATTCAGTTTTAAGGCCAACAGAGGAAATTTTGCATTTCACTAAGGAGGAAATGTCTAGTTTTTTTGGAAATTACAGATTTTTTTGTAGTGAAATTACAAAATACGACTTAAGATTTATTAATAAAAATTTAAAATTCCTTATACTCCCTATTATTAGTGAAAATTTTTGGTATACAATTTCACTCATCCTTATTAACCAGTTCATACGACGGAATCGATTCCCGGTGGCGGATTCAATTCTCACAGGGGAACCGGTTCCAGGAATCGATTCCTATTTGGAACCGGGTACTCGCCTGGAACCGGGTACCCGATTGGAACCGAATTTTTGGTAGGAATCGATTCCTACCCGGTCGGGTGGGTACCCGGGTTTTCGGGTAATTCCGAAAATAAGACCCTTTTCCATTGTTGAACCGGCCACTGACTATGCTTCCTAGCAAAATCTAACCTTTTCAAAAGATTTTTTTTGGTTAGTAATGGTTGCGTCTTGCAAACACGTCCGTTAAGGCAATCTTCTCGTAAACGACTTCTTTCCGTATCAATAGATTGTGCACAATCATTTTAGCCGAAAACTGCCGCCTTAATTTCCCTTACCGATTTGTACGGAAATTTTTTAGATTCACGTACAAGTGATTTCTTTCGCGTGAAGTAGTTATACGTGGTCTAGCTTTTCGGGAAACAGGTCGAATGGAACGGTGAAGTGCAATATTTAGCTTTGACAATTTTTGCCACAGTCTAAGAGGACACCACACACCACAACAAGATAATGGACCAAATATTGAGTCAGGTGACAACATAGTGGACGGAAATATAGTATCATTAACGGGTATTGATATTTATGATTATATTTGGACTAACAACGATAATTGCATCGACGCTTCTATTGTCTCGAATGGAAAAGCGAACATTATTTTGCCAATTACCGGAAACATGAAAGAAATAACACCAAAAAAATCACTGAAACAATTAATTCACCTTTTAAAAATACACTTTATTGGTCAGAAGAAAAAAGAAGACTGGTAAAAAAATCATAGGAAAAACGCCAAAAATTATTACAACTGTGGCGATTAGTAGAGAATATATTGGCTATCAAGAAAGAATCAACACAGGAAAAATTCAGCAAGAAGAATAAAAAAAATAGAAGAGCTGAGGAGAGAATCAACAAAAAAGCAAGTAAAAGATTGAAATTTAAATCTGACGAATTACAACTAGAAGTATCACACATGACTGCCGAACCAGGAGACTCGAGTTTATCTTATAAAATTTGAGATTTTGTCATCGTTAATTATGAAGGCGAATATTTTCCAGGAACAGTGCTGAACATGGAGAGTGATAAATTCAAAATCCAGACAATGAGTGGCCATTATTGGAAATGGCCAGAAAAGGATGACATTTGTGAATATCCAATAAGTGAAATAATGTGCAAAATAGACGCTCCCATAATGATGACATATCGTGGGAATTATGATGTTCCTAAAATTAAAACCTTAAGAAATAAAGAAGAAATAAATTAGTTTAAGTGTTATTACATTTATAAACTTAAGAAATCATTATTAAATGTTATGTATGAAATTTTCATGTTTTTAAAATTAATAAATTTTATAAATCCGATATGTTCACATGTGTGGTTTTTTGACTTCTAACTAACTAACTAACTAGTAACTATTTTTAATTAAAAAAACCCTATTATTTACGAATATCAAATTTTACAGTCACTTCTATTTGGTCGAGGACCTTCATTTATAATAATTTTTTTTTAATATTTCTCATATAATGAGAGCAGTTCCTTTTTAAATTCGAAAAACATTTTGCTTTTAGAATCCGTCTTTGAAATTTAATTTTGTGAATTAGTTTTTTTATATCAAAATATTGAAATGGGAAGGAAGTTCACCGGTCGGAAATAGGCAGGTTTACGTTACTAGAAAGCTGTAATTTGGCATGGGTATACATATTAATCACGCCGACAAAGTGGTAAAATAAAAAAAAAATTGTTGTCCCCTACACGTAAAGTGAGGATGCATTTTGTTGTCTCGTCTATCCCATGGTGTGGGGTGTCTTCGGAAAGGTCGTTCAAAAATAATGCGGGTGTGTGAAAACTATTTTTCCGATTTAGGGATCCGTTTGCGAATTATTAAGCTAATTTTTGTTAGATTCAAGTGTTCCCCTCCTGCAAGCTAAACGGTTGTTTTTGGATATGTGAAAAATTTACGGCAGTAGTATATATAACGAAGTTAAAAGGAAAACTATCACAGCTAAGTAGAAGGCTTTACAAGTTTACGAGTAATAGTCGACCATCTTATAAAATTTACTTAATTTCATTAAAAATTACAATACTTAGATGAAGTTATTAGTTGTGTAAAACAGGTAGTAAATCTAAGTTTATGAACCCTGTAAAATAATGGAAAAATAAAATCACAACATCCTTAATAATAATAATTGCTAATGTTTACGTTCGAATTAATATGTTTATACTATTCTATTCGTCTAGACACGATTTTAGTTCGAAAATAAAAATTAAGTGTTTTAAAAATAAAGTCTATTGGCAAAGTTATATAGAAATCCTAGGCATAGTGATTACTAGTGGTTTACACTCAGCTGGTGTTATGGAATCTCAGATGGTTTGTACTTTCCTATGAAGAACAACCATTGTGGCAGCGGGAGAAGACCTCAATGTCTTGTTCATTTTTCCCCATATGTTTTCAATGGGCTTTTGTGAAACTTCATGTTCTTGAAATCTTTGCTTTGTTGATTTCGCCGTATGACAACTGGCTCCGTCCTGCTGGCAAATTTATTCGTCTCCTGATCTTTCCAAAGCAGGTATTGATGGAAGAATATTATTTTGCAGAATAGTCTGCTACGTAGTGCTAATTATTGTAGTATTAGTGAAGCACAGATGACCAACTCCTTGAGCTGACATACATCCCCAAATCATTACAGAGCTTGGGAATTTTACTTTTTGACTTACAGACCCTGTCCAAAAAATTAGCACCACTACAAAAAATTTTCAATCCATGCACAAACAAACAAATAATTTCTAAGTAAATTTTTCTCGTCTTACCCCCGGAATGAAAAAAGCCAGGCTAGAATTTGCGAAGAAATATTCACACTTTGCCGGGGAGGACTGGCAGCAGGTATTTTGCACATTTGACTTATATACATTAATTACAAGTTTAGTATTAGTGAATAGTTTTAGAGGCTTACTTATTTTTCATTGCGTCCAGGTCGAATTTTCCGACGAATCGATCCTCCAGGCCCTCACGGAACATAAGCAGTTCATTAGAAGACGCCCGCATTAAACGCTGGATCCTTCTAAAATAATAAAAGTGATAAAGCATCCGCTCTCTGTGATGATATGGTGTGCAATATGCGGTGAAGGACCCGGACCTTTGTACTTCGTACAGGGCACGATGAAGTCGGATCAGTACTTAAATGTTTTAAACAACGTTTTATTGCCATATTTGGAGGAAATTCGGTTTGATTCGTCACAATACTTCTTTATGCAGGATGGAGCACTATGCCACACAGCGAAAATAATTCAAAATTTTCTCAGTAGCACAAATATTCTCATACTTTCATGGCCGGGGAATTCCCCGGACCTTAACCCCATAGAAAATGTTTGGTCACTCTTAAAAAAACTGGTATATGAGAATTCAAACCTCAACAAAACCATTCTCATTGAAAATATTAAGAAAGTGTGGAATGATGCTCCTGAAATTCGAAATTGCGTACAAAATTGCTTAGAAAGTATGCCCAGACGAATCCAAGCTGTTATCAAAGCTAAGGGGGGAAGTACAAGATACTGAAGTTTAATAATGTTTTTTTGTATTCTATAATGTATAACACAATAAATTAATCAACTATACCAACATTTGTGTTATTGCTTTTATATTTCCTTACAAAATTAGCACACAAAGTTGAAAATTGTGAAAATGGCGTAGTGGTGCTAATTTTTTGGACAGGGTCTGTAGACAGTCATTTTGGAATGCTTCAGCTTGTTTTCGAATGACGCATTTTTTATAGGATTGCATGTTCAACTCAAAGCGTGCCTCATAATTCCATATAACTGATCGCAACTGATTAAGTGTCCAATTTTCATGGGCTTTAGCTGGTTTTTTTTTTGATACTGATCAAAAATGGTTTCTCCTTAACCTTAAAATTTAGAGATTATCGCGGGATTCCATAACAGAATATCAAAAAATTTACCTAATAAGATTTATAACCCATTTCCCTACATGTATCCACAGAAACACTTTCCTATGCTCTCACACCTTATTGTACAAATTCCAGACTTTGTTGCAGCACAATTTTGTTTAATTGTTCTCCTTAAAATTCGACTTTCGCTTAAAGTAGGCAGTCTTGGTCGTCCTTGTATTGGTTTTTTCTCGAACAAAATAATTATACCCTGCACTGTAGATCTTGAAAGTTTAAATTTTTTTGTAATTTCATATGAAGATTGTAATCTTCAACTACTAACTTTCTCAGATGAGATGGTATCGCTTTTCCTCGTATCATCTTAACTCAAGAAGTTACAACAAACTGCAGTCTAGCCAAAAAATAAACTCAGAAATAAGATTTCAGATTATTTGAATACAATTATTTACAGTTACTCGATTGTTTGTAGTTTTTTATAAAAACAATTTACTTCGAAATTATAACTTGTTCAGGATAGACGAACCTTTCTGCACATAACACAAGTTGCATTTCTGAAAAGAACTTTAGTCGTATTTTGATTGTGTTGTTATGGAATCCTAAACAGTTCTGGAGGTTCGTAAATTCTAAGCGCAACTGTGATGGCTACCCTTCTGTGTTGAGTTTTGGTGATGTCGAGAGCGACGACCCCCTGACAACTGCCAACCTATTTGGCGAATTTTTTAGCACCGAATTTTTGACTACAGTCTGTGATACTAATGATAAGGATTTTACTCATATGACGAGGTTCGCTCCGACTACTCTTGAAACCAAAGACCTAGTGTTTGACGAGTTTGTAAAAAACTGTCGCTTGTCCCTGGTTTCTATACTTTGTCACTTATTTAACTTATCTATTAGTTGTGGTGTTTTTCCGAAATCTTGGAAAGCATCTGTCATCATTACTTTACATAAGAAAGGAAGTAAAAAGGACATCAAACTACCGCCCCATTGCCAATTTATGTTGTATTGGTAAAATATTTGAGGCTCATCTGTCATCATTCCCCTACATAAGAAAGGAAGTAAAAAGGACATATCAAACTACCGCCCTGGGTTCCTTTCAGTATGGCTTCATGAAAGGTAGATCTACTACGACTAACTTGCTGGAATTCTCTAATAGCTGTATTTCTGCCAATGAAGCTGGCAAGCAGGTCGACTGCATTTTTACTGATTTTAGTAAGGCTTTGGACAGAATTAACCACAATATTCTTGTTCGTAAGTTGTCTTTTTTAGGGTTTCCATCAATTTTTGTTAATTGGATTCGTTCCTATCTGTCTGATCGCACGCAACGTGTTCTATTTCGAGGCTCACTTTCGAACGATATTTATGTCACCTCCGGTGTTCCTCAAGGTAGCCATCTAGGACCATTGCTTTTTATCATTTACATCAATGATGTATCCTTAATTCTCCCTAATTCCAGAATTCTATGTTACGCTGATGACGCCAAAATTTTCCGCGTTATTTCAAGTATGAATGACAGTGCACTATTAAACTCTGACTTAGACGCCTTTCATAATTGGTGTTCTACATTCTCTCGATCAAGGAATCCAGTGCACTTTAACTACACCTTAGACGGTGGCTCCCTGAACAGACTTGACAAGACGAAAGATTTAGAGGTCGGGCTAAATACGACCTTTTCATTTGACGACCATATCAACACTATTGTGAACAAAGCTAATTCTGCTCTGGGCTTCGTCAAGCGATCGTCTAAGGAGTTTGATGACCCATATATAACTAAACTCCTTTATTTTACGTTCGTGAGACCTGTTTTGGAGTATGCTAGTCCTGTGTGGTCTCCTTTTTATGCGACCCATATTAATCGTATTGAGGCTGTACAGCGTAGATTCGTTAGATTTGTCCTTCGCGGCCTCCTTACGCTAACCGATTAAAGCTCATTTCATTGGAGTCCCTTGAAAGTAGACGCGACAACTCCAGAGTTGTTTTTGCCTTCGATTTCTGGCGGGGCGCGGTTGATTCCCCGAACTGCTGGGAGCTCTATATTTATCGATTCCTACTCGCCCCTGGAGGAACCAAAGCTTTCTCCAGATTCCCAACCACCGCATGGTATGCATGAGTATATTACAACTACTTGTCGTCTTTTTAATAATCATTTTGAGCTTGTTGATTTTCACTTATCTAGATCTCATCTGAAGAATCACGACACGCACTTGGCCGTTTTTTTTACTTACTTCAGTTCAAAACTGGAAAAGCCGAAATTTTTCAGGGCGATGCCCATCATTATAATGTACAATTTTGGAAATCTTTGGCTTTAATTGTACAGTTTTCCATTAGATGTTATATATCATCGTTGGATATTCAACATAGTTATGTCTTTTTAAAAATACAATGAACAAAGAATAAAATTATATTTGTTGATTAAATATAATTCTATCCACTTTTTGTATCCTAGTTTCGATATTCACAACTCGCTCACATTTTGAAGTCGGTGCAAATCAAATAAACCAAACAACTACAAGAAAAATATTTAATCGTCATTTCTTATGACCCCGTAAGCTAAAACGTTCAGGTAGTATTATGTATTATTTTCAATTGTGGTACTGTAGTTAAACAAATATTTGCACCGACTTCAAAATGTCGTAATAGATATAAAATTAAAATTATTTTATGGTTAGCGCTTTTTGTGAAGTGAGTCAACTTTTTTTTAAAACTATTTTACTTTTTTACTTTTTAGTGTCAGTTAGGTTTAACCCCCTATCCCATTTCCATTCCACAAATTTTTTTTTAATGGTGTCAATCAAGGAACCTACCCTACCGAACAGAAAAGGAATAACCGAAATCGGTCCAAGCGTTACGAAGTTACATCCCCTCCCCCACCCCCACCATAGGACCAAATTATTCTCCTATTAGCAATGGGGAATCACACTACAGAACAGCAAAAGAACCATCCAAATCGATCCACGCGTTACAAAGTTAGGTTCCACCCCACAACAACAGTTTTTTCTCGTGGTATCAACCAGGGTGCATACTCTACCCAACAGAAAAAGAATTATCCAAATTGGTTGATGCGTTACGAAGTTAGACTACCCCTCCCCCCCCCCCCCCCACCCTAGGACAAATTTTTTTTTCCTATTAGCAATGGGGGATCTGTACAACAAAAAAAGAACCATCCAATTCGGTCCACGCGTTACAAAGTTAGGTTTCACCCCACCCTCACCCTACCAAAATTTTTTTTGACATGGTACCATGGTACTCTACCCAACAAAAAAAGAATCAACAAAATCGGTCGACGCGTTACGAAGTTATGCCCGGTCAGACAGAAAAAAAAATATACGTGGAATTTAGAACCTCTTTGTTTTTGGGAAGTCGGTTAAAAATTGGGTTCTGCCGCAGCCTACTCCAGATACAAATCTGGAAAATATGACAGTTCGGCCATTTCACCATCAAGCATTTCGTCATTATTTCATTTTTTTTTGTACCAAAGATAACACACAAACAACAACAAGGGTTAGCTTTTTGATTCGAGAATTGTGTTTGGGTAAGTTGAGGTATGTATGTAGGAAAATGTCAGGGAATTTTGGGAATTTTTACTGAAATCGGAATTTTTCCATTAATAAATTCAAATTATTTTGTGATGCAGGTCCTATGCTGGTACGGTATAAATGGAACCATCACTGGAATTCTATTTCTGACAAATTTAAAGGAAATTCCTTGAAATTTTTTCATTTCTGTTATTATTTCTGGCATATAATAAATTCTTGGAATAACTGCATAAAATTTGAGTGGAATAGCTGAATTCTTAGAAAAATCCCGACAACAATTCGATTTATTTTATTCATTTCTTTATTAAATGTACTGTGGTAAAGTGGTTGTGCAAAGTTATTGAAATAATCAATAGAAAAACGTGAACTCTGTAAACTTGGATATACCTATAGGTAAATATGTCTATACTAGATAAGTTTAATAAATAGATTTCTCATGAAAATAATTCTATAATAAAAAAATGTCATCAGATTTTTTTGTAAATCATAATTAATGCATAGAGCAACGAAATAAAACGTATCATTCCCACTGGAAAACCATATATAAAGTTTATAGGTATAGCAGTTTTGGAATAAATGAAACCATTTTCAGATTAAAAGGAACATTTTTCAGTATTTTAAAATGAAATGAAACAAGAGACATAAAATATCTGGAGCAATATCTTGAATTTGTTGTGTTTTATGGATCCGAGCCTTGTCCAGTATTAATTTTTTCAAAAACCTCCTGCAAGGATAATTTAAAACGATCGGCATTCATATTAGCATTGGCAATTATGTTGCACAATATATCCATTATTTATAGAGGAAGGTTGTTTCGTCCAATGGGTACAAAATGTGTGCTCTTGCAAATGCGGTAGAACGGTCCGTATCCAGCATCCTTTGTGCAATTGGATTCTACGAACTTCGGATATACGGATTTTCGGATTTACATATTCGGATTTGGTGGATTTACGGATAGTCCGTTCGGATTTGGTGGATTTACGGATTTTAACAAATACGGATTTAATGTATAAATATAAGAATTAGGGTGAGGATTTGGCAGGTGTGGGTAGGGAACAAACGAATGGGCTGAGTGTTGTAATGGATACGAGGTAAAAACTAATAAGGAAACTGGCCTATTTTTCCCATTTTATATTAATCGAAAGGGACAATCCTTGGCTACATTTTGGCAATACTTTTAGTTTGCGGCGACTTGCTATTATTTACAAAATTTGTGATTTTTCCAACGTCTCTCCAAAATTGAACTCATTATCGTTAGATTTCTATAATTAATGCAAATAACGATCAATCGAAATTATTCTTTGATCGTAATGAAAATCTTTTGGACTATATCGTAATATTTTCAAGATATAAATTTACCGCAGGTTTAATGTCACGTAACGCATTTGAATGTTATATGTTATCATTTCACTACTCAATTTGAAGCAAACACGGGTAGGTTTTTTTTTTCAAAAACTCAGCCAAATTTAATCAGCGCAAATTTAACATCATTTGAAACAGGACAGTTTTATTGATTATTTTGCCGGATTCAAGAAATTAACCAATAGTAAATTTACCAGACATATAACGATAAATTCGGAATCACAGATTACGCATTTTCTTAAAATCCGGATTTTTGGATTTTGTTAAATCCGGATACTCTCAGCCCTACTTTAAATCACTCTCCAGTTTACACCGAGATATTTAACTTCATATATATTCTTAATTACTTCATTATTAATTCATATTCGAAGTTAACAGCTAGTTTTATCAAAATTTAATTTATGTTTATTTCTCTAAAGGGGGGGGGGCTAAGGTATTAAAAATTTTTTTTTGGCATATTTTTTATTTGATAGTACAACTCTTCAAGAGTATCTAGTTAAAATTTGAGGTCGATTGAGGACTGGAGATACAGTGCCTCTGGTCTCCCTCCATCCGATACATCCCATATACAAAAGATCAGTGTTAAAACTTTAAACGCGTTTTTCTCACACTTAGCTTTTTCAGAGTCGGTGCCCACTCTAGCTAAAAATCTACTGCACCGATCCTTTTGAAATTTTGCACACTTTTTCTTTACATAAATTACGAGGTAATGACGTCGAGTTGTTTTTTTTTTAAATTTTAACGTATTTTAAAATCACAAAATTTTCTATTTTTTTGATGAAAAATTGGCATTTTGACTGCCAAGTGCTATAAGAAATTGAAAAATCAATAAAAAAAAACGACGTCATTACCTGCAGAAACTTATGAACTAAAAAAATCATTTTGGTTTTTTGACTTCAGATGATCCAATGATGAGTTATGAGGGGCACCGCAATCAAACTTTTTTTTGAGACGTCCGCGGAGATTCGCTGTCAATGGCTCATTTCTTCATAAAAATTAATGAAAATTTCACGAAATGTTCTTCAAATGTTATTTTATTATGTAGTAATTATAGAAATAAATATATATTAACTGTGTTGCCAAAAAAAATTATCGAAAATTGCTTTTTTGTATCGAATTAACCTTACTCCCCCCTAAAACCACAAACATTCGTCGGTGGAGTAAGTTATATGTTTACCTTCAATTCCGGAGGTCCCAGATTCGAACCCCATCGGCGGCGGCACATGGTTGTTTTATGCTGAGAACAAATAACGATAAAAATGACATTGGCGGTTGCAGAGTAATGTCGGTGGTTCGAAATTCACTTTAAATTGTCGGTCCACTTCCAGTCGTTGTCTCGAATCGGGTGTGAAGTTCTTCTCCCACCCCATACCCCCAGTTACGAGAAACCACACACACGCATCCCTCAAGTACAGTTCCAACTTAGTTTTGCTATCTAGTAAATTTTTTCCTTCAATAAACCTAATGTATCATCCGCGGAAAAGTTTACTTCCACAAAATGCCATGACTCATTTACATATACCAAGAATAATAAAGTTCCATGTATTTACTCCTGTGACACTCCAAGTCTATTATTTGTAATCCCCGACCATTTCTAAATCATTTTAGTTCAATCTCCTTCACGCCATATTTTTCCAATTTCTGTTCTTGAATCTACCCTTTCAAATGCCCTTTTAAGATCTAAGAAGATATCCAATACAAATGTCTTCTTATCTTTCTGTTCCTTCCAACGGCTCATCATCAAATTCAATGATGTTTCACAAGAATAACTTTTTTGGAAAGAAGATTGATTTTTTAGGAAAAATAGATACTCTTCCATATTCATTTTTAGTTGTCGTTGTACTACTTTTTTTTAGTATTTTTTCTACTATTGCTACATGTTACTTGGTCTGTAATCCTCACATCTTTTCGAGTTCTTCACATTTTCCACTAGGACTATTAATTTTAAATTGTTTTCGTCTTCAGTTAACAGTTTGGGAGCCATCAATATCATGGTTCTCAGAAATATTTTATTATCAAGTCTGGCACAAATACGGCTTTACGTATGACGCTGTAAGTTGTGTACAATCTTACTCATATCCTTTTTTTTTTTGTTTTTTTATACGATGTGGTCAAAGCCTAGGGGACAAACCTTTGATGCGTTAGTATGGTGTTGGCTGGAAGGGTATTTGGGTAAGGGAAGTGAGGAAACTTGAATATCTTGTTTTTCCATTGCTGCGAGCTAGACAACAGCCCAGAGACGGATTATTTTAATTTCTTAATAAAAACCCACGGAGATACCTGTACTTAAACAACAAATACTGAAAGTAGGTTATTATACAATAAACAAAAGGTTATGAATAATTTTCGGCCCCAAAAATTGTACTCACGAGGAGATGGCTATTTAAACATTTCCCTTTAAAATAAAGAATTCGACGGTTCAGAACTAAGCTGAATAATCTTTTCGGCGGACAAACAAACTGTGTGCAGTAACTCGATTTTGATGTTTCTTAGAACGCGACTTATATATCTACTTTTTTGGGTTTTCCATAGTTCAGTGTGCGAGTTCGACTCTCAATTTTTGAATTATTATCTATTATCTATGCGTTGACTTATCATCTTTATTATTTCTAGCAATAATATCAGTTTTTTGGATTTTGCAAACTTAGGGAGAATTCGGCCGACTACTCTTTAAACCAAAAAGTCACATTTGGTGTCACTGTAACAGCAAATTACGAAATTGCCTGTTAAACTTAAAATAAATGTTTAAAATATGGTGTACCCAGATTTTTTTCCCATCTTTTCTCAAATCGCAACAACTTATTGTAGCTGCCTTTTCTTTCAAGAAAGGGAAAAGATTTGACATCAAATTAAAGCTGCTATAAGAATCTTCCTTTCAGCACAAATCTTTTTTTAAGCACTTAAGAAATGGTTTTACGAAAAGTAAATCATCAACTTATTAAGTGAAATTTTTTCCTATACTTTATTTTTCCTATACTTTAACAAATTTATTAACCGTGTATCAAACTCGTAATAGATTTTGAGACCCCGATAAGTGCATGAAGAGAAGAACACCTAAAGATATTTTAAACTGCATTACCAATGTTGTACTTCTGTTAAAATCTATAATTTTTGATTACAGTTTTATGTCTTTTTGATTTTATATTATTTAATTTGTATCGGTGATACAAATTTGCATAAATCCAAAAAGGTGCCACTAGTTCATTGACCCATTATGCAAAGATTTTTTACAGAATTTAGCGACTCAAAGAATCGTGAAGAAACCGTTAATGGTTAAGAATACAAATCTGCTTAATTATGACTTGAGATTTTTGAAATACAAATTGATTATAAAAGAATATTGAATATAAAAGGTCATCTAAGATTTTAAACAGTGCGCTCAAGATTTTAAACGAGAAAATGAATTGGTTTACCGATGGTGTAATAGTTGTCAATTTGTTCATATTTTAGGCCTAATTGTAAAGTCTCGTAAACGCTTTCAATGGATGTATCGGGAGGTTTTGGAGAAGTTGGTTCAATTGGCAGAGTGGCACGATCACCACACGCCATGGTTCCAGGGTTCGAGCCTCAGTTTCCCCTTGAGTTTTTAAGGGGGCAGTCTGGGTTAATTTTTTTTAAAAATTCGAATGTCTAAAAACATCATTTTCGTGTACTATATATATATATATATATATATATATATATATATGTATATATATATATATATATATATATGTAGAATTAGTGTACAAACTCTTATTTAGGTCGGAGATCCCCAGAAATATGTATATGAGGCGATACAATAGAAGGTTCGTGAGCGCGCACAGCCGGTGTCTCGGCACTTTAGCGCGTTTTTCTCGGAACAACGCTTTTTGATCTGGTTGACACGATTTTGAAAAAACTATTTAACCGATTGGGCAAGAAAAGGCTCAAAAAAATTTAAAAGTCCGCAATTTTGTTTTTTTTTAACCCAAAATGTTCAATTCTAGTTCCAGCTATAGGCACTTACTTATATTTTAATATCCCGTTTGAAGTTTTTGTTTCAGAGGTTCCTGACCCGAGATATTTTGTCAACCAGTTTTTTAAAACTTAGAAACGAAGGCAAAAGTGTGGAAAACGATTCCAGAGAAAGAGTTAAGCGCTTTCGCTTCTGTTAAGTTGTACTGTTGCTTAACTGTGTTTAAGTTTATTTAAGCAAGTTTTGAATATTGTTTTTATACGGTGTGACCAAAGCTTAGGGGACAACCCTTTGATGCGTTATATCATGCTTTTGGCCGGAAGGGAATTAGGGTAAGGGAACTGAGGAAACTTGAATGGCTTATTTTTACATTGCTGCGAGCCAGATAACAGCCCAGAGACGGAGTGGATTATTTTAATTTCTTAATAAAAACTCACGGGGAGAACTGGTCTCGAACTCGGGACCCACGACATGGTGGTCGTGCCGCTCAACTAATTAATCCAACTCCGCCTCCTAACACGGATAACAGGACTACTTTCAGGTAAAATTTCAAAGTTGATAGTGCTACATATTCTGTTCCATGTTAAACGCATCATAGGGTTGCCACCTCGGCTTTGACTATATCACAAAAAAAATACTTGGAAAATTCGATAAATTCACTAATGTCCATAATCAGAGAAAAAGTGCAACCAATGCTACCATTATATTAGCTAATTACATCTATATAAAGCATTATTCGGGCTGCCCCAACTGATTTTAAACCCAAGCCAGCGAGTCAAGAGTGCATCAATTGTTAACTTAATATGACGAAACAACTGATTTGAACAGTCAGACATCTCAATTATAATACGTAACTGCAAATTGATTGTTGTTTTAAGCGTCTAAGTGGCACATTCTTATTATTATGGGCCCATCATTTCGACTTTGACCTTAAACAAGCTATCGTAAAGGGAGAGGGAGTCCCTATCAGGAAGCTTTCATCCTCTTACTTACAGCCTACTCTACATGCAAGCTCGAAAATACTGATAGTTATGACCATACTACTAAGAAACGTATCGTTCCTATATGATTTGTTCGTACTTTTTGTGTGTCATAGATTGTCCTTTCATAAGCATCACAATACAGTGGAATAATGATATAACCGAAAACAACGGGAATTACTGACTTCATTGACGCATTACAAGTTCGTTTTTTGTTTCTAAAACCGAACAGAAAGTCTAGTTATTTGCTTTAAAAGGCGAATTCACTACGGCAATGGCCGGAACGCCTTTAAAAAAAATATAAAAATATATATATTCTGGCTATATTTGCAGGCTTATGTGTATTACAGTCTACTATTTCTATCCTTGAGCCTGGTTTGGAAACCCATCAGTGGCTGTTATATAATTTGCCTATCATCCTTATAAAATGACAATGTAATAGATCTTAGTTTAATTTTGTTGCCCCATAGTGGTCGTGGACTCGCGAAGATTTTTCGCTAAAGGATACCACCTTAGATTTTTAAATACATATAACTCATGCATCGGAAGCAAAAAGGTTTAGTAAATAATATTTACATATAATGTATTTCAAATTCGTTTCCTAAAGTTATAATCCCAATTTGACTTCAGTTACTGTCGAAAATGATCACAAACTTCATAAAAAGAAACAACAGGGACCGCAGCAGCTTTTAATCCGAGTCATAACAATTTGGTCTTTAAGGTGTAATATGGAGTTTATTTAACTTAAGAAGTATTGTAATAGCGCATAACTCGATAAATTACCTATATAATCAAGGTTTTATATGAAGTGGACACATACCTTCCCGAGAAATTCAACGGATAATGCTCAATGATACTTTAATGCTTCGGGTTTTCGCCAGGTTTTTTAAAATTTTGGACACTATGCGCCGGCGAGATTCGAACCTGGGAACTCCGGGATGGAAGGCCGACCCTTTTCACTTACTTCACTTCAACTAAAATTATACTTCAATAAAAAGTCGATTCGAAATAATTCTTCTTATTTGGACTTTTCCTTTGCTCCTGATGGTGTTCCACCTACGTTCGTGAAGTCCTGCTCTAACGCCTTACTCGCTCCACTGTAACTCATCTTCAGCAAGTCTCTTCAAGCCGGTAGATTTCCCACACTATGGAAGAGCTCCTTTATAATTCCTATTTATAAAAAGGGTCACAAAAACTTGATTAAAAATTATAGGCCAATCGCCAAGCTTTCCTGCATACCCAAAGCTAGCAACTCATGCAAGTACAATATCTCTTTTTAATTTCATTCAATTCTAAATTTTCTATATTTACGATCGATTACAATCGAATCTTATTCAGTAATAAGGCCCCTGGAATTCAATGTTTGTAATGTCGGTGTTTTTTTGATAATGTCAATCGATTTAGGATGGTCGTTAAATACCCCTTAGAAAAACCAAATTGTGCCAGAGGACGAGAAAAAAAATTTCATGATACTTGAGGTAATTTTGGCCGATGCTAGCTAGCATCATTCCTTTTTCACTTAATTGTCTTGAAAAAAAATATATTTGACCCTTTGGAGTGTAGTTATGAATGTAACCGAGAAGTGTACAAATATTGGAGCCGTAACTTTAACACCCTCTATAAAACTGCCCAATCAAATTATAGAAAAAAAATCCTAAAAATGTGTCCCCATACCCCTTAAAGGAACGTATAGCGCTTAAGAGGGGGTAGGGTTAATTTTCAATATTTTAAACAAATTTTTAAATAAAGAAACAAAAAATATGATAAATATAAATTAATTTTTAAGTTAAGAACATAATAGTACAACATTTCAAGAATCTTCTGTTAAATTTTTGTGTAATAATATTGTGAATTGAGCGACTGACAGGAAATCTTCGTATGATACACAAAAAAATAAGATAACATTCCGTTAGTTTATGAGTTTCTCGAGGTAAAACCGTCGAGATTTTGTTTATTTGATTGATTTTTCAATTCATAGAAGTAAAAAAAGACGATTTTTTTGAATTTATGAAAATTTATTGATAAAAATCGGCGAATTTGTTATTGTAAAATTAATTATAATAATAAAAAAATACAAAATCTCGACGTTGTTACCTCGTAATTTATGTATAAAAGAAGTGTGCAAAATTTGAGAAGGATCGGATGAGTAGTTTTTAGGTTAAAGTGATCACCGACTTTGAAAAACTAAATCTGAGGAAAACGCGTTTAAAGTTTTAACACTGCTCTTTTGTATATGGGATGTATCGAATGGCGGGAGACCCGAGAGATTGTATCTCCGGCAGTTTTGCTCCAATCGACCTTTAGTTTTAACTAGATACTCTTGAAGAGTTGAACAAAACAAAAAAAGAGAGTGCAAAAAACAATTTAATATTTTTTTTACTATAGGTATATATAACAGTGAAAAAAAACTAATTTGTTTGTTTGTTTTTTTCCTTAAATGTCCGCCATTCTGTTATTTATCAATAAATATTAATTTCCATAGAATGCGCTAGAGCCACTGATATACTGAACCTAAATATTTTTGGTTTTTGTGTTTAGATGAGCCGTTATAAAGTTATCAAGGTCGCCAGCGACATACCAACTTTTTGAGGAGTTCTGTTCACCCGTTGTTTATGTATATAAAAAGGGTAAAAAACTATAAATACAGATATTTTTTATGTTTTTCAAAAGTGTATTTATTGAGCTGAAAAACCTTATAATAATAATAATAATAATGGTTTATAAAATTACAAATAACGACCAGTATCTGCCTATATAACTATAAACTACGACAATGGCTAAAATGCCGTCTGTCGGGGTTGGTAACTTAAATCTATCGTAAATTCACTTTATCTAGAATAATCATATAAAAAAGATAAGAGAGAAAAATTCAGAAATATACAAACAATAAAAGTTCAAAATAAAAGTTAACAAATTATCAAATAATAGCAACACATAACAAATCAAGAGAAAAGAGAAACTCCCTACAAAAATACCAAATTCTTCATAAAACTTAAAATATATCTATGAGTTAAATTCAGCGACAAGGAATTTCCTATATTTCCAGGCCATTTCGGCAAAAACAAAGAGGTCATTAAAGTTTCCGGCGCCGTTCAACATTTCAATGACTTCAGATTCTGTAAGTATTTTTTTACCAGACGCTTGCTGTCTAAACTCAGACAATATAGGACAAACCGCAAGGAAGTGCAATAAATCTTCCTCTTGTGATAGGTTGCATAATGAGCACAAAGGACTACCTTCCTTCCTCCATGGGCTGGCATTCAAATTGATCAATCCACACCTGTATTTCATTACCACACTGATTTTTTTTATAGAGAACTCGTTTCTAAAATAACTCGGTATTGTATCGTAGTTCAATTTATCATATAGCCCATGTCTTACAGTTAATCTTGCTCTATCCTGAGCCTTAGATTTGTACCACTCATCTTCTGCAGAAACCAAACTCGCCAATTTTCTTTCTACATCCCTTAACGTATCTCGCCTCATATCAAGTTCAACGCCATGTTTATCTGTCAGTTCTATCAACGATTCATACCAATATATCTCCTTTTCCACCACCAGCCAGCCAAGTTTGTGAGGTAATCTGTCAGATTTATATCCAAAAAGTACTCTTAGCATATATGCAAAGTGGCTCTTCAGTGTATAGATATACGATTCCGAAAGACCTGTTTCTAACGCTATGGCATAATTCGGAGTGTGCTGTGGTAGATAAAATAATCTTTTAACAAAGAAAAGTTGTAACTTTTCCACAAGCTCATATCGCGTGAAACCCCATACCTGCGATCCATAACATAACATCGATCTACTAACCGCATTAAAAAGTTTAAACTTCTCAGAATGTCCAATGCATCTATTGTTAATAAAGCTCTGCCATGTACAATTGAGACTAGTTTTGGCTGTTTGCAGGCGCTGCTTTAAATGCTCAGTCATGGAAAGCTTTGGCGTTAGCTGTATACCTAGATAGGTATATTTTTTAACAACCTCAATAGGACTTCCCGCAAATGACCAGCATTCAGTTTGCTTCCTAACACCTCCTCCTCTCTGAAATATCATTATTTTTGACTTCGAAAGATTTACCTCAAGGTTCCATAAGTGACAATATTTTTCAAAATCGTTAATCATCCTTTGCAACTTAACGGGTTTATCAGAAAGGAGGACTATGTCATCCGCATACAAAAGGACCTTAACCACAATGTCTTGAATTAATAGACCAGTCTCCAAGCAATCTTCAAGATCATTAAGGTACAGTGCAAATAGTAATGGACTTAAAACACAACCCTGTTTTACCCCAGAGGTGACATTAAAGCTGTCCGACAAAGTTATTCCATCCCGCACTTGAGCCTTCGTGTTTATGTACATACTTTCTAATATTCGTACCACTTTACTGGACATTCCATAATTATATAGCTTGTAGAACAGCAACCCTCGCACTACCTTATCAAAGGCAGCCTTAAAATCAATAAAAAAGGCATACACTTTCTTTTTGTTGAAGGAGTGACTCAATTTGACTATGCTGATAAGATTGAAGATATTATCAACGGTGGAATACCCAGATCGAAAACCTGCCTGACTCTCACCAAGTATTTTGCGTTCTTTTTCCCACATCGTCAGTCTATTATACAGAATAGCTGCAAAAATTTTTGCTATTGTATCCATAAAAAAGAGACCGAGATAATTTTCGGCCTGGTCAACACTACCTTTCTTATGTATCGGAAATATTACAGATCTAGAAAAACTTTCTGGTAACTCTTAATTGTTCAATATATAATTGTAGGAACTTAAAAGTCTGTTAAGGAATATCACAGGCGCGTTTTTGAAAAATTCGTAAGGTACTCTGTCCAGACCCGGAGCCTTATTGTCTTTTAAACCATTTAGTACACCCATAAGTTCACTCAACTCTACTGGACTATCAAGAATCGGATCACGCAAATCCGGCGCAGCATAATGCACCAGTGAGTACGTTAAAGGGGGATTTAGCAATGACTCAAAGTGGATCTTAAGAGACTCAATATCCACCGCAGCACTAATTGTGAATCTGTTTCCACGCAATTCTTTAGCTACACTCCACCAACTTTTGGAGTCTCGTATATTAGCAAATTTAGCAGCAAGCGATACATAATACAAATTTTTCTTTCTTTGACAAAGTGTTTATACTTCCTGTTAAAAAATAAATAATTATTCCTAGCTATATCAGAGTTTTCTACACGAAAAATTTTGAGCCATTTGAAAGAAATATTACGAGCACGCACGCATTCTCCATCAAACCATTTTTGCTTATATACTATCCTAGTTCTACTCACAGGTCTAACAGATTGTTTGATAATGCTGATCAGAGAGTCAAAATCATAGCTTTCATAATTATTTTCATTACATAGTTGTGCAATCTTAGTTTCATAAACGCTTTTATATTGATCACGCCATATGAGTTTTGGCAGAAGAGACAAAGTTCGTTCAGTCTCCCCGATTGAAATTACCTTATCGACAAGAGACAAACATAATGGGAAATGATCTGAAAAACTTTCATCCTCTATTTGAAACATTTTGACGTGTCGGGCTAAATCCCTTATATCAATATCTGAAATAGTTTTTTCATTAAAAATTAATATATAAACAGTCTTTTTTTCGAGCGTCTAAACCAGAATGATCAATTAAATACATAAAAGGTAGTAAAATAAAGAATAATAAAGTCAATTGTATTATCCTTCACTATTTAATTATTTCACCTCTTCAAAATCTCTTAATAGTTGATCATTTCGTACAGTCTGATTCTCAATAAAATCTTTGGAGGCTAATACGCTAATTAAGATGTGCACATTTCTATTTTACTGAACATTGCACAAAAACACACGTTTGCCACCCCCTCGAAATTCAAGGATTTTCCTATAAACAGTTTTCAAAACAATCGAAAATAGTAACAAACAAGTTTATATTTTTCTGACACTATAAAATCATTGAAAACAAAATAGAAAACAATAAAACAAAATAAAAACAGTATAAAAACAAACGCAATAACTTAATTGAAAAAACGCGCAAATATTGTGATTGCGTCGTCGCTTGTTTTCATAAATTTTACTATAATTGACCAGCGAAAGCAACGAAAATAAAGAAAATACACGTGAAATTAGAACAAGGACTTTAAATAATTGTCATTACCCAAATAAAACGATACTCGGCTCGTGTGCTACAAAATCAGCAAATGCCTGTTGCAGTTGCAGCTTGCAGCAACTGTTCTCGCTGGACATTTCTGTCTCGCGTTTTGAATCCATTAACCAACGTCTGCTGAGTTTTTCACACGAGCGAAAAATGTAGAAATAGATATTAAAATAAAGTTAGCCTTGTGACATAGTGAAATACAGTTGAAAACTACCTGACAAAAACATGAGCAGTAAGTAGTTGGCCTAATTTTGAGAAAATGTTGGATTCCATTAGTTGAATGGCTCTATAAATGGAAATGTTCCAAGACAAGGACTTCGTGATGACACAATAGATCGACAAGGACTTGTCCTTCTTTGCCATAACTGGCAATACTTGTCGACAATGTATTCTCGTAAGAATTAATTTTTCATTGTTGGTACATTGGAAATTAAATTTATTGAATCTATTGTGAATTGCACGATTTTATGAGTCAATCTGTATTTTATGTCATTGCCTTGCGGTTTTGGGGGAAGTGGGAGTCATTTCAATTTAGAACAACTCGAGTTCAGCGAATATTTCACTGTCTTGCCAATGTCGGCAGATTTTTCTCTTTTATTTACTTAAGATTTCCCAGAAAAAATACCGTGAACTTGTCATCGTTTTTCGTTTAATTTATTTCGTGCCGAATATCACAGGGTCTATTAATAAAAGACGATCCAAAAATAAATTATGCAGCCCTCTCCAGGTCAACTACATATACTACTTCTGCAACGACTTAAATCGAAACAGTAAAGCAAGCATTTTCCTCAAAATTTTTGCAATTTCGTATCTATTTTGGCTATACCCGAACTTAAAAAATTAATTCGTTCCACCGAAAAGTAACGCATAAAAACTTTTGACCGGTCTCAGGTGATGAGCAAGAGAACAGCTGTGTAGTGGTGCGAATCTATTGAGTTCAATGGCACTTTCGGCTTGACGGTGTGTCGCCGGTCTTTTCTACTAAAAAGAAAATCACCTCACCTCCGTGCGCTTGCTAAGACTTTTTCAAGTTCGGCCAGAATTAAGTGTTTTCGAAGTTCAGCCTGCTGTCGTCAGTTGTTTTATTTTGCTGTGCATATGATTTCATTTTACCTCTCGCTTTTCCTTAGTTCGTCGCTTTTGATATTTTTTGCACCTACTTTATGATGATGAAATCGAACAAGTAGTTGTGCCATTAGGTAATTGCGTCATGTTTTGGGCAATTGATGTGAGGATGGATGATTTTGTGAATTATGCTTAGAGTGACTTTACTCAAATCACGAAATTTTAGTTACTCACTCAAAAGATGTTTGTTTAGAAACAAAAGTAACCGAATTGGACGCACAAGAAACCCTGAACCAGTAGGTATTAGAAACGCTTTTTTTTGGGAATTAGTCGCAAAGTAAGGACGTTCTTCAATGCTTCATTGTGAAGCATAACCAAGACCTTCAAAAAGTATGTTGATAATAATATTTATTACAATATTATACAGGCACAGAGTTATGATACAAAATTCACGCGATATGTTAATTTTAGCAAAATATTTGCAAACTCTTCTGGACTTTGACCAGTTTGTTTTTATTTATGTTAATGTTATTTGCATTAAGTTATTATACATATTAATAGTGTTTCTTTTGCAAAAGAAAAGAAAGATGAAAACGACCAATAGTGTACACATGACAGCGGTGTTGGCCCCATTCAACACATTAGATATTTTATATAAGTGTTCGATTAGAAAGTGCATTTTTTCGTTCTACTTGAAAATTAAAATTCATTCATTCTGAATAAATTTCAAATTCATTTTTAATTAATTTCATTTTAAATTCGAAACAAAGCGAGGATTTTGAAACGGGGATTTCTAATTTTGCCTAAGGACATATTATTGCATAATGATAATGCTGTTTTGCCATAAAATAGTTTTTAAAAAAAAAATTTGAACCGACTTCACAAAAAGCGCCAAAAGGCATAAAATAATTTTTCATTTTTATATCTATTACGACATTTTGAAGTCGGTGCAAATTAAACAAACCAAACAACTACAACAAAAGTATTTAATCGTCCTTCATTTATGATTCCGTGAGCTGAAACGTTCAGGTAGTTTTATATATTATCTTCAATTGTGGTTGGGTTGTTGTTTATTTTAGAAAATTCTTAACATAACCCTAGTGTGTCATTTTTCTCTATACAGATGATTTTCTGACTACGATAATTCTCTCTTGCTGTATAGATAAAAGTGACACACTAGGGTCATGTTAAGAATTTTCTAAAATAAACAACAACCTAACCACAATTAAAGATAATATATAAAACTACCTGAGCACAGTCACTCTAGTACAAAATTGTTATCGTTTATCAATCAGGAAACGTATTCTGCACAATCGAATTAAAATCGGTCTATGCCTTATGAAGCTAGGCACCGCTCATCCTCCAACTCTCACCATAAGCCAAAATTTTTGTTAGAATACAAATAGATACTCGATGCATTCAGAATAATCTAAATCAGTTCTTGCGTTACAAAGTTAGCTTTTCCCTCACCCACCCGAACCCTAGGTCAACATTTTTCCATACAGTAGCAGTGGGGGATCATGTAATACACAACAAAAGGGAATCTTCCAAGTAGGTGTGTGAATTAAGAAATTGTGTAACGCCCCCTCCGCACACCACTCAACTTATAAATTTTTGTCGTCGCATCAGTGGGGCAACATATTCTACACATCAAAAGAAGAACCATCGAAATCGGACCATGAGTTACGAAGTTAGACTCCAACTCCCCCACCCCCACTTTAGGACCAAATTACTCTTCTATTAGCAATAGGGGATTACACTCAACACAATAGCCAAAAAACCATCCAAATCGGTCCGCGCGTTACAAATTTAGGTTCCACCCCACCCCACCAACATTTTTTTCTCCAGGGAACATACTCTACGCAACAGAAAGAGAATTATCCAATGCTTGCGAGCACATATGGAGCAAATACTTCCTGTATTTGCACGCACGTGATTTTTTGTTCATGATAAGAGCGACTTCGAGCTACATTACTAATCAAAATTAATAAAACGCGCGGAATCACACATTGTTTATAATTTTCATGTTGCATTTGCATATTTTTTCCATTTAAGTATGGAATGGTCTCAAGTTTTTAACCGACTTCAAAAAAGGAGGAGGTTCTCAATTCGACTTATGATTTTTTTTGTATGTTTCTTACGCGATCATTGAAGCCTAGCTTTGTAACGCGTCGACCGATTTGGAGGGGGGGGGGCGGTAAGGGGTTGAACCTAACTTTTTAACGCGTGGACCGATTTGGATGATTCCTTTTCTGTTATACCGAGTAGACGACACTAAAAAGTGAAAAATAAACTAGTTTTTAAAAAAAATTTAACCGACTTCACAAAAAGCACTAAAAAGATTAAAATAATTTTTAATTTTATATCTATTGCGACATTTGGATGCAAATTAAACAAACAAAACAACTACTCAACCATAATTAAAAATAATTCATAAAACTACCTGAACGTTTCACCTCACGGGATCATAAAGAAGAACGATTAAATACTATTGTTGTAGTTGTTTGGTTTGTTTGATTTGCACCGACTTCCAAATGTCTCAATAGATATAAAATTAAAAATTATTTTAAGCATTTAGTGCTTTTTGTGAAGTCGGTTCAATTTTTTTTTTAAAACTATTTTATAGGAAGCAAATAACGAAGAAATTCTTTTACAAGATTGAGCATTTTTGATTTTGCAAAATTAAATCTGAAAATCACAGAACTTTTCTTACAAATACACAAGTAAATTTGGTATAAACATTTTTTCTGCGAGTGCTTTCTCTGAAACTGTAAGATCGTCAATTTCGGTTAATTGCCCATTCTCTTGTATAATGACTGCAGTAAATTGGCCAATCTCTACGCTCTAGCCCAACACGTTCTCTTTCTGTTAACCTTCGTGTGAAGCAATATTTTTTTCCACGGATTTCCTTGTTTAGGCATTGGTGGTTTGAATAACACGAATCCCTCCAGCTTCATCGTTTTTTCCACTCTCGGAAGTGTAACCTTCTTTAGGATATCCGTAACTTTCATACTTTTTGTCACCATTCTCAATGTATATACGTCGATAAGTAAAAATAATCCTGAAAGAAAAATTATTTTGAAAATGTACTCTCGTTTCCGCATTTTGAGCGGGACATTTCAACTATGGAAATAACCGAAATATCAAAGTTATTTTTTTATAACCCAATAATTATGTACTCGCACATGAAATGCGCAGGAATTATGTGCTCCCGATTGGGACAAGAAGCGATTTTCGTGCTTCAATCGCACCCAATTTGCGACGGCGGAGGGAGGGGGGTGGGTTTAGCCCAAAGCAATTGGGAAATATTTAGCACTTGGATTCTGGTCTAGTTTTGAAGCACATAAATGCAGTATGCGGAAAATTTTTTTTACTGGGGGGGGGGTTACTCGTCATCCAGCTCCACCCAGCACTTAGGAATTTAAAAAAAACACTTTATTCTGCAGCACAAACACTTTTTTCGGCACATAATTAGCACCTCATATATGTTTTGTTCGGATTCGCAAAAAGGGGGGGGGGGTGCGGCTCCAAGCACCTTAAAACAGTGCAGATAGCCTCTTCAATTATTTTCCAAAGTATTTGTTCTATTGACGAAGACGCATTGTCGAGAAATATTTTTTTACTTTTCACAAATTCGGTTTTTTAAATTCAGTTGCTTATAATTTTAATATTTTAATTTTCTTAAGTGTGTAAACTAAATATTCGTAATCTATATTGTCGCTTCTTTTATTTTGAAGGCTTAATAATTTTAAATAAAAATTTTATTAAGGGTCGGTACTAATTTAATTTCCTCAACTGTTGTTCTGATGAAACAACTATTTTAAATTAATACAAATCCTGTATAAAGTAAGGTACTTGTAAAACATTGGTTTCAAATAATACTTCAATCACACTTTTTTTGAGAATATTTCAACTGGGCAAGCTCTTTCGTAGCAGAATAGCAAATCTGATTTATTTTAACCAGCAGTTTTCTTTCCCGAAGCTGCCGAATATCCTCCTTTTATTAAAATTTTTCCCTTTGTCATATTATTCATTATACAAAGTTAAGTCTGTTAGATATTTCACGGTTTGAAAGCAGGGACCGAAAGAAGTTAATCGAATGTTTGGACGGTTTTATTGATCTCTTGTTATAAGAGTTAAAACTTGACTTTTATTTAATGTATTTCTTAAAAGAGTTATTTTAATACTTTTATATTTAACTCGTGAAATAATAGAGACAGAGTTGGATCAGTTATAGTGGCACGATGGTTCCAGCGTTCGAGCCTCGGTCTCCCCGTGAGTTTTTAATTAAGAAATTAGAAATCCACTCAGGATTGCTCCCTGCATTTTGGCTACATCATTAACAAAAAATAGTGACTTCATAAGTTCTTTAAAATTGTTGGAAATAACAACTGTTGGAACCTTTCCCCGGGTGAAGAGAAAATTCGAGTGCGATTGGTGGCATGTACACATAATCGGAATGACCGATATTAGTGTCGAATCCATAATTTTCGGGGTCAGTGGAATGAATGATACCGTTAAATAATTTAGTGATGCCAAACCTGGAATGGGGTTGGGAAAAAGGTGACATATACAAATAATCGAAATCGACCGATATGGGTATCGACCCATAGTTTTCGGTGTTACTGAGATGAATAATGACTCTCGATGCCGTTAATTACTGTGGTAGTAAAACCACTACGCTTAAAAATTGCTATTCCACCTTATCTCCGAAAGTATCGCTCAGGAAAATCTGAACAATCGTGAACATTGAGAGTAACAAAAATTTCATTGTTTGTTACGAGGGGGGGGGGGGGGGGGTTATCGAGTGGGGGTGTCAAGCTTTTAAAATCAACAGTTCAAAAAATTAATAATATATGTTATTCTTGAGCAAATTTTTCTTCATATGAATTAAAAAAAACCAACCCCCCACTCCAAAAGTAGAATACCAAAAATTTTTTTATTAAAATTAAAATTATCACCTTTTATAATTTATCTGGTATACAAAAGCGTCTGTATCTGGTTTTACACGGAGAAATTGTCGTGTGTACGGAACACTAATTGTGCAAGTATAACTTGCACTTAGCCGGTAATTTTTAGTAAAGTGCCAGCAGTTAAAAAAAATTACAGAATCATAAGAGTTGCTAGGTTTTTTTTACCTTCCGGTACCCAATAACAATGTGCCAAAAGCCAAGTCGTTGCAATTTTTTCTCCGTGTCCTCTATAGTCAAAAGTTTGATGTAATTGAAGGATCATACTTTAAAAAAGTAAAAATGATCGAACTTTCATGAATCAACAAGGAGACGGAAACACACTACTATAATATATATATATATATATACACACACGCTCAAAGACGCACATCTATCAGAGGATGTGTTTAAAATCTTAGGTAGTTAAATACTGTTTTATTTGTCCAAGCAAATAAAGGAGTTAAACAAATTTTTCTCCCAATTTTGGAGTGTTGGTAAAAAAAATATGCAAAAAAGGTACTTGTCCGGCATTTAGAAATGGGGCTTGGACAGCAAAGCTAATGTGGACAAACGTCGACTAACGATAGACAAACGAATGCGCTATCCAAAAATGTCAACTTCAAAAGGCAGGACTTCAAAGAAAGAATTACTTGCGAAATGGCTTTCTGATAAAGGGACTTACGATTTTTAAAAAAATAATCTTTTAGAAAAATTATTCTTATGAGTAAGTAGCGTTATATAAAATATTTTTATTATGTCGCCATCTCTCTATTAGAACACATTTTAACATTTTTATTAAGGTCCGATTCAGACGTGGTTCTCATCTGCATTCCAATGAATGACGAGTTGGTTTTGCTTAACGTAAGCTTTTTAAATTGTATAATACTCTGTGTTCTTTTACATTTCGATAGCTGGAAGTTTTTTCGATTGAATAGTGCCAATCGATTGGTGATCAAATCGTCCTTAATTTGATACCCCTTGTAGGGGTACTCTAATTGTACGGTTGGGATGCCGTCACACTGTACTCCCAGTCCTCAAAGTTTCTGTTTTTATGTTTTCTATAAAGATCTAAATAAAAAAAATTAAACAGAAGTAATACGAACTTGATCAGATATCCAGAAAATTCTAGTATATTTTGAAAATTATATTACATTATTGAATAAGACTTTGAACTACGTGAGAAATACCAAACATTACTCAGTTCTAATGTATATTTTCGAGTTGTTAATACAAAATGTAAAAAACAGAAGAATCAGGATTCTCGTTCATGAGCGACCACACTGGGATGGCGGTGATCCATGTCTGGACCCTAGTAGCCTCAAATGGTTCACTGATTACTCAAAAATGGAAAACGGTTCTGTTTCTAATGTCTTTTAACCCAACACTAGTGTTTCGATTGGATAAATGGCCCTGTGTCTTTTAAGCCGAAATCTATGCCATCGAAATTTGCGCCTTTATCAACGCCAAAAAAGGACTGGAAGGTGTTAATATAACTATCTTCTCTGATAGTCAAGCGGCTCTCAAGACTCTATACTCGTGAAGTTATTCCTAAGGAGTGCTTCGACACCCTAAAATAATTAGCCGCCCATAACAGGTTCACGCTCTGTTGGACACCGGTCACTCTTGTAAGAGCTTTAGATTCTACAACTAAATATCAACAGATTTTTCGCTCTTAAAACATTGACAAACTAGACCATTCATTGCTAGTTCTACCCAGTAGCTAAGTATGTTTAAAATAGATAATTGTATAATATTTATGACCACAGCAAAATCATTTACCGCAAAATCGCGCAGCGAGGGTTCCGTACCTTGGAAGGATGCTGATTTCTAAAAAACTGTATTAGAGTTAAGTCGTTGGTGGAGTAAGTGATAACATGTTGGCCTACCAATCCGGAGGTACCAGGTTCGAATCCCGCCGACAACATATGTGGCGTGGAACGAGCAAACGTACCTTACAGCACCTGGCAGCGTCTATCTCCGGCTGGAGGGAGTGGACCTTTTCCCCTCGCGCGAAGCTCGTATTCTCAAATAGGTTTTACAAAATGCGCTATAGATTTTTCAATTTTTATCGCACAAACTTGAAGGTATGCTCATTCGATTCTACGTACTTTCTTCATGCAGGTTCATTAAAAACCTGAAATTCGATTTTTGGTGCTGTAAGGTACGTTTCCTCGTTCCACGCCACATATTACGATAAAAAGGCCAGAGTAAATGTGAGTGGTTCAGAATCCACTTTAAATTGTAGGTTCACTTGTAATCGTTGTCTCGAATCGGGTGAAGTTCGTTTTCTTTTTCATGGCATATTTACATATGTTAAGTCTCTATATAATCTAATTATTTCAGATTTTTCGCTTTGCAAACTTCGTTGAAGAGCGTTGAAGCCCTTCCATATGACCCCCCATTTGACTTAGTAACCCCACTTTAAAATGGTGACCTAAATTCGGCCGGCCCTCCTTTGTAAAAAAAAATCCAATAAAGGTGGCCAGGCATTAATTACAACTATTCCAAATTTCAAGTTGATAGCATTAGTAGTTTCTGAAATAGGCAGCTGTGTGATAGACAGCAGATGAAGTCGCACCATAAAGGCTCCTTTCCTAAAAATAGGTCAATTAACTAGACGACAAAGTAAGAATAAAAAATTTTATTGAAGTAAGCATAATGTTATCAAAAAAGTTTATCATTTACACAACTTCGGACGGTTGGAACAATTGGCTTAGTGACACGACCACCTTGCCCCCGGATCCCCGGGTTGAAGACCAGGTTTCCCCCTGTGATTTTAATAATGGAAAGAAAAAATCCACTCCATCTCTGGTCTGTTGTTGTCTAGCTCGCAGTAACGCAAAAACATGACATTCAAGTTTCCTCACTCCCCTTACCCTAATTACCTTCCGGACAAAGCCATGATAACGCATCAAAATGATATATTAAAGTATTCTATTATATAGTAGCAATTACTACTAAAGCAATTGTCAAGATTGCTAAATAAGCACACAGCTATTAGCTTTCTTTAAAATATGAAAAAATTAATGTCTCTCTTTGAATTTCTTCTGTCGTACACGTATACCCAAATTTCTTTACTGATATGTTAATCTTAAAGTTTCAAGTTATTACTCAAAATATCACCAAATCAGTCACGTGCTCGAGAAAAAACTACTAATATGTATTTGGGACAACTCAATATCTCTATCTATTTATAAAGTAAAAAGTCACAGAATTTTCCTGCAAAGACATGTTAACAGATAAACAAAAATAAATTTGCTGTGCGTTATTAATAAAAACTAATATATCGTGCTCAACTTGCTGGGGATTTAGCGCTAAACTATCGCAGACTGCGCACCATAAGCCCATTACCATTATCAGTTTAACATATTCGCTAAAAAAGGGGAAGGTCTTGATAAAAGATAGCCACAGGAATTTCCTTTTTTTCCAAATGATAAAAGTATCTTCACATAGTGTTCAGAAGTGTTCCAAAAAGGCTTAAAATAACGTGAATTGCTCGATGCGGAAGAATTTATGCACAATACGGTGAAATAAAATGTTTTTCTATTATACGATTCAAGACACTTCGAAGACGTAAAGTCGCGTTTCGTGCTTTCGTTGTATCGCAAGCACAGCTGTAAATTTGTTATGAACTACAGGTATAGTGGTGTCATTCAGCAGGTCATGGAAATTTTTATTCAAATTTCAAATTAGCTTCAATTTAAATTAATCGTGAAACAGTTTAGCTGAGACAGCTGCTAGAGAAAGGTAAAAAGATGCACAGATCGAATTTACACACAGAAAATCATTCCAAGGTAAAATTTCCAAGCCTGCTTCGATTGTTTGATTAATTTTAGTCAAATAAAAAAATAACGTCAGCAATAAAAAGTATTAAGTGAAAAATTGGGAAAAGGTTGATATGTATTAACAATTTGGTAGGTGTGAACCATTGTTTGTATGCACTTATTACTAGTACAGGAAAAAGCACTGATAATTTTATTAAGTAGCGACGTTTTATTGATAATTAATACAAATACACACGAATAATCATGGGACTTTGTAATTGAGTGTCATTAGGAGTATAATTAAGATTTTATTGCACGAAGAAGTGCATTTATGCGTAAAAATTCATTTGATAACATTTTTTACATTTGAAATTAACTAAGAAGTTAAATTGACTTATTTATGATTTAATAACATTAGTAGGATAAGTAAGTACTTATTGAAATTTATTACATGTAAACAAAGTTTATGGCTGATAGAATCAGTATCTTTAAACTTTATATTTTTATGAAAAAATTCAAAAACCAGATTGTTCACAACTCGAGCAGAATAAGAAATATTACAATTTCTAAACACGACCAAATTAACTAATTAAATCAAATACACAAACAATTTAATTAAAAGAAAATATTCAAATATTTACAAATTGCTCAAAACCCCACATTTACCTATCAATAGCAAATATCGCAAATGTACCAGTTACGAGCATCTTTATTTAACACATTACATTTATTTGAAGTTTGTACAGTTAAACATATTTTTTGAAACTATAAAGTATCAATATCGTATTCATAAAATATGTTAATCTGGGGTGCCATAAGGCCATCTCGGACTATTGCTTTTTATCATTAATCCTTGACTTTGGCTCATCCTAAAATTCTTTGTTATGCTGACGACGTCAAGATCTCCCGTATCATGTCACATGTTTCTGATTGTCTTCTACTAAATTCTGACTTGAACGCCTTCCATATGTGGTGCTCTTCTGCCCTTCTGTCTATGTTGTCCTTCTCTCGGAAAAGGAATCCTATAAAGCAACATTACGTCGCTTGAAAAGACCAGGGATCTGTATGGCTAAATTCACGTTTTTCATTGAACGATCACTTTAATACCGATTATATCTTGAAAATGTTATGGTTTGGAATGCATCGCTTTATTCTCATAGCTTCAAAAACATCAAACCAACTAACTCTAATTGGTTCAGTAATGATTGTTTTGCAGCCATTAAAAACAAGGAAAAAGCCTTTCAGGCATATAAATTGTGCCCTTCAGAGGAACTAAGACGTATCTATAGAGATGCGCGAAATATTTGCAATTCAGTAATATCAATTTCGACCAGAGCTTTAGAGCTTTAGACGGCAGGTATTTTCTGCTGCAATTTGTACAGGGCTTCTGGTCTCTAGTAAAAATCGTAAAAAACAATTTCACCTGTTCGTCAACACCACCACTCATTTATAATGGGAATGTTTTTACTGGCTCATTGGACAAGGCCAACCTGTTTGCTGCTAATTTTGCTGCTACTTCGTACTTGCCACCTTCATCGCAGCCACTTCCATCTCCATAACAGTGCACTAGTAGGCAAAAGCCGCTACACTTTCGCACTCGGGAGGTTTCTAGGGTACTTTCGAAACTCGACGTGTCCAAAGCTACTGGGTCTGATGGTTTTTCGCCCTTGGTTTTAAAATGCTGCGCCTCTACTTCGGCTAAACCTCTGCGCAAACTTTGTCACCTGTCATATTCAAAAGGAATGTTTCCAAGTGCATGGAAACTTGCTCATGTCCAGCCGATACTTAAAAAAGGAGAGGCATGCAACCTCTCTAATTACAGACCAATTGCACTAACTTCGATCATATCTTAAGTTTTTGAATCACTCATCAACTCTCAGTTGATGAAATATCTAGAAAATAACAATCTTATCAACGATTGCCAGTACGGTTCCCGCTCTGGCCGCTTAAACGGAGACTTACTAACGGAGCGTTGGAATCATTGTCGTCGCTCTTGATATTTCAAAGGCTTTTGATAGAGTCTGGCATGCTGTCCTTTTAGCCAAACTTCAAACATTTGGTCTGCACCCTACCCTCGTTAAATGGAAAGAGAGTTTTTTGTCAGATCGTTCAATCCGTATAGTAATTGACGGAGTTACATCTGATTCCTACGAAATAAATGCCGTTGTACTTAAGGGTTCAGTTCTTTCACCAACCTTATTTCTTTTCATTAATGATCTTTTATCCCTTACTCTCAATCCTATTCATAGTTTCGCCGACGGCAGCACCCTTGATTTCGCGTATTCATTTGATTCTGTAATGAATTCACGTGGAAATGCTACAGAAGTCAATCGAGAACGCATGTTTAGATCATTAAACAACGACATTTCTATGGTCCTCGCTTGGCGCAGAGCAAATCGTGTCTCGTTTAATGCATCCAAAACGCAATGCTGTTTAATGTCCCTGAAAAAACGCCCACTTCACCCCAACCCATTTCAGTCTTCGGTGTGAATATACCTGATTCGCCCTCCCTAAACATTTTGGGTATTGAGATATCCAGCAATCTTAGCTGGACTAATCATATATTTGCAATCGCTAAAATTGCGATGAAATGCTTGGGTTTCCTGCAGAGATATAGGAAATATTTCACCCCATCTGACTTAGCGCTGATCTACAAGTCCCACATTAGGCCTAGACTTGAATATAATTCCCATATTTGGGCAGTGGCCGGACACACCGCATTGTCCGCATTAGACAAAGTTCAGCGTAAACTATTGGCGATTGCTCTATCTCTGAGGGCCTTGACTCTCTGGAGCATCGACGGAATGTCGGTTGTCTCTAACTCTTCTATCGCTATTTCCATGGACATTGTTCTAACGAAATTGCTAGCCTGATTCCTTGTAGTAGACACATGACAACGCGCGTTACAAGAGCTACAAGTCGCTCCCACCCCAATACTCTCCAGGTCAAATTTGGACGTACCGTAAAATTTCGGGAATCTTTCTAAGCAGAACAGCAAGTTGGTTAAAAGAACGCACATTATAGAGTTTTATCGAAATTTTTCATAAATTATTTTTGCTACAGTGTTCGTTATAGTTTTCATTTAAAGTACTAAGTAAAGGCTACAGTCAAAAATTTTTTCATATATTTTCATTTTCAGATCAATACCTTAGAAATCAGAGTTGTCAAAAGATACTTAGATATTTATGCATTTAAGGAGACCTATCTAAAGCCATCTCACTCATTGGGATAGGTAAAAATAAATTTTCAGCAAAAAAAAATTATTTCTCCAACAGTATCATCAAATCTGTTTTTGGTAACGTCCCTATACCAAATTTTATCTTAATAGGTTTATTAATTAAACGATGGGAGGGCTGTGACTATTGCCAAACGGACGGACAAGCCGCAACTATAATGGTTCCTAGTTGTTATGAAATCTTGGAACCAAAACGAAAAATCCTTAATCTTAAATTGGTGAGAAAGAACACATTTCCGAAAAGGAGCTTCCGAACAAACGTTACTCAGGACACTTCAGGGAAACGATTGAAGTACTCCATTCAATGTTATTCCGGGACACTATACAACAAAAGTTATTGCATAGATTTAATCGTCAGAACCGAGTATCCACAAAAGTAAAATTACGGAAATTCAAACATTTTTATTCTTTAAAACAAATTCTCCAGACATTTAACGAAGACTTTATTGTTTGACTCACGGTTCCGTCAGCCACGACGAGCTATTTTTATTTCCTTCTTTATTGCCATTTATCACGTTTTGTTAATATTCAACTTACCAGGGAAGAATCGATCCGTTAAGGGCATCGACTTGCCCGAAATCTATTTCTTTCTGCGCTTATATAATAAAAGATTAAGCGAAATCCACTTGATTTATCACCGCTCTGCTCATTTTGCATCAGAGCAATTATTTATTTATGAAAGCGATTCTCGTTAATTATCTGAAGCCGCGGATTATCTTATTTTTTCCTTATCAGATAAATTTTTTGCTTTATTTCTTGAAAATATTGACATTAGTATGTACTTCTGCTTCATTTGTTTATCTTATCGACACAAAAGAAGTATTTCTTTAAATATTACAAAATTTCTGTCTAGGAAGAGTAGACAATTAGAGTAATGCAAGTTTTGTTGTTTTATTTATATTTACTTACAGTACAATTATAACAATTTGAATTGTATTGTTTATTTTCCGAAAAACCTTGGGTGGCTGTAAGCGGTTAATTCGCTACATTTTAAGCATATTTTTGATAATTCTTTTTGATCATATCGGCGCTGAAAAGCAATCTTGTAGTATCTCAATGCAATTTATGCTATATCTAGTATTAAATCCATCTTACACTAACTTTAGGATAATTTCATAATTTTGTCTAATGACCATTATTTCAGAACTTTAACTCCAAGAATTACCTTTCTATCTTCTCTGGTTAAAGAGTAATGAGCTCTACTGTAAACCTCCATTTTCAAGATACGATAAGATTGCTTTTCAGCGTCGATATGGTAAAATGATTGAATTTATAAAGTGAACACATAATAAAGTATCATTTAAAGAATATTAAGTAAAATTTTTAGCGTGAAATATTACATTGCGGTGGACATCATAACTCATCACTGAAATCAAAAAATCGAAAATATTTGGTAAGCTTATGAGTTTCTTGAGGTAATGAAGTCAAAATTTTTCTTTAAAAAAAAAAGGCAAAAATCAGTATATTTGTCATTGTAAAACTAATTATAATGCAAACAAAAATCGCGACGTCATTACCTCATATTTTATGTATTAAAAGAGGATCGGTGAAGTAAATTCGGAGTTACAGTGTCCACCGACTTTAAAAATGCCGTATTCCAGAAATACGCGTTTAAAATTTTAACACTGTAGGTATATATTTCTTATTGAAGCCCATACCATCACATTATTTAAGTTACCATAAAGTTTTCGTATACCGAGAAATTCATGAACATGAAAATTTCAAAATGCGATATCTCGGCGAAAAAAAGATATTTGAGCAAACTCAACGGCATTTGAAAGAGAAAGACTTGTACTATAAGGTCCCCCACATAGTTTAAAAAAAAGACATCGCGGTGCTACATAACCTCAAATATGACAAAAAACAGTGCTTTTTCATTTTTAGGTTAGAATACCTCAAAAACCGGACGTGATATAGCAATTCTGAGCCAGGATTCGGTTTCAGCGGGAGAAATTACTTGGGAACAACTATTCATTGTTCACGGGGAAAATGTTTTTCAAGATTTCACAGGCCAGTGTTTCCGGGCTATTTGGGAATTTGAAAAAGCTTCGCTCTTAAATGTCCGTGCCAACTCTTTAAACTCCGCTGTTGAATGTACTCCACGTCCCATGTTTTCGCTATTATCCTAAAACCATTTAAGGTACTACTACCGGAAAAAATTTCCAAAAATGGTTTTTTCCATTTTTCGATTCCTTATACTATCAAGAATAACCACGTACATCAACTTAGCGGGACAACTTCGGCGAATCGCAACACGACTATGCTCACAATTTGCCGTTATTTTGCCGTTAATTAGTTGTGCAAAAAATAATTTTGCCGTTCTTATTTTTTAAAAATTACAGGGTGTCCCGCTAACTTTATATAAAGTTAGCGGGACAACTTTGAAAAATTCTTAAAAAATGATTGTAAATAAAATTTAACTATCTTAGAATTTGCCGTTTTTTTGCCGTTAGTGAATGCCTGAAACAGATTTCCGATACGACTTAAATTACTATAGTTATAAGAGAATTTTCTTCCAATTGCAATTGAATTGCGACATAATCAACGACTTCACAACTAAATCAAATTGGCCGAACGGCAAATTCTTAACTTAAAATTGTGTTGCAAAAACCGTTATATATGCGAATTAGATAGAATAGAATTAAGAATTGTTTATATCAATTATAAGTTGTTTATAACCATTCAAAATTATTAATAACAAATGAATTCCAAACAGAGTGCATTTATTTGGTTTTCATTAAAAAATAGTGCTATAACGGAATAATTTTTTAAAAAATTTTTTGCATCTAATTACAACGAAATTATCATGATTGATTAAATTCATTAATTTATTTATTTATAAATTTAAAATATCAATTTTTTAAGTATTTTTAAATGAGATACAAGTGGGCGAGAGTTTTTTTTTTGAAAAAGATTCATCTGATCTAATTGGTTCTGATATAACTCGATACTTAAAAAAAAATCCAGAACTTTAATAGTTTTTTGTAACATTAAAAAAATGTTAAAAAAGAACCATAAATAGTTAATATTAATGATAAATAAAACGATAAATCGAATAGTATGAATTTTATTGAGTTTTCACTTACTCGTAATATAATTAGACAGGAAAATGAATGATGCAGTTTTCTAGAAAAATATCAGAGCTACAAATTTGCTTCAGACAGTTTTCCGATCCGCGCACGGGAAATGGGTGAAAATTACGTTTGAAAATAAAAATACATTTTGTATCAAAAAGCCCCGACCTCGGGGCTATTTGATACAATTAGCTGAATTGCAATAGAGTTAGTTTTGGTCCAACTTAACCCCTGAAAATAAGTTAAAAGCGTTGGTTATTTTTGTGAATTTTTATTAAAATAAAAAAATTAATGAAATTAACATTTCATTTCTTACTTTTCTTCGCCGCGTGACTTTCTTCTTCTTTTTTTCCTAAATCCACCGGTTGTCGCTTCCTTACTGCATAAAAACATGAAAATACACAGCTGTATCAAATAGCCCCGTGCAATTTGTATCGAATAGCCCCGAGGCCTGCCGAAGCACACCATCGACTGATTAACCACTTTGCCTAGTACAAGTGTACAAATCCCGTCCATCATAATTTAGCAGACACTTTACGCATAAGAACACAACTTACCTTTTTCTTTATAACAAATAACAAAATTAAATTTTCACTGATACACAAAAACAGAAATTTGACCGAAAGGATGCTTCCACTATGATAGCTAACCTCAAATTTTGTGTGGAGATAGTGTTTGCTACGCGTCACTTTCTGATAAAATACGGGTTTTCATTTTTCAATAAAGCGCTTGTGTCAAATAGCCCCGGTTTACCCTAAGAGGCCAAAGAGCACAACAAAACTTTAAACGCGTTTTTCTTGAAATGACATTTTTTCAACTGAGTGAGAGTTAATATCAGGATCTACTGAACCGATTTTAATAAATCTGGGTGCGTTTTGTTTGTTAAGGTATACCCTTTTGTAATTTACCACATTTTAGACAAAAAATGAAAAAAAAATTTGTCAAGGGTAAAAGGTTGAAAAAAAAATGCTATTTTTTTCAAACTTTCGCCATAGTTGACTAATTGTGGTTAATTACAAGGGAAGAAACCTTCCTTTATAAAATCCCGTTCGAATTTTTTGTTTCAGACTTCTCAATTCTGAGATTATCTCTCACTCATCGGACTATCTCTTTTTCGAGCTCTTGAATTCAGCGCCCCCTACCAATAAGGCAAAAGATAGAAATTAACTAAAAAAAAACTTTAAGGACTAATAATGTTATAATGTTTCATGATAATATTTAATAAAGCGGCTGAGAAAAAAATGATTAAAAAAGTGCTTATTTGTTGGTCCTTTTTTCGGTAGTAGTATCTTAATTATTTACTTAACTTACTTACGAACCTTTTTTCCTATTGCTTACCTTCGAAAAATTGAGAAATAATAAGGAAAATTATTGAATTCTTGAGTGAAAAGAGCGTTGTGCTATTTAAATTGTCCAATCAAAATTCACCAGCCTTCATTAATGCACGTACGATTTAAAATGGAAAGGAGAAATGACGTTTCGAAATATACCGTTACTTTACATTTAAGTCATACAATATGCTAGAGTATAAAGCATTGCCAGGAAAAAATAAAAAGATATGTTTTTAAGCATGATTTGCGTACTTTGTAAACATGTGATATTTATGTTGTCGCCACTGCATATTAAAGCACTTGTAACTGCCGCAATATGGTTAATAATATTTAAAAAAAACAAATGAAGGATAGCATGAAGAGGGGAGGGAGCGTTTTCAGCGAAAATAGTGAAAAAAAAGCAACTCAATACTAATGGATGTATGTTTTGGTGAAAAAAGTGCAAAATAAGTAGGGTGATAGATCTCAACTAGACAAACACAAAATTGTATGGCAGGGGGGGGGGGGGGGGGGGGGTAATCTCAAGCGTTTGGGAGTTACAGGGTGATTCATAAATTTCAGTTTTTATGGTATGCACATTACTCTTTTATTTTTATCTTTTGATCTACCCAACATAGCGACATCAAACAAACGCTTAAAACTAGTAGTTTTTAAGCGTTTGTTTGATGTAGCTACTATCCCAATGACCTTTCGAAAATTGTCAACAATGTTGATCTAACTCCTACTATTACAGGTACAGTCACTTCCAAAAGTGAAAAAAATTTCTTGCGATTACCTAAAGTTCAACATTTTTCCAAATTTTCTCCTAAATTCATGTAATTAGTATTTTTATTGGATTGCCCATCTTGTTACCTTTCCAAAAAGGTGCAACATGTCCACGTAGAAAAAATATGTAGAAATTTATTCAAAATTTTTGAAATTTTTTTACTTAGTATGACCTTCACAATGTTAGCCATATGCGCTGGTACTCCATCGTGTTGGTGAAACATTCACCTAAGATTATCCATAGGGTTCTTCTCTATAAGATCTGGCAGTGTATTGTCCAAAAAGTGCGCATAAATTTCACTATTAAACACTTGCGGCAAAATGAATGGTCCTACCAAATGGTTACCGATGATACCAGCCCAAACATTGATACTGAATCTCTGCTGGGATGAGGTCACCTTTGCCCTGTGTGGGTTAGTGATCGACCAGGTATGGAGGTTCTGGAAGTTCGTGATATCGTTTCCTGGTGAATTGGCATTCATCTGTCCACAGAATTCGGTCCAGAAACGCTCTGTCGTCAATATCGCGTACCAGAAGCCAACTGTTAAATTTCAGTTTTCTCTCAGAATCTCCTTCCAGTAGTCCTTGGGCTGGTTGATGAGGATATGAACGTAATCCCCCTCGGTGAATAACCCTCCAAACCTTAGATAACGACACTCCTTATCGCCTTGCAACTCGTTTTGTGCTCGTCTCAGGGTCCTGCCTCACGATGGTGATTATTTGCTGCTCGACGTCGGCAGAAGTTCCCGAAGTTTCAGGTCGTCTCTCCATGTCATGTGAAGTTACGCTTCCTGTTTCTCTTAACCTTTGGAAAGTCCGTATAAATACCCCTCTTTGGGGTGCTCGCCGGTTAGGGAATCTGCCTTGATAATCCAGTACAGTCGCACTCGTTTCCGTCTATTACACCACGCTCTACAGCTTCAACGGAAGAACCGATTGACTTGCAATTTGTTCCACCGTAAAGGAAATTTAATTTCGGGGGCCTTATCGAGGCGATTTTCTTTTTTTTTTGACAAACTTTATTTTTTGTGTGAATTGAAGACCAATGCGCCCCGCGCAGACCAATGCACGCGATGCATGGCTTCAGTTAATAGGACCTACAGTCGCCATTTTGGAATTTTTTTTTAATGAAAAATTTGAAAGTATTCTTTATTATTATTTATGGGGAAATAAATTGTATTAACTGCCGTTTCAATAAATATTAATTATATACCCGAAAAAAGTTCCCAAAGTTGACGCATTTTTCATGCCTATGAACGGTAATCTCCCCTTAATTTGTTTTTCAACTATTATAGGTGTTCTTGCTGACTGACCCGCTTTTATCGCAAAATTTTCATCAGGTACGAGTAACAGAACGCCAAGGATGTGAATTCTGACTAACACAAGCTAATATCGGCAATAAAACAAAATTACACTAACATTTTTATAGCCTTTTTGCAGCAATAATTAAAATTAATAACCTGTTAACCCAAAACAAACATTTTCGACCTTTTATCTTAAAAATTTTATTTCTTTAAGGAATTTCCTACCTAAGGATGCGGTTTTTCTAATTTTGTCATGTTGCACCTTTTTAAAAAGGTAATAATACGGGTAATCCAATAAAAATAAAAGAGAGGTGTACTAATTACATGAATTTGGAGGAAAATTTGGGAAAATGCTGAATTTTAGGTAATCGCAAACCATTTTTTTTTAATTTTTGAAGTGACTGTACGTGCAATGGTAGGAGTTAGATCAGTAGTGTTGACATTTTTGGAAAGGTTAATTAGGATAGTTGTTTTTAAGCGTTTGTTTGATGTGGCTGTGTTGGGTAAATCACGAGATAATAATAAAAGAGTAATGCGCATACCATGAAAAACTGAAATTTATGAATCACTCTGTAACTCCCAAACGGTTGAGATTGCCCCTCCCCCTGCCATAAAATTTTTTGTTTGTCTAGTTGAGATCTATCACCCTACTCATTCTGGCACGTCAGATCTGAAACACCCTGTATATTGACTTAACTTTTATCTCGGTATTATATTCTTCTATTAGCATTTTGCGATATTTAAATGCACCGCCGCCGTATTAAACAAGGCTATCCAATCCTTAATTGAAATATTTATTCCACCAAAAACATTTCATGTAAATGAGGTTGCTAAGACTCATCTTGGTCAAAAAGTATGGCTTGGCAGCTTCGCGGCCATCGCACAGTCATTCCTATGGACTTATGGTAAAAAATTAAGTCACTGGTCTTTAATGTTGTGTCATGCATTAGATCCAAAAAACGGCCAAGCCATACTTTTTGACCAAGAAGTAGGGTTTCTAGAGTTAGGGGTTGTAGATTTAGGAGCTTAGCTGCACATGAGATCTTATCACTTTTTAACAGTGAAAGAGGTATGAGCTTGTGAGTCTTGGCAACCTTCTCTTCGTTTCTTTTTGCAAGATACTCTAGTTCTTTAATTTTTTCGGGCTGTATTTCTTGTGCGTCAGCTATTCGTTGCCTTTTTTCCTTGTTGGCTTATTACTTGCAATAAGCGATAAATCTTTTCAAAAAAGTAAAAGCATGTACACTTTATTAACCGAAATAACAAGAAATCTCTGATTAAATCTGAAATTCTAGTCGCAAACCAAATTTTGATCCTAAACGCAAGCAGTAAATCACGTTCTGGTGCTTGTATTTTTTTTTTCAAATTTTTCCTTCCGTACAATTCTGCTCTTTTAGCCTTAAAATGCTTGTTAATTTCTTAAATACGGTATGACTATTTTTACTTTATTCGAAAGATTGAATTTCTTGCACGCCACAGTTCCTTTCTTCATTTTTTAATTGTTTATGTACTAAGCAAATTTCAGCTTTCTAGAACTTTTGAAAGTACTTCCCCATAAAAAATTTTCTATACAGACCTGCATCCCTCTGGGTGGTGGAGGGTAAAAATTACAGATTTCTTGTTGTTTGTTTGCTCATCTTAGCCGGCATACCATATTTCGCCTTTCTAAGACTTAAGGAAGTACCCTGGAGGTTTTCATGATCATGAGTGGCGAAATCGACGTATTTCAGGTATTAATAAAATCTAAAGTATAAAAGCTGGACAAATGAAACTTAGTGCGTTTCATTAGTTTGGTAACTACATCTTATTCTAAAAATGGGCTCTCTGGTATTATCCAGACCGAAGCTATGAGGATTCGAAAATACGACGAAACGCTTCGTGAAAAGGTAGGTAGTGCCCAATCTTGGCGGGGGCACTACCGTGCCCTCAGATTTATAAACTTGTGGCTTTGTGACGTTTAGATTTCCTTGACTCAACCATTATGCAGCTATAAAGTAAGAAAAAAAAACTTAATTATCTTTCTGTTTAAATTCGTAATTTGTTTTTCATCTAATTACCTTGGCAGCAATTATTTAAAAAACAAGATGTGAAAATTGGCGTTACTCACCTCAGTGAGAACACCATACCTCTTCTCACTATTCGACAATAGAGGTCGTTTCAACCAATAATGTGTCTGAGATGTAGTCTGCTTTGGTGGAAATCAAAAAATTGTTTGCGTCTTTGATCAAGTTTTCCATCAAGATTTGTGCTTTAATCTAAATGAGGTTTGAGGCTTAATTACATGGTTTAACTCACCATAAAAACATAAATAGAGTCGGGGAATTCTGTAAAAGTTTTTGAATAAATTCTAGGAATTTTCAAAAATTAAAACTGAGTTCAAATTTAATTAATTTTTATAGCAACCGCACCTAAAATTCAGGCTTTTTTGATTTATCTTCCGCTTTCTTAACATAGTATTAAAATGATTGTCTTTCCCTTTAGCATGCAATAAATTAAACTTATAACGAACGATCACATTTATTGGGCACTTTTAATTCATTTTAAGTTATAACTTATTCTACTTTACTGCAATATATAGAAGTGCAACAAACATTCCATCAATCTTTCAGTTCAATGTCATTTTATTTGCAATTACGTAATCAAAATAAAACGGTTGAGATAATTGTTGACACCAATCAAGCTCGAACAAATTAATGCAATTATTTCAGCCTCATCTAGTAAGTAACATAACGATATCTGCGCGAGTTTTCCCACACTTCTTACTTGAAAGCAACTCATTTTATGCACGTATATTCGAAATGTTTTTTTCAAATTATTTTTAATTCAAGATTAAAGTGTAATTGATAAGACAATCTTCTCGTATGCCGTGGTTACCTCTCTTTCCTTTCCTCAAAAATATCTTCAAGTCAAATTTTATGAATTCGACTTCTAACTGATAACAGCTTTAATTCAGTTGGTCACTGACATCTTAATCGGTAGTTTTGCCCGCAAACTTTGTATTAGAAAAACGTTTGTACTGCAGCTTATAAACCTTAATCTGACTGACAATTTCTTATCTAATATCGATTTCTACTAAGGCGAAAACTTTCCAAGTGCATCTGTGTTTAGGTTTTCTATCTTCATTAAAATGGCTGAGATCTCCGAAGATTACCGCCATATGCATCATTATCTTTCGGTAAACATCTTCTTATTTGTAATTTTTATTAGGTGTATACGTCACTTAAAATATAATTTAAATTAGTTACTGTGTGATCTGATCGTCTGGGTTTAAAAGGTTAAATCAAGTATAGTCTGGAGTGTATCAGTTTATAATTATTCCGGCATGTTATGTTTTGCTATTACGAAGCGTTCTATATACAACAAGCATTTTAAGCTAAATTTTGTAGTGATAAGTGGTCGTCGTTTTGAAAATTTTTTAAGATGTTCAAAGTCTCTTAAGATGACGGTTTTAAGAATATTTTGGATCATTCTGCTTTGTTAGTTTTTCCCAGATAGCTGTGTGGCATTGAGTGTTGACGTGGTGATGAATTGAGCTCGAGTAGGTACTCTTTCCATGTTGTTTGTCCAATTACCCCAGTAATTTTCAGATGTAATCGTTTTATTATCGATAAGTGTTTCTACAGAGTGTTGATATCAATGACCGTTGGTGAAGACCTGCTGGACTGTGGTTTATGTTTTTGGTAAACATTTTCAAAATAAAAAATAAATAAAAGTAAAAACGAAACCATTCAATGCTCGAGCGGGATAAGAACAACACAGTAAACCGAAAACTAGATGTAGATTTTAAGGGCCCAACCAAAAATAGTTTTTTCAAAATATTATTAGAGTTAGTAAGTGTTGAGTCATAGATTACAGTGAAGCTGTAGCTTTTTTCGTCAGTCTCATGCTTTTGTCAAAGTAAATATTTTTGTTTTAACATATAAAACCACTCTTGCGTTCGTCTGTTCGAATATTATTGAAATTTGACAATAATAGGTTGTTAGCAACCCTGATTGCGCGAGCCCGATCTTGAGCAACTTTTTTTTCTACTCAAAAAATGTTACGAACTTTAGAAGTCCTGCTGAACAGGACGGAATCAGCTGTCGCATAGACCAATGACTTGGTAATTCTGGTATCGGGTAAATTCCTTCCAGTAATCAGTGACATTATTCGCCGAACAAGATTAGCAGATGGTGCAATGATGGTGAACTGTTTCCGCAGGAAAGGTCAAGCTGACGCTCTTTACTAAACAAAACATAGAAGCACGAGTCGAAAGGGCGACTTTGGTTCTTTATGCCTACAGGCGAGTACCTTCGTTCTCTACGGATCTTCGCCATGTGTTGCGCGGTCGTCCAATTTGGCGCCTTCCTCTGGTCCCGTGCGGGCCCATTGAACGATGTTTTTTGGCTCTTTTCTATTGATTGTCACTTTCGCCTGCGAACAATAATCCTATCCCGTCTTGGCTTGTCGGCCTGTGTAGGTCTGCGTTATTAATGACCTCCGACCAATGGATGTTAAGGATGCGTCGAAGACACCGGTTGACGAAAGCTTAGATGTTATTTGGCAGGTCACTTTCCATGTTGAACCGCCGTATAAAATAAAAGATTTTACGTTCTATTTAAAGATCCGAAGTTTTGTTCGTGTGGAGTTGTTGTTATTGCTTCATTACTCAGTAAGAGTATTAAATGCAACTGGACCCTTATTGATGTGATCCTGTACACCAGTTTCAACTCCACGGCCTACTGTAACTATGCTTCAGAGATTACACAATTAATTTACTTGTTCTATTTGCTGCACTTCATGATAAATTTCATGTTGTCTCCTAGAGTCCCTGCTCTATGACTTTCTCTACTCAGGGCTTCGGACATTAAAACTACATGACTCTGTTTGTTGGATCGTATACATACATCGTCGGCATAGTTCAGGTGCGTAAGGTGCTTTAAAAGTTTTCATCTAATCCCTCGCGATGGGTAGTTATCTAGGGCGATGCAGAATACATCATTAACGCGTGAACTACGAGATACCTTGTAGCTATAATACATATGTAAATACATATATAAAAGCTGGGACTTAAGATACAGATATAAAAGCTGGGACTTAACGTTTCTTACTACATGCTGATGGTGATCAATTTTTCAGGGGTCTCCTCTCCTAAGTAAAGCTGGTTCCTGTGTACTCGCGATCAACGCTGTCAAATGCCTTCTTGAAATTGAACAGAAGATGCAATGGAAACCTCCCTTCGGCGAATTCTGCAGTCCCTCACGAAAGCTTGTCTGCTCATCATAACAATATTGTGCTCGTTTCTTTGCTTGATTCGCATTATGTTGATTTTTACCATCACTTCAGAGACTACAGTTCCTCAGGTCTTAAGTAGTCTGTTTTAGGAATTTTCACGATTACGTCTTTGTTTTATTTAGCAGGATAGATCTCGGTTTCCCGAATTCCTAAATTACTGGATTAAGAATATTAGCAGCAGAAATGGCATCCGCCTTCAGTAATTTCGCTGGTATTCCGTCAATTGCTGGGGCCTTATCGAGATTTATATATTTTACTCCGTTTGGCAATCTTGTCGGAAATCTGATGTTAATCATGGCCACAGCTGGCGATTCTTCAGGCAAAGAAGTTTTAGACGGTCCAAAGGTGTTATTTAGGACTTCAAAAAAATATCTTCATTTTTGTAGTTGATGGTTCCGCCGTGAGCAGTTGGAACCACATCTCTTACAGGATGTTAAGTCGCGAGAGATTTTTCTTCCAATTTCTTGGCAATCTTGTATAGATTCTCCAGTGTAACTGCCATAACCCAGCAGAGCAATCAGTCAGCGAGCATACTTAGTAAATGTTTGTCTGATCTGCTCATGTTCAAAAAAGGTCGACCTATTGCGATTAATGCTCACTCCTTGCTCGCTCTTGCTCACCCTTGCTCGCTGTTTTGATGACTACATAGCTTTACACTTCTTTGCACGACTTCTTGTAGAGAACGCTATGCATGTCTGAAATGTTGTTTGACTGCAATGGTGAGCAGAACTAATACAGTCCCTAATCTGCTTCCGTTCTGATATTTTAGACCATGCGTTTTACATTATAATTTTACTAAGATACAAACTCCATAAGAACTCTTTGTGTTAAGTCTTAAGAAAAATTTTGACAAATGATTATCCAGCAGCAAGCAAAATACGAAAAATTATAAATCGAACACAAAACAAGCCCTTGTACCTGTTGTAAGTGTCGGCAGCTAGCAAAAGGCACACAGAAGAAAGCCTTTCTCCGCAAAAGATCATTAATTAACCACCTCAACAGAAGGTTCTTTTCAATCTCTACATGTAGTCACAAAAACGTCACTTGATGAGACCTGCCACCAACAATGCCTACGTCTATCAGTCACCCGCAATCAAGCAAACCCTTACTTGTCCAGAAGTAAACAAATTAAAAGTTCCTTCAGGGCTAATTGAATTTCTCTTTTTGGTCAAATCTGTGGGATGCACGTTCAACGAAATGGGACAAAAAGGCCGATCAACCTTTGACCGCAGTACCAGGGTGGTACGTTTAATATTTGCGGTTGACAAAAGTACACCGCTAATGATTATCGGTACGTGCCTGGAACGCCCTAATAATAGCGCTATATGTGCGAGTTAACTTGCCGTAACTGACACAAGTTTACAAACAAACTTGATACAAGTGCAATCAGAGTGCGGGGGAGTAATAGCGAGAACTGAGCAATATTCTTTCACTGCGCTTTTATCATTAATTAAGGAGGAGATAATTATTGTAAAACTGACCAGCACTTAATAGCTAAACGATTCTAGGAAATTGCGTGAGTATATCCGAAAGAGGGTGATTCGAGAGTTTCTGAAGGCTAAGTTCTTAAAATTGGAGCTGTGGCAAGGGCAGAATAAACACAATTCATCAATTTTTAAAAAGGATAAATAATGAGAGTGCGGAAAGGGTTAGTTTGATGATAATTGAAAATTGCAGTGTATTGCGGCACTTGTGTTATTTTCTTGGAAGTGCTTAAATGTAGGCTTCTAATGGCAGGTTGGCATATTGTGTAGCCATCACTTACCGTCATTTGCTATAAATCTATTATTTCAAAGAGCGATTGTCTAAAAGAAGGCTTAAGGTTTGAAGAAGCAATTTAGTATGATTTCGTTTTTTTCTGTTCATCAGAGCATTGCACATTTAATAACTTAATTTAGTAGAAAACTAATATCAAAAGGGGCTTAAAATTTTTGCAAGTCACGTTTGTAATGAAGAAATTGATTAGAAAAAAGTCGGGTTATGTATACCCCCATTTAGTGTTTTCTTTACGGCTTGTTTTTTTCTGAAAATCCAGTCGGGTCATTGTGCATGCTGATATATTTGCTTTAAAAAAATACTGTGAAATACCTGTGAACTAATGTGGTGAGTAAAGTGGAATAGTCAAGTCAGCACAACTGGAACAGAAGTCTGGTTTAAGCTTCTTCTTCTTAATCTTCAGTGGAACTTCTTTCGCCCCTTGGGAGGAGCGATCACTCGCCCTTTCTTTCTAATTATCTTGTCCCGGATTTCCTAAAGCTAGACCAGACCTTAGGCGAATTTTCCTTCTTTATAGTTCGATAGCAGTTGTTCGTGTAAATATAATAACTGAGAATTTAAACAAATAGAAGTCGTTCTGTATTTTTTCCATCACTGTATATTTACAAAATTTATTCTTTATTTCAAACAAAAAACATAATTTCCCACAAAAAATTAACAACAGTTATAATTACACACTTGTCTTGCCCAATCTATCCCCCTCTTCCTTTTAAAAACTGTTCCTCATCCCCCGTATGGTACGACAAAGAATTACGCTCTCTCCGCAACAGGAGAAATAAACGTTGGCAAACTTTTCTTCTAACCCAGACTGAGTCTGACTATTCTTCATACCTATCTGCTTATACCTCTTTTTCTGAACGCTGTGATACCCTCTACTACTACGAATAGCTCCAACGCATGGAAACTAGCCCCATATTCGATCCCAAACGTTTTATAACTTTATTAATTCCAAGACGACATCCAATAGTTACCCCTCCACCCTGAAGCTCGAGAATCCCTCTTTGTCTGATCCTAAAATTACCGCCAACTTCTTTGAACACTTCTTCAGTAAATCTTTTAGCGACAATTCCCTACAACCCGACTTTAACTACTCTTTATTCATGGACAAGTGCACTCAAACGTCATTTACGTCTTTCGACCCTGATCCCGAACTAATCGCCGACAGTATTAACGGGCTTGAGGACGACTTTCACCCAGGTCGCGATGGCATTCCAGCCATCGTTTTGAAAAACTGTGCCATGCATCTAGTTCAACCCCTTTGATTTTCCGCCTCTCGGTCACTCAAGGGGTTTTCACTCAATTATGGAAAACCTCCAACTACAGACCCATTGCTAAATTATCCATACCTAAACTATTCGAAAAATTGGTCTATGATTCCATGTTCTTCCACTGTAAGTCTATCTTCTTCCTCTCCCAGCATGGCTTTCTCAAAGGCAGATCTACAAACACCAACCTTACCGACTTCGCCTCCAAAACACTATGTGCCCTGGAAAACGGTAAAGATGTTGATGTTATCGCCACCGATTTTAGTAAAGCTTCGACAAGATCTCCCATAACGTTATCCTGTTCAAACTTGACTGCTTAACGCCTAACACCCCCCCCCCCTCCCGCCTCCGCCCTGCCCCTCCCGATTCATCTGGATTCAACGACCGTCAGTACAATGTTATTTTTAGCTCATTAATTTCTTACCCTATTGTCGCTCGTTCCGACGTCCCTCAGGGAAGCCATCTCGGTCCATTGAGTTTCATCCGTACAATAAATGATGTTGAATGTCTCATCAAACACTCAGAGCTGTTAATTTATGCTGACGACATGAAAATAATTAAACATATCTTCTCCACAACTGACTCTCTTTTCCTGCAAAAACACCTTGTTTCCTTCACCACATGGTGCATGAAAAGCTTTTTTGAGCTCAATGTCTCCAAATGCCAGTCCATCTTGTATTCCCGCAAACGTCTTACCACCACCTCGAGAGTCTACACGTTAACCGACGTTCCAGTCCCTATCGTTACCTTTTTGTATGACCTAGGAATAATCTGTGATACAGTATAATTAGCAGAGCTAACTCCCCGTCTGTCCAGCGTAGGTTCATTCGCTTCGCTCTACGTGATCTTCCGTGGGTAGACATATTCAACCTTTCACCTTATGAAAATCGTCTGAAACTGATCGACTTACAACCCCTAAGTAAACGTCGTGATGTTTCCGAAATTCTGTTCATTTATTAGCTATTAACTAGTACCATACACTGCCCTTCAATCCTGCAATCTTTACCCATCTATACCAATCCCCGCAACCTTAGGTCCAGTACCCTTTTCCGACTCGACCGCCATCGCGCGAATTACGGTCAAAGTGAACCAATTACCAGGATGCTACTTAAAGTCAACGACCTTTCCTCCTTTGACTTGCATCTGAAAAAATCAGCCCTTCACAAAGCCTCTTGATCCCGTCCATCTTTTCTTTCTTAATTCTATCGATCCCTTTAGCGCTTAGTCTCGTCTAGGATTCCAGTTTATATTTATTATAATTATAGCACATATTGCAGCTTAAACTATTTATTATTACTTAACATTATAGTATAACTTGTATTTTTATTATTATGTTATAGCTTCTTCCATTGAATTATTTATCTCAAAATTTCCTCATCTTTCAAATCTTTTCTAGTCACTCAAATTTAAAGATTTGTCCTTCACTACTATCGCAAGTTTATTATTTGTTATTTGGAAATACATATATCCAAATAACAAATGATAAACTTGCGCTAGTTGCCATAAACATTTTAATTGTGCAAACATAATAAGGCGCCAGGGCTTTAATTTTGTAAACGAAAGTATAACTTTCGCGCGTTTTCGATGAAAGCTCCATGTTAAAATGACAAAACTAAAAACTTTTACGTGCTATTTATGCTGATATGCGCGATTACACTAAAGTTGTTAAAGCTTTAAGTGGTTTGGTTTTTTTGTGATCGCAGTTCATATCAAATTTAAGTTATCACATAAATAGATAGCCACGTGTGTAATACTCGAACGTAAGACTTGAGCTAATATGAGTAATACTAACTTTCGATGTGCTTGTAAGTATTTATACGATCCAGGTCTGTTCTGATCTCCAAATTGTGCTTTTAAAAACCCTTCAACCATGTACTACTGACTTAGAATGAGCCGATAGGCATAGCCATCAACCTGATTAAGCAAATTGACGATAAAGCGCATGCGACTAAACAGCATTTGCGAATGAAATTGTATGTTGATTTCTAGGGTGCTATGTGTAACTAATGAGACCCATAACAGTTCCGACACATGCACATTATCGTCTTACAAATTATGCGGCTTGACCCATGCAGGATATAACAAAGGCCCATAGTTGGACCAATCTTATGCCAATCCTTAACCCTGGCCCAAGCTCGGCATGAAATTATAGACAAAGTTTGGAAAAATATTGGGCTGATAACTTCGTGTGAACCCTCGCACTGAAGCCCAAGGACTGTACTAAAACTTAGCCCACGACTGGTTCTGAAATTTCGCACAAGACTAGTATTAAATCTGTGCCCATGCTGATACGGAAATATGGCCCAAGTCCAAAATTAAAAGGTTATTATTGATATTGATGTGATAATTTTATAATCACTTAAATGTGTTCCTTTTTTATAGTTAGTTGTAAAGCTGTCATCTGCAATTACATTTATCAGACATGATTCTCAAATTGAGCTTGTAGGCTTTTTTTGTCTATTTGATACGGAGGAGAAGGAAATGATCCTCTACTTTCTCTGAAATTGCCCTTCGCTAGGCAACCGCGGGAGCCAGTTCTTGTGCTCCCCATTTTCAAAGAGTTAACCGAATTAGGTTCTAGTGATGGGAACTAGTTTGGTTTATCAGGAGCTCTAAATGGTTTCCAGTCACGTGACAGGACTGTACGACTTATCGTCTCCTGCTCTAGCCAACAATATTTTCGAGCTATCCGAGAACTAGTTTGCACTGGTGACAGAGTTCTAGCTCGGCTCATCAGGAGCTCCTAGACATAACTATCTGTAACATTATAATGTTGGGTACTGAAAGTATGGCTTACAGTAGCTGGAACAACAAAGATTTACAGTTAAAGCTTGGCTAGAGCTTAAGCGTGGACGGCTGATATATCAAGCTTTGGCTTTTGAATCTTCGCTCAAGCTTGAGTGTATACTATAGAATAGAAAACCCAAGATCGTCATTCACAGTTCAACCGAAGCTGGGTTAAAGCGTGGGCCCGTTGTCAACCTTATTCCTACATGGGGAGTAGTATGTTCAAAGGCAAAGCCGCTATATTCTATTTCTAGTTTCTTGACTTTCTGAACCCAGCAGGTTCTTATGAAAACTAGTACATGTGGAAGCCGCTGTAGTAATTAAAACCTTACGACACCAGTAAGAATATTAATAACAAAAACCAACCTTTTGAAATAATCGTTAAAAAATTCAAAATCTTCTTCTAGATACTTCAGTTCCAAGAAATAAATTCAAACATGTAGTGAAATCTTCCAAAACTTCATCGGGAGAAATGCGACGGCGTAAAACAAACAAAACTACGTAGAAGTAGTAAAGGATAAATATAAAAATAATATTATTCATAATATTTTTGGTTCTTTCGATTTTACTACCAAGTCAATAAGGGATTGATCCCGGGATTGGCTCATTTGTGAGAAGAGGTATTCTGACTAAGATTACCAACTACAGAAAAACTGGCGATATAATAGGCAGTACTGCCTACAATTTACATTACCTACACTGAGAGAAAAGTTTGTGGATTTTTTATATAACAATTTTGGTAAAAATTACGGTTCTCAATTGTAATTGTCTTTCAACTCTTAGCTACCTAAGTATTAACATAACAGCACTGTTAAATTTACTGAATGGTGTACCCCGGATATCTTGTAGATTTAAATATATATTTCCAGTATAAAATTCAAAAGGCTTAAAAGCCATCAAATTAAATCACAGTTAGCAAAATAAGGAAATGAGAAATGTACGCAGTTTGAAATTCGAATCCTAGTCCCCAACTGCACGCTCCAACGTCTTCACCAATAAGCCAATCCTAACTTTTAACAATTGACTTTCAAAGGGATTAAAAGAGTTGTCTCTACATGAATTCAATGTTTATTGACACTTGCAATATTTAACAAATTGATTACAAGTTCATTAATCATTAATATTTCCATCGAAATTCGGAAATATGAAAACCCAAGTTCAATTGAAATTCAGAAACATAGAAAACTATGCAAGTCTCGCACAACGAAGAAAGTGATTTGAAGTTTATTTGAAATTGTGGAAAATCTTAACATTTGCCAATAATTCCGAGAAAAATTGTGTATTAGGCGGTCAATTTGTCAAATTCAAATTAAATTTATTTAAACTCTACACAAGTCAGAACAGATCTTATAATGAAGTGTAGATTATGCAATAACAATTATAAAAAAAGTAAAAATTTCAGTTCACCAATATACTTAAGACTTACTTATCTAAACTAATTAAATGCAATAAAATAACACAATCAGATTGCTAATGATATTCACAACAAACCCCGTCATATAGTAATTATAAATCAATATTTATCGGGATAAATATGAAAATAAACCGCTCCTCAATGCTATTAAAAGAGAGTTCCAGAGTCTACTTGACTGAACAAAAATTAACGCTCACTAGACAGACAGGTAAAACGTGAAGTTTAATCTTCTATACAATATGATCCTGTCGTCCTATTCCAAAGGCATAAAGTGCCATAGAATTGAAGGTAACATTGAGCTTCCTGGTAGAAACAGAGTCCAACTTATGATATCAAAGGACCTAGTAAAGACCTAACCAGCATGAGACGTGTATTCAAAGGAGTAAAGGCCTCAGATAGACAATTACGTAATTCCCATATACCTTATCAATTATGCTATTAATATGACTAGACCAATTAAACGACATATTGAACCCAATGTCCAGATTTTTAATATAGTTACTAAAAGGAATGAAAACATTATTAAGGATAAATGAAGGAAACAAGTATGTATCTAGATCACATTCATAAATAATGATATCTTCAAACTTTCCGGTTAGATCATTTCCTAAAGTCTAACACCAAACACAAATAAGATCTTCATTTATTCGACAAATGGCATCTTCAATTAGCCCAATCGGTCTTGAAATATAAAATTGAACATCCTCCGCATACAAGTGAAAATCGCAGTTACTCAAGACTAGTGGAAGTTCATTATTAAACATAGCAAATAATAACGGACCAAGGACGGATCCTTGTGGCAGTCCGCAAAGAATCGGGAGGAAGTCGACTAAAAGCGTTATTACAAAAAAATACTGCTGTCTAGATCTAGAGAAATTGAAGGTTGAACGAAATTTATATAGTACTGTGTTGTGATTTACGCTATCAAAGGCGCTTGAGAAATCTAAAAGCATCAAAGTAGTAAATTTATCATTGTCCAATAAGATTCAACAATGCACCGATTGAAAATTTCTTTCCTCCAAGTGATCAGTTATTTTTTTATGCAAAATGTTGGAGCTTTGGTGAAAAAAGGCGAAATAGATATGTGGCGTTATTTAACCTTTCCAGTTCGTTTATAAACAGGTACAATTTTTGAAATTCACTGGGAAGTATAAGGTACCAACCTTCAGAGTACCACCACCATTGCTGGACTTGGAACTGATACCGCAGGCTAAATATCTGGAACTCATTCTAGACGCAAGGGTACTGCCGTAGTAGCTTAGGGAAGAGTCTCAGCACGGCTCCGATAATGGACTTTAACAAGAAGTTCGTGGTAGCAATTCCGGACAGGCAGTTCTAAGAACCTGCAGATACCGTGAACATCTATACAGATTGTTCTAAAATGAGCTTCGGAGTAGGAGCATCAGTTTTCTGCAAAGAGCTCAATATCTACTCTTCATACAGACTCCCCAGTGACTGCAGCGTGTTTCAAGTCGAGGTTGTAGCTATACGCAAGGCGGAAAGATTGGCACACAATCAGCAGGCAACAGGGAGTTCAATTAGTGTCTGTGTGGGTCTTAGGTCCAACGAATGTAAATCGAAACCCCTCTTTGATTGCTACAGAGCTTTAAAAATTTTAATCACGTATAGAAGGGCACAACTCTGCTGCGTAACCGGGCACAGGGGCATCACCGGAAATGAAGCAATAGACATGGCCAAGAAAGGAGCAGCCATGGAAGCTCAGGAAGCGGAACAAATACTTCCTTCAATACACGGTGTTGCCACATCTCTCAATGATGGGCTTTTAGATCGAAGATGGGAAGAGACCACAACGTGCAAAGAGCATGTGGAAGATCTATGAACAAAAGAAGATTAATTGCTTACTTAACCTATCTCGGACTCAATGTGAAACTTTCGTTGGGATCTACATCGGCCATTGTCTTACGGGGTTAGGTGTGCTAAGAATTGTTGGTTCCGACTCTGATGTGCGCAAGCACTATCAGGAATCCAATACAAAAGAAACTGTAGAGCACCTCCCTATGTCGCTGTCCTGCGCTCGCTAGGAAAAGAGAGGAAGTACTGGGGAACCACTTCATTGATGGGCTTACTTTGTTGGTTTCAAAAAATAGATATTTTTTTTGCATTTTTCTAACCTGGAACGTGTCAGGAACATACCCTGGAAATAATATAACGGAGTTCTTATTATATCGGGATGTCAGAGACTGTCAAACACAGCTCCGCGTGCCGTTGTTGTAACGATCCGTCGCGGCAGCCCGGAAACTTATTTTACGAGGACATCCGACACTGCAAAAAGGGCTCGAATTGAACAATGAGAACAACGAGCAAGTAGCACAACGGGAGTTTCTTCTCCAACAAGAAGATGAACTCTACGGTCCTGATATTGCCGATTGATTATAAGTAACTTTTCGTCCAAGGTTCAAGCATGAACATCTTCAATGAAATTTCCCAAAAGTTACGGTGTTACAACTGGTTGACATGATATCTCGAAAAATAATTGATCGATTATCTTAAATCTTTTATCAAAATCTTTGAAAAACATGTCGCTATCGTCTGACAAAGTCTTTTGGAAAATTTTTGCAGGTGTTTTTGACACTAAAAACATGAAAATTTTTTTTTTAAATGTCGGCTATTTTGCGAAATTTTTGAATTTTGAAAATTTCGTTCGTCAAACTATAGCCAAGGGCATAATAAAACTAAATTTTTGGATTTTTTGTTTTAGACGACTTTCATGAGCTGAATCGTGTCCACGGTTTTGATATGAACTTTTCGTAAGGGGTACTTCAAGGTCGAACATAAGTCAAACCAGAAACAATAAAAATTTCAAGAAATTAATTTTCAAAGTATAACAATAAACGAGTTTAACCCAAAAAACCACATATCAATCGCATTACTGGTGTCCCTACGACTCATCCTCGAAAAACAGTATCAAAAACGGCGTCGTAAGGTAGAAGACCCCCTTAAAGGAAGCCTCGAAAATTAACATGAAACGAAAGGGTTGCACTACGGGTGGATCCCTATGTACTTGAAGAATGTGGTTTGTTTTTAATGATTACCTTTTAACCAATAGATACTTCAACAACAAAATAGCGGTTTTTTTTATTTTAGCGTAGAAAAAAATTATTCGGAGTTAAGGGTGGCACTATGGGTGGTTTCTAATGCACTTGGAGGGTAGGATTTATTTAAAAAAAAAACTTATCTAATCAATAAATACTTAAACAAAAAAATAGCGGGGTTTTTTATATTTTAGCGTAGAAAAAAATTATTCAAAGGTAAACATGTGTGTCAACCGACGACTCTGTAGCTCCATGTATACTTAAATATTTTGCGCTAATACATGTACAAACGTTCTCGAAAGATAAATACAAGTTAATAAAAAGTGTTTAAAAATAACGCGCGAAAAATTAAGTAGTAGCAGCCAACTCTGCGCTTACAGCAATCACAAACATCGCAACTTATTATAATCCACGCATACTGATACGTACTTATTTGTGTACCAATATTATGCTTTAGTCTTCTTAACTCAGATCTTAAAAATCTTTTCTTCTTCTGTTGAAAACTTGCTCGCAATCTGAAATCAACAGAATAAAAAAATAATGAAATTAACCCTAAAGCGATTAGGACACCATCTTTTGTCGGTAAGAGTTATTTTGCCAGATTCTAACTATCTAATCACGTCCACCATACTGCCGTTAATCCCACATTCTCACACTATTGCATTTGCTTCCAATAACTCGTTTTGAGCTATATAAAAATGCTATATAAGTCCATAAAACTGGCAGCTGAACTGGAATTGATTACTTTCCCTTGCAAATGGCCAAACCAAAAGGCAGCTATGTGTTCATTTCATTTCTTCTCCACGTTCGAATTTTATTTCATTCTAAGCAAACTCACTAAACACTTTAGGCACTGAGAACATATTGCCTTCTCGGTTCCACTAGGAATCCTTAGTTTTCCTCCATTTTTGCTGAGTAATTCTAGAGGCGGGGCTGGAATGATTGATTAGTCATGCCGGTCCCTTCGTTAATTTCTTTTCTCCCTTCAAATTCACTTCTTCCTGTCGAGCTAGAATTGGATTGATGGTTAGAATGGAATGTTGATCTCAGTTAAAAGACGGAGCTAAAAATTGCTTTAAAAATTTTTTTAAATTGAATAGGTTACAAAACTGTACTGAGTGAAATTAGTAGTTGTAATAAAAGATGAGCGGGAGAAATAAAAAATAAATTTACTTTTAAATAAACAATTTTGTTAATATTGTTATTGCTTATTGCAATTAAATTAAAATTTTGAGTTTTACTAACCGTGCAAAATTATTCAAAGCAAAATTTAAAAATTAATTTTTTTATAAACTAACCCTTTGCACAATAAATATTCTATTTTATACTCAGCAAACTCTACTATTAATGTGCTAGTATATTATATTATTCTCTTGGAAAACTTTTTGCGCGCCCATTTTTATACTTATAGTCATTTCAGCAATGCATACTGTGGGAGCTGAGATGCAAAAATTAGGTCTTACTTAGCATTTTTATTAAGTTTATTTTATAATTTCTAAATTTATCTTAAATTCTTTGTCTTCATTTTTACTTAAATATAGTTTTAAAGTTAAATTTTTACATAAGGGTAGTATTAAAAAATGGATGAGTAATAGCTACTCTGTGGTTTCGTTTATTTATAAAAGCATAGTCACACCGCCGCAGTCATAATTAAGTTAATAAACTGTTCAATGTTCGCAATGATTACCGTTATTATTGGACATCATTGCGAGTCTATGTGGAACTGACAGCGTGTACCTGCTCCAATCTACTACGGAAAAAGCCAACCAGGTGTCCTAGATGACTGTCCTTAATTCACTTAAATTCTTAGAGCACTTTTTTGATATTTACATTTTTAGCTATGACCATAAATTGTCTATTAGCAAGAGATCGAAGCTCTGGTGGGGCCATTCTAGAACATTGATTTTCACCTCTTTTTTAGATTTATCGAGTGGTATGTTATCCTCCCGCAATATAAAAGCTGTACAGATCAGACGTCTTCCTTCTGAGGTAATCACGTCTTTAAGAAGTTTTAAGGGGTTAGGTACAGTTGTAGCTAGAAACAAAAACGATATTTTCTGGATTTCTTTTCGACATCATAATAAATATTAATTCAAAAACTATTAATGACAACGATTAGTATATGTTTTAAGGTATTTGTTCAATTTTTTTCATAGAAAAATATTCAAAAATGGCGGAACTACAGTGTCCTCCCGGAGCGCCTTTTTTTAAACATAACTTTCCGTGGACAGGATTACTCGAGAATGGCTCAATTGAAATCAGAATTTCAAAAGAATTTAGTTAGTATATCGTATAATTTCCTCGCTGAACGATGGATTTGTCAAAATTTTGATTTTTAAAAAAATGGCTACGGTTTTAACAAAAAGTTGATTTTTTGGAAGGTGTGAAATTTTGGAATTTTGGCTCTAAAAAAAAAATTTTTCAAACAAATTTCAAATCCTTCGTTCGCATAATAAAAAAGCAGTAAAAATTTGGTATTGATCGGATTGATAGTTTTTTTTGTAATCTTGTTCACCGCAAAGCTACGTTTGAAAAAAAAAGATTTCAAGATAATCGCGTTTAAAGTTTCAAGTGTGTTTCTTTCATATTTAAAATTAAATTATTTGAACTTACATCGAGTCGTCGATTCCAGAGCAGTTCTTCTGCATCTTCTGCAGACACTAAAATATCACATCTGCTCCAAAGTCTATAAACATCTGCTCCAAAGTTTCAAGGCCAAATATTCCGAACATTCCATACATTACATACATTCTTGAGACAGCGCGCTATAAATAGCTATAACTTCGGATCTAACGCTCGGACCATTAGGAAATATGGTGAGAGTATTCTTAAAAGAAGAATATCCTCTCAAACGACTTCTGCAGAAGCTGCATGGACGAGGAAGAGGAGGAAACATTTTTCCACTACCTCTGACGGTGCCCTGCACTGGCACGCAGGCGAAAGTCCTTCTTGGGAAACTATTTCTTTGATAGTCTCTGCGATCTGGCGGCGATTAACGTTGCAGATCTTTGGCGCTTCATCGGCAGCTCCGGATGGTTCCAATGAGGAGGTGGAGGGAATTCTTGTATTCCCGTGGCATCACAATGGGCTTTTTAAGGTCTAAGTGCGCCCCTTTAAGGCAGCCACACGAAACTAACCTAACCATTCTTAAAAGAATGTACTTAAAGAAAATGCAATAAATAAATCGATTTTTTCGGCAATCAGAACTGTACCTAAATCCTTAAGTAAACTGTAGCACTTACTTCTTCTTTTAAGCATATTATTTTCCCAACACTTTATGCAGAAATACCATAATGCCTTTCTCTTGTTTCCTTACTTCCCTAACTCTAATTCCCTTCCAGCCAAAGCCATGTATCAAAGAGTTGTCCCCTAGGCTTCGGTCACACCGAAAAAAAAAAGTAAAAAAAAATATATCAAATACTGTCTTCTTCCTTTTAAAAGCCTCTTCAAAATACATGCACATGCCTGAAATTATTTTTCAGTTATACCGTTAGTTTATTGCGATTCTTTTATTTAAGGAAAAAGTTGTTACTATTCAAAAAACAGTATAAACCTGGATAACCCTTTTCTGAAAAATAATAGGTACAAAAAAAAGTTTTTTTCATCGTCAAAATGTATGTTTAGTGAAGAAAGGGCGAATCTTTTATTTTAACTATTCATTAGCGGGGTCATTAATCCCTCCTCCCCCCCACATTCGGCCGCTATTTCGAAAATAAAAATGCAAAAAGTTTATCGATAATCGTGAGTTGTACAAAATAAATGAAATTAGTTACAAGTTTCATTAATAACTTTTTCATGTAACATTATTAATACAAATTGTAGTCACAGCAGATGAAAAATTGTGGTAAAAATCTTTGAGGTGTTATTACTTTTTTATTTGACATTTTTATGAAGAAAAAACCTATTATAGCTTTTTTGTAGAGAATTTTTTCATAATTAATTTGAACCGCTCCCTTTTTCAAATTCGTGAAATTCGTTGAACTTAGGTCAGTGTTTCGGACGTTACAGTTTCAGTTCCCCCAAACAAAAAATGTTCTCCAAATTTTATGATTTAACCAATTTCTATCATCAAAGATTGATATTTTATGCTGTAAACATTGTTCAATTTCATGTTGGGCTGGTCTGTTACCTTGAAACAAAGCTTATTTCGTACAGTTTATAAACTGGTAACAACTTACTGCTACTACTTTAAAAAATAATTATAGAATTTTAACTGCAATGAGTTCATTTTGAAATAATTTAATGATTTCAAACTGAGCTCATTTTGTAGGTAAAGTTCTATAACTTTTTTTCTAAAAGTGAAAAACGGTTTTTAGCAGCTTAAGAAGTTTAAGGCATTGATTCATTATAACAATACTTATACTTAAAAATATTTTTACAGCATACATTTGATGATTGAAATTGGTTAGACCATAAAAGTTGGACAAAAAATTTTTTTAGGTAAATTCCGTGTTGATAAAATATTTTGTTCCATTCCCATAGCCTGATTCTTCCTGACGCTGAAGCTAGCAGCCAGTAGGCCAGAGGCGAAACTACCAATGGGAACCCAATCAATCAGAATTAAGTAAACAATAGTTAGACCGCTCTAAAAACGTTAGATTTTGAAGAAAAAATAATTTAAATCTTAAAAAAAATTTGTTGATAAAAATTATTATTATATTTGTCATAAACAATTAAGTACAAGAAAGCGGGGTAAGTGTTGGTTTAGACGTTAGAAAGTCACTTAAAATCATAATTGAAATTTGAAATCATCACTTACTTACCGCCAAGAGAATAAGTTAATGATTGTGGGAGAGCAAAAATTTCTTCTCTTTGTTATTGACAATTAAGTACAAGAAAGTGAGGTAAATTTTTGTTTAGGGGTGGATCAAACCTGGGCAAAAGTCTGATTATTCAATTTCGCTCTAATAATGACTCCAGGGAGGTGTGAAGATCTCCCTGACGATGGAAATTAAAAAGAAAATTGCAACTTTGATTTTAAAAAACTTGCGAGGATGGGCCAACAAATTGAATGGACCAGCATGTTTCATCTCGACGATCTGATCGATATGATTCGCCCTGCTCGGGAATTGAGCACATTTTACACAATATATGATATTTTAGGTGATCTACTAATGTGAAAACGTTTTTTGTTTGGATTATAGCATTTTCAGCATATGAAATTCTATACGTTGAAGTTCAGTTTAAAAATGTAATCATTATTGATCGTCAAATCGCTTGCTGTGTAATCTTTATTCCTCTGTTTTAAAAGGTCTTTCGAAAAAATGTTCCGATCATGCATCTCCCAGCCAAAACTGGAAGACCCATCAATGGATTTGAAATTTTGTTTTAAATCGCAATCGCAGCGCTCAGTATGTGCATAGCCGATTTAAAACTTTTGATAATTATTGTATTATTTTTAAGGATCACTTGAGCGAAATATTACTTTAAAAGCCCTTCTTAAAAATGAAATAAAATTAAATGAATGACTCGAATGATATTTACGATATTTATTTCTTTCTTTGCTTGAGTTTAACAAGTGCTGTTTTGTTAAATCGCCGCCATTTTGTCAAAAATATAAAACGCGGCTGCGCACAACATATTGGTATTTAAAAAAAAAATCATAAATTTTTTTTATTTTAAGATAAATACATTTCAAATTAACGAAATTTAATTTTTTTTTTGGGTGGGGTGTTATTTTTCAATACACATTGAGGATGATATCTTTGTAAATTTTTAATATTTTTGAATAAAAATTTCTATAAAAATAGTTGAGAGTATATTCAATAATATATCCCTTTATAACATACCTTGACAGCATATTGGCAATTATGCTTTAAAATTAGGAAGAACTGAACTGAACATAACTGAAAAAATTCAACTTCTTGGTATAGTGGTATTCATTACAAAAGTCGGCAAAGCGTGGTCATGAACCCGTGAAGGATTTTAGGACAATAAGTCTTTCTTCTATTTACGGCAAAGTCTGGAAGGATCACAACTAATCAAATATCAGGACGAATACCATAAGGAAAGATCCACTACGACGACTCATCATAATGTGGGGCGTACCAATGAGCACACAATACACTACAGAAACTACACACTAGCCGTCTTTTTGGACTGAAAGTACTTTCAACAACTTCAGCCATAGAAGAATCTCTCATTAAGTTACATGTAGAGGAGGAGGGTTTTAGTCATTGACTGGTAACAATGTTAAAGGAAGAATTATTTACTCGAATCTATGTATGTCTACTCCACTTTACTCTTTATTGTATTGTGTCCACTGCACTCTTTATTGTCATGAATAAATCCTTATCTATCCCTTTCGTAATTAGAATCCCTTGTGAAAAGTAAGCTGCCAGGTGTGAACTAAGCATAATACCAGGCAAAACTGAACTGATGTTTTTCCCCACAAGGATACGGAACTTCAATCATTATAAACTAAATGGACAACCGGAGGTATTAACCCCAACCCGAAGTACTTGTGGTGGAACTAGATCCAAAACAAAGCTAGAAATTAAACATAGAAGACGTGATACTCGATAGCATTATACAACCTTTGGAAGGATGTGGGATTTCCAGCAAAGATGGCTCTATGGACACTATTGTGATACGTCACCTTCGTTTTGCTAGTATGGTATTCTGCGCTGAGAAAGTGCTATAACATATCCAAGCTAGGCAAGATTCAGCAATCGGCGGGCGTGATGCAATATATCATACAGCTTTAGGGTGGGGTTTCCCTTCAAAGCACTGTTTTAGGAGAGATTTAAGTGAGCTTCTACCCTAATGGCCCAAGTAGTTTTCGGAGATCAGGATTGGTGATTCTATCCATTTCTAAAATTGCACGAATTGGCTTTAATAAATCTCCCTTGCACAAATACACGCGATCATCAATCAGCAGGTCCTTATTGGACTTAAGAACAACCAGGGTGATTTGAGATACTTCCAGTGAGTTTCAATGGTAATCTAAGAATAATTTACCTTTATAAATGAATTATTTTCTGCCTGAAATATCGATGAGTTGTACCAAAAATAAACCTTAGTCCAGTAAAACCATAAAAAAATAATGGATAATCATAATGCATTGATCAGGGTAGCCAACTAACCAGGAAAACGCTTATAGTTTTTGTATGTATGTACGTCCGTCTGGCTGTGTGTCACAACCCTCACATTCTCACATTTTTATACTTATTGAGACACAATTTTGTACACAGACGTAAGTTGATCATCCAAAAACAGAAATGAAGAAATTTATACTTTTGAAAAAAAAATATTGTTTTGGAGCCCCCATGCACTGAAAAGTAGAGTAATTTGAAAGCCTTCAGTCACGAAGTATTCACTTTTAAAGAAGTTGTCAACGCGTCCTTCCTTCTACTTTCTAAACTAATCGGTTTTTACTTCCTGAAGAAATTTCAAATCACTATGAAATGACTACGTACCCGACACGCTCTTGGCCGATTTTTTAAGTGTTAAGGTGTCTCCTGAGTATTTCATCCATTTAGGAACCATTTCATGATTGGTTACTATGGTTTCTATCCTTCTTCAAAAGTACTCTACTATACTTTTCAAGAAGCATAGTAACCAATCTCGAAAAGACTGGCATGTTATTACACGCAATCCTTCACTGATTCCCAGAAATGCTCACGGAGGCTCACTTTTCGGATTGCAGAAAGGAAAATAATCATGTCTTCTGACTATCTTCGAACTTTCAAGTCTCTCTATCATCACTATAGAAACAGCAACATGGACGGTAATCAAATCAGTAAGTCTGACCACTGGTATCACTGTAAACAATTTTTTAAAAAACTTTAACACTGTAGTAAACGTAAAAACACCTGTTTTCTCGTGTAGATGTACATCCATGCTTAAATATTCTGAAGCGAAAAGTTAAGTAATTTGTACCTAGTCTGGAAGTAGTGAAAAAATTTTCAGTATTGATTTAATTTGATCTGTCTCTAGTTTCCGGAACCCCTTGTAGGGCATGGGGCGGGAGAAGAACTTCGCCAGATTCGAGACAACGATTGCAAGTTGACCGACAATTTAAGGAGCATTCCAAACCACAGACATTACTTTGCAAACCCCAATGGCCTTTCTAATGTAATCTGTTGGCAGCAGAAACAACCATGGGTCGCCACCGGTGGGATTCGAACCTGGGACCTCCAGATTGGTAGACCGACACGTTATAACTTACTCCACCGACGACTTGCAGTCGAGTCAAATTCCCAACATCAAAGGCAATATCTATGGAGGAACCGGAAACTCTCCACGACATAGTGCAGCATCATAAACCCTCAATTTATTGATCGAGAACAGTGCATAATTAGCGCAATTTTTTAAAATTTAATTTCCATAAGTAGATACGATAATTGAAAGAGTTCACAATTTAAGATTCAAAGGTATCCGATAACTTGGGAATTATTTTTTGTTCGTCTTTTTTATGACTACAGTAACGCTGCTCCGCAACGCAGTAAAATGCACCCACATTCAACAGAGCACGACGTATGATATGTTGATAGAACGGAACAAAAGATAGAATAAAGAAAATGTAAAGTCAAAGAGATAAGACTTTCTTTGGGAGAATTACAAATTGTTGGACAAAGAGGTCGAAGGGATCAACCCACTAATGGTCGGATTAACAGGCGATTATCTACGGATCTGCCAGTTCTTTGTTCCGTTTTGAATGTTTCTAAGAAAGCGTCTTCCATATTTTTTGTCGCCTACAACCTGTCGCTTTTATTACCCTTTTGTCATTAACAAATTGTTCTTAGCTACCTGTGTGACAGAATCTTCTGTTTTCTTATTAGTTGCGGTTGACCAAAGGATTACCTTTGGTCAGTCAATAGTAAAGGGGTCCTGAAATTGCCTTATGATAACATCTTACAAGTAAATTGCCATAAAAGGGATTAACCCTGTGCTCTGGCTAAGGTGGCAAATATATTTATTAGCGAAAATTGTAGTTGGTGCTTTTTTTGTGGACATTAGTATAAAAAATATAATATACCTAATCCCCGCATTTGTTAAGCAATGACAACAAATATTTTCACGAAATATGAAAACATTTAGGTGAGATACAGTTTCCTGATTGAAGAAGTACATACTTTTACTGTAGCGTCCTTCATAATTCATTGACATAAAATTTATTAAAATCTACATTCGTGAGCGTTCTTACTTTTTGTACCGATAGTTTAGAAATTAGAGGACGGCCCTGTTGATAACTTCTTTCTTTCTTTCTCTAGTTCCCTTAACCCCTTGTTAAATATTTCACCCGATTCGAAGACAACTATTGCAAGTTGACCTACAATTTAGGTAGACTCCGACCGACATTTTCTGAGCCCAGGTGACGTTAGATCCTCCCTTGTTAAATACCTTGCCCACCTCAGGGTGGCAGAGCGCCTTTTGTAGTAGTGAGGTTCTGCCACAAATGTTCTCCTTAGTCATAGAAATAATAGACAAACTTTTCCCAGATTAAAGGGTATTCAAATGTGGCTCAAACGAACTTTAAGTAAGATGTTCTATATTTTAATACATTTAGGGTTAATAATGTAATGTACTTGCATACCAAATGGTTAGATTTAATAATAAGTCATAAAAGAACTCATCTGTTTTCTTGTACAATGAGTGTCGCAGTCCTTTGATAACATGGCTATTTGTAAGACTTAGAATTCTGAATCTAAGTCGTCGTGCCAGTTTGAGGTCCGCTTTCTCTAATACCTTAAGGCTCTCATTATTGATGAAGAGCAAGAAATACATACTTTGTAAGGCCGGCATTAGTAGCAGGCCCCTGCGCACATGGTGGTTTTGAAAATTCAACCCCCCCCCCCCCCCTCCACGAGGGTTTTTAAAATTTTCTGAATTTATTGATTAGGAAAAATTTAACTGAAATACCAAAACACATATTTTTAATTGCATAAAATATCATATTTTATGTACATCCATTTGTTGATAGTTTTCTTTGTATAGCTCCTTCATGTTTTAGATTTTTAGATACCCCCCCCCCCCCCCCCCCGCAAACAATTCTCCGCACGTCCTGATTACTGTGTTGTGAATGCCATAGACAGAAGGCGAAGGTAGAGTAAGTCCGGAGGTCTCGGGTTTGAATCCATCCGACAACGACCCATAGTTGTTTTCTCCTGACAACAGATTACGATAAAAAAAAGGACACGGGGTTTACAGAGAAAATGTCAGTGGTTCGGAATGCACTTTAAATTGCAAACTTTGTCTCGAATCCGAAGTTGCGCTCCCGCCCCATGCCCCACAAGGGTAACAGCCAGAGAAAAAAAGAAATGCCAGTACTTGGTCTCTCAAAATCTCCTCCGTTGATTGTTAACCTTTGCAGCTGCTTTGGATGTCGACGACGGTCACGGTGTTGACAATGAGAGAGCAACAGGTGTAGCTGTTCAAAATTACGATGTTCCTCTTCAATTGATCTTTGCTTACTCTTTGTTCTTGAAGTTTGATTATATTTAGTCTCGGCAGGCCGCAACTTTTTGTCTTGGCAGTCCGCGTGTTTGACATGCCTGAACGGAAACATATCTTTATTTTATTTGTAATCAACTTTGAGTTTTGATCCCAAGAGTGTGTCCTGGTGGGATTGTTCGCCGCGACCAGTTTTATTCAATCGGCGCAGTAAACACAACAGCCTGAGATTTAGCAGGGTTTCCTTTTACTTTCTCATTCGAACTTGGAACTATGGCAGAATTCTCGATTCACCCTAGAAACTCTTAATTTATTCTTTTAAAAGATTAAAATCACCAACTATAGTTTCGAAGCAAACTTTCCCTAAATTTTTAAAGAACTAGAAATTTTAGTTTTTGATGAACGTTACTTTTTTGTTGCAAGCCAATTTTATGGTCTTTATGAATTTTTCAATTTTGAGTTGGGTGCAATCATTCCAGCGTAGTATTTAGATAAAAAAAGGTGAGGAAATGAAACATTCAATCTCAGGCATGCATGCGCAGAAATGAGCAACAACTTTCGCTAACCTCAAGCGTACTTAGATTTATAGTTTTGAATGAAGTTTCGCTTTTATCTTTCTTAAAGTCAATGTACCGGAAGTCATTCTTGACTTGTTAAAAGGAGAACTCAATAGTTGTATCATATATTTTATAATCTTCAAAAACTCCAATATTAGATTCGTAATCTCCCACATATCTCAATATAAGTTTTGCCAAAACAGTTTCGCCAGAAAATGCTTACTATACCTCGAAATAAGTACTCTCTCTTTTACTTGTTGATAAAATACACATCAACAATGATATCTGCGATTCATCTTATCAAACCAGATTCGCTATCACGACACACACTATAAGATTCTATAGGCCTCCACTTTGCCTTCCAGTAATTCATTGACACTCGGCCGTAGTAGCGTCACTCAAGTTTCGTATACGATTAGTGTTCGTCGTGTGCGCAAAAAAAACTCGTCAAAATACTATTAGAAAAGAATGAAGTTAATTTACAGGGTGCGATATTATTATGTATCTTAAAGTGGAGATAAAATAATTCGCTGCTTGAGTCATTAAAAATGTCTTATCATTGCTTTATCGCGCTTTGTCTACCGTTAACACATTATCTCGACGTGAAACTTTCATACCCTCGACGATATTAACTACTGTTTTGAATATGTTTTTTTTTTTAATTTAGGACATCAATAAAACTGACTAGGAAAAATCTTTAATTTTGCTTTTTTTACTTAATTTTCAGGAAAGTGAAATTGTTGAGGTCCTTTGGAAGCAAGATGTCGACCTTGGGTACTCTTTGTCGCCTCCAAAGTTGTCATCTGGTAATGACGCAACAACATCTGCAAAAAGTTCTGATGATGAAGTAGAGAAGTTGAAAGTTTTACAAGAACTTAAAGAGGATAAGGTGAGTTCAAAAGTATTTTATTTTACTTTAAAAGCTTGAAACATGTATCGTAGCTTAAGATGTGATACCTCGTATCTGTTTGATTATAGAAGAGCACGGACGAAGTATTACATCTATGGCGAAATAAAGATTTTTAAAATCAATTTTGATTAATGAAATTTTGTACAAAATTTCCATCTATTTACCTCTTGCTCTCGTCTGCAGCACTCAACGGGGCCAAACAATTTTTTTTGGAGTAAGGCAATGAAAATAGATTTTTTTTAAAAACTTTTATTCTCAGTTCATCTTGGCGAAAGGGTTTTCTGTAAATGTTCGCTCTCAGTTCTGAAGGTAATCAATGGCGTTAAATCACAGTCTTTACATTGCAATTGTTTAAAAACAAGAGGCAGTCACAGAAGGACAATGTAATATAAGGCCTTATGAGCCGAAGCATTATCGTGCAGAAAAAAAAATTGAGAGTGGCGACTTGAAATACTTTATATTTCTTACATTATTAGCTTTGACAACGACAGAAACATTATTGTGGATTCAAGTTGATGTTGCATGATCGCTGCATCACTGTTTTTACAAATTTGTCAAGCCGCCAAGTTTAATATCAACATAACACACAGTACTGCTTAATAAAGTCTTTGAGAAGTGCTTATAGTAACTGTTCAGTCTGTAGGCTGAAAGAGGATGCTGCATTGCGAAAAGAATAGATTTATTGCTGCTAAGATTACGTTTTATTCACTAGTCTATCTTTAACTCTTGCGCTTGTTGTATTTCACTTTAATTCCTTGCACTTAAGTAACTTATCTATAAACTAATATTTAAAAGGTAGAGGAATTTAGACGTATATTTATTATTATTTTTTAGTAATTATCTAAAAATAATTCGATCACTTGGTTCTGAATTATTTCTAGATATAAACACAAATGCTCTATTATATATGAGTAAATTAATTGAATAAAATGACGAACATCCACGTTCTGCAAGTATATTGCAATTAATTGGGATTAATACTTATTCGAGCAGCCAAGGCTCTGAGTAAGTATTGGGGCAACACAAAACTTCTGAATTTTGTTCGGGTCGCCAGCCTCTGAATAAAATGTTAGTATTAGTAGTAAGCAACACAAATTAATTTATTCTCAATAAATGTTAACAAATAAGTTAATTAACACAAGCAAAATATAATCGAGCAGCCAGGCACTGATAATATTTGGTAAATTTCACAAACAAAATAAATATTCGAACAGCCAGCTTCTTAATATGTATATTCTCAAAGTGTCAATAATATTTCACTCACCAAATTTGCTGAATATTCGACTGCAAAGAGAAAGAAACCATGTAGGTACGTGCGTCTCTTATATACAATAGTTTGAATTCAAATAGTGGATAAAAAAATATTGAATGTAATTCATATCGAGAGACAGTCGCCATGTTGGTTTAGGTTCGATATTAGTCGCAATGTTGGTTTGAATTTAATAATTAGCTGTTTTGCGTGCGTTTTATATGAAAACAATCGATTCCTTATTACTTGAACAACATTCTCCTAAAATTTCAGATCGATCTTCCAAATATTTTTCGATTTCTTAAACCAAGAGCTAATAAGTTTAACCAAAGCGAAATTAATTTAAACCTAAATACACTCCATAAGACATTTTAGTATAAAAGCTTTCAATTTTGATTCAAATAAAAAATTTTATTATTTCATTTAGTTATTATTATTGTTTTCAGGCTTCAAACATTGACATTAACATGAACACTATTCAAGATTTCTCAACAAATGGTTTATGCAGATCCTGCCCTTCCATTGCCTTAGTTCGTTCATATCTATAACTCAATTGGCCCATTCAGTCGGTGTAATTTTTTGTTGACTATTTTCAATAACTGCAAGAAGGTTATGCTCTCTACTTACATCACCGACAACTGGTCGTGCGTGCGCCTCCATTTTTAACTGACTTCCCAAAAACAACAAGGTTCTAAGTTCGACACGTTTTTTTTATAGAACGATTGTTCTATTGGGTTAAGCATAGTAGAATATGAAAGCAATAAACAGAAGAAGTGTTCGCAACTTAGAGCAGAATGCCTAAAGAAATCCAGGCATAACAGCTCGGGCTATTCACAGAAATTTGAAGCGGGAAATAGACATTGTTGTGCCTTTATCTACCATTTTAAATGGCCTTCGTGAGCTTAAAATAACACTGAAATTAGCTTCAAGGAAATCTATGCCGGAGAGTTCTTGGAATGGGCTTCAGGGATCAGAGATAAGATGGTATTCATTTATAATTGCGGCTTCAACACCTTTTCTTGCGCTCAAGAAAAGGAATCCAGGCTCGGGTTGTAGTTCCAGTAGTATGAGGGAGAAATGTGACCTTAACTTCGGCCGGAGCATTACCTCCTTGCATTTATTGAAGATAGCCTGCAACACGTTGCACCGACTACGTCAATTACGTTATTTATATGGTTTTACTCATCTCTAAAGCAATGGCCTATGTACACACCAATTGTTAAGCAATATTTAATACTGTTCATGTTAATGTCAATGTTTGAAGCCAACAATAATAATGACAATGAAATAATAAAATGTTTTATTTGAATTGAAATTGTACTAAAATGTCTTATGGAGCGTATTTAAGCACTATTAAGCACTTGCGGCAAAATGAATGGTCCTCTATCAAAGGTTTGCCGATGATACCAGCTCAAACATTGACACTGAATCTCTGCTGGAATGAGGTCATCTTTGCCCTGTTTGGGTTAGTTCTCGACGAGGTATGGAGGTTATGGAAGTTCGTGATATCATTCCTGGTGAATTGACATTCATCTGTCCACAGAATTCGGTCCAGAAACGCTCTGTCGTCAAAGTCGCGTTCCAGAAGTCAAGTGCTAAATTTCAGTTTTCCCTCGGAATCTCCTTCCAGTAGTCCTTTGGCTGGGTCTCAGGATCCTGCCTCACGAAGGTGATTATTCGGCAGAAGTTCCCGAAGTTTCGGAGCGTGTCTCCATGTCGTGTGAACTTACACTTCCTGTTTCTCTTAACCTTTGGAAAGTCCGTGTAAATACCCCTCTTTGGGTTGCTCGCCGGTTAGGGAACCTCTTTCGATATTCCACCCACCAAAACACCCGAACTTATTGATTTGTTTTTCAACTATGATAGGTGTTCTTGCTGACTGACCCTTTTTTATAGCAAAATTTTCATCAGGTACGAGTAACAGAACGCCAGGATACAAGGGTGTCAGTTCTGGCTACCACAAGCTAATATCGGCAATAAAACAAAATTACACTAACATTTTTATAACTTTTTTACAGCAATAATTAAAATTAATTACCTGTTAACCCAAAACAAACATTTTCGACCTTTTACCTTAAATTTTTATTTCTTTAAAGAATTTCCTACCTAAAGTGCAATAAAATAATTAGGTACTCAGGAAGTTCTAAGGATGCGGTTTTTCTAATCCTGTGTCTACCTTGCCATGTTGCACCTTTTTGGAAAGGTAATAAAATGGGCAATGCAATAAAAATAAAAGAGAGGTGTACTAATTACATGAATTTCGGAGACAATTTGGGAAAATGCTGAATTTTAGTAATTACAAACCATTTTTTTTCACTTTTGGAAGTAACTGTACGTGCAGTGGTAGGAGTTTGATCAGTAGTGTTGACATTTTTGGAAAGGTCATTAGATAGTTGTTTTTTAGCGTTTGTTTGTAGATCAAGAGTTAAAAATAAAAGAGTAATGTGCACACCATGAAAAACGGGAATTTATGAATCACCCTGTAACTCCCAAACGGTTGAGATCCACCCCCCCCCCCCCCCCCCCCCCTCCAATACAATTTTTTGTCTGTCTAGTTGAGTTCTATCACCCCACTCATTTTGGCACGTCAGATCTGAAACACCCTGTATATCTATTGAGATCCACCAGTGCTATCTCAGTTAAATCAGGCAAGTTGTCAAGGTGCCTTGTTACCAAGCAGGCAAGACATCGGTCTTTTAGAGCTGGACATACGCACGGTAGGTGGACACAATTTCTTTTTCATCCCTGTAGCTTCTACAGAACTTATTGAATGGCACGCTGAGTTTATTGGCCAATGGATCAATGCTCAGTGATGACACCGACGAATGTTCAAACGTATTTTCTGTCGAAAGATAAGGGATATTAAGTTCTTTTAAAGTTTATTTCAGGCTTAGAAGATGCTGTACTCATTTGTAAGTGTCCCAAGAAAACTCCAACTCCGATAGCTTTTTCTGTTTTTGATGCGCCCGTGAAGATGGATGTTCCCCTAATAATACTGACAGGGTGTTTCCAATCTTCTATGGTTTTCCGAAATCATATTGTGGTTTCATATAATCCGTTATGGGATTCATTGTACTTTGATTGAAGAGATCTCTTATGACTACATGTCCAAAGTTCTGTGGCGACCGTTGGTCATTTTCTTTGAGTCTGAGAGCTGCTGGTAAGGCTGCCATTTGTTGGTGTAGGTTATTCCCAAACAAGCAAGTCTTGGCACCTTTCTTAAAAGGTTGAGATGTGACTGCTTCCTTAATGCGTCCCACCAAACTATCGCCCCATCATCGTTAAGCACATCCTTACAGTCTGACGATCGCTGTATACATCCAGTGTACAGTGTCGTTTACCGGCGAATATAATACTAAGAAACTTGGCTTACGAATTGGGTTTAAGGACACTGCCTGGGTTTTGGTGGTTTCTAAATAGAGAGTTGTATTTTCTTCCGAACCATACCATTTCCGTCTTATAGAGGCTTAATGGGATATTGGTTTTTTTTTTTTGCTAATTTTTCCTTCAACTACCAAACGAATACGAAAAAGTTATCAGCCATATCTTATAACGTATCCTTGTTACATGCGTTCGTTAAGATATGTATGTCTCAACAAATCTTGTTACATTGCTGCGAGCTAGACAACAGCCCAGAGACGGAGTGGATTATTTTAATTTCTTAATAAAAGCTCACGGGATCATCTGGTCTGGGACCCATGGTATGTTGGTCTTGTATTGATCCAACTCCGTCTTATTTGTCAACTTACTGAGAAGAAAAGCTTTAAAAAACTCAAATAAAGGAACGAAAGTTTATATCAGAGATCATAATAAAAGTCATGACAAATTGAAATAAAGCTGGATAAACATATTGGCATTGACACAAAACATTTTTCTTATTAACAGATGTTTTTCTGCTTCATATCAAGGTTTCTCAAATAATCCCACAAGAAAAGGAAATTAGGCCTTTGCCTATATTATTCGACATAGCGTTAAATTTTTTCGTATGAAATAATTGTATTGTTGTTTCCGATCTTCAGAAAAGATTAGTAGTTCGAATGCAAAATTCGCTATATTATCTTGAGAAAATTTGTTAGAAAACGTAATAAGTTGATTTCGGTTATAGGTGCTTGAAAGGAGTCCAACTTTTTTTAGTTTCAAGTGCGCAAAATCGCTTCCTAAAGAAGTTTTCATTCTTACAGTGAGACCTCAATTTTTATATTAAAACGCAAACAGCTACAGTGAAGTGTATTGTAGGACTTTTTAGTTGAATCTAGTCGGCAAATAGGATATTTCCAAGAAGTTTAAAGTATTTAAATTGCTCATTTAAAGAAATAAGCTTACGTATTATATTTTTTTCGGTGCCTCGGTCTCCTCATGAGCTTTTAAAAAATAAAAAATAAAAAAAAAACAAATCCTCTCCGTCTCTGGGATATTGTCTAGTTCGCAGGAATGCAAAAGCAAAACATTCCAGTTCCCTAATTTCGGCCGAAGCCATGCTATTGCATAGGGTTGTCCGCTGCACTTCTGCTGAATTCTAAGAACAAATTCCTTTTAGCAATTTTTGTTGTACTTGCCGGAGAAGTTATTCAAAAACAGTGCTTTCAAGTTTTAAATTGGCAACAATACAATACTGTTTTTACACGGTGTTTTTTAAACGGTTTTGTTTAACACTATCTAGGAAAAAATATCAATTTCTTTTTTACACGACTTCATTCGATTTAACAAAAAGGTGTTTGATTTAAATTTTAAGTACAATCCTCTTATCAACAAGCATTAGAGGTCAATCCAAAAAGTTTGCCTTGTTTCACGTCTCCTCTCTCACACTTTGAAAGAGAGGATATAGCGAGCAATAATAAAACCGACGTTCAAGAAGGCATTAGAGAGCGGAAGATCCTGCGCTTAATTTATGGTGGAAATGGAGATGAACACATTGACTATCGGCGAAGAATGAACCACGAATTGTATGAGATCTTTGAGCTGCCAACATTATAAATTTCACGTTTCTCGAACGGCTACAGGAATGCCAAAGTGATCATGTACGGAAATCCGCAGGGTGCCAAGAAGCGCGAAGATCACCAGTTAGGTGGTTGCTCCACGAAGAGTGAGACCTTCGGGTGCTCGGGAATGTGCCCTCTGGATAAGCACTGTAGTGAAGGGTTCTAAGACACTAAAGGGGTCGATTAGGCACGGGCTTTTTTGCACAGTTTTTTCTGCAACGTATCTAATGTGTAAAAATAGAATTAGGTGTACTTCCTTATGATTGTTTTAGTGAAACTAACAACTAGGGCTGGCAACTTTTAAAAGCGGCAGACTTGGAGTTCAGAAAAAAATCCCCATTTTTTGAAAATAAATAAAGTAATTGTTATATAAATCATTTAACTTAAGGGGGGGTCCGCTCATGGATTGCTCGAAAAAAAGGTGGTTTTAAGGAAAATTTTTTTTAGGAGTAAGGAAAAAAAACACGTAAGAATCATGTTATTAACTGAAGATTCAAGATTTAAAATAAATTTTTGTGGGTAAAAAAAAATTCAAAATGGCGGACTTATGATAAGATTTCTAGCAACGCCTCGCCGTAGAAAATTAAAACGGTGTACATGATGCAGCCCGAAGTTTTCATCTGAAGCAAAAAAGGAAAACACATTCTTAATCGGAAGACCTTACCGCACAAAGTAGACCTATAATATCACATAAAAGTAATAAATCTACTAATAAAACCATTGTTTAAAAAAAAAGTTCAATTTTTGACAATTTTTTTCTAGTTATTATTGCCCTAAAAATATATTTTAAATGATATTTTTATGAATGTTATAGGTCTACTTTGTGGGCATTTAAATTATCTACAAAATAAAAAAAAAATATTCAAATATATTCAATAGTTTTTTTAAAATCCTGCACACCGTCTTAAAAAAGAAAATAAAGAGAAAACGGGGTTTAAAGTTTTATATATGAGAAAAATAGACTTACGAGGATTAGATGTTAATCAGCTATACCCGACCCGTAGAGTAAACCCTCGGCTTCCTCAAATAACTCGTTTGAACGTATACATTACTATTTTCGTCAATGATCGCAGCTATACTGAAATAGCCAACGTGGCCGTCGAACGTGGGCGGCTAGCATCCCACCTAAGAAATGCGACATGCCTCGCGCTCGCTCGTCCGGCAACGATTCTCTTGGGGATAGCTTTGTAACTATACGGATTCAGACTTTGAAACTTTAAGACAACATTCTCAGAACACGAATCTAACGATTGGAGCAAAAAAAAAATTCGATAAAACCATGAGCGGACCCCTCAAATTAAGTATTACAATTTAAATACTAGGATCAGCTTGATTTTTGAAATCATATTTTTTTATTTGTTTGCGATTTTTCAGCAATTGTTCGTTCTCTGGTTTTTTCAAGAACTTTCGAGAAATTCTCAACAAGTCATATTATAATTTATCTTTACTATTAACTCCGAGTTTACCATGTAGACCAGTAAGCAGATTTGCTCATCCGTCCATAAACTTCTAACTTTTCTACCCTGATCTCTGACGGGAGGTTATGTGATGGTAATTGGGTTAAATGTAAATGCTGCTGAGAATTCCGTCTTAACAGTTGAACCAAAAATAATAGAGGGCGTGAGAGAGAGAGAGATAACGTTACAGTGGGAATTTTAATAACTAATATTTTATCTTTATGTGAATCGAAATTAAAATTCAAACAAGTTAACATAATAAGTTTGACAGTCGTCTGCCTATGTAAAACGACAGAAGGATTGGATCATCATTCTGATGAAAACACATAAGTCCCTTCACCCTTTTTATGCGCAAATGCTTAAGGCCCTGGCCAGCGTCATCTATCCCAAAAACCACAAAACATATATTAAAAATTATTTCGGGTTTAACTTCCAAGTAAAAGTGGACTCATGACTTACAAATGATACAAATGACTCATATGAGTAATTGGTCATCACAGACCAAAGGGCTTAGATAGATTCACTTGTGGTCAAATAAACTGCACCACTTCAATGTTTGTTTTTTGTTTTCTTTGTTAAATTTGCACCGACTTCAAAATGTCGTAATAGATATAAAATTAAAAATTATTTTATGCTTTTAAGCGCTTTTTGTGAAGTCGGTTTTTAAAAAAAAACTATTTTATTTTCACTTTTTAGTGTCTTCTACTCTATCCAAATCGGTCCACGCGTTAAAAAGATAGGTTCAACCCCCCATCCCAACCCCATCACCAATTTTTTTCTCGTGGTATCAACCAGCGAACATACTCTACTAGACTACGCCCATCCTAGGCCATTTTTGTCGCCTGTTACCAATGGGGGATCATACTCTGTACAACAAAAAAAGAACCATTTAAATCGGTTTACGCGTTACGTTAATGACTTGCTCACCTGTGTGTTACGATTTTTATGACCGCGAATGTAGATTGTACAGAGGTTGGGGAAATGCCACGAACTTGACCCCATTCTTTGCCCTCAGAAAAATCTTAGCGTTGGCTTAGTAAATTTAAAGGAAGGTTCGCATACCCCGCCAATGTCGTCGATGTAGTAAATGATACGCCGACGCTTTCCATCCCGGAGGTCCCAGGTTCGAAACAGCCCGGCGGCGATCCATGGTTGTTCTCTGCTGACAACAGATTACGATAAAACCTCCATTAAGGGTTGCTAAGTAATATCGGTGATTCGGAATCCAATTTAAATTATAGGTCCACAGTAATTGTCTCCAATCTGGTGAAGTTCTTCTCCCGCCCAATTCCTCAGAAGGGTTTCCGAGAACGACTTACAGCCAAGATACTTTACAAAATAGTAAAAATTTATTTTTGATCCTTTAATGGGTGATTCGGAGGGGTGAAATTTTGCGAAAATGTCCTTTAGCCAAGGATTCTTAGTGCCTGGTGAACCTTGTGAACTTTCGTAAAAATTGGAAGTTTGAGTCCAATCTTTCAAAAGACACCCGTGCCCTCCGCTAGTTAGAGATTCTTACTCATTAAAAACACCTCTCCGGGGATTAGCCCAAACAGACCACATAGGAGTGGTCTCTTTTCGTCCCCATCCAGTCTCCCTTAGCGGGGGCAATTGAGTATCCAGTTATCCGTCGCTACTCGGTTCCCTGGGTCAATGCTAGAATCCTAGCTTATCTGCAGAAATCCATGTTGTTCCGCCGTCTCCAGTATCTTTCTGTGGTCCATGCATTAATCGTAACCTTCACCCCTTCTCTGCCCATGGCAGTGAAGGGTTCTGGGCCATGAAGCTTTAGTCAAGAGCCAGGACATGTAAACTCCTCCGGATTAATAGCAGCTAACCCTTCGGAAGGCAGGTCTGCATCCTGTACTGGTGCGTGTATCGCGGAAATAATCAACTCGTTAGAGTCTGTCATTTCTGCCACTGTCACACCTGAGGATGTGCTTGTTTCTATTTTGCAAATGGCACCTTATAAATAGCAAATAGTACTTTGAGCCGGCGCACGTCTAGCAATTATAGCCGGCGAAAATCCAGCCACCATAGCCGCCGCAGAACCTTCAGAAGGTAATTTTGTCACAGCTACTTCTTTTGTGGGTACCGTGGATATAGCCAACCTATGGTCTCATCGAAATAACATATGAGCGAAATCCTTGCGGCATAAGTAACGTTCATGTATGGCTGGTTTTTTTATATCAAATTAACAGAAATAAATTTTTCATTCGCTTCGATTTTCGGTCAAGAAACAGACCTTAAGTTTCGGCCGAAAATAAAAAATTATTTTCGGCCGGACACTACTTTTTATCCAGGGTGCCCTAAAAGTTTGGAAACGGATATATCTCGAAAATATGGTTTGGATTGCGAAACCAAAAAAATTACATGCACGATAAAATAAAATGAAAAGGCTTTAGAAAAAGAACAAGGCTTACTTGCGCCCGCAAATCAAGTGAATATAAACTCTGTCAGCTCAACTCTATATAAACTTTGTCAGCTGTTTGTTTACTGTTAACTGATTACAATAAAAAGGCCATAGAAATCCACTTTAAATTGTAGGTCCACTTGCAATCGTCTCGAATCGGGTGGAGTGTTTCTCCACCCCATGCCCCACAAGAGTTTCTGGAGTAGAGGTTGTTACTGCCTCTTCGGCACTTTTGCGCCGGCTAATGGATATTTTCAGAAGTGTTCTTAACACAACTAGCTGCAGCTGGTTCTAATTCCTCTCCCTCAATATCGTCTGGGTAGTTCTGCACCTGTGGTGGACCACAGACGTGGAAACACGACTGACCCATTTGAAAGTTTCATGATGCTGACATATTAGATCAGTGATCACTACCCTAAACCAACGTTATCTATCTGGGACTTTTTAATATTTCCAAGGTGTACTGACTTTATTGGGCTTGGTTTGGGTATCTTATCGCGTTTAAAACAGAAAGAAATGCTGCAATAAAAGGAAAATTAATTGTGTGCCTATAAATTTAATTTAGGTAATTAAACTGGTTTTTAATTATTACTTGAGGCACATTTCTCTAGTTGCCTGCCTTGTTCAGGTCTCTAACATATTTAATTCTCTCAACTTTAAAGAATTGTTTGTTTATGGAATTTTACATACTTCCGATATGCTTCTCCATCCGTTACCATGTGTTCTCCTTAGTTCTAGAACGGGTTTTCTAATTTCACTGTAGTTTAAAAAAATCATTTTCAAACGTAGATTTAACAAAGTATTTGAAAAGTAACATTTGTTTATCCCTACAGCCCAAGGAGGATGCAGAAAAGCAAGATGACCTCGACGATGAGTGGGCCGGAATACCGTTCAGGATTGATAACGAAACTGGTGAGTAGGAATTAAAATCATTAACCGTATGAGGACTTTGCCCAAAATGCTATATTACATTTGAATCATTGACTCCATTATATGGTGCCACAATGCGAATTGTTTTATTACCACACTCCATAAACACAGAACAAAAACATGAAATCGATAAAGATAATCAAAACTGAAACTTTCGACAAAAGTGTGCTCAGCGGGAGATTTTAGTCGGATTAAACCATGGATTATTACCCCACTGAGCCTCCCAAAAAGCGATACCGCATTGTATTCATTAAACGTATCTGAATTCCTTCCTCAGGTATCTAAACATTCCGTCAATATCTTTTATATCTACGAAGGAGACGAAAATCAAGAAAGAAGCCTAAGCCGCGTGCAGAGCATAACAAATGCGGCCAATATTGAGCCTATCAAGGGATCATATCAGCTTTATATCTTCCCCTCATCGTTTTTGTGCTCGTGTATATAGCGTACATATATATAGGTGCTGCCATATTAAGTTAGTTCCTATAGTAGATATATACCCAGTACCCATCATGGAAGCCATCTCGTTTTTGTAAATCCCTTTGAGGCCGTCAATCTGCTCAAGCCCGACTCGCACAGTCGTAGACACGCTTCATAGGGGTGCGCTTTATCCAGTTCTTCTCATATACGCACACATGGAGGAAACGTACTGCGGATCAGTTCTAAATTCTAGATTTGGATAGGATTGGAGGTATGGAGGAAACACTCACAACATGCCGCCGCCAATATGAAAAATGATTTCAACATTACCGAGCAGTTTCCAATGAAGGCACAGAAGGGGATTCCTCTATCCTTGACGAATTTTGTTCGGGTCTTCGTCTTTTTCTATTTTATATGATCGGAACTCGGTTTTGTAACTGCTTTTATCGCTTCGTTCTACACCGAATATTTTCCTGGTGAAAAAAATTTCCCTTCTCTTGCGTATTCATATGCGTATCTGTCGCAATTTTCAGTTAATTGTTATTCTCTTGAAGTGTGCGACCGCCGTTATTAACTTATATCGATGTCAACTGATCCAATTGAGCCGTAACCGAAGAAAGGCATTTGCAAGAAAATATTGATGAATCTAAAGGTTTACTGGACTAGTATCCCTGTGCTGTCGCATTTCAGTGCCATGACTATGTAATCATTAAATATGTTTCGCTAATAAGCAGTTTGAACTGTAATAAGCAAAGAAAAGGTGAGCATTAGCTTAACACGGATAGCACCTATATCGTCATTTAGGGAACTCTCTCCTTTCGGGCATGTATGACTTGACAATTGCATTGTCTGCTTGAATCCACTGTCATAAATCAAGAAGGCAGTCTTTTTCTGGTGACATGCTGTTGAAATATTGCGATTATCTTGACTGCGGCTGTGAATATTACACTGATGAAAATGTTCCCTGAATCATGACCAGGAAGAAAATTTCTTTGTCCCCTATAGGTATCCATACAGGCGAGATAATACGCCAGGAGAAAGCTAATTTTCTTTTGACATCTTAATGCAAAAATTTTATTTGATTATGTGAAAAGGTGTTGTATAGGTTTAGCGTAGAATGCTTTTAACGGAATTGACATTTGTACGTTTAGCTTTATTGTCAGGGTTGTATTGGAATTTTATACGTAGTTCCAAGTTTGTGGTAACCTAACGGGTTATAGTAAAGAAGAAGTCCTTCGCAAATATTTTTAACATCGCTTCACTCAGTATATAACGTAAACGTCGAATATTGTTACTGTCGACGAGCAATAGCAGCAACATTTACATAAACCTCAATCACGAATGAGCACTGTTCTTCCGATCTCCTTGACATCAGGATTAGCAAATCCGTACAATCGACGAGCCTACTATTCTCTCCCACCCCTCCAATAAATAATAATATTGCGTGAATGCTGCCAGTTACCCGGTGGGCATAGTGTGGAAGAAGAACTTAACTGTATTCGATTACAGTTATTGGAAATTTTCCTACAGCGTACGCTTACCCTTCCAGAGTAATTTGTTATAAGCAAAAAACACTCCTGGGCTTTACACAGCGCACCTTCTTTCTCATACCACCGATTCCGATAACTAAGCCTTTTCTTCGAGCACGAGTCCCATAAAACATGATCCGGCTCGAAGGACCATTTCGGTTGGACCAGGTATCGATGTATAGCACTGTTTTCAACTCTATAAAGCAAAAGAAAAGGTAAACATACATAAGCCTAACACGGATAGCACCTATATCTGTAAGGCAAAAGGAGATGTTTAATCATAATTATTTTGACGTGGTTTTTGAAGTTGTAATATAAAACGATCACCGTTTGACAGGATTATTCAGACAATACTTCAAAATGTATGCAATAAAATGCACGAAATATAGTCTTGACCCAAGTGAATTAGCAAAAATTTTCGTTTTTGTTCTTTTCTTGGATTCGTTGTTATCTATCTGAAAACTTCAAATGTGCTGCTTGCGAATGATGGACTTTAAATTATCTTCCTTTAAACGATAATAAATGCGAGTGCGTGCTCTATTCACATAGAAGGAGTCCGATAAATTTCAGTTTTACCGTCGAAGCAGACATTTTTACTAGACTTAACAACACTAAATATCTGGGTTTCCTACTGAATACTTGCTTTTTGTTTAAGGATTACATTGATACCATCATCAGCAAAACCAATGCTGTGGTATGTGATTGTTAAGCATAGTGTAGTGAGTTTGATGATCCTTATAGTTCTAGACTTCTAATTTATTTTTGAATATGCAACTTCCTTGTTTTTAATGGCAGTCCATCTGTGATTATAACGCCAATTGGAGATTTTTGGGTTCGGTTTGTTTTTTAAGTTCAAAAGTCAATGACCAATCAACAAGGAAGTATTTTATGATTTTAAAAGTTCGGTTTTTTTTATATATATATGATGTGGCCAAATCCTAGGGCAGGAAGGGAATTAGGGTAAGGGCAGTGAGGAAACTTGAGTCTTGTTTTTGCATTGCTGCAAGCTAGACAACAGCCCAGAGACGGAGTGGATTATTTTAATTTCTTAATAAAAGCTCACGGGGTCATATGGTCTCGAACTCGGGACATATGGCATATGGTCGTGACGCTCAACGAATTGATCCAACTCCGTGTGTAAATGGAATAGTTTTTCGTAAAAATATGAGGCAGGCTTCGGTGTTTCCAGCTTTTCGTTCCAACTGCCTTACAGAAGCTGAAAGAGATGCAAATCTTAATCTCTGTTTGGCGACATATGGGCTGACGTCGTCGTAATGAAAGATAAAGCCTTTTTAATTTGCCCAAATCGAACGTTTTTCTCAATTTTCCACATTACATTTGAAGGAATGGTTCCACTGCAATCTCACCAAAGTGATAACAACACTCTCATTGAATGCGAGACTGCTCTTGTCGCGGGTTCCAAAATTTCGCCTGCTTATGTCCAGCTTCTTTTTTGTTGTACTACTTGATTGCGCTTAGAAGTGAATCTAAGTTTGTTTAAGTATCAAGGATTTGTCGTTATTTAGCCTCTTAGCAATCTCTTCTCTTGTAACTTAAACTCATAAACTATTTTTCAATAAGTCGCCCAAGTTAAAATCACCATTTGGAAATCTACCATTTGTAACTGCTATCTAATTCTAATTAGCTAAAACGATTATCTTATTAAAGTTAGTTTATTCTTAATTCTCTTTGTTGAATGTGAAAATAATTAAGTTAAAAAATAATATCTTTGGCAATTACATATTTTGTAGTGAAACCAGACATTACACTTATTCAAAAAAACAGTTACACTAAACTGTTATGCAATCCAAATATTTCAAAACCATTTTAACTGAACTAAGGTAAATTTTGCTTGGTGTCTTCTCCCATTTTGCACGTACTGACATGCAAAAAGAGTAATGTTTATTTTGCTTTTGCGACTTCCATTGCCTGATCTGTTACATAAATCCTCGATGTGATTAATACTCCTTAGACACTATTCGACAATCTCTGAAACATCTTGACATTTCGTTCACGATTGTGTTGACGTTTCTTGATCCATGCTGAATGAAGAATTGCTACGATTCACTTTCTATGCATATCGGAGGAATGAAGTGAAAGAGCAATTGTCGAGAGCGCAAGAAAAGTACTGGCACTAAAGCAAACTGACTCAACCTGTCAATTGGATCTGATCAATCCCAATTTTGATATGCCTCTGGCCCAAAAGTTAAAGATTGCTCTGATATCAGGGTGAATAGACAAAAGACCTCATACCAAGAGAATGTAATCAAAAACAGCCGAATCATCGACGTTTATGAAAAGTCACTAGACGTGGTTTATGACGGCGGCAGTCACTTAATAATTGACTCAAGAACTTTGTGAAATTCAGACATAGGCAGTAGTGTATATTATCGATACCTTTAGTATGCATGCACGATGTTCCTTTACTGGAAGAGATTCGTTTCGTATTCCTGGCTGCTCCTCGAAGGAGGTATGACATATTCATTTTCTCGTACCTCCTCAAGTGGTCGTCGCTTCGCCTCAAAGGACTTCTCCAACTCTTCCGATAGCCAGTAAAGAGGTGGTGGAGAATAAAAACTTCTGAAGCTCATGACGTTCAATAAAAATTCCCTTAACAGGTGGTCATTTATCACTGGCTGATCGACATATCTTTAATTAAAATTTCTTCTGCGGGCTTGTAAAGGAAGCCTACTTGCGACGAAGCTATACATATAAGTATACCTTAGCATTTACCATTCCCTTCCCTCTTTCATCTTATGTTGTTTTTTCTCTTGAATTCTGGTTAATGGCCGCCGATTGTAGTCACTTTGTAATACGCTTGGCTGTGGACATGACATTACCATTTTGGGGCCCTTTCATATCGATGACATTGTTTGTGTCGTAGATTTTAATCGAAAGATTTGTCCACTGTGATGTAAATGATTAGATTGTAGGGCTTAATCGCAGTTGACATAAATGGATTATCAAAATTCTTGTAATTTACATTTAGAGCTAACCATGATTTGCGGTTTTGGTTATTTTCCATTAATAAGATTTAAAAGAATGGAAAATTACTGAAATTAAATTAAAAAAATTGAATATGAATTTTATTGGATTCTTAGTTGCTACATTAATCTTAAACTTAAAAGAACTTAAATACACATCAAGGTGAGTTACTTAGTACAACAATTTTAAGCTTATGAACTTTGTTTTGTTGTTAAGCAAAGAGTACTTCAAATACATTGCCACAAAAATTTGCTAACTGGATGATTGGGAATGAAAGACCGCAAACAAAATGTTGAATTTAGTATTGTTCATCCCAAAGTATCTTTTTTGAAAAGCCGCGCTTACTAGTGCAAAGGTTTAAATATTCTCTCTCTAGTGCCTCAAGGAAGTCATATTGACCCAATTTTATTTATTATTTACAGTATGTTCAGAGTGATCGGACGTGTTTTGTCTTGCCTCGTTCTTGTGTTTTTATTGTTATATACCGTGTTGTTTTCAGTTTTCAGTATGTGGCATTGGTGCATGTGATTTGGTTTTAATAATATTATATAGCAATCGCGGTTATTATGCTTTTTTTGTGTTTTAGATTGGTGCGTAGTTTTATTTCCATTCTCCGCCAGCAAATATTTGATATCTGCTACGTCGAGCTTATGTGCATACTCAAGTTGTTCGAATCTGTTATATATTCACAGCTTGTAGGGCAGTGTAAGGGGTTAATCTCATCTAATCAACATGGCTTTTTGCATGGTAGATCGACGACAACTAACTTGCTTGAATTTACATACCACATAATCTCTGCCTTTCAACAAGGTCTCCAGACTGACTGCGTCTACACCGACTTTAGCAAGGGATTTGATAAACTTCCTCTCTCTGTGATTATGCTTAAGCTTGAAAAGTTGGGTTTTCCGTCTTTATTGCTCGATTGGATCTTCTCTTACTTAAAAGACAGGATATATCGAGTATCTTTCCGTAATACTTTATCCAGAGTCGTTAGGGCTACATCTGGCGTACCGCAGGGTAGCCATCTTGGGCCGTTGTTGTTTATTCTTGCCATTGACGACATTGTTCCTCTGAGTAAGCACTCTAAAGTGTCAATCTACGCAGACGATATGAAGATTTTCTCATGCGTTAGAAACAGTTATGATTCTTCCTGCGTTCAGGATGATTTAAATGCCTTCAAGAACTGGTGTGGATCTAATGGTCTGCAGCTTAACTTGGATAAATGTGAAGTTATTTCATTCTCTAGGAACCAAAATTAGCTCGTCTTTGATTATTCCTTTGCGGAACCTAATATCTGTCGTGTGCAGTCCGTCACTGACCTTGGAGTGAAGCTTGACCGTAAACTTGATTTCAATCAATTCACATTAACTACATTGTTTCTAAGAGTAATTCAGTTCTTGGCTATGTAAAGCGGTGGTCAAGGGAGTTTTCTGATCGGATGACCTTAATTCACTTATTCCTTTCTTTGATCAGGCCAATTCTTGAGTATGCATCTCAGGTTTGGTCTCCCTGCTATGCTGTTCATTCCAGACGCATTGAGTCGGTGCAGCGGAACTTTGCTAGGTGCGCACTAAGAGACCTTCCATGGAATGATCCACTTAGGCTTCCTCCTTATGTGGATCGGCTCCGATTGCTTAATATGCACTCATTGGAAGAACGACGTAGAGTTGCTGACCTAGTCTTTATTCACCAGCTTTTGAACTCGAACATAGACTCTTGCACTCTCGCAGGTATGGTTTCTTATAGGCATACCCCGTATAGCTTAAGAAGACTGCCTTTACTGCATGTTGTTCACTCTCGGTCTAACTATGGTATGCATGAGCCTATAAATCGCATGTGTAGAGCCGTGAATATGTGTCCTGTTTTTGACCTGACTCATACTTAGGATTTGCTGAAACGATCTCCGTTGTCTGTGCATCCCTGATTGTTTGTGTGGGCGTGTTTTGGATTTTTGATTACTAATTTTTTCTTTTGCATGCTGGTGTGGGAGTCTCATTTGCCTCAATATATTGTTATATTCTGGCGAATAGGTCAATTGATTGTCTAGGCTTCTGCCTATGAGGTGCGCCTTCTGAGTTAGAAGGATTAATTCTATCAATTATGTATCTATATTTTTGAAATTATTCAAAATTCTGTGTTATGCTGACGATGCCAAAATTTTTCTTCTTGTTTCTTTTGTACGCGATTGGGACATTATAAACTGACTTATACGTCTATCACAATTGGTGTTCTATTTACTTTCTTCACCTATATATTAGCAAATACACTACTATGTTGTTTACTCGTAAAAAAATCCTCTTAACTTCCGCTACCCCTCGCATGGCTGTGTACTGCAAAAAAATAATAAGACCAAGGACTTAGGCGTTTGTCTCAACAGCCGTTTTACTTTTGACGACTACAATAATGAGACAAATAAGAAAATTAAACATTTTGTTTTATTAAAAGATGAACAAAGAAATTTGACGACCCTTGTATCACAAGGCTCCTTTATTGAAGTATGCTTACTGTGTTTGGTCACCATTTTATCACGACTACCTATGTTGACCATGTAGAGCAGTCTAGCTTCGCTTTTTTCGTTTTGCGCTTCGTGGGCTTCCTTGAAGTGACCCTCTCCCTATGTACTTAGATAGCCTTAAATTTATAAAGCCCGACTCTCTTAAATTTCCACGTAACCTCTCTAGAACTGTTTTTGCTTTTGATTTTCTTCAAGGCAATATTTTGTTGCTGTCTTTTTTTAATATATACATTCCAAGCTCCTTGGAAATCGAGATTTTCTTAAAATTCCGCACAAACTACGATTTTGACCAGCTCAAAACGTCATTGTGTCGTTTTTTTAATTCGCATTTTGACAACATTGATTTTATTCTATCTAAAAATTGTGTAAGAGCTAAATTTTTTTGACTATTTTGTAATTCTGTATTATTAATTAATTATTTTTGTTATTTTTTTTAACTATTGTTAATTTATGTTTTGTTAAGTATCAGCTTTTGATGAAACTTGAAATAAATAAATAAATGGTTACCACAAAATTGACATTTTATTAAATTTTTGGAAGAAAATCAATAAGACTTGAAAGGAAAAAAAGTCACATATTTTTAAAACCAGTGCTTAGTAGAGGAAGAATATTTAGTTTACAATTTAACGGCTGCAAAGTATTAGAAACTGTGATTAGGTGAACTTAAAAAATTTGTAAAATCAGTAGGTCTTAACTTATACAGGCCGACAGCGACGATTTCATACACAATGAAAGAGATCATTAATCAATATGACTGCAGTCTGGCTCATTAAATAATTTTTTTTACAATAAATTGACAAAATGGCAACCATTTAAAAACTGTGGAGCCGTTTAAAAAGTACCTTTTGGGAGACGCCCTCTGCAGTGGTCCAAATATAATAAAACTGCACAAAAATGATTTTTTTATATTATTAATATGTTCTATAAAAATGCCCAAAGGAATCAGCTCAATAAATAAAATAGTCTTTTCACACAAAAAAAAAATTAAAAAGTGTATTTTTTTCAATTATGAAAAGAAAAGTCCCCTTAAGAAATCAAGCAGTTACTTTGCAAGTTTAAATGACGTGAATTAAATTCACTATAGTTAATACAAAGGATAGGTCTTAAAATGGCGGTTATTAATAATACAAATTCAGTGCTCCTTGTACGAGCTTACGTCCATAATTAACTCCAATCAAAGTTCAATATATACCTCGTTACAATCTAATCAAATCTATATCTAATTATGTCGACAAAAACAAATTTCGTCACATGTGTATCAAGACTTTAATTAAACATAGTGACCATGTCCGAGTTTTACTTACTCTGAAGCTAACATCATCTGTAAACACAAAACTACACAAAGCGCTATGCAGCAGAATTGATAAAACCGTCAAAAGATATTCCACCATCGAAGTGTAAAGTCACAAAACTAAATAGATCCATCCAATCACATGATTCGTCAAAAATGTTGTCCAATTAAACTCAAAGTCGGACGTAACTAATGTTCAATGGAGGAAGGAATCCAAAACGAGCTAATGAAGACATCAAACCGAGGTCTATTGGATCAGAGGAACTCTTGAGAATGGCTGTGCTGCTATTGTCAGCTATGCCCGTGTGTAGTGCAAACAGATAATCAAGGTATTACACTGCCGGTACAAGAAAGCAAGGCAGCCGAGCTATTCATAGGACTGACAATTTAAAACTGGCCTAAACTTAAAAAGAGACAAATCAAAGCCCGAAAAAGATTAATCATGAACGAAGTACAATTGACACTTTATTATTGTCACCAGAAGTGAAATAAATTTATCTCAGGTAATCTGCGAATGACATCCAGTGTGATCTAGGCTCAAGGGTTTTGATATACACTGGCATGAAGAGACTATATCCAATTTGATATAAGAGAAGAGGAGGCCTGTTACACATACACGGTCAGGAAGATTGAAAAGAATTTCTATAAATTAAAAGAGACATAGAAATTTTCAAAAGTTGAGTAATTTTTGCTTGTCATCCGAGTAACTATGAATCTTTTTTCTAAGGAATTTGCCGCCAGCTTTCAACCAATTGACAGTAAAAGGAAAGGAGAGACACAAAGTGCTTTGGTATTCAGAGTTAAGGAAAGCTGCAAGAAAATGAAATTGTTTAATCTTCTATGCATCGGCATCTATGACCATTGGTAATAATAAAATTTAATTAAATATAACAATTTGGAAACTTTGCTGACGTGGTAGTTTTAGCAATCGGCCAAAAATATGTAATATTGTAGCAACCCTTACAAGACTTACGATGCGTCCTGTCATAATATACTATTAACTTAAGCCATACATAAATGACGGAACCAGCTGACCTTTGGTTAACTGTCTTCTAGGTTCCGCCTTTTCATGATTTTAGTCTATCTGTTCAGATTTACTGTGAGCATCACTAGAAAGTTTTGTTAGCTAAAGTTTTATTTTGTAACATAGTACAACTGAGTACAACATAGCCAACTGAAGATTGTACAGAGCCTCCTTTCATTGGAGGACTGTAAAATCGGGGTAAAAACTCCAAAGTCTCGAAAATGTACTCGATGATCTTGCTAAGAGACAACCACACGGTGGATTGCTGGGACCTGACCTACTGATTTCAACGTTCCTGACTGATCATTGTTACATATTAAATATTTAATTTCAAAATTTAGTAAAATAGTAAAATACCATGTCAAACGATATCACAAAAATTCAAAAGAAATTTTTCCAACATTGAATTTTCAGTACGTTTTTCCCAAAATGTTACATTATTAACTCACGCTTTTTTTTCCTAAACATTGCAATCCTCCAAAGATAAGAAATTTTACTACAACTTACTTATCTTAAAAGATACTGATCAAAATCTGTTTATTGTTCCTAAATGGTTTCATTGAAATTCTAGGTATTAGGTAAAGTTTGGTAGTATTATTCGGCTTTAATTACGATTTTAAGGCATTAGGCAGTGGTAAGTTACTTATCTTACAAAGGAAAATCATAGTATCTACTTACGTTTTCTTATGTTTCGAAGTAATTTAGTCATGGTTAGTCCTTACTTTGCAGCAACTGATTGAGTGTCGGGTTTCTGATATTATGAGGCACAACGTTCACCTATTCGATCTTTTTTCAAAATCGCACGCAAATACTCGGTTTCGGTCACGGCTCCCTTGCTCAATTCAGATGATAACCACTATCACAATTCACCCAGAAGATTAGTGCTGGCCTTAATAAATATGTAGCTGACAGATTGACTGGTCTGATTGCTCCTTCCATAAGATACGTTAACCGTAGCACCGGATGTATTTTAATCATCGTAAGATTTGGAATGCATCGCTTTATTCCTCATAGCTTCAAAAACGTGAAACCAACTAACACAAATTGGTTCTATAATGACTGTTCGAAAAAAACAGAAAGGTAGCCTTCTAGGCATATAAATTATGCTCATTAGAGGAATTAAGTCAACCTGCTTGCTGGTTATACCTACTTGCCGCCTTCATCGCAAACTCTTCCATCTGCACCGAAGTGCACCAGCAGGCTAAATCCGGTACATTTCCACACTCGGGAAGTGTTTAAGGTACTTTCTAAACTTGACGTGTCCAATGCTACTGAATCTTATGGTTTCTCGACGCTCGTTTTAAAACGCAACGCCTCTGATTTGGTTAAACGTCTGCGCAAACTTTTTTACTTGCTCCAAAGAGTTGTTTCTAACTACATGGAAACTTACTCATGTTCAGTCGATACCTAAAAAAAGAGAGGCATGTAAGCTATCTAAAAAATAACCATCTTATCAACGATTCTCAATTTATTAACGGCTCTAACGATTTATTAACGGCTCTAACGGAGCGTTGGAATAATTATCTCTTTAATTTTGAGGAGTCCGCCATTTTTATTTTTATTTTTTTATTTCAAATATTTCGATAGAGTCTGGCATGCTGCCCTGCTAGCCCAAGCTTCAAGCATTTGGTCTGCTTCCTCACATCTTAAAATATGGATAGAAAGTGTCACCCTGTTCGACCTATGTAATAATAGAACGAGTTACATCTGATCCCTTCGAAATAAATACCGGTATAAGTCAAGGTTCAGTTCTCTCACCAACCTTATTTCTTATTTTTATTAATTACCTGTTATCTCTAATTATTATCATTTAACAAAAATAAAGAGTGCGCAGTGTCAAAGTATACAAGTGCGCGCGCAATCTTGTCCCGCATCTATACATCTGTATGTATATATTTATATCTATATCTATACATATAATAAGACTGGAATGGGGCCGTATCTGTACATGAAATATCCTTCCAAAATTATAATCACGGTGAATTTTATTGGCGAAACGGAGTTAAAAACAGCAATTTTTAAAATTGTTGTCTGTCTGTGCACGCATCACTCGGAAACTAGTAGACGAATTTAAGTGGAACTTTGTATGTTGTATTTGTGTATGTTCCAGCACAACGCTGGAATGCCTGGAGCAATATAACTTAAACTTGGTACACATATGAATTACAATGTGAAAACAAATACGTTGGGTTAACATACCCTTGCCATCAGTGGAATAAATAATAACGTGACGGCCTTCCATCCCGGTCCCAGGGTCGAAACCCTCCGGCGGCGACTCACGGTTGTTTTCTTCTGACAAAAAGTAATGTCATAGTTCGGAATCAACCTTTAATTGTAGGTCCACTTGTAAGCGTTTTTTTGGATCGGGTGAAGTTCTTCTCGCCCCACAAGGGGTTACAGGAACAAGAGAGAGAGAAGATATCCCTAGCACTCCCAGAGCTAGGAAGGAAAGATAATCGAAAACGATCGATATTAGTGGCGAATCAATAGTTTTCGGGGTCGCTGAGATGAATAATGACGATGCCGTTACATATTGTGGGCGTAAGATACCTCTAGCACCCTTAGGGTTGGTGGAGTGGATGAGAAGTAAAAATAATCAAAAATAAATATGTGTGTCCAATTTATAATTTCGAGGTCTGAAATAAATAATGGTACTTCTGAAGCCGTTAGATAGCTAGTATTTGAAGTGGTCTATTTTGAGCAGTTCGCCCTACAAAAGACGTCTTTAAGAAGAAGTTGCGAATAAAAACCTAAGCAATAAAAAAATGTACCAAAGCAAAATAAACTAAGCATGTACAGGTTGCTTAGAAAAATTCAAAAAACCAATTGTGATCATTATATCAGCGACATAAGTAAGTGAGTAATTTTACAATCTTGTCTACTATGCATACTCTTGTCCTCACTGGATGTGCTGGAGGCGCATTCAGATTTCTTAACTTTTTTTTAAATTCATAATAGGGTTCCGCAGAGGTAATTCTAAATTTTTTATAAACTATTTTTGCTGCAGTGTTCGTTATAATGTTTATTGTAGGTACTAACAAAAGATTATGCTCGGGATTTTCAGAATATTTCATCGATAGTTTAGAAATTAGAGGGGGGACGCTTCGAAACGAGTTTGAAAGCCAATATCTCGTGACTGAAGGGCTAAAATCAGAAGATCCCAAAACACTTTTTTTTCGCATTTTAGGCGACCTATCTAAAGACACCCAGCTCAATTGGGTAGTGTAAAATAATATTGAAAGTGAAAACTCTATGGATGGGTCCAAACAATTATTTTTCCATAATTTCTGTTTTTGGATCATTAATGTCCGTCCCTATACCAAATTGCATCTAAATTGGTATATAAATGAGAGGATGGGAGGGCTATGACATACAGACAGATGGATATACCGACACTAGAATGATTCCTAGTTGCTTAAAAATGATACAAAAATTTAATAAAAGAACATAAAAGTAACAAAAAAAATCATAACTTACAATTGTTACAAAAAGCTGGACAGAAATAAATAGCACCCCTAAGCAGAATTTTAGCTAGAATTAAAGTGACGATGACTTACGCCCGCGAAGCTAACAAACTTGAAATTTTATTTGTTAAATAAAGCAATTGAAACTTCTGTGAGATAAATCTGAACGGACGTCATAAATGTGGAAGACAAAACTAAGCCAATTTCATCAGATTTTATACATATGTATATCAAGAATTTATTTTTGACAGAAAGTTCTTACAAAATGGAGGCAAGTTTAAATGTGAGAAGCTCCCTATCTAACCTTTTATAAAGGCAGATACGCTTATTTTAACGAATAAGCATTTGTCAAAATGTCAAGGGGTTGCGTTCTCTGTCGAGTGCTGTTTGCAGTTCCCGAAATGGTTTTCAGGAAATTCGTTCTGATTGTTCCTTAATTTAATCCGGTTGGTTGCTTGGGTTGGAAGGGTGGAATAGAAAACATAGAGAAGGGTAAAGTGTTCTTTTTCATAATGGATCTGTGAAGCTTTTGCGTGTATAGAAAGATTTTTTAGAGTGAACTTGACATGTAATTTCTCATTTTAATGGAGGCAACGTTAAACTTCATTTGAGAAGTAAATGGATTCATAAAGTATACACAAAACGATATTTTTTTAGTATTGGTTTTACTTTTTAAGGGGGTATATCCATATATTACCCAACCCTTTAAGTGAATTCCCTCTCCCTTAGTTCCTTTCCTGTGAAAGCTGTTATATAGCATCATATGACATCATCATATAAACATGGCAAGTTATCCCCAACCAGAAACTTATTAATAAGTTCCACTATTAAGTTTAAATTGTTTAACTTAAGGGTCATTAAAGTTCCTTTAAAATCGTGAATTAAGATAATAAACAAATATGGGCAAATACTTCACAAGATTGTTTAAAAAACTATTAAATTAATTCGTTTTGAAAGTCCTTTTATGAGAGTCAACACATAAGTCATATTTCTAAAGTAAGTATCTTTCAATCCCCTCAAACCCATTGTTTATCTATAACTAGGAATTACAATTTAGCGTCTCTATACCGTAAAACTTCAGGTTATGTTGATAATGTCTTGAAAAGCAACCAAGCCATGGTCTTTTAAGCTAAAACTAATGCCATTTCGGTAGCAGTTTTTTTTTAAACCCATGACCAGAAGGAAATAAAATAGTTATGGCTTCCGATAGTCAAGCCCCACTTAAGGCACTGGGGAACCTTTTAAATTAGTGGCGTAAAATTCAAATCCTTTAATCTCCTCCTGAAACAAATGAGTCTCGTAAGGATGCCCGGTCATCACAATATCAATGACAAAGAAAGCGCAGATGAACTTCCTCAATAAAAATAAAAAAAAAAATGTTGTACTTTTCAAATTGCATTTTAAATGCATAAAACTGTAGTGTTCAGTTCAGAAAAACAGACCGAACTCAAGAGTGCGACTTTGGCCTGTAGTGCACACCACATGCACTCAACTTTAAAGACCTATATATCCACCTTTCAAAAATCTTTCTAGTTCCCGAAACCGCTAGGGTAGTTAATTTGCGAAACATCTTCTGCATGTCGAAGTGCATCATATGGATAGCGGCAACATAGGCAATTATCTGAGAAAATTGCGGAGAAGCTTTGGAGATTAACATGACAAATTTTGGTTTCCGCTATAACTAGACACTCAAACCACAAGGGGTCATGTATTCGGGATTCGGTTGTTGGACCAATCGGAGTAAAGGTCGTGGAGACAAATTCGAGACAGTGCAACACTTTTTTTGCTTCTTCACTCGTATTCAAAAGAAGATTCTGAGGTATTCCTTCTATACGGAACTACGTGAGTAGGTATGAAAAAGTAGCTCGTGAAGCTATCCCGAAATTTCGAAAGGCGAAGAACTGACTAAGCCTATACTCGTGAAGCCATCCTCCCCGATCGCCTTATCAGTTATTCATAATAAGGTAACATTTGCTAACTTATATGACTCCCTTCGTCTTTCTCATATGCTATGAAGAATTTAAAGTCTACACCTTGCCCGTACTGAGGCTGTTGAGCGCAGGGGCCTTATTAAAGAACACGAAAACGAAACGAATTTCTAGCCTAGGCACGTTTTTAAATGAGCAAATTCATGTAAAAATTTGTCTCAACTATAAATTCGTTTCATTTTCGTGTTCCGTAATAAGGCTCAGGTTTCTCAGTTTTGCATTGCGTGACCTTCCATGGAACACACCCTTGATTCTGCCAGCATATAATGACAGGTGGGGGCTGCTCGCTTTAGACGCGACAGTTTTCGAATTTCTTTTATATTTGATATCTTACAGGGTTTTGTAGACTCACCGGAACTGTTTTCGTTGCTGAACATCCGGGTTCCTATTCCTTCCGTTAGACATAGGGACTATCTACATGATCCTCTTCGATCAATGGTTTCAGAATTCGATTTTCGGTCTCTCCATGAGTTTTTAACAAATAATTAAAACATTCACTCCGTCTCTAGGCTATTGTCTAGCTTGCAGCAATGCAAAAAAACATGACATTCAATTTCCCTCATTCCCCTTACCGAAATTCCCTTCCAACGTATGTTAGGGTTGTCCCCTGGGCTTTGGCTACATCATAAAAAAAATTAACGAACCGTTGGCGTCAATGCCATGCCGCTTTTATGACAGCATTGATTTTAATTTGTCAAAATCTAATCAGGTGCGTTAAAGTCACTTTACACAACCACTGTATTTGTTGTAAAAGCTGTCTTTAATCAGAATGCAATTGTACTTGAAATTGAAATTGTACTGAATTGTAAATATGATTAACTGATTTTATATTTTGTACACTTTTACATTCTTGACATTTTTATTTTCTTGTTTGGTATCTTTTTTTTATCGTTTCATTCCATTGTTAATAATCAGCCTTGATGAGTTTTGTAAATAAATATGTAAGTATTTACTGTCGAATTCTTAGAAATTTCTGGCTCATTTTGACCCATACAGGGTGACGAGTTAGCTGAATTAGGTGACTCTTGATAAGTTGCTATCCGTTGTTTCTGAACTATCACTTTCGCGAACATAGAAACCTGATTTAGAGAAAAATGCGCACGTCATGTAGAAAAAAAACTACTAGCATCCCATTGAACCATTTGTCGCGAGCTGGAATCATCTTAGTTAAGGTTGCTGTTGGGGCATTCCACGTAAAGCGTACAGGTACAAAATTTCGATGTTTCCGATTTAAGTAATATTTGATTATGTTATACCTACATATATGTATATGCCCTCGATCCAGATACAAAATGTTTTTACAGTATAACAGTATACAGTCTGGTTAACCAGCTAGAAGGCTTTGAAAATTTTACTAATCGGCAGGTATGCGCTACTTCGAATCCCATTACCTAGTTTTAAAAAGTAACAATAAAATAAATAAAGTAGTCAAATTTATACTTCATTTAATGAGCTTTTTAAATGCATTTGTGGATGTTAAAAAAAAAAATTTTTTGGGAAAAAAATATATTTAAATTTTTGAAACTTGAATTTCACAAAGTTAGACCATTTAATTATTGTTTAAATTTTTTTAGTGCATATCGTCATTATTGGTTTGTGGGCTGCACTCATCTGGATGTTCTGAAGATGTACATGGCTGCTGTGGTACTGGTGTGTCACTAGTATTCAAGACTGGTCTTATAGCAGATTTTAAGTTGGGATACACCCACTTCGAACAATTTTTATGGTTTATTCCTATGATTTTCGTAACACAGAAATAACAGTCATCGTGATGATTGGATGGTTCACGCCAGATCATAGGAGCTTTGTACTTAAAAGAGGGTCTTTTTTTGTTTGCCCATAATCTCAAAGACTCAACACAAGTTTTACATACCAAACTAGGTATCCACGGCTTGGCGTTAGTCGGCAAAGGAAACCCAAAGTAGTCAAAGTATGTATTTTTCACGAAGTCCGACACGTTCAAACGGAATTTTTCGAACATATATTTTCCACAAATAACACAAAAACAGTCAGGGCTGTTTAAACACGTCCTTCTTGAGGAAGACATAATAAAATTTATACAGAAACTAGTTTAGTTACACTGCTATTGATAGAAATTATCGACTGCTCAAGTAAATTCACGACGGTACCTGTATCTCACTAACTAGAGCTGCTACAAAAAATCTGAGGGTAGATTCGAAATCAGCGCACCCAAATTAGTAAACAACAGTAGAAAAATTGCATGCAACAAAAAAAAAGGTCGATTTTGTTTTTCTGTGTAATCCTTGCCAATTTTCATAATGGGTGTAGAAGTCGTTTAGGAGCTAGACTAGTTGACACATTCAACAGTATACTACGTTTTGTGTGAGGCTTTGTTAATTTTGGGATTTTCCCCATGTTTCGATGGTTGTATTCATTTGTATTCATATTGATTTGGATTGGTGATTGGATTTGTAAGTGTAAATCCTCCTCGACCCAGTAATTCTGTAACTTCTGTAACTTGACTTTGTATTTCCTTTGCTTCTTCAATGGTGTCACAATCTAATAACAAATCATGGGTGTAGAAGTCTCTAAGAATAATTTCTGCTATCTTCGGACGGAGCTCTTGTTCGTTCGTGGGCAGTTTTTGAAATGTTTTTGTAGCTAAGAATGATGCTGGTTTTGTGCCATAGATAAAGCTTGTATTCATTTTTTGGTTGTTCTGGGTTATTCCTCCATATTATGCGATGGTAGTTCGGGCCTTCTCCTATTCTTACTCGCCTGTGCATTTTCTCAATGTCACTCGGTGCTTCCTCCATCTCATCAGAATAGATGTAATATCTTCCTGAATGAACAACTTGTCATTCAAACTGTTACCTGTGGTTGTTTTTGCTGACGCGTCCAATACGACTCGTAGTTATGTAGTAGTGCTGCTTTGATTTATAACAGCATGGTGTGGAAGATAGTACACCTGACTTATATCCTTTTGATCTACTTGGACCGCTAACTTCATGTGACCTAGTGACAAAAACTTTTCCATTCAATTTTTCGTATGTTGAAAAAATCCAAACAAGTTCGGTTTTTTGTGCAATAGGTGTCCCCGGTTTACCTTTAACGAGAACTTGCCGTAGGATAATATAAGTTGTTCCTGGTTGGTGGAATTTTGGATCAGCTAGCGTGGCACTTTGGATATGGTCCCAGTTTTTATCTGGTTCTTATTCTCTAGGAATCACGTTAGTGGGTTAGATGGGTAGCTGGCATGCTGGAAAAAACCTAGGCCTGATTGTAAAATTTATTCTAGCTTTTGCAGTTTCGACCTTGTTCTTACCCATGCCGTAATGTTTATTTGAATTTTTCCTCTCTTGCTTGTTGAGTTGTTGTGCTGCATTCTCCGTTATTAGGGTGGTTTGGGAAACCAGGTCAATTAACGCCTTGAAATCTTTGCGACTTCCGTTATTTATGCTAACCTTAGAGCTATTAATTGTATGACTACACTTGGCTTAATTTGGCCAGACTGCTGATTGTAAGTGCTCTAGTTGAGGGTTATATGGAATCCGGCTCGAAGGACCATGTGTGATTTGCTTCTTTCGTATGTTTTATTTGGTAGGATTTTAAGAAAAAGAAACTAAGTATAAATTTTAAATTCCTTTATTTGAATAAACTGATTGAAATATAAATAGAAATTTAAAAAAGAACTTAATAAATAATAAAATTGAACCTAAAGTGGAAAAGAGCGGAGTGTATTAGATTAGTTGTGACGACTGCTCAGGCATATATATCGGCAAAACAAAACGAAAAATCAAAACAAGATACATGGAGCATGTTGCTGTGGCCAAAAATGACAGAGCACAATCGCGTTTATCTAAATATTTAAAAAATATGAGACATAATATAAATATTAACAACATAAAATTATTAAAGCAACAAAATGGAGGCATCATTTTAGATAAATACGAACAATTTGAGATAAAAAAAGCTATAGCATCAAATAAATGTACTTTTAATAATCAGCTAGATGAATATTCAAATAGTCCGTTACTAGAGCTGCTAACATACCAAAATAACTAGTGCAAGGTCAGATCAGCTAGGTTAGTTAGTCAGTATCCTGATGATTCCTCTATAGGGCGAAACGCGTCGTTAAGTTTGTAAAAACCGCGGATAAAATTAAAATTTTTTTTTTGTAAAGCAACGTGAAATTGGAGCGTGCTTTCATCTTTCTACAGTACCATTTCAAATGAAATTTTAAAAAAATGGATTTTTCATTAATTTTTTTCACAATGTTACTTTTATTAGCATAAACATTTTTCTAAGTCCTGACAATACCTACTTTTCAGTATAAGAAGACAATTAGATCTTAACATAGTTTCAGGCCTTAAAAAAACAACATTTTTTTAATCGGAGCAATCGGTTTATGCTCTCTCAAATATTAATACTTAATAATCACCCTGTAATTAAACTTTTACCCTTGTCATACAATTTTGTTTGCTCTCTTCTTAACCTCTTAAATGGGAACACCATATATTACCCACGTAAATACCTCGATACCACTTCAATTTCCTTTAGAAAGGCATAGACGGAAATCATAAATATGTATTTTACTCAGAAAGCTTTTATACTTACAATTATTATCATCTATCAAACTAAGGATCGTTACATATAAGTAAGCATTACCATCCATCTATCCATCCTTCCAAGGACATTTCTTTCTGCTTGAAGAAAAAGCCTCCATCAATTCTCTGTATAATTTATGAAATCCCACTAAGAACATGAGCAACGTCGAAATGGATGAGATAAATGGTGCTGGGATCATTTAACATTTTTCTCATTTAGCGTTTTTCCGAGGTTTTAGGTTTTTTCGTAACTTGCCTCCCCTATGCCTATCCTTGTAATGGATCCAAATCGATTTATTATGGAGGAGATAAGGTTATAAAAAATTCCTCATAGGCAGCCATTTTTATTAATGATGCGGCAGGGCCGGAATGGCATAGGCTTCACGGGTTCGATTTCTGAACACTTATATCTTGTGAATAGGAGCAGAAAATGTAGACGTAGTAATTTCATGGTTTAGAATTAGCTGTAGTTAATTAAATTTTTGCAACAATTGGATTTATATCGAAGGCGGAAAGGCCATTAAAATTAAAAGAAAAAAGATAAACACCAGTTGAATCGGAGCAGAAGTTAATTCAAATCATTAGCTCAATCATTTTCAAATAATTTAACTTTCAAATTTCTGAAATTATTTTAATACCTCGTGAATTCTGCACATTTCCTTCGGGAAAGAAAAACCTGATGATGACAAAGCAATTTCCATCAAACGAAGTGTGTTCACTCGGTGAATACACAACAATGAAAAGTAGTGATAAATTCGTGCTTTTTTCTCAGCAATTTCGAAAATTATCTGGTAATTCAAGAGCGGAATATTTGCCTCAACTTCTTTTAAATTTGGGTAATTACGATTTTATGCTAATGTGACGCTTTCAACACTTTTTAATTAACGAGTTCTTTCTTCCGGTCAATAAGCTGGGTCTGTTCACAATCCGGAGTTTTACGTCTGTCGACTGCTTCCCTACGAAGAAGTAGAAGTAGTAGTAGTAGTTTTTCGGAGAAGACTATTCACGTTGGAAGGAATCATTTCGTGGATGTTATTTTATATCTTATATTATCAAATTGTTTGTACTACACTATTTACCTTTCCAACGAATTAGTTCAGATCTCTGTGCCCGATAGTGCCAACTTGTGTAACTACGTTTTATTCGATTATCTTAATCAAACCAAATTCCTACGAAATTTAAAACATGAAACCAAATTAAAATTTTCCGCCATTTATAAATTCGCTAAAAGAGGTCATGTAGCGAGATTAATTACTTTCAAACATCGGGCATAAAATGGCCAGTCAGGTCAGCCAATTTGATGGTATCCACGCCCATTAAAGACGGAAAAGAAAAATGTTTCTTGCGCTGAAACAGACCACTCCACTCATTTTTATAATTAAGGGAAATAAAATTCAGATGACCATCGAATGGGAGCTCCAGGCCTCTAGTTGGGTAAAACCATTTGCATGTCTTTGGATCATTTTTCATTTCATTTCTATGATGGCTGGACACACAAGAGACTCCAAACTTAATTCAAAGCACCTTACAGCGCCCTGGCACGATGTTGATCCCAAAGCCCGGAGGGGTTCCATACTAATTTATAGCGTTATTTCGTTAGAGAGGCCATTACGAGAAACAAAAATTGTCAAAATGCCAGAACTGAATTGAAATAAATTGTTCTCGCCATTTGACTTCATAACACGCCCGATTATGAAAATAGAAGACGAAAAAAAATTGTTTTTGAAGTTGAATTCGTGCTGGACATGGAGACCGATAATGGTCATCATATGGTGAACTAGCCGTGGGGAAGCTCAAAATAAATCGGGCGCTATGCGGGTGTTTAATGGTAGCTTCTTTGTACTGCAAATGTTTTTAATTATTTAGGGTGAGGATAAAGCAAATTTCATTTAATTTTCATTTGAAACCCATTACTTAGGCAAAGCCGTTAATAATAGAAAGTGGTATTCATTATATACATACAAACTTAAAACCATAATCAATTACACTGAGAATAAAGAGCCTAAAAAAAGGTCGTTTTTCGCCTGTTTCGAGGTCTGCGAATTTTTAATCGAGGTAAGTCCTAATTGATTTCGTATAAGGTATTAAAATTAATCCTAAAAAAATTTCAAGTTGAGCATAACAATAATTTCGGAAATATGAAGAGAGTGATAGCTCATATATTGAGATGTGATACTTATTTTTCAATTTAATACCCTGGAGCAAAAATAACCTCATTACTCTAAAAGCAAATCTTTTTTATTAATGTAACTCTGACGTGGTAAAGGGAATTACGCGTTATTATTGTTATTATTATAGCAAATTATATAAATTATACTAAAATTTGCTTCATAATTTTCATATTCAAACTTTGATTAACTTTTACATTAATTCAAAAGATTTTTTGCGATCTTCAGTTATCAGTTTTAGATATAGAGTCACTTGTGAGTTAAATTCACCTTTGCTGTTTATATGTCCGAAACTATTGTTATGCTCAACTTAAAATTTGTTTGCGATTGAGTCTTAACCATAAGATGCCATTTAGACCATAATTTAATAATTAATTAGAAGGTGTTTTAGCGCGTGGGTAGCACGCCACAAATCTGAGTTCTGGTTCATAGCTTAAAGCCTGCAGAATACGAAAATAATGTTTTTGGAAAATCATAATTTTCGACCCAACTAGGTGTTTTAGCGCTTTTCCTCTTCCTAAGTGAACAGGTAGCACCCCAAAAATCTGAGTTCCAATGACTACAACTTTGTCAATTCTGCGAGTTTTGGATTGAAATTTTTAGGGTTCATAGCTAAAGCCTGCAGAATACGAAAATATTGTTTTTGGAAAATCATAATTTTCGACCCAACAAGGTGTTTTAGCGCTTTTCCTCTTCCTAAGTGAACAGGTAGTAAGTACCCCACAACTCTCAGTTCCAATGACTACATCTTTGTCAATTCTGCGAGTTTTGGATTGAAATTTTTAAGGGTTCATAGCTTAAAACCTGTAGAATACGAAAATAATGTTTTCGGAAAATCATAATTTTCGACCCAACAAGGTGTTTTAGCGCTTTTCCTCTTCCTAAGTGAACAGGTAGCACCCCACAAATCTGAGTTTCAATGACTACAACTTTGTCAATTCTGCGAGTTTTGGATTAAAATTTTTAGGGTTCATAGCTTAAAGCCTGTAGAATACGAAAATAATGTTTTGGGAAAATCATAATTTTCGACCCAACTAGGTGTTTTAGCGCTTTTCCTCTTCCTAAGTGAACAGGTAGCACCCCACAAATCTGAGTTCCAATGACTACAACTTTGTCAATTCTGCGAGTTTTGGATTGAAATTTTTAGGGTTCATAGCTTAAAGCCTGTAGAATACGAAAATAATGTTTTTGGAAAATCATAATTTTCGACCCAACTAGGTGTTTTAGCGCTTTTCCTCTTCCTAAGTGAACAGGTAGCACCCCAAAAATCTGAGTTCCAATGACTACAACTTTGTCAATTCTGCGAGTTTTGGATTGAAATTTTTAGGGTTCATAGCTTAAAGCCTGTAGAATACGAAAATAATGTTTTGGGAAAATCATAATTTTCGACCCAACAAGGTGTTTTAGCGCTTTTCCTCTTCCTAAGTGAACAGGTAGCACCCCACAAATCTGAGTTTCAATGACTACAACTTTGTCAATTCTGCGAGTTTTGGATTAAAATTTTTAGGGTTCATAGCTTAAAGCCTGTAGAATACGAAAATAATGTTTTGGGAAAATCATAATTTTCGACCCAACTAGGTGTTTTAGCGCTTTTCATCTTCCTAAGTGAACAGGTAGCACCCCACAAATCTGAGTTCCAATGACTACAACTTTGTCAATTCTGCGAGTTTTGGATTGAAATTTTTAGGGTTCATAGCTTAAAGCCTGTAGAATACGAAAATAATGTTTTTGGAAAATCATAATTTTCGACCCAACTAGGTGTTTTAGCGCTTTTCCTCTTCCTAAGTGAACAGGTAGCACCCCACAAATCTGAGTTTCAATGACTACAACTTTGTCAATTCTGCGAGTTTTGGATTAAAATTTTTAGGGTTCATAGCTTAAAGCCTGTAGAATACGAAAATAATGTTTTGGGAAAATCATAATTTTCGACCCAACTAGGTGTTTTAGCGCTTTTCCTCTTCCTAAGTGAACAGGTAGCACCCCACAAATCTGAGTTCCAATGACTACAACTTTGTCAATTCTGCGAGTTTTGGATTGAAATTTTTAGGGTTCATAGCTTAAAGCCTGTAGAATACGAAAATAATGTTTTTGGAAAATCATAATTTTCGACCCAACTAGGTGTTTTAGCGCTTTTCCTCTTCCTAAGTGAACAGGTAGCACCCCACAAATCTGAGTTCCAATGACTACAACTTTGTCAATTCTGCGAGTTTTGGATTGAAATTTTTAGGGTTCATAGCTTAAAGCCTGTAGAATACGAACATAATGTTTTTGGAAAATCATAATTTTCGACCCAACTAGGTGTTTTAGCGCTTTTCCTCTTCCTAAGTGAACAGGTAGTACCTCACAAATCTGAGTTCCAATGACTACAACTTTGTCAATTCTGCGAGTTTTGGATTGATATTTTTAGGGTTCATAACGTAAAGCCTGTAGAATATGAAAATAATGTTTTCGGAAAATCATAATTTTCGACCCAACAAGGTGTTTTAGCGCTTTTCCTCTTCCTAAGTGAACAGGTAGCACCCCACAAATCTGAGTTTCAATGACTACAACTTTGTCAATTCTGCGAGTTTTGGATTAAAATTTTTAGGGTTCATAGCTTAAAGCCTGTAGAATACGACAATAATGTTTTGGGAAAATCATAATTTTCGACCCAACTAGGTGTTTTAGCGCTTTTCCTCTTCCTAAGTGAACAGGTAGCACCCCACAAATCTGAGTTCCAATGACTACAACTTTGTCAATTCTGCGAGTTTTGGATTGAAATTTTTAGGGTTCATAGCTTAAAGCCTGTAGAATATGAAAATAATGTTTTCGGAAAATCATAATTTTCGACCCAACAAGGTGTTTTAGCGCTTTTCCTCTTCCTAAGTGAACAGGTAGCACCCCACAAATCTGAGTTTCAATGACTACAACTTTGTCAATTCTGCGAGTTTTGGATTAAAATTTTTAGGGTTCATAGCTTAAAGCCTGTAGAATACGAAAATAATGTTTTGGGAAAATCATAATTTTCGACCCAACTAGGTGTTTTAGCGCTTTTCCTCTTCCTAAGTGAACAGGTAGCACCCCACAAATCTGAGTTCCAATGACTACAACTTTGTCAATTCTGCGAGTTTTGGATTGAAATTTTTAGGGTTCATAGCTTAAAGCCTGTAGAATACGAAAATAATGTTTTTGGAAAATCATAATTTTCGACCCAACTAGGTGTTTTAGCGCTTTTCCTCTTCCTAAGTGAACAGGTAGCACCCCAAAAATCTGAGTTCCAATGACTACAACTTTGTCAATTCTGCGAGTTTTGGATTGAAATTTTTAGGGTTCATAGCTTAAAGCCTGTAGAATACGAAAATAATGTTTTGGGAAAATCATAATTTTCGACCCAACAAGGTGTTTTAGCGCTTTTCCTCTTCCTAAGTGAACAGGTAGCACCCCACAAATCTGAGTTTCAATGACTACAACTTTGTCAATTCTGCGAGTTTTGGATTAAAATTTTTAGGGTTCATAGCTTAAAGCCTGTAGAATACGAAAATAATGTTTTGGGAAAATCATAATTTTCGACCCAACTAGGTGTTTTAGCGCTTTTCCTCTTCCTAAGTGAACAGGTAGCACCCCACAAATCTGAGTTCCAATGACTACAACTTTGTCAATTCTGCGAGTTTTGGATTGAAATTTTTAGGGTTCATAGCTTAAAGCCTGTAGAATACGAAAATAATGTTTTTGGAAAATCATAATTTTCGACCCAACTAGGTGTTTTAGCGCTTTTCCTCTTCCTAAGTGAACAGGTAGCACCCCACAAATCTGAGTTCCAATGACTACAACTTTGTCAATTCTGCGAGTTTTGGATTGAAATTTTTAGGGTTCATAGCTTAAAGCCTGTAGAATACGAACATAATGTTTTTGGAAAATCATAATTTTCGACCCAACTAGGTGTTTTAGCGCTTTTCCTCTTCCTAAGTGAACAGGTAGTACCTCACAAATCTGAGTTCCAATGACTACAACTTTGTCAATTCTGCGAGTTTTGGATTGATATTTTTAGGGTTCATAACGTAAAGCCTGTAGAATATGAAAATAATGTTTTCGGAAAATCATAATTTTCGACCCAACAAGGTGTTTTAGCGCTTTTCCTCTTCCTAAGTGAACAGGTAGCACCCCACAAATCTGAGTTTCAATGACTACAACTTTGTCAATTCTGCGAGTTTTGGATTAAAATTTTTAGGGTTCATAGCTTAAAGCCTGTAGAATACGACAATAATGTTTTGGGAAAATCATAATTTTCGACCCAACTAGGTGTTTTAGCGCTTTTCCTCTTCCTAAGTGAACAGGTAGCACCCCACAAATCTGAGTTCCAATGACTACAACTTTGTCAATTCTGCGAGTTTTGGATTGAAATTTTTAGGGTTCATAGCTTAAAGCCTGTAGAATATGAAAATAATGTTTTCGGAAAATCATAATTTTCGACCCAACAAGGTGTTTTAGCGCTTTTCCTCTTCCTAAGTGAACAGGTAGCACCCCAAAAATCTGAGTTCCAATGAATACAACTTTGTCAATTCTGCGAGTTTTGGATTGAAATTTTTAGGGTTCATAACGTAAAGCCTGTAGAATACGAAAATAATGTTTTCGGAAAATCATAATTTTCGACCCAACAAGGTGTTTTAGCGCTTTTCCTCTTCCTAAGTGAACAGGTAGCACCCCACAAATCTGAGTTCCAATGACTACAACTTTGTCAATTCTGCGAGTTTTTTATTGAAATTTTTAGGGTTCATAGCTTAAAGCCTGTAGAATACGAAAATAATGTTTTGGGAAAATCATAATTTTCGACCCAACTAGGTGTTTTAGCGCTTTTCCTCTTCCTAAGTGAACAGGTAGCACCCCACAAATCTGAGTTCCAATGACTACAACTTTGTCAATTCTGCGAGTTTTGGATTGAAATTTTTAGGGTTCATAGCTTAAAGCCTGTAGAATATGAAAATAATGTTTTCGGAAAATCATAATTTTCGACCCAACAAGGTGTTTTAGCGCTTTTCCTCTTCCTAAGTGAACAGGTAGCACCCCAAAAATCTGAGTTCCAATGAATACAACTTTGTCAATTCTGCGAGTTTTGGATTGAAATTTTTAGGGTTCATAACGTAAAGCCTGTAGAATACGAAAATAATGTTTTCGGAAAATCATAATTTTCGACCCAACAAGGTGTTTTAGCGCTTTTCCTCTTCCTAAGTGAACAGGTAGCACCCCACAAATCTGAGTTCCAATGACTACAACTTTGTCAATTCTGCGAGTTTTTTATTGAAATTTTTAGGGTTCATAGCTTAAAGCCTGTAGAATACGAAAATAATGTTTTGGGAAAATCATAATTTTCGACCCAACTAGGTGTTTTAGCGCTTTTCCTCTTCCTAAGTGAACAGGTAGCACCCCACAAATCTGAGTTCCAATGACTACAACTTTGTCAATTCTGCGAGTTTTGGATTGAAATTTTTAGGGTTCATAGCTTAAAGCCTGTAGAATACGAAAATAATGTTTTTGGAAAATCATAATTTTCGACCCAACTAGGTGTTTTAGCGCTTTTCCTCTTCCTAAGTGAACAGGTAGTACCTCACAAATCTGAGTTCCAATGACTACAACTTTGTCAATTCTGCGAGTTTTGGATTGAAATTTTTAGGGTTCATAACGTAAAGCCTGTAGAATATGAAAATAATGTTTTCGGAAAATCATAATTTTCGACCCAACAAGGTGTTTTAGCGCTTTTCCTCTTCCTAAGTGAACAGGTAGCACCCCAAAAATCTGAGTTCCAATGAATACAACTTTGTCAATTCTGCGAGTTTTGGATTGAAATTTTTAGGGTTCATAACGTAAAGCCTGTAGAATACGAAAATAATGTTTTCGGAAAATCATAATTTTCGACCCAACAAGGTGTTTTAGCGCTTTTCCTCTTCCTAAGTGAACAGGTAGCACCCCACAAATCTGAGTTCCAATGACTACAACTTTGTCAATTCTGCGAGTTTTGGATTGAAATTTTTAGGGTTCATAGCTCAAAGCCTGTAGAATACGAAAATAATGTTTTGGGAAAATCATAATTTTCGACCCAACTAGGTGTTTTAGCGCTTTTCCTCTTCCTAAGTGAACAGGTAGCACCCCACAAATCTGAGTTCCAATGACTACAACTTTGTCAATTCTGCGAGTTTTGGATTGAAATTTTTAGGGTTCATAGCTTAAAGCCTGTAGAATACGAAAATAATGTTTTTGGAAAATCATAATTTTCGACCCAACTAGGTGTTTTAGCGCTTTTCCTCTTCCTAAGTGAACAGGTAGTACCCCACAAATCTGAATTCCAATGACTACAACTTTGTCAATTCTGCGAGTTTTGGATAAAAATTTTTAGGGTTCATAGCTTAAAACCTAAAACTAGGTGTTTTAGCGCTTTCCCTCTTCCTAAGTGAACAGGTAGTACCTCACAAATCTGAGTTCCAATGACTACAACTTTGTCAATTCTGCGAGTTTTGGATTGAAATTTTTAGGGTTCATAGCTTAAGGCCTGTAGAATACGAAAATAATGTTTTCGGAAAATCATAATTTTCGACCCAACAAGGTGTTTTAGCGCTTTTCCTCTTCCTAAGTGAACAGGTAGCACCCCACAAATCTGAGTTCCAATGACTACAACTTTGTCAATTCTGCGAGTTTTGGATTGAAATTTTTAGGGTTCATAGCTTAAAGCCTGTAGAATACGAAAATAATGTTTTGGGAAAATCATAATTTTCGACCCAACTAGGTGTTTTAGCGCTTTTCCTCTTCCTAAGTGAACAGGTAGCACCCCACAAATCTGAGTTCCAATGACTACAACTTTGTCAATTCTGCGAGTTTTGGATTGAAATTTTTAGGGTTCATAGCTTAAAGCCTGTAGAATACGAAAATAATGTTTTGGGAAAATCATAATTTTCGACCCAACTAGGTGTTTTAGCGCTTTTCCTCTTCCTAAGTGAACAGGTAGTACCCCACAAATCTGAGTTCCAATGACTACAACTTTGTCAATTCTGCGAGTTTTGGATTGAAATTTTTATGGTTCATAGCTTAAAACCTGTAGAATACGAAAATAATGTTTTCGGAAAATCATAATTTTCGACCCAACAAGGTGTTTTAGCACTTTTCCTCTTCCTAAGTGAACTGAACAGGTAGCACCCCACAAATCTGAGTTCCAATGAATACAACTTTGTCAATTCTGCGAGTTTTGGATTGAAATTTTTAGGGTTCATAACGTAAAGCCTGTAGAATACGAAAATAATGTTTTCGGAAAATCATAATTTTCGACCCAACAAGGTGTTTTAGCGCTTTTCCTCTTCCTAAGTGAACAGGTAGCACCCCACAAATCTGAGTTCCAATGACTACAACTTTGTCAATTCTGCGAGTTTTGAATTGACATTTTTATGGTTCATAGCTTAAAACCTGTAGAATACGAAAATAATGTTTTCGGAAAATCATAATTTTCGACCCAACAAGGTGTTTTAGCACTTTTCCTCTTCCTAAGTGAACTGAACAGGTAGCACCCCACAAATCTGAGTTCCAATGAATACAACTTTGTCAATTCTGCGAGTTTTGGATTGAAATTTTTAGGGTTCATAACGTAAAGCCTGTAGAATACGAAAATAATGTTTTCGGAAAATCATAATTTTCGACCCAACAAGGTGTTTTAGCGCTTTTCCTCTTCCTAAGTGAACAGGTAGCACCCCACAAATCTGAGTTCCAATGACTACAACTTTGTCAATTCTGCGAGTTTTGAATTGACATTTTTAGGGTTCATAACGTAAAGCCTGTAGAATACGAAAATAATGTTTTTGGAAAATCATAATTTTCGACCCAACTAGGTGTTTTAGCGCTTTTCCTCTTCCTAAGTGAACAGGTAGTACCTCACAAATCTGAGTTCCAATGACTACAACTTTGTCAATTCTGCGAGTTTTGGATTGAAATTTTTAGGGTTCATAACGTAAAGCCTGTTGAATATGAAAATAATGTTTTCGGAAAATCATAATTTTCGACCCAACAAGGTGTTTTAGCGCTTTTCCTCTTCCTAAGTGAACAGGTAGCACCCCAAAAATCTGAGTTCCAATGAATACAACTTTGTCAATTCTGCGAGTTTTGGATTGAAATTTTTAGGGTTCATAACGTAAAGCCTGTAGAATACGAAAATAATGTTTTCGGAAAATCATAATTTTCGACCCAACAAGGTGTTTTAGCGCTTTTCCTCTTCCTAAGTGAACAGGTAGCACCCCACAAATCTGAGTTCCAATGACTACAATTTTGTCAATTCTGCGAGTTTTGGATTGAAATTTTTAGGGTTCATAGCTTAAAGCCTGTAGAATACGAAAATAATGTTTTGGGAAAATCATAATTTTCGACCCAACTAGGTGTTTTAGCGCTTTTCCTCTTCCTAAGTGAACAGGTAGCACCCCACAAATCTGAGTTCCAATGACTACAACTTTGTCAATTCTGCGAGTTTTGGATTGAAATTTTTAGGGTTCATAGCTTAAAGCCTGTAGAATACGAAAATAATGTTTTTGGAAAATCATAATTTTCGACCCAACTAGGTGTTTTAGCGCTTTTCCTCTTCCTAAGTGAACAGGTAGTACCTCACAAATCTGAGTTCCAATGACTACAACTTTGTCAATTCTGCGAGTTTTGGATTGAAATTTTTAGGGTTCATAGCTTAAAGCCTGTAGAATACGAAAATAATGTTTTGGGAAAATCATAATTTTCGACCCAACTAGGTGTTTTAGCGCTTTTCCTCTTCCTAAGTGAACAGGTAGTACCCCACAAATCTGAGTTCCAATGACTACAACTTTGTCAATTCTGCGAGTTTTGGATTGAAATTTTTATGGTTCATAGCTTAAAACCTGTAGAATACGAAAATAATGTTTTCGGAAAATCATAATTTTCGACCCAACAAGGTGTTTTAGCACTTTTCCTCTTCCTAAGTGAACTGAACAGGTAGCACCCCACAAATCTGAGTTCCAATGAATACAACTTTGTCAATTCTGCGAGTTTTGGATTGAAATTTTTAGGGTTCATAACGTAAAGCCTGTAGAATACGAAAATAATGTTTTCGGAAAATCATAATTTTCGACCCAACAAGGTGTTTTAGCGCTTTTCCTCTTCCTAAGTGAACAGGTAGCACCCCACAAATCTGAGTTCCAATGACTACAACTTTGTCAATTCTGCGAGTTTTGGATTGAAATTTTTAGGGTTCATAACGTAAAGCTTGTAGAATACGAAAATAATGTTTTTGGAAAATCATAATTTTTGACCCAACAAGGTGTTTTAGCGCTTTTCCTCTTCCTAAGTGAACAGGTAGTACCCCACAAATCTGAATTCCAATGACTACAACTTTGTCAATTCTGCGAGTTTTGGATTGAGATTTTTAGGGTTCATAACGTAAAGCCTGTAGAATACGAAAATAATGTTTTCGGAAAATCATAATTTTCGACCCAGCAAGGTGTTTTAGCACTTTTCCTCTTCCTAAGTGAACAGGTAGCACTCCACAAATCTGAGTTCCAATGACTACAACTTTGTCAATTCTGCGAGTTTTGAATTGACATTTTTAGGGTTCATAACGTAAAGCCTGTAGAATACGAAAATAATGTTTTTGGAAAATCATAAATTTTGACCCAACAAGGTGTTTTAGCGCTTTTCCTCTTCCTAAGTGAACAGGTAGTAAGTACCCCACAAATCTGAGTTCCAATGACTACAACTTTGTCAATTCGGCGAGTTTTGGATTGAAATTTTTAGGGTTCATAGCTTAAAACCTGTAGAATACAAAAATAATGTTTTCGGAAAATCATAATTTTCGACCCAACAAGGTGTTTTAGCACTTTTCCTCTTCCTAAGTGAACAGGTAGCACCCCACAAATCTGAGTTCCAATGACTACAACTTTGTCAATTCTGCGAGTTTTGGATTGAAATTTTTAGGGTTCAGAACTTAAAGCCTGTAGAATACGAAAATAATGTTTTTGGAAAATCATAATTTTCGACCCAACTAGGGTTTTAGCGCTTTTCCTCTTCCTAAGTGAACAGGTAGTACCTCACAAATCTGAGTTCCAATGACTACAACTTTGTCAATTCTGCGAGTTTTGGATTGAAATTTTTAGGGTTCATAACGTAAAGCCTGTAGAATATGAAAATAATGTTTTCGGAAAATCATAATTTTCGACCCAACAAGGTGTTTTAGCGCTTTTCCTCTTCCTAAGTGAACAGGTAGCACCCCAAAAATCTGAGTTCCAATGAATACAACTTTGTCAATTCTGCGAGTTTTGGATTGAAATTTTTAGGGTTCATAACGTAAAGCCTGTAGAATACGAAAATAATGTTTTCGGAAAATCATAATTTTCGACCCAACAAGGTGTTTTAGCGCTTTTCCTCTTCCTAAGTGAACAGGTAGCACCCCACAAATCTGAGTTCCAATGACTACAATTTTGTCAATTCTGCGAGTTTTGGATTGAAATTTTTAGGGTTCATAGCTTAAAGCCTGTAGAATACGAAAATAATGTTTTGGGAAAATCATAATTTTCGACCCAACTAGGTGTTTTAGCGCTTTTCCTCTTCCTAAGTGAACAGGTAGCACCCCACAAATCTGAGTTCCAATGACTACAACTTTGTCAATTCTGCGAGTTTTGGATTGAAATTTTTAGGGTTCATAGCTTAAAGCCTGTACAATACGAAAATAATGTTTTTGGAAAATCATAATTTTCGACCCAACTAGGTGTTTTAGCGCTTTTCCTCTTCCTAAGTGAACAGGTAGTACCTCACAAATCTGAGTTCCAATGACTACAACTTTGTCAATTCTGCGAGTTTTGGATTGAAATTTTTAGGGTTCATAACGTAAAGCCTGTAGAATATGAAAATAATGTTTTCGGAAAATCATAATTTTCGACCCAACAAGGTGTTTTAGCGCTTTTCCTCTTCCTAAGTGAACAGGTAGCACCCCAAAAATCTGAGTTCCAATGAATACAACTTTGTCAATTCTGCGAGTTTTGGATTGAAATTTTTAGGGTTCATAACGTAAAGCCTGTAGAATACGAAAATAATGTTTTCGGAAAATCATAATTTTCGACCCAACAAGGTGTTTTAGCGCTTTTCCTCTTCCTAAGTGAACAGGTAGCACCCCACAAATCTGAGTTCCAATGACTACAACTTTGTCAATTCTGCGAGTTTTGGATTGAAATTTTTAGGGTTCATAGCTTAAAGCCTGTAGAATACGAAAATAATGTTTTGGGAAAATCATAATTTTCGACCCAACTAGGTGTTTTAGCGCTTTTCCTCTTCCTAAGTGAACAGGTAGCACCCCACAAATCTGAGTTCCAATGACTACAACTTTGTCAATTCTGCGAGTTTTGGATTGAAATTTTTAGGGTTCATAGCTTAAAGCCTGTAGAATACGATAATAATGTTTTTGGAAAATCATAATTTTCGACCCAACTAGGTGTTTTAGCGCTTTTCCTCTTCCTAAGTGAACAGGTAGTACCTCACAAATCTGAGTTCCAATGACTACAACTTTGTCAATTCTGCGAGCTTTGGATTGAAATTTTTAGGGTTCATAGCTTAAGGCCTGTAGAATACGAAAATAATGTTTTCGGAAAATCATAATTTTCGACCCAACTAGGTGTTTTAGCGCTTTTCCTCTTCCTAAGTGAACAGGTAGCACCCCACAAATCTGAGTTCCAATGACTACAACTTTGTCAATTCTGCGAGTTTTGGATTGAAATTTTTAGGGTTCATAGCTTAAAGCCTGTAGAATACGAAAATAATGTTTTGGGAAAATCATAATTTTCGACCCAACTAGGTGTTTTAGCGCTTTTCCTCTTCCTAAGTGAACAGGTAGCACCCCACAAATCTGAGTTCCAATGACTACAACTTTGTCAATTCTGCGAGTTTTGGATTGAAATTTTTAGGGTTCATAGCTTAAAGCCTGTAGAATACGAAAATAATGTTTTTGGAAAATCATAATTTTCGACCCAACTAGGTGTTTTAGCGCTTTTCTTCCTAAGTGAACAGGTAGCACCCCACAAATCTGAGTTCCAATGTCTACAACTTTGTCAATTCTGCGAGTTTTGGATTGAAATTTTTAGGGTTCATAGCTTAAAGCCTGTAGAATACGAAAATAATGTTTTGGGAAAATCATAATTTTCGACCCAACTAGGTGTTTTAGCGCTTTTCCTCTTCCTAAGTGAACAGGTAGCACCCCAAAAATCTGAGTTCCAATGAATACAACTTTGTCAATTCTGCGAGTTTTGGATTGAAATTTTTAGGGTTCATAACGTAAAGCCTGTAGAATACGAAAATAATGTTTTCGGAAAATCATAATTTTCGACCCAACAAGGTGTTTTAGCGCTTTTCCTCTTCCTAAGTGAACAGGTAGCACCCCACAAATCTGAGTTCCAATGACTACAACTTTGTCAATTCTGCGAGTTTTGGATTGAAATTTTTAGGGTTCATAGCTTAAAGCCTGTAGAATACGAAAATAATGTTTTGGGAAAATCATAATTTTCGACCCAACTAGGTGTTTTAGCGCTTTTCCTCTTCCTAAGTGAACAGGTAGCACCCCACAAATCTGAGTTCCAATGACTACAACTTTGTCAATTCTGCGAGTTTTGGATTGAAATTTTTAGGGTTCATAGCTTAAAGCCTGTAGAATACGAAAATAATGTTTTTGGAAAATCATAATTTTCGACCCAACTAGGTGTTTTAGCGCTTTTCCTCTTCCTAAGTGAACAGGTAGTACCTCACAAATCTGAGTTCCAATGACTACAACTTTGTCAATTCTGCGAGTTTTGGATTGAAATTTTTAGGGTTCATAGCTTAAGGCCTGTAGAATACGAAAATAATGTTTTCGGAAAATCATAATTTTCGACCCAACAAGGTGTTTTAGCGCTTTTCCTCTTCCTAAGTGAACAGGTAGCACCCCACAAATCTGAGTTCCAATGACTACAACTTTGTCAATTCTGCGAGTTTTGGATTGAAATTTTTAGGGTTCATAGCTTAAAGCCTGTAGAATACGAAAATAATGTTTTGGGAAAATCATAATTTTCGACCCAACTAGGTGTTTTAGCGCTTTTCCTCTTCCTAAGTGAACAGGTAGCACCCCACAAATCTGAGTTCCAATGACTACAACTTTGTCAATTCTGCGAGTTTGGATTGAAATTTTTAGGGTTCATAGCTTAAAGCCTGTAGAATACGAAAATAATGTTTTTGGAACATCATAATTTTCGACCCAACTAGGTGTTTTAGCGCTTTTCCTCTTCCTAAGTGAACAGGTAGTACCCCACAAATCTGAATTCCAATGACTACAACTTTGTCAATTCTGCGAGTTTTGGATTGAAATTTTTAGGGTTCATAGCTTAAAACCTGTAGAATACGAAAATAATGTTTTCGGAAAATCATAATTTTCGACCCAACAAGGTGTTTTAGCGCTTTTCTTCCTAAGTGAACAGGTAGCACCCCACAAATCTGAGTTCCAATGACTACAACTTTGTCAATTCTGCGAGTTTTGGATTGAAATTTTTAGGGTTCATAGCTTAAAGCCTGTAGAATACGAAAATAATGTTTTGGGAAAATCATAATTTTCGACCCAACTAGGTGTTTTAGCGCTTTTCCTCTTCCTAAGTGAACAGGTAGTACCCCACAAATCTGAGTTCCAATGACTACAACTTTGTCAATTCTGCGAGTTTTGGATTGAAATTTTTAGGGTTCATAGCTTAAAACCTGTAGAATACGAAAATAATGTTTTCGGAAAATCATAATTTTCGACCCAACAAGGTGTTTTAGCACTTTTCCTCTTCCTAAGTGAACTGAACAGGTAGCACCCCACAAATCTGAGTTCCAATGAATACAACTTTGTCAATTCTGCGAGTTTTGGATTGAAATTTTTAGGGTTCATAACGTAAAGCCTGTAGAATACGAAAATAATGTTTTCGGAAAATCATAATTTTCGACCCAACAAGGTGTTTTAGCGCTTTTCCTCTTCCTAAGTGAACAGGTAGCACCCCACAAATCTGAGTTCCAATGACTACAACTTTGTCAATTCTGCGAGTTTTGGATTGAAATTTTTAGGGTTCATAACGTAAAGCTTGTAGAATACGAAAATAATGTTTTTGGAAAATCATAATTTTTGACCCAACAAGGTGTTTTAGCGCTTTTCCTCTTCCTAAGTGAACAGGTAGTACCCCACAAATCTGAGTTCCAATGACTACAACTTTGTCAATTCTGCGAGTTTTGGATTGAGATTTTTAGGGTTCATAACGTAAAGCCTGTAGAATACGAAAATAATGTTTTCGTAAAATCATAATTTTCGACCCAGCAAGGTGTTTTAGCACTTTTCCTCTTCCTAAGTGAACAGGTAGCACTCCACAAATCTGAGTTCCAATGACTACAACTTTGTCAATTCTGCGAGTTTTGAATTGACATTTTTAGGGTTCATAACGTAAAGCCTGTAGAATACGAAAATAATGTTTTTGGAAAATCATAAATTTTGACCCAACAAGGTGTTTTAGCGCTTTTCCTCTTCCTAAGTGAACAGGTAGTAAGTACCCCACAAATCTGAGTTCCAATGACTACAACTTTGTCAATTCGGCGAGTTTTGGATTGAAATTTTTAGGGTTCATAGCTTAAAACCTGTAGAATACAAAAATAATGTTTTCGGAAAATCATAATTTTCGACCCAACAAGGTGTTTTAGCACTTTTCCTCTTCCTAAGTGAACAGGTAGCACCCCACAAATCTGAGTTCCAATGACTACAACTTTGTCAATTCTGCGAGTTTTGGATTGAAATTTTTAGGGTTCAGAACTTAAAGCCTGTAGAATACGAAAATAATGTTTTCGGAAAATCATAATTTTCGACCCAACAAGGTGTTTTAGCACTTTTCCTCTTCCTAAGTGAACAGGTAGCACCCCACAAATCTGAGTTCCAATGAATACAACTTTGTCAATTCTGCGAGTTTTGGATTGAAATTTTTAGGGTTCATAACATAAAGCCTGTAGAATACGAAAATAATGTTTTCGGAAAATCATAATTTTCGACCCAACAAGGTGTTTTAGCGCTTTTCCTCTTCCTAAGTGAACAGGTAGCACCCCACAAATCTGAGTTCCAATGACTACAACTTTGTCAATTCTGCGAGTTTTGGATTGAAATTTTTAGGGTTCATAGCTTAAAGCCTGTAGAATACGAAAATAATGTTTTGGGAAAATCATAATTTTCGACCCAACTAGGTGTTTTAGCGCTTTTCCTCTTCCTAAGTGAACAGGTAGCACCCCAAAAATCTGAGTTCCAATGAATACAACTTTGTCAATTCTGCGAGTTTTGGATTGAAATTTTTAGGGTTCATAACGTAAAGCCTGTAGAATACGAAAATAATGTTTTCGGAAAATCATAATTTTCGACCCAACAAGGTGTTTTAGCGCTTTTCCTCTTCCTAAGTGAACAGGTAGCACCCCACAAATCTGAGTTCCAATGACTACAACTTTGTCAATTCTGCGAGTTTTGGATTGAAATTTTTAGGGTTCATAGCTTAAAGCCTGTAGAATACGAAAATAATGTTTTTGGAAAATCATAATTTTCGACCCAACTAGGTGTTTTAGCGCTTTTCCTCTTCCTAAGTGAACAGGTAGTACCTCACAAATCTGAGTTCCAATGACTACAACTTTGTCAATTCTGCGAGTTTTGGATTGAAATTTTTAGGGTTCATAGCTTAAGGCCTGTAGAATACGAAAATAATGTTTTCGGAAAATCATAATTTTCGACCCAACAAGGTGTTTTAGCGCTTTTCCTCTTCCTAAGTGAACAGGTAGCACCCCACAAATCTGAGTTCCAATGACTACAACTTTGTCAATTCTGCGAGTTTTGGATTGAAATTTTTAGGGTTCATAGCTTAAAGCCTGTAGAATACGAAAATAATGTTTTGGGAAAATCATAATTTTCGACCCAACTAGGTGTTTTAGCGCTTTTCCTCTTCCTAAGTGAACAGGTAGCACCCCACAAATCTGAGTTCCAATGACTACAACTTTGTCAATTCTGCGAGTTTGGATTGAAATTTTTAGGGTTCATAGCTTAAAGCCTGTAGAATACGAAAATAATGTTTTTGGAACATCATAATTTTCGACCCAACTAGGTGTTTTAGCGCTTTTCCTCTTCCTAAGTGAACAGGTAGTACCCCACAAATCTGAATTCCAATGACTACAACTTTGTCAATTCTGCGAGTTTTGGATTGAAATTTTTAGGGTTCATAGCTTAAAACCTGTAGAATACGAAAATAATGTTTTCGGAAAATCATAATTTTCGACCCAACAAGGTGTTTTAGCGCTTTTCTTCCTAAGTGAACAGGTAGCACCCCACAAATCTGAGTTCCAATGACTACAACTTTGTCAATTCTGCGAGTTTTGGATTGAAATTTTTAGGGTTCATAGCTTAAAGCCTGTAGAATACGAAAATAATGTTTTGGGAAAATCATAATTTTCGACCCAACTAGGTGTTTTAGCGCTTTTCCTCTTCCTAAGTGAACAGGTAGTACCCCACAAATCTGAGTTCCAATGACTACAACTTTGTCAATTCTGCGAGTTTTGGATTGAAATTTTTAGGGTTCATAGCTTAAAACCTGTAGAATACGAAAATAATGTTTTCGGAAAATCATAATTTTCGACCCAACAAGGTGTTTTAGCACTTTTCCTCTTCCTAAGTGAACAGGTAGCACCCCACAAATCTGAGTTCCAATGAATACAACTTTGTCAATTCTGCGAGTTTTGGATTGAAATTTTTAGGGTTCATAACGTAAAGCCTGTAGAATACGAAAATAATGTTTTCGGAAAATCATAATTTTCGACCCAACAAGGTGTTTTAGCGCTTTTCCTCTTCCTAAGTGAACAGGTAGCACCCCACAAATCTGAGTTCCAATGACTACAACTTTGTCAATTCTGCGAGTTTTGGATTGAAATTTTTAGGGTTCATAGCTTAAAGCCTGTAGAATACGAAAATAATGTTTTGGGAAAATCATAATTTTCGACCCAACTAGGTGTTTTAGCGCTTTTCCTCTTCCTAAGTGAACAGGTAGCACCCCAAAAATCTGAGTTCCAATGAATACAACTTTGTCAATTCTGCGAGTTTTGGATTGAAATTTTTAGGGTTCATAGCTTAAAGCCTGTAGAATACGAAAATAATGTTTTGGGAAAATCATAATTTTCGACCCAACTAGGTGTTTTAGCGCTTTTCCTCTTCCTAAGTGAACAGGTAGCACCTCAAAAATCTGAGTTCCAATGAATACAACTTTGTCAATTCTGCGAGTTTTGGATTGAAATTTTTAGGGTTCATAACGTAAAGCCTGTAGAATACGAAAATAATGTTTTCGGAAAATCATAATTTTCGACCCAACAAGGTGTTTTAGCGCTTTTCCTCTTCCTAAGTGAACAGGTAGCACCCCACAAATCTGAGTTCCAATGACTACAACTTTGTCAATTCTGCGAGTTTTGGATTGAAATTTTTAGGGTTCATAGCTTAAAGCCTGTAGAATACGAAAATAATGTTTTTGGAAAATCATAATTTTCGACCCAACTAGGTGTTTTAGCGCTTTTCCTCTTCCTAAGTGAACAGGTAGTACCTCACAAATCTGAGTTCCAATGACTACAACTTTGTCAATTCTGCGAGTTTTGGATTGAAATTTTTAGGGTTCATAGCTTAAGGCCTGTAGAATACGAAAATAATGTTTTCGGAAAATCATAATTTTCGACCCAACAAGGTGTTTTAGCGCTTTTCCTCTTCCTAAGTGAACAGGTAGCACCCCACAAATCTGAGTTCCAATGACTACAACTTTGTCAATTCTGCGAGTTTTGGATTGAAATTTTTAGGGTTCATAGCTTAAAGCCTGTAGAATACGAAAATAATGTTTTGGGAAAATCATAATTTTCGACCCAACTAGGTGTTTTAGCGCTTTTCCTCTTCCTAAGTGAACAGGTAGCACCCCACAAATCTGAGTTCCAATGACTACAACTTTGTCAATTCTGCGAGTTTGGATTGAAATTTTTAGGGTTCATAGCTTAAAGCCTGTAGAATACGAAAATAATGTTTTTGGAACATCATAATTTTCGACCCAACTAGGTGTTTTAGCGCTTTTCCTCTTCCTAAGTGAACAGGTAGTACCCCACAAATCTGAATTCCAATGACTACAACTTTGTCAATTCTGCGAGTTTTGGATTGAAATTTTTAGGGTTCATAGCTTAAAACCTGTAGAATACGAAAATAATGTTTTCGGAAAATCATAATTTTCGACCCAACAAGGTGTTTTAGCGCTTTTCTTCCTAAGTGAACAGGTAGCACCCCACAAATCTGAGTTCCAATGACTACAACTTTGTCAATTCTGCGAGTTTTGGATTGAAATTTTTAGGGTTCATAGCTTAAAGCCTGTAGAATACGAAAATAATGTTTTGGGAAAATCATAATTTTCGACCCAACTAGGTGTTTTAGCGCTTTTCCTCTTCCTAAGTGAACAGGTAGTACCCCACAAATCTGAGTTCCAATGACTACAACTTTGTCAATTCTGCGAGTTTTGGATTGAAATTTTTAGGGTTCATAGCTTAAAACCTGTAGAATACGAAAATAATGTTTTCGGAAAATCATAATTTTCGACCCAACAAGGTGTTTTAGCACTTTTCCTCTTCCTAAGTGAACAGGTAGCACCCCACAAATCTGAGTTCCAATGAATACAACTTTGTCAATTCTGCGAGTTTTGGATTGAAATTTTTAGGGTTCATAACGTAAAGCCTGTAGAATACGAAAATAATGTTTTCGGAAAATCATAATTTTCGACCCAACAAGGTGTTTTAGCGCTTTTCCTCTTCCTAAGTGAACAGGTAGCACCCCACAAATCTGAGTTCCAATGACTACAACTTTGTCAATTCTGCGAGTTTTGGATTGAAATTTTTAGGGTTCATAGCTTAAAGCCTGTAGAATACGAAAATAATGTTTTGGGAAAATCATAATTTTCGACCCAACTAGGTGTTTTAGCGCTTTTCCTCTTCCTAAGTGAACAGGTAGCACCCCAAAAATCTGAGTTCCAATGAATACAACTTTGTCAATTCTGCGAGTTTTGGATTGAAATTTTTAGGGTTCATAACGTAAAGCCTGTAGAATACGAAAATAATGTTTTCGGAAAATCATAATTTTCGACCCAACAAGGTGTTTTAGCGCTTTTCCTCTTCCTAAGTGAACAGGTAGCACCCCACAAATCTGAGTTCCAATGACTACAACTTTGTCAATTCTGCGAGTTTTGGATTGAAATTTTTAGGGTTCATAGCTTAAAGCCTGTAGAATACGAAAATAATGTTTTTGGAAAATCATAATTTTCGACCCAACTAGGTGTTTTAGCGCTTTTCCTCTTCCTAAGTGAACAGGTAGTACCTCACAAATCTGAGTTCCAATGACTACAACTTTGTCAATTCTGCGAGTTTTGGATTGAAATTTTTAGGGTTCATAGCTTAAGGCCTGTAGAATACGAAAATAATGTTTTCGGAAAATCATAATTTTCGACCCAACAAGGTGTTTTAGCGCTTTTCCTCTTCCTAAGTGAACAGGTAGCACCCCACAAATCTGAGTTCCAATGACTACAACTTTGTCAATTCTGCGAGTTTTGGATTGAAATTTTTAGGGTTCATAGCTTAAAGCCTGTAGAATACGAAAATAATGTTTTGGGAAAATCATAATTTTCGACCCAACTAGGTGTTTTAGCGCTTTTCCTCTTCCTAAGTGAACAGGTAGCACCCCACAAATCTGAGTTCCAATGACTACAACTTTGTCAATTCTGCGAGTTTTGGATTGAAATTTTTAGGGTTCATAGCTTAAAACCTGTAGAATACGAAAATAATGTTTTCGGAAAATCATAATTTTCGACCCAACAAGGTGTTTTAGCGCTTTTCTTCCTAAGTGAACAGGTAGCACCCCACAAATCTGAGTTCCAATGACTACAACTTTGTCAATTCTGCGAGTTTTGGATTGAAATTTTTAGGGTTCATAGCTTAAAGCCTGTAGAATACGAAAATAATGTTTTGGGAAAATCATAATTTTCGACCCAACTAGGTGTTTTAGCGCTTTTCCTCTTCCTAAGTGAACAGGTAGTACCTCACAAATCTGAGTTCCAATGACTACAACTTTGTCAATTCTGCGAGTTTTGGATTGAAATTTTTAGGGTTCATAGCTTAAGGCCTGTAGAATACGAAAATAATGTTTTCGGAAAATCATAATTTTCGACCCAACAAGGTGTTTTAGCGCTTTTCCTCTTCCTAAGTGAACAGGTAGCACCCCACAAATCTGAGTTCCAATGACTACAACTTTGTCAATTCTGCGAGTTTTGGATTGAAATTTTTAGGGTTCATAGCTTAAAGCCTGTAGAATACGAAAATAATGTTTTGGGAAAATCATAATTTTCGACCCAACTAGGTGTTTTAGCGCTTTTCCTCTTCCTAAGTGAACAGGTAGCACCCCACAAATCTGAGTTCCAATGACTACAACTTTGTCAATTCTGCGAGTTTGGATTGAAATTTTTAGGGTTCATAGCTTAAAGCCTGTAGAATACGAAAATAATGTTTTTGGAACATCATAATTTTCGACCCAACTAGGTGTTTTAGCGCTTTTCCTCTTCCTAAGTGAACACAAATCTGAGTTCCAATGACTACAACTTTGTCAATTCTGCGAGTTTTGGATTGAAATTTTTAGGGTTCATAGCTTAAAACCTGTAGAATACGAAAATAATGTTTTCGGAAAATCATAATTTTCGACCCAACAAGGTGTTTTAGCACTTTTCCTCTTCCTAAGTGAACTGAACAGGTAGCACCCCACAAATCTGAGTTCCAATGACTACAACTTTGTCAATTCTGCGAGTTTTGGATTGAAATTTTTAGGGTTCATAACGTAAAGCCTGTAGAATACGAAAATAATGTTTTCGGAAAATCATAATTTTCGACCCAACAAGGTGTTTTAGCGCTTTTCCTCTTCCTAAGTGAACAGGTAGCACCCCACAAATCTGAGTTCCAATGACTACAACTTTGTCAATTCTGCGAGTTTTGGATTGAAATTTTTAGGGTTCATAACGTAAAGCTTGTAGAATACGAAAATAATGTTTTTGGAAAATCATAATTTTTGACCCAACAAGGTGTTTTAGCGCTTTTCCTCTTCCTAAGTGAACAGGTAGTACCCCACAAATCTGAGTTCCAATTACTACAACTTTGTCAATTCTGCGAGTTTTGGATTGAGATTTTTAGGGTTCATAACGTAAAGCCTGTAGAATACGAAAATAATGTTTTCGGAAAATCATAATTTTCGACCCAGCAAGGTGTTTTAGCACTTTTCCTCTTCCTAAGTGAACAGGTAGCACTCCACAAATCTGAGTTCCAATGACTACAACTTTGTCAATTCTGCGAGTTTTGAATTGACATTTTTAGGGTTCATAACGTAAAGCCTGTAGAATACGAAAATAATGTTTTTGGAAAATCATAAATTTTGACCCAACAAGGTGTTTTAGCGCTTTTCCTCTTCCTAAGTGAACAGGTAGTAAGTACCCCACAAATCTGAGTTCCAATGACTACAACTTTGTCAATTCGGCGAGTTTTGGATTGAAATTTTTAGGGTTCATAGCTTAAAACCTGTAGAATACAAAAATAATGTTTTCGGAAAATCATAATTTTCGACCCAACAAGGTGTTTTAGCACTTTTCCTCTTCCTAAGTGAACAGGTAGCACCCCACAAATCTGAGTTCCAATGACTACAACTTTGTCAATTCTGCGAGTTTTGGATTGAAATTTTTAGGGTTCAGAACTTAAAGCCTGTAGAATACGAAAATAATGTTTTCGGAAAATCATAATTTTCGACCCAACAAGGTGTTTTAGCACTTTTCCTCTTCCTAAGTGAACAGGTAGCACCCCACAAATCTGAGTTCCAATGACTACAACTTTGTCAATTCTGCGAGTTTTGGATTGAAATTTTTAGGGTTTAGGTACAACTTTTTCTGAATGAGACTGAGCCGTCACGCTCGGCTATGTAAGGCTCGTTTGGGTAAAGTCGGCTCGAGTCGACTAAGAGAGCGAGAGAGATATAGTCAACGCGTCACTGCTATAGTCACTCGGCGACCTTTACATGAGAGAGCATGACGCATCAGTCGCATTCAGTATCGACATAAACACTGTATGTGCCGTGCCAATACGTTTTATTTAATACGTTATTTAATATTATACGCTTGTGTACATATGTAAATGTGACAAAATTCGTTGTGTTTTAGACAATTGCTGTGTTTTACTAATAGCGAAAATATTTTGCGCTCAGGTAAGTTTCATTTCTTAAATGATATGGCTGACTTAGAAACTAATCAGTAAATGTGATTCGTCTTTTCAGTAAGAAATTAAATGTGTTTATTCGACGGTGATTTTCTTGGGAGGTTTTTTAATTTTGTACCATTCATGAAATTTTCTACTCAACTGATCGACAAAGAAAGCCTAATTTTACATATTGAATTTACATATTAAATAAAGACGTTAATATGACTTTCAATAAAAAAACCTGAAGTGTAAGCTTCAAATATTTTAAACCAGCGGACTAATACGGAAATCCTATGATTATCTAATAGTAATAATATGAATAAAAAATATATAAAATAATTTTCGCCGATTCGAAAGATTCGCATATAGGTATATGTTTAATATTTTTTAAGCTATTATATTTATTAAAATAATAGCACGGTATTCTACTTTACGATGGATGGGTCCTGGGTTTCTGCTGACAATAGATTACGCTAAAGGCCATTGGGGGTTTATAGAGTTGTGTCAGTCGCTCGGAATCCGCCTAAAATTGTATCAGTATATGTATTAGTTATTGTATCAATTGTATTGAATATTGAAATTCTTCTCCCGCCCCTTGTTAAATTACGGAAACCAGAGAGAGAATGCATATAGAAAGTGACGTATCTACAGGGTGCTTCATATAAGGTGAGCTAAAATAAGTGATGTGATATATTTCACCTTAGCAAACAAAAAATTATATGGCAGGTGTTCCGCAATCTCAACCGTGTGGGTTTTACAGAGTGATTCGTAAATTTGCAATTTTTATGATGTGCACATCATTATTTAGTTTTAATCTTTTGATCTACTCAACGTAGCGACATCCTACAAACGCCGAAAAACTACTATTGCAATGACCTTTCCAAAACTTTCATCTTACTCCTACGATTTCAGGAAAGACACTTCAAAAATTGAGAAAAATCTTTTGCGATTACCTAAAATCCAGAATTTTCCCAATTTTTTGTTTAACGGTTGTGTTTCAATCTTCTATCGCTATATTCGCAGCCGTTGTTCTAACGAAATGGCTAGCCTGATTCCTTGCGGATACATCACAACTCGCGATCATTCCTAAGCAGAACAACATGAATTTGAACAGTTTAGCATCTTCTGTTTTCCCCTCGTCTTATGAGCCCTAAACCTAGAAGTGAGGCGCACATTGTCACCTCCTTCAATCTCTTAACCTCTTCTCTCTTCAACCTCTTAACCCATTTGCCTTACTCTTAATTCCGTTCCTGTCAAGGCTCAGCTGAGCATCATAGGGCATCCCCTGAGCTTTGGTATTATCATAAAAAAAACAGTTCAGTAAGGCTTATACTATGCACTTGTAACTCTTCAATACTGTAATGCCCCTTAATGTTCAAATTACTTAATTGTTTACTGGCTTATTTAAAGTTTAATGGATATCTAAAGAGGCAGAAATTCCGGTATTGTGCAAAAGGTGACAATCGGACTAATATCGGACCAACATTAATTTAATATCATACGAGTATCGACCCTGTTGTAAAACACACCAAAAAGCGCTGACTACAAACCAATACTGGATCAACATTGATAAGTTTTCAGTAAGTTTATGCTGAAATTGATAGTGTGAATGACAGTGCTATCTATTGTCCAAGTTTAAATGAGAGAAGTATGAAAACATCATCCTAATGAGAAGACCATATTCTATTGGCGGGAAATGCTTACCTATGTTACTCAACCATTTGCCTACCAACGGATAAATATTGGCAGTCAGGCTTAGATCAGTACTGGGCTGATTTAAAATGTTGGCCCAAAACAAATAAAAACAGACAGAACTTGATTAAAATTCGATCAGAGAAAAAAAATTTAAATTTCTGTTGAAAAGGTGAACAGTCAAAATGGAATCATCTATTACGTTATTATGTACATTGGACAAATTTCAGTTTCGCGAGTGGTCCTGATGGGGTACCTGCGTACTTTCTGAAGAATTGCAGTATGTCTTTGATTTCGGTTCCGCGTCATCTTTTTAACCTGTCTATTTGTTCTGGTGTCTTTTCAAAACCATGGAAATTGTTTAAGATTATCCCACTTCATAAGAAAGGCAATAAATGTGATATCTCTAATTGACCTATTATCAACTTGTTGTATTGGCAAAGATTTTGAACTCATGGTCTTTGACCTGCTTTACTTCCATTGTAAACCTTTCTTAAGCTCTTTGCAGCATGTCTTTCTGAAGGGTAAATCTACCATAGCCAACTTGTTGGAATTCACCAACTGCTGCATATCTATTATCGAATCTGGTAAACAGGTTGATTGTATTTTTACAGATTTCAGTAAGGCTTTTGATAGAATCAATCACAAGGTTCTGATTCTGTGGTTACCTTTAATCTTCGTTAATTGGTTACTTTCTTATCTGTCTGTTCGTACGCAACGCGTTTTATGACGCAATTAATAATTCCTAGGGCGTGCCTCAAGGTAGCCACCAAGGACCTTCTCTTTTCATCATCTACGAATATATCAATGATGTATCTTTGATCCTAAATGACTCGAGAATTCCCTGTTATACTGATAATGCCAAAAATTTTCCGTATTGTCTCAAACGATAGTGAAGGTGGCCTTTGACTATTCACGGTAGCCCATTGAACTAAGTATTCTTTCGAGGATTTCTCTGCGATTCAAATTGATCGCATTTAGACTGTTCAGCGCAGGTTTGGGAAGTTCGCTCTTCGGGGCCTTCCCTGGGCCGATCCTTTCAGTGTGTCTCCGTACGCTCCTTTCTTTGGAAACTCTTAAGTCTAGACGAAATAGGTCTGGAATTGTTTTTGCCTTTGACTACCTGGTGTGATTAATTCCCCTGAATTGTTGGTCGCGATGGGTTTATCGGTTCCATCTCTCTCCTTGAAGGACTCGGAACTTTCTCCATATTCCTTATAATCGCTCTATGGTATGCATGAGCCTATAATTTCAATATCTCGCCTGTTTAATAAGCCTTGTGAGCTTGTTGCTTGCATTTGTCTAGAGCTCAAATCAGGGATCACCTTGGCTAATTTTGTAGCAGCCACTAATTCAGATATATACATATATATATTCTAGTTTTCTGAAAATTTCTTTTCGTTGATGCACAAAATATGTGCGAAATAATCACTTGACCCGAATGAATTATTAAAAGAAAATTTAAAACAAACTTGTTAAAACTCGAGTAACGTAAGATTTATAAAATGTCGTAACACGATCGACGTTTCTAATACAGAAAAGTTAAATTCTTTTCGCTCTTCCTCAACAGCAGCACCAAAGGGTTAACAGCTTCCTTGCCTTTCCCACCGGCGGCCGCTATAATCAAAAGACGATAAAATATGTAATTAAAATATTGGGTGATTGCATAAATTCGTGCCCGATTTTCATAGATGACGCAAACTACTCTACAACGTGAAGTTCTAAACTTTTTTTTGTTGCATGCACTGAATAAGTGACGTAGTTACATCTCAATTGAACGTCAGACATATTTCAGATAATTGGTTGACGTGTTTAATAAATTTTTCAAGATGGAGAGCAAAATGTTGCATATTCGGCATATATTGTTGTAGGAGTTCTTAAAACGCGTGAATGTTGGGACTGCGCCAAAAACGTGATGGAATCGGAATGGTGATTTCAACTTGGACGATCAACTACGCTCTGGTCGGCTTTCCGGCATTGATGATTACATTGTGCGTGGTTTGATGGAAAATAACACAAGGATAGTGCAGATATTACTGAGAGGATGAATAGCGACAACTCGACCGCTTTGAAGAAGCTTGGATACATATCCCAGCTCGATACATGGGTGCCGCATCATTTGACCGCAGAAAATAAACTGAGCCGCGTGAATGTGGCCGTTTCTTACTTCGTATGTAATGAAAAGGAGCTGTTTTAGGATAAACTTGCTACAAGCGATGAAAAATGGATTCTGTACATACGACAACATACAGCGAAAATGGACCTGCAGAAAAGCCGGGTAACCAACAGAACTAAAACGCAAAAACCCAATGAAGGTATTGCTGAGCAATTGGTGGAATTTGAAGGGAATGATTTATTCCGAACTACTTCCACGGGGCGAAACAATCACAGCAGACAAGTACTGTGAGTAGTTAACGAGACTCGATGCGTACAGTTTTGGCCAATCGAAAAGGCGTCATATTCCACCACGACAACGCTAAGCATCACAATGCACAACAAAGCCTGCGGAAGATGAAGTAGTTAACATGGCAAATATTTCATCACCCACCAAATTCTAAGCCCAAGAGCTCGTGAACCTTTTATATAACGTTCTTCCTGTAAGGCTAGAAAAACCTAGGTTAGAAATACCAACACATCCAACTACTTTCTATGTAGTCCTACTATTAAACCAATTGAAATCAGGTAATCCAATTTACTTGCTAATTTTAACTTTAAGCTTTTGCAATACCTTCCGAAAACAACAAATAATGACAACGCAAAAATTTGATGTATTTTCAGCAATTTTCCAATGTTCAAAATCGATTCAGTTCTGCGGTCAAGGCCGCTATAGTTGCGGCATCATTTTCGTAACAGCAAGTAATCCTGTCTAGTGCGATCACCGCTATACATAAATTCCTGCATTTTTGTGCAAACGTCATCATATTCGAGGCATTGATCTATTTTGACCTGGTTAAAAGAGCTGTCATCATGCCTTCCTGCCGTACGTAGCTCGAGAACAAGAAGATGTACAAAAACAGAGTGGCAAGGCCGTGACTTAGTTCTATTGAAGCGGTAAACAATTGGTTAAGGGCCGTCTCTTGAACCAGCAATTCTTGCAATCGCATATGAAAGAAAGTCAACTTGTACCGTGTACACAGGTAGCTGTCCACTTCCCTCAGCGTCCCTGTGCAGAGTTGAGGTGTCCATAGGCAGCAGCACGAAATTTTTTCGTTGTGTACTTCAACATAACAGAGAGCACAGCACCGCAGAGTCTAGTTCCGTGTGAATGTAAACACCAAAAATTTTTACTTTGTCACCATTACTTGAAGTTTTCTGTTTCGACGGTGTACTTGCCGGGTACTGTACGGCACCGCGGTTCCATTGCGTTGCCCGACTAAATATGACTGGCCAAAAGGCGTCTGGTGTGATTTTGCTGACTCTTCTCTACCGGCGCTTGACCTGTTACATTTTGTAAAGTAACGTGATTGAGATATTTGGGACTCATTGTACTCTCATGATTGATCTTATTCCTTCGGAGGATACTTTTTGCAAAATTACGACATAATTTCATGCAAGTCACCAATTTTTTAAATTTCAAATCAAATATGATGTTCGTGACGTGACATTCATAGATTTATATAATTTTAGCAATTACATACAAATATTAGATGTAAAGGGTTTTTAAAATTGTAATGGCTCTTATCTCTATGAATCTGCATTGAACTTAATATTGTATAAGCCGTTTTAGACGGAACACTAACTCTTAATGTTACTGGCGATATGTAAACTTATGTAATTACAAATGTAAAGAATAGTAGATTACATATATTGAGTTCAACTATATACAAAATACCTTTTAAGGCAAATATTACATTATTCTGTAAACGGTTAGTTAATAATTTATTCTGGCTAGAAAATCGAAGTCCGATATTTGTTAAAACAACAGTCGAGTTATTAAAGTAGAACAAAAAACTAAAAAGAAAATAAGTGACATATTTTTAAAATGATTACCACCGAGAAATGTGCCAATAATTTATTACCTGTTAATTATGTTAATCGATTGACCTACTCTAGAGTAAGCTGAACATTGCAGTTGTTTTCTTTAATAAGTGTACAATATTTTGGCAGAAAAGTTGCAAATTAAGATAAGGCGGGTCACATATCCTCTAAAACATGTACATCTTTTCTTCATGCTTGGCTGTTCAAAAAAAAAAAATCTATGCTGTTCCGATGAAATAAACAGAGTCTACCAACCACGCAAATGTCTCGTTCTATTATTTCGGCATGATTCCATCTATTGCACATGGAATATCTCGAAATCAATAGTACTGTGAATTTTATTCTGCTATTCTATCCGCCAGTTCCTACTCCCTGGTGGTCGTGACGATGATGAAGATACTGATACTTTTAACAGTATTTTATTCATGCCGATCCGTTTAGGCAGCAGAAGAATACCTCCACAGACGTGCCATATAACACGACTGGCATCCAGTTTCGACTGTATATGTATCGTCTAACTAGCCGAGAGCCTCAACAATGGATTCAGAATTTACGCTATCAAAGGTCCCCTTCTGTTTCCAAAATGCTGCCACCCCATCCCCTCCCTCATGTAACCCGTGAAGTGGGCATCAAAAAGAAGTTGCGTCCAAGCACCATTCTCTCTTCTTAAAAAGAGGGTTGGTATGCTCCAATGAAACAAAGATATCAGATGACTGGGAGCGCGTTCATGGCTGCGGACTACTGCAAGGTCTTAATTAGAAAGACTCTGAAAGAAATATACAATCGACAGATTAAAAAACCTATAGCCAATAATTGATGAATGGATAATTTTACTTTATTTTTCTAAGAATAAAGTGTCCTCTTTTCTGTCATTAGCATCGCCCTTGCTTTGATGAAAAATTCTAATTTTTGTTAATTTTTTCATAGACATTTATTTCACTTAACATATTAATCAATTAATGCGCACAATTGCCAGTCTTAATTTTCTCTTTGTGATTTATTTTTTATTTGACATGGCCAGCAAGAAACCTAAGAGATAGTCTATGCTCACGTAGTGGACTATTGCGTGAAAGACGGTTTACAATATATAGTAATCCATGTTGTTTTATTTCTGAAAGATACGTCCCTATTATTCTTTTGCGTTTATAAGTGTCAATTACTATCGGCTCCAACTGAGTTGCACGAATTTCCAGCAAGGGACGCTAGTGAGGCGCCCTCGACGGACGCACGCTGATTTGCTTCGACCTGCCTATTTCGGGCCCGGAATCAAAACTGTCGTACTCGCTCTAGAGTATGGGTTTTGCTGTATCGCTCGACTGCGATCGTAGAACGAATGAATCAGAAGTTGTTATTTTTCAAATTTGTAAAAGCGCTTGAATTGAGCGGTGATATCACCCGCTCTATCTCGATCCACGCATAATATGGAATAAACAAAACACACTGAAACAGGGTGCGTTTCCGTCGTAAAAAAGTGTAAAATAACACTGGTCTACAGAAAATGGGGTCATGACTGTTGCTGGGCAGCTTGAGGTCATTTTCGAAGTAATTGCTGCGTAGAATCCGAATTCGAGGTCAGAATTGGGCCATCACGTCAGGATTTTGAGATATTTAAGGTTATGTACTCGACAAATGGCTACTTTAAGGTTAGTATAGGATGTACAAAATGTTTTTAGTCGATTTCTAGTTTCATCATTTAATACTACTCTTACCCTTCAAAATAAGCAGTTGAGCGGTCACATACGATTTTGCTTGCAAAGTTACGACCATTTTGAGTTATGACATACTGTTAATGTGAATAATCATGACGTTGGGATATATTTCATTAGAGTTTATTAAGAGTAGTATTAAATGATGTAACTAAAAAAAAAGGCTAAACAAATTTTGTGCATTCTGTACATAACCACAAAAGTAGGGACAAAAACCCATTCTTTTAGTACATCTTGTTGTCTAGTGTAATAAAATACACTACTCCAACAAATTAAGAGAACAGAAATTTTTTGAATTTTGTTGCTATTTTTTGAAGAGCTGTATCCTAAATGGTCGTATGGAGATAAAACAAAAAGCATTTTGAAACTTTTTTGTTTTTTTTTTCTTTTGTAAAGTCGACGAGCTTGTAAATATTTTTTTCAGTTAAACAAGGTACAGTCACTTGCAAAAGTGAAAACAATGTTTTTTGTTAAATATGTTTTTTATTTTTATTAAATTGCCCATCTTATTACCTCTCCAAAAAGGGGCAACATGTCCAGTTAGAAAAAGGGATGTAGAAATTTATACGTAGAAAACCTTTTGGGAAATATTATAAAAAACTGGAATTAAAAATTAAACTCAAATTAATCCTAAAATGTTTGTTATTGAATTCAAAACGTATTACAGCTTATCTTAGTACGTTACAAAAGCTGTTCAAAATGGCTTCTGCCACTTTCGATAAATGCTAATAAACTCCTTCGAAGTCCCTGTTTAAGGCGTATTGTATCCAGCCTCTTCCGTACTTTCGTTGCTGCAGTCCCAATTCTTCTAATTTAAATCCTCTCTATTAGTTTTGAGTAAACTTCATACGTCATTGTTTACCATTAGAAAAAGTCCAATGCAGTATGACCTGCAGATCTAGCAAGCCAAGGAATTGGTGCACCTCGTCCAAGTCAGGAGTCAGGAAATTTTACAATGATACCAGAATGCGCTGGTGCTCTATCGTATTGGTAAAACATTTCCCTTAGATTATCCACAGGGATGTCCCTTAGTAGATCTGGCAGTGTATTCTCCAAAAAGTACATACATTTGGCTATTAAGCACTTGCGGCAACATAATTGCTCCTATTAAATGGGTGCCGATCATACCAGCCCAAACAGTGGCACGGAATTTGGGCTGGAATGAGTTCACCATTTCCTATGTCGGTTAGTATCCGAACAGTAGTCCTTCAATTGGAATGTGGTGATTTGGATGTAAGCCCTGTCGATAAAGAACCCTCCAAGCTTTAACTGACACTCTTAATCGACTCAGCGCGGATTCGTTTCAGTGTCCAGCCTGCCGAGGGTAATTACTTGCTGCTTGACGTCGGCAGAATCTTCTAATGTCTCAGATCGCCATTCCGTGCTATTTGAATTTACACTTCCGGTTTCTCTTAATCTGTGGAAAATCCACGAAAATACTCCTCCAGTTCCAGTTTAGCCGCTTTTTCGTTTCAGTCTACTACACAATAAATGTAAATTCTATCCTTTGTCTACCTTTTTGTAAAAGTAATAAGATGGGCAATTTAATAAAAGTAAAAAATGTTGAATTTTAGGTAATTTAAAAACATTTTTCACTTTCGCAAGTGATTGTACCTGTAACGGTACGAGTTAGAAAGGTCAGATGTCGCGGCGTTGAGTAGATCAAAAATAAAAAAAAAGGTGTGCATACCATGAAAATAGCAAGTTTATGTATCACCCTGTAACTCCCAACTCACCCCACTTATTTTGACATACCAGGGTAGCAAATTCTCGCAAAACTTGTTGTTTTAAGCCAACCAGGTTGCCTTGTATATACACGAAAATTTATAAATGTGTAGGGGATGTGTTTAGCATGTGTGTGTTCGAACGGTAAAAGAGGAATGGCAAACCGTTTTAGGAAATTCTTACCCATGGCAGTCCACACAAACGCCTGCTTCCAACCAGGCGACTGAGGATTTCTATGCAATTTTCGGGGAACGGTATAGGAGGATTACAGGTCATGCGCATAAACTTGACACATTTATTCGTTGCTATGAAATTTTTTTCTGTTCCCACAACATTTTTTGGGCATGGAGGCAACCAAATTGTCTGTGAATCGCTACCTAGATCTAAAACACGCTGTATACTGTTACATTAAACATATGAAACGTTCGTACCTAATGATATTGAAGATACAGACTTTTGATATTAAAATTACTTTGGATATCAAAGGTATGTAAAAATGCGCGCGCATCTGACAAATAATATTAATATCAAAAGTCTGTATTTTTTATATCAGTACAATTGTGTACAGGGTGTTTCACATAAGGGACAACCTCAACCGTTTGGGAGTCGTAAATGCCGAATTTTCATCACACATTATTTTATTTATAGATAATATAACAAAAATAAAAAACAGATGTTTAATTACAAGGATGTCGAATTTTGTCCCCTTTTGGTAGTAAGTAAACCTGCAGTGGTAGTAGTTGGATCAACATTGCAGACATTTTTTGAAATTAAATAATGATGCGCATACGATAAAAATTTCTGATTTTAGAATAACCCTGTAACTGCCAAACTATTGAGTTCCTTTTTCCTTAACTTGAATTTTTAAATTTCACATTGGACCTTTATTGAAGTGTTTCTAGTCTTTTTCTATAAAATGTATGTGAACTTAATAAAATGAACTATTAATTAAATCTAACGCGTTTCTTTCGGAGCAACCTAATAAAACCACTTGAGAAAAACAATTTTTTTTTTTGCTACAGATACATTAAAATATTTACCCCAAAAATTGCAGGAATCCTGGACACGACCAGCCCCAATTGTAAATAATTACCCACATTTTTTAGGCTGCACATTAAGGGCATTATAATAGGAAAAAATCGAACAAAATAAATTTTTTCAAACCCCGTTAATTAAATTCACCAAAAATAATTTTATACATTTTCGGAACACCAGCCTCTTTAAAAGTATTCTCCTATCTGCTGACCGTAACCATTGTAGCATTTAGCTAGGAAACTTTACAATTTAAGATGGATTCCGAACCACCGATATTATACTTTACCACCAAATGGTATTTCTTAGTGTTGTCTGTTATGTATCCCACTGAAAAATCCAAGGAATGGTAAAAATGTGGGAGGCTAAGAAGAATTAATTTAAGTCAATAGGGGAGAGTATGAATTTGGCCACTTGTGGTGCAAGCAATAATTCATGCCGGAGAGCTATTTCCATCTCTTAAGTTATCTTCATACCTACTTTTACTATGTTTTCAAGGTGATTTTAAGTTCTACTTCCTCAAATAATAGTTCTTAACACATTTTTAAGCACCACGTTATGAATTTTCCCAGACCCCTCAAATATATTTGAATAATTCCAATTTCGACCGCCAAATGCGTAATATTATAATATTTCAATTGTAGATGTAGGCCATACTAAATAATATTCACATTAAAAATATTTCAGTATATCCACAGAAAGCCAAGAACTGAGCCTAATCCAACTCCAAAACTAACTCGTCTATCATTACTTGCCACAAATTGGCTCCAAACGAGCAAGTTTGATTAACTTTTCGATTAGTACTTAACATTTAACGGAGATTGAGCTTCACCCACGTGAAATTACGCAAAAATGGCATCCTCTAACATGACCATTTTTTGCCATGTTGGAACTTATCACCCATACTCCCTGGAGTAATGATGCCGCTTTTGCTGCTTACAGCTTCTGATGTCTCACTCGTTTCTATAGCAAGTTGCTAGGATACGGCTAGTTTCCTGAAGTTGCGCAGCAACGAAGGCCTATCTATGCTCCATATGTTCGTAACTTGATTGATTGAGTCGATACCACTACACAGTTTCCTTAACAAGAAAAAAAAAACTCCCCCAAACTTGAGTAATTTTAGGCCTTTCAGGTCACATCAGTGCCTGGAAACCAGAGATAATACCAACACCATCAACCATCGTCTATTTCCTTCCCAAATTAATGGCTGCTTAGTGCTGCGGTATATACAGATATTAGGAAGCTGCTAGCATGCGCTGGAATTGGAAAGTTGAAACCAGTTCTTATATACATCACTAAGCCACACCTCTTCTTTTCTCTGTTCAGTGGTTGATGCATGGCTGCTTGCTGGCTCTGGCTAAGCCTTGCGCACTTTGATTCTTTATACCCACCTTTCCAGATAGCTGGGAGTTTGTTTGGTGGCAAGAAAACCTGGTCAAATTCGAGAACCGCGCAAGTCGAACTCCCGTTTGTGGGTGGCATTCGGTTAGTGACAGATTACAAATTCGGTTCAAATAAGTAAAAAAACGTTCTATCCATCCTTTTGGATTCTTTAGTCCTTTTGATCTTACGTGAAAGCTACAACCCGTCACTTATCAGGATTTGTTTATCGCGAATACGCTTAGAGTGAGGCTAAGTGTGAACATAGGCCTAAGAGTCGCGTGAGTTGGTTTCAACTGAGCTCCTCCTGTGCATCTTTACTAATAGTGCAACGAGCGCAGGAGTATTTGAATTAATGCAGGAAGGAAGAGGACAAACTGTTTTTTGTGTTATTCGAACAAAAACGAAAAAAGCTCAACGACTCCATCCTGTAGCGATTACTTCATGTCCTTTTGAGGTATCCTCAAAGATTTTTGTGCAGTCATCGTCGTCGGAGTTTAGCTTTGTTTGGTGTTTGAACCGTTTGAGGATATTTTGTGTTTCTTTGGATTGGTGATTTTCAAAATTTATTGTTCAGAAAAACTGCAGTTTTGTGCAATTTGTTCGCAAAATAAACCCTTGTGAAAGTTTTTCTAGTACATCAAATTAAGTGATTTTTAGTGAATAGTTTAAATGTGAATAAATGTTTTAAAAAAAAGGAAAATAAAATTTACAATGGAATGAAGTGATTTGTCATCAAAAAAGTGATACAATACACGCGATTGTGGATTATAAGCTCCTTAGACGTACGGTGAGTTTGTTTTTACTGTTGAAAAATTGTTTTACTTTGCCAAAAACAATTTCTATATAAGGCACAAATCTATTCTTTAAATCATACACTTTGTATCTATTGATTTCACTTGTCGCGCTATACAAAAAATTGAGATACAAATAGCTGTAAACGTATCTTAAGAAATTTTAAATATTGATTAAGGGAATCGGTAATTCATTGGACTCATAAGCTAACTTTTAAACTTGCACTACACTAAAATACCCATTGTGGAAATTTAATTACGGAATTACCCTGTATGGATCATCCGTAACGCTTCGGGCGGGATTATTGCGGAAATCAATTTTAGTAACGTACGGTTTGTTTTCCTTATCAAACATCTTTAATCACTTTGATTTCTCATTGTCACTGTATAATTCCTAAACAGAAAAAATCCGCTTAATCCTGTGCATCAATTTACAACATTTTCGTTTCATCGGAGCTACGAAATTGCGGAATTTCAGCAAAGAAGCGGAAAAACCACATAAGTTCGTAGGAGTGCGTAATTGACTTCTGTGTTAACTTTATGAAGACAATTCCGCACTGCAATATCCGCAGCGGATATTTCGTATACTGCCGTAAAAACTTAAGATATTCAGAGATTTATTTTCGGACTCCAGTAAAATTACAATATATTATTTTGGCATTGGCCTGAAATTTAGTTAACGAAAATTGAAATACGTATCCCATATTGGAGATATGAACTATTCAGGAAGTCGAAAAAAGAAACGAAGAATTTTTTTAGCGATGTAGAATGTAGAAAATCGTAACGTAATTTGTTCACTTTGTTGGTTAAACTAATACCATTTGTTAAAAAAAATATGTTATAGTTTGCTAATGATCAAGCAAGGGGTCGCAGGGAAACGGTGGAGCGCCGCCATTTTATTTTAAAAGGATATACTATTAAATAAAATAAAAATCGAATTTATATCATTATTAGTCTCGCTACAAAGAATTCCTGAAAAAAACCAAGTTCACCCGATTCAATTTAAAGTGGATTCCGAACCACTGACAGTTTCTCTACAACCCCCAATGGCCTTTTTATCGTAATCTGTTGTCAGCAGAAAACGACCATGGATTGCCGCCGGTGGGATTTGAACCTGGGACCTTCGGATTGTAAGGCCGACACGTTATCACAAACTCCAACAACAGTCCAAAGACAAAGTGGATTTTTTTAAATTCTATTTTAAAACCCACAGGTCGACCGGGTCTCTAACCCAGGAACCATAGCGTAGTGGTCGTGCTCCAACTCCGTCTCTAAAGCAAAGTTACGAATTTGTGTAATACCTTTTTTAAGTATAACTCTACACGATTTACTATACGCTTAATTAACTTTTCCAAAGTTCAATTAGTTTTTATCCTGATACCAAATTAATATTTAAAATTTAATTAATTTAGTACTGCAATCTAGTTTTTTGAAGTTGTTTTTACAAATTCTGTTTAAATTCTCAATGGGATCAGATTTTACACTATAAATTCGACTCGATTCAGGCTTCTCCATCATTTGAATCTGGAAAATTTTTGTAACCACCTTATATGAGAAACTTTACAGGATGTTTCGCACTACTCTTCATAAGCAGAAGAAGTGGGTTCACCGCGGTTTCGACGCACAAAGTGATCTCGGTATCTTTGAACCTAGAAATCATATTTGAGGTGAAATAAAACATTTGCTAATCTTCCACAGCATCCTATACTTTTTCACCAAAGGCAATCGATTTTTTTTTAATGTTTTCTATTAGAAGTTGTTTTTGGCAGTCTTCTAAATGTCAGCTTTGGCTAATTGTTTTCGCAAACACTCGCCTTTAGGATTCTTTTTGTTCAACCTGAAGAAATCTAAATCTTCCTTTTCACTTGTTTTGGATTTCTACCATGTCAAATTACCTTGTAAATAGTTCCTAAGCTTAAATGTTACTTCCAACGTTCTTGCTGCGTTAATTTCATTCCCCCCACAAAGCCTAATGCAAATTTTTGGATCATTAGTTTCTGACATCGTAAAATCCACCAAGAAGCGCAAAACCTTTCTTATATAAACCACTGTAAATTTATTTCTTATGAAATTTGGCACAGGTGTCATTTACTGTTATACCAACCTAAAAAAAATGCAATTGCCATACAATGTGGACGCGGTTCTTAATCATAAAAATTTTAATTATTGTACTAATAACTTTTAAAAGGCGACAGAATTTTGTCAAACTAATCATTATTTAGGAACCCTTGTTTGTTCACATTAATTTTAGCAGCACTGTACCTTCAATTCGAATTAATTGCATTGCTGCTTTTGAAGTTCTTCTTGCACTGAACTTTCCTCACTAATTGTGAACAAAATAATTTGTATGATGCTATTGCTTTGATAGAGCTTTTTAATGGGCAAATTTTTCTTAGAATAATAAATATTTGGAATAAAATCACAAGGATTTTCTTATAAATAAGAAAAATGTTTTCCGGTTGCAAATGAAAAATGTGTCACTGTGTAATGAAATCTTTAAAGAAAATTACAAAAGATCACGTCGTAATTTTCACACACTTATTATAATTTTCATAAATTTTGGAATAATACTATAATGTGTTTGTCAACTGTACAGCGTCGGTTTATTGTTTTTCCTTTTTTCTCCTATTAATTGGACATGCGATGTAATTAAATTTGTAGCCGGATATAAAAGCTTCTTTGCTGATAGAAAAATCGCCTCCAAGCCTATAGTTAGGTCCCTTATTTTTTCCATTTTTTATTTATTTACAACTCAATTTGTTTAAAATATTCCATCACCAACCTTCCTCATCTCTTGTTTTATAAACACTTAAGTGATTACAAGCCACCTTTAATTAAGTGTAAGCTTTCCTAGTAGCTTGCCGATTACATAGGTTCAATTCCAAGCCTTGCTTTTCTAAACTGTAATCAACATATCGTCACTATGATGCAGAACTATCCTAAGTCCAGTCGTGCGCATTCCTACAAAATGCGATTTAAAGCCTTATAACTTTTTTCCAAAGTCTATTATTTCGCGCACACGACATATAAAAAAACCACTTGAGATAAGGCCACCCTACCCTGTTCACACCAAAACGTTCGTCATTCAACTAACTTGGGCTAGGCATCAAAATCAAAGATTTCCCCAAAAGTGGACTTAGGATAGTTCTGCATCGTAGTGACGATATGGCGCAAAAGACCTTCTAGGTCGCAGTAATCATCGCATCATATTGTTTATGAAATCTTAGTTCCAAATTAAATCATTGGATTCGCGATTTTCGTTAGTTATTTGATATTTTTTCGATGGTCATGATGAGCTCCCGTTTGTTCCTAGGTTTATTGGCTGCTACCTTGGTTTTGATAATTAGCCATAAATTCTCGGCGAATTTATATGTTCGATTTCATGTTCCAGGAGAAGTTCATGGACCTGGAAAAATTAAAGGAAAGCCACGCAATCAGAAAATGATGTCGAATTGTCTTTTTAACAAAGTAAAGTTTAATAAAATCAATTAACTTACAATTTTACGCCAATCCATCTCAGCAGAACAAGTTAAACTTGCTCTCTTCGAACTAAGTCAATTTCCGCCAATCCTCGAAAGTTCATGTTTCAAACTTTTTCGTCCACTGGAGTCGCACCTTCTTCATTTTCGGGATAAGGAGGAGTTTTTTTACGGGTCTCCTACCAAATAATCCCCCCTCTCGCAATCAGCGTCTGTTCGTTTCGGCATTATCCTCTATGTTGTGGAATTGGAAAACCTCAGAACGAATTTCAACTGCACCTTTAATCGATGTCTAAAACTAATCCGCCGTATTTCACGATTATCTACTAGATTCGTTATTCTAGATCCTCCTGTATCCCTCTTCAGGAAAGGGGCTTCGTTTTCTATTCTTCGTAATAATCTTACTACTGTAGAGTTGTGTCACCCTATCCTATTGACAATTTGGCGCACCGAAAGTTCCTCTGCCATCAAAGTGAATATTTCATTTTTGTATCCCCGTCCAATTGTTTATATGATTTAGACATTTTAGTTGCACATATACACTGCCTACGGTCTTCTACACTCCGGTACCACTCTACGTTTTTCTACACTCCGACAATCTCTAAATCTAACCCTTTAAGAGTTGGTTTACCGTATTTGTGCAAGAGGAACTCATCTTTACCTCTCCGCATGTGCATATTCCCATAGCTTTATCGAAGTTATCATTGACTCACATATCCACAATATTGCTTAAGAGTGGTAGTTTGTTTCTGAATTGGGTTTTCGTCCATGCTTGCCAGATTCACGTAATCTCCGTCATATGGTTTACAGGAAATATTTCATTCTTTAATAAAAGTCGACGGCATTTTTGTAACCTTCCGATCAACAGCTACGAAAAGGTAGAAAAATACATAAAATAATTTTACTATATTCAAAAGTAGCGACTTTTACCTTAAAACATCTTATCAACATAATTTGCGTGTACACGGAAATACACGGAAAGTTCGTCAAATTTTTATTAGACTTTCTAGGAGGAAGAGGTGTATTAATTAGTCTTTTAGTTGCTTTATTAACTGGGGCCGGCCGTCCCCCCCCCCCCAAGTTTGTATCTAGAACAAGCTGTAATAAACTATTACCAGTAATATTAGTATTTGATCTTATCGTGTACTTTCGTGTAGTTTCGTGTATTTCCGTGTAAACGGCAATTTGAGGGTGGTAAATAGACACTTCCTTTTAAAATTAACACTTTATATTGAAAAAATCTTGGGTAATATTTCGAAAAATATTTGTTTTTCTTCTTTAGAAAAAGCTTTGGCGTAGCATTAATTACTGAAGTAATGAGTAATCGTTGTAAAATAAATTCCTACCTATCAAGTTATTCATTAATGATATTTATGAAAACATCTATGTATATACAGCTCAACAAAAAAAGGGTTTGTAAACAAATATTGAAGAAAATTTGTTATTAATTATTGTTAGAGCCAGTGGAAAATGGTCAGAAAATATTTCAGCTTCTATTTCAAAGCATTCAAAATATTGTGCTGTATCAACAGTTGTTGCAATAAAAAAAAATTTTTTTTGAAATAGGAACTTCATTTACGAGTAAGTAGTATATTATGGTAAATTTTCCACCTCTCCCATTTGTTACTGTGTCCATTCAGCGTTTAGGGGGGGGGGTGAATCCATTTCTTTCGGTAAGGTTTGGCTTTTACCAATTCTTACATTAAAACCACCCAATACAATCATCTTTTAATTTTTAAAGTTGTACAATGTCAGGAAATGTATTAAAATTTTACTCCCAATTATTATAGTTAATGTACGTCGGCGCAATATTTATATTCTTAAACTTGACATAACATATATCATCACCAACCTCAAAAAAACCACACAAACTATCGCTTGTATACTTTTTTTATGCCTATTGCCCATCTTCCACTTGCTCCTCTATACAATATGGCCCTCGTTACGCCTACCCAATATAACTCGCAACCACTAAAATATTTTGTATAATTGATAGATATGCGTTTCAATGAGACCGAAAATGTCAAAATCCCTTATATTTGCGAAAAAACCCAGCAAAATTAATTTAGTTTTCAAACCTGCTATATTGTATGATAGAATCTTAAATTTTCCTCCTTCTTAAATTTTACCTTCATGCCTTTCTTCACTATACTACCAATTTTAATATTTTGATTTCTTAAAGCCTTACTACTTAGTTCATTAGTACCTACCTAAAAATGTTAAGTAACAAATTTCCAGATTAAAGAAAGATAATTACTTAAAACATTTTGTAATTTGGAGGTTACAGACTATATTAATGTAATTTTATTTTAACATCGTAAAAAGATCACTAATCTCTACTACCCTCCCTGAATTACAATTTGAATCTTTTTGCAATAATTTCACTACACTTTTAACATAAGATATAATTTTTGCCATCACTAGCATATAACACTCGAATCAATTTAAAAGAAGTGAGATTTTGCACTATGTATTTATTTCAATTTAAAATTTGGGAAAATCTACAGTAATACCGCCTCCAATGGCATCCCCTGGACTTTTCGCTCTAAAAACGGTGAGGAGAACAAAGGCCGAATATCAAAATAGGGCCGAAAGGTGATATTAAAGAGAGTTAAACTTCGAATATTTTAGCTTAGGATATAGCAGAAATTTCATATTATTCTGCCGAAGCACCTATTATAACTTCAGAAAACTTCGGTAAAGGAAAATAAAAGCAAATTTAATGGTACGTCACTTCTAATATCTAGAGGAAACATTTACATTTTGACATTTAACGAGTTTTCATTTAATATTGTAAATATGTCTGTCATGTATGGTCCAATGCGACATTAGTTACAAAACATACATTATACAATACGTATATACATTAGCTTAAATTTACAGCCACATCTGTAGCTGAGTGTTTTTTGCAGAAGTTTAAGATCTCTGTGCAAAAAAGGATCTGGATATACTGAAAAGTTCATTTTTAAAGTTGGTAACACTGATAGTTATTAACCTAGTTGACAGTAAAAGTAAAGCGAATTACTATTGAGAAATAGGGTGCAGAGGAAATTGTTACGCAGTCTAAATTTTTTTATTTGTACAGATGCTTTGGGAATCTACGTAAACTGAAAATAACAGCAACGAAAACACTGATTCATTATTTTTATTCTCCAGTTCGTCAGATTCAAAAAGGTCAGACAATAGTTTTGATGCAGAAAATTATAAATACTCTGATTTCAAAAATCATTTTCATTTGGACCGTCAAACTGCTCATTCTGTAAATGCAACCTTCAGGCAATGGCTTGATTGAAATACCTTCGTTCACACGACTATCTTTCAGCTACACAGTTGCTTTAACTTGCATGTGAAACTTAAGGGTATTGATGTTGCCGTTTCAAAAGTAATGTCAGATACTGGCGTTTTTCAAAATTCCACACTCAGGACTTCATTTCCCTCTATAACTCAAATTTGCGCCTAATTCTCTAAAGATTCGGATTCAAAATCTGCATATCTGTAAAGATCTTGAGTTGTGATTTCGTGTTATAAAGTGATCTGGATCCTAAATTCTGAATCGTTCACAAAACAACACCTCTTATATTATCACTATCATATCTAAAACCTCTTCCACACTATCCAATAAAGTTTCATGTTGTAGATATTATATGTTATCGCTGTTCGATCGATAACTTGCGAAAGTAATCGTAGCCTACAAATCTCTCACGGTAATTCTCTGTTAAGTAACGAACTTAAAATGCTATGAAACAAACACATATAATTGTGTAAGGCAACTCTGTATGTAAACTTTTGTTACATCGTGTGGACGATGCTTAACAAGTACCCTAGAGATTTGCAAAACACTTTAGCATTACAGATTCAGATTTAAAACTCAAGAGACGACTGATCAATCACAAAAATAAAAAGAAAAATGTCCAAATGTTTTCAAAATTCATCATATAGCGCCTTTGATACTCAAAATATTATCATAGAACTGATGTTAGCCAATATCAATCGAAGAAATTTTTGAATTTCTGATTTGTCTGATTTTGTCCAGCAGTTTAAAACATTCAAAACCTTTTAGAGAAAATTCATAACACAAGAAGAACAGACGTTGCTTCTTAACTCCCTGAGGAGTTACCAGTTGTACTGTAATCCTTCAGTTCATAAATCATAAATCAGGTATGTATGCCCTTACTCTAAGGTAGCACGGATAAAGAGGTATTTGCTCTGAAAATTCATCATTAGTCAAACATTTTTGACATTTCAAATGCAGCCATCAGGCAGCTGTCTTGTTACTTTTTAAATTCAAAATTTTTGGAAATACCCAATAGAATTAATTTATCGTGTCCGATGGACCGGTGGTCAGGATTTTTATCTTTTCGATTTAACTAAATTTCTGCCAAGTAATCCTCTAATAATTTGTAAAACCCGCATTAATAAGAGAATTCGTTTCGGTTAGATAATAAGGAAATGCAGCTATCAGGATCGAACTGTCGGCATTGTTTTTTATGCTTTAAGAAAGAAATTGTATTCATCATAGTTAGTAAAAAAATCGGGCAATGTGTATAAAAGGTAAATAACAAGGAAATAAGTAAGGTAGATTACACAAGTTTATAATATTTGGTAGGAAATTTTTGGTTTATATATACTTGGTAGGAAAGCGTAAAGATTTCGAGACAGAATTGATCGTTATAGAGAATATTTTGACAGTAATGGTTTTTAAGAATATTTACTGTGAAGCTTCATATACCATATGTTTTTTTAAACATACATATAAATAATTCTTTTTTTAAAGCTTAGGCATTTAAAAAACATATGAACCACCATGACTGCCAAAGCCTCGCAAGCTGAATAAAAAAACTTCGTTTATAATATGTTCATGTTGTTGCGTTGCATTGTCTTTATCTTGTATTTAGCTCGCTTATCACATGTAGTATTCGTTTACCTAAAATAACATAACTCAATACAATATGCAAATTTATCGTAAACTTGCGCTTTTCAAATGGTGGTTCATGTAATGTAAATTAGATGAAAAGATAACTTATCAATATACAACCAGGACAACATACAAACTACATGTGGATTACACGTATATTACATGCAGCTTATATATAAATTACATATAATCTACAGTTTTCTCATCTTACATGAAATTACACATTTTAAGAAGCCTATTCACGAATGAAGTAGAATAATACAGAATTTTAGAGTTCCTTAGAAAAATACATACATCTTGATGAATTTGTAATAAATAGCCACCACTGCAACAAATATGTACAGGTGGGCCAATATAAGACTGATGTACTTTGAATTTCCATTATCGGACATTTGTCTTTTAATAATTGCCTAAGGCTGAATCGGATTGCATTATCAGGCACCAATATTGAATTTACGCCTTGGTCATCAATGGACTTTAGGCAAATGATAACTACGACCAATTAATAACTACGGCAATTAATTAATGTCGATTAAAATTGACCAAATACAGGCCAATAAATAATTACCAATCATTTATGTATAAACAATTTTAACGAAATATGTAAGTATACCGTCATTTTTATAATCTTCCAAATATGTATCAATAAGTTAGTTAGTTGGGTGCAATCTGTTTCAAGCGTGGCAACATTTTTATCTTATATGCATCCATTTGTGTTTAAACGTACGCGTGCTAAAAATAAAGATGGGAATTTTAACATTTCAATCGTAATGCTTAATCCCAGTTATAATTAGAAGACTTATTCATTGACATTTAAGTTTTAATGTTATTTGTATTATCGTTAAAACTACAGGAGAAGAACTTTACGCGATTCGAGACAACAATTGCAAGTGGACCTACAATTTTAAGTGGATTCCGAACCACTCACATTTACTCTGCAACAACATGGCTTTTTTTATCGAACCTGGGGCCTCCGGATTGGTAGGTCGACACGTTATCACTTACTCCACCGACGACTCTCCTTTATTCAGAAATCTAAAAATCGAAATAGTATTATCCCTTGAGTTTTGGCTCTCTATTTTTACCTGTATAATATATCAGACCTTCTATTAGTACAGATTATTTCAAATTTTTTTTACAAACATTTATTTTTATTTTAGTTTATTTTGTGGACACATATCCTCGTTTAAATTGAATTACACATTAATTTCGATTCATTTTAGTTTGTTAAAGCTTGTCGAGGTGCCGCTTTAATAAATCAAGAAAAAAGCTTTTGTGTCTAAAAGATATTGCAAGTAAAATTAGAGGTAAACAGTCGAGTGCTTTATATTGTAGCATTCAGCCTTAAGAGTGTAAAATTGGCTTTTATTTGTTAAAACTTTTCTGTATCTACTGTGTATAGTCCTATTCAATCCTTGAATAAAAATATAGAGTTGATGGCCCAGTCTTTACGAAAAAATGTCACGTCGATGGCCAGGTACTGGCTTCCGCAGCATTATAGATAACACCATTATTTTCAACCCGTAATTTGGCAACGATGGCCTAATACGGGTTTGCCAAAAGTTGACCGATGATTGTAAATCGTACAACAAAAATAGTTGGCACTATTACAAGAATGCGTACCTAATTTGGGAAATACTTAGTGAATGGGAATCATCAACTATAACCGAATCAGCAATTAAAGATTAAAAACAAGAGGCAGTGAATTAAATGGTTCTTCCCCTTTATGCAAAAAAAAACTGAGCAAAAGCTTAGACTCAATATTTTATTCAAAAAAGTGAGATTGGTCTCGAGCTTGATCTCACTTTTCCATATAAAATAGTGAGTCAAAACTTCTGCAAATTTTTTTTTAAACTCAATTAGCAAACTTAACAATAATTAGCAATTAAGTAAGTACCATTACAGTTTCGGTGTGCCCGTCCGCCTAAGCCGTCAGAGCCCTCCAATTATATCTCTGTTAAGATGAAATTTGGTATACGGACGTAGATTGATGACCCAAAAACCGGAAATGATAAAAATTTTAGAAAGTTATTAGGAGTCCTAGCCCTTATAGGGTGAAAACTTTATTCAAAACTAGTAGAAAATTTCTTGGTCGGTCACATTATTAATAATAATTCTGGATTACAGCTGTTAGGGAATTAATCCCTAACAGGAGTAATATAACACATTGTGAATCCTTAAAATATGTGTATGTGAACTTTCATCTTATTTGATTTTAAAACTATGTTGTATAAGACTTGCATCGTAGAGCAGAAATTGAAACGAGTGGTATTGTAAAAAGTTTTAGTTAACATTGTAATCCTGAAACATTTTGTTGAATCGACCACTCCGGGTACTCGGTAACTGAGATTGAATTTTTTCACAATTAGATATCTCACCTTTCTGCATTCCTTGACGCTGGCAAATGTCAGACGGAACGCCCTGAAAGCATGTAGTATATCCAGGGCAACCTGGCCAAATAATAATAAAAGTAGGACATCCCATCTGCTCAACAGGCCGAGAGCAGTTATCGCCAAAATCACTGCGGTCTGTACCACTGTCTTTTAAGCGAGCATGCAACTAGGCAGGGCGCCTCTTACGATACACACTGTCGCACTTGTAACGACGTGAACGAAAAAGTAACCAGAAGTTGAATACCTTCTCTGTAAATTTCGGCCTCTTACGGAGTCGGAAAGAGGACTATATGGGAGTATTTCTTTGAAAACCTGAAAGCAATCTTGGGGGTAAAGATTAAGGAAATAGTCAGTTTCTTAAATTCCTCCGGTTGGCTTTAGTTCCTTTTTCCCATAATAAGCTCAGCCGACTTGAGCCATAATTTCAGATAAGATTCAGGGTTGCGAGTGAACTGAGTCTAACAAAAAACCGGGTCTTACTGGTTGTGGTATCAAAATGGCGCTATAATAGTGCTAATTGGAGTGTTACCATGATGGCGACGCTCACCACTTAAACGAACCAACCAACATATCTCACCACTCGAGTACCCAAACATCTAACTGCCCGGGTAGAATCATTAGTCCTAATTTTAACCTTCTTCTTTCAGATCCGTCTTTAGCTACTTGAAATTTAGGTCGACACTTCTTTTCTCTACATTAACTGCTTTTACCATCACCATTTCCACGACAGATTTTGATGGTCAATAATTAATTTTAATAATTATCTGCTGTTGATGACCATAAGTTCACAATGTTTAAAACTTGTGTAAATATATTGTTGTATATTTGATACGTTGTTTGAATAAATAGACTTAAAGAAAGTGTTTCGGGTAACACAAAACAAAGCAATTTAAAAAACCCCGATACTACCTGCACAGATATCTGATTTTTTTGTCGATATTGCATGAATAAATGTCAAAGCCATTTTCACGCTGTCTTAAATTGAATCCTTGCAAAAGATAAATAATATAAAACGTTGAACAAGAACTCTAATCATCAGAGTTAGCAATCTTTATTCATTGCTAACTCTGATGATTAGAGTTGATTAAAATATAAAGAAAACATGGCCTAGTACATTGGGTTTTAAACGAATATAAAGAAATGTATGCTTCTTTCACGTAATATAGGATAAATGGACATTTTTCTTGGATACTGTGATTAATTTGTTTTTTTTTTTATACGATGTGGCCAAATCCTAGGGGACAACCCTTTGATGCGTTAGCATCGTTTTGGCCGGAAGGGAATTAGGGTAAGGAAAGTGAGGAAACTTGAGTCTTGTTTGCATTGCTGCGAGCTAGACAACAGCCCGAAGACGGAGTGGATTATTTTAATTTCTTAATAAAAGCTCACGGTCATGTGGGCTTGAACCCGGGACCCACGGCATGTTGGTCTTGCCGCTCAACGCATTGATCCAACTCCGTCTCTAATAACATTTTTAAATTAATGAAATTTTTTCGGGAGTTATCTACACTCCTGGTCAAAAGCTTGGAGTACGTACCTTAGCGCTTTTAAGAAAGCATGTGCAAATTTGTTTTTGTTTTGTTTCCAATTTAAATTCGTTACTAAAAAAATAATTTATTCGGCATATTTTTTTTTTTTTTTATATAGCAGCTTAATATTAAATCACCTACGACCACTAGAAATACTTCACAAAGTGTAATTATTTCTGAATGAAAAACTTTAAATTGTATGCTCCAAACACTTGACAGTTCTCAGATCAAATAACGAAAACATATACTTGTCCAAACCTTTTTAACAACATATTGCATAGACAATACTTTCCGCCTAATTCACGTGTGCAAACATAGAACAATATTTATTAAACAAACTTTAATCTTTTAAGTATTGGCCCGTGAACAAATATTTGTTCAGTTGGATTTTTAACGTCAACTGTTTCTTTATTACTAAGCGCTTTAAAAAAAAAACAAAAATTTTGAACTAAAACTTTTGCCGAAAGGTGGATATTTGTGAAATATGTTTCGATTTACTTTACTTGCATGACTGTATTTACTTTAGAATCTTTTCTAATATTTATATGGATCAATTGTATAATCAGAACATATTTTACTACTTATTTTGCTATTCTCAGAAACAGTTTTTTTATACGATGTGGCCAAAGCCTAGGGGACAACCCTTTGAGGCGTTAGCATGTAAGGGAAGTGTGGAAACTTGAAAATCTTGTTTTTGCGTTGCTGCTGCGAGCTAGACAACAGCCCAGAGACGGAGTGGATTATTTATATTTCTTAATTAAAGCTCACGGGGAGTCCTGGTCTCGAACCAGGGACCCATGACATGGTGGTCGTGCCGCACGCTGAACGATTTGATCCAGATCCATCTCCAAACAATTTGAAGGATTTTGCTTTGATGCTAGGTGATGTTAATTTTACTGTTGTTGTTGCCTTGGTTTATATGAAATTATCCTTATATTAACATATTACAAATAATGATAATATAAATTAAATAACTAGTCGGCGCCCGCGAGTACACATTAATTTTGGTGAATATTTAAAATACTACTTTTTCTTTAGATCTCTTCATAATGAAAACCTCAAAAAAAATTCTCTCCATTGTATGTACTAATTCCTAATGGTGTAAATTTAACAATTTATTTTTATATATATTTTTCATTATTAACCCATTTCATCGCAGTAGCGGGAAGAACTACCAACTACTTTAACTAAAATATTCTTACTTTAGAAAGGCTTTAGTTCGCTCATCCCAGTGACGGGAAAACCTATCAGGACAGAGAAAGACCCTTTTTAACTTTCTGAATAACTATGCACGAAATTACGTGATATACCTACTTATTCCAGAACTTCGACATTATTCATGTTATTTATACTCTCAATAGAATAAGCGTAACTCAGTCTATCATATCACAATGTAAAGCAAATATTACATATTTTAAATTCATATTTCAAATCGAAAAATCTAATTAGTCGACTCTGGACGAATAAGTTCAGGTTTTTTTATAGCTTCAGATCTATTACACCGTCCTATTTCAAGTTGTGCTACTTCAGTCGTCTTAAATGGTATTTGCTTTACGATTTTTATAGAGTGTATCTTTGGAAATCGACCCTCAGTTGTCGAGACAGCTCGTTGTTTGGCAGATTTTGCCAGAATGCAAAAGACCGCATGAGAGTCGTGCTTCTACAAAGGCTTTTTGGCCAATTTCACAGAATCTCATGGCTTGGAATCAAGCTGTGATTGGCACTTAAAGACTGGAGAATCTTCAACTTCATAATAAATAGTGTACATGTCCCAATCCTATGCTGCCCCGCTGGGCTCCCTTAAGAGTGAATTCTTTCTGAATTTCCTACCGTTAACAGTCTCCACATGGAGCACCCTGACATGCTGTCGACTTGGCCAAGTTATAATAAAAACAGAACTTCTGATATGCTTAACAGACCGGGAACAGTTATTGCAAAATCACTCCGATCTGTACGGGCCACTTTTATAGCCCAACATACAAATAGACTTAAAGTCCTTTCTTATAATACGCACTATCTCAGCTGCGATGACGTGAACGTAAAGGAGACCATCCTCCACTTTCTTTGTAAGCGCTCAGGGGATACCCTATAACGCCTACATACATAGCCAAAAACATAGGCAAACAACAAAAAAGGAGTTAGCAGTGTAGGATTAAAGAGTTGAGTAAAAAAGGCACTATTCACGTTTTTCCCAATCGTCCGGGGTACTTAAATAATGAGATGTTCAACTGAGAAGGAAGAAATCTAAAAGGGATCAGGCTAGTAATTTACTTGGAACAGTAATTCTGGGAGTTATACACCTAACGTTAGTCGATATTCTAGAAAATAAATGTAAGACGTAATTGTATTGTGAACCCTAAAAAGCCTAAACGCTTTTTTGGACTTTATCTAAAGCGGACGGTGCATTATGTCAGTCTCTGCCCATATATTGTAGTTATACTAAAGCATAGTACTAATGTGAGACTTGTGCATAAACACTAAGTCAGATGAAGTATTTTTACATCTTTGCACGAAAACGAAACATTTCGTCGCATTCTTAACTATTGCAAACATAGGATGAGTTCAGCTAAGATTGCTAAATATCTCAATCCCTAAGATATTTAATAAAGGCGAGTTGGCAATATAGAATCCATCGACAAAAATAGTATGACATAGCGGTGAATTCCATTTTAGGATTAAATAATGTTGGCCAAGTGCGAGGGTTCCGTACCTTGGAAGGTTGCTGATTTCTAATAAACTGTGTAGTTAGAGATCTCGTTTTATTTTACCTGTAATATCTATATAAACCTCTATCAACTGTAATTATTTAAGAATTTTGGCTTTCTAAATTTCGTTTATGGGGGGGGGGGGGGGTTTAATTTTTCACCAAAATTGAAATAAAAGAAAATAAAAACATCTTATAATCTACAAATGAAGATCTTTCATATGATACCCCCCTTGACCTAGTAGCCCCACTTTAAAAGTTTGATTTCTAATACCTGATCTTATTTCGTTTAATATTACATGAAAAATGTCCCCATAGAAAGCTTTCAATTCATTTTGGAATATTGAGATCCAGCCCAAATAGTTTAAGTGCCAGACTTTATCATCACTTTACACTTTTTCTATCCAGTAAGGTTATTAGCTAATGTTGTTCTACGGCGTCTAAATCATTATCATCAGAAATACAGAAGGTCGGGAGGTAAAACTTAAGTTCAATGCTGCTAATACCAGACTTCTGATAAATTTTTGCTTCTCGAAAGTATAGTTACAACAAATTGCAACAATAAAGGTCATGCTCCGCAAAACGGAAGGTAGGATGGGATTTGAACCTGGGACCTGCGGATTGGTAGGCCGACACGTTATCACTTACTCCACTGACACCGCTGTAATGGCACGTGGCCAAATCAGGCTCATTGTGCATCGTTATTAGCAGAAGAAGCCTTTTTTGAAGGCACTCGCCAAGGTATATTTCAGCGTTCCAAATCATATATTTTTTGGGAAATTTGCTGGATTTCCGGGTCTGTAATTTGGAGTCAACCTACAGGTAGTTGTTTAAAATTGGGTTTGATGTAAGTTTCGTCGTTTATTATCTAGCATGAAATTTGTTGTTCCCGCGCCTTTTTTCTCCGCCGTTCTGTTCGACGCTTTCTCCACTCGCAACGTTTTAAGTCCTGCTTCTTTCACTCTTTGCACGACTGAAGATGAAGTACCAATGTTGTTAGACATATCCCTTTCGCCGAGACTTAACCTCTTTCTGTTGCTGTTTCTTGTCTACGGTTCCAGATTTCCTGCCACATCCAGACTTCTTTTTAGCACTCTTTGCACTGTTGTTTTCGGGATATTTAATTTTTTGGCTCTTTATGAAAGGCCTTCGTTTTTATGTCGCCTTACTTTATAAATTAACAGTTTAGGAATAAATGGTAATTAAAGCTCGTCCTTTTTTTAATGCAAAACTGCCCAAACGTACTTATCCTCATTGTTCCTTGAATCTTGCATTTCATCTTTGTAAAATGGAAATAGTCGCAGAGTGACATATCAGGCGAATGTTGTTTTTTTGCCAATAACTCACGAACAGCGACGGTCTTGTGTGAAGTCGCAATATTTTATTATTATTATATTTAATATTCGCTCTTTGTTTCATCGTGTTTTTGTGACGACGTATACAATCGTACTGTCAATTTAAACTAGCCGGACCATTTCGATGACATTTTGACACAAATTAGCCGATAAATAATGAAAATATAAATCTCAGTCGTTAGTAAACCGATGCCGCGACCATGCTCGACGTGAGAAAATCCGTCCGGCTATTTAAGAGGCATACTGTGTATGTGTAAAGAAACAATGCTTCACGAAGATCATGTGATATGTTCTCGTCAGACCTTTGGTGAATGAATGTTTTGGATAAGCCATAGAAAGGCTTTTACCTTACATTATGTTTAGCAGGGCACTTTCCATATTGAACATCTAAACAACAGAACATATTTTTCTTTAGTTCCAAGATCCAGAGTCTTGTCTGGCTGGAGATGTTATTACGCTATATCTAAGCGAGAGCATTAAATTCAACACAAGCTTTGTTAATGTGTTTCAGCTTCTCCATCTGCTGCACTACGCTTCCAAGGGAAGAAAATTTACTCATACGTTCTGTTAACTGATCTTTCAGATAAAATTCATCCTCTCAATTAAAGCACATCCTTATAAGATTAATTTTCGCAGGAATGATCTTAAATGCTCTGCGACCTTCTGTAATCAGGGCTTCGAACGTCTGCGTAGTACAAGTGGCTAAAGTTTTTAAATTTAAAATACTTCCATTTAATCTTTTGCGATAGCTGGTCATTTGGGCACTACGCATTTTCTCAGTATTGACAATTAAAAATAGCCAAATTGCCAATATGTGTCCTTGTCACACTGTTCAGGAATTCAGTTTTATTGTGTGAACCTTTGCTACTAAAATAGCAGAAATTAATGTGTAATTGAGAATTTGTACTGCGCAGGTATATTAGAGGATTCTCTAGGCCATTGAGAAGTTCCCAATTCAATTTCTACTTAAGTTTTACGCAAATGTGTACATCCGCATAACAATGATTTAGTATGGTTAGAGTACTTCAGTCTTAATGTTTTATAATACCTAAGTATATGACTCACTCTTCGAAGTTTTTTTTATGCAATAAATTTATTTATTTTTTTCTTTATTTTACTATTCACTAAATTCGCCCACACAAACAAAAGCAAAAGGGAACGCGGAAAATGTGTACTCATGCATAGCAACAAAACGACCGTACAAAATCGTTTTAAATTTCGAACTTGAACAAGGGAAGTCTGAAACGCGGGAACCATCAAAGATTTTCTCGTGTCTACGGCTGATCGGATGTAGAAAAAAAATGTAAGCAAAGAGCAAAAACTTAAGAAAAAAAAAATAAAAACTTGAGCATGGGTAGGACTAATACCTACATGCATATTTTATTGTTCAACGAGTAGTTCTCTTTTTTTCTGAGAAATTTTTTACTAAGTGATCATTTGGATCCAGCTACAGCCAATCAGAAATCTCCCATATAACGATTAATACCAACCATTCCGAGTTAGCCCGATGTCTGTTGGTTGGTATTATTTAATGGCGGCGTCTGAAGTGTTCGCTCATTTTTAGCTTGTAACCGGCAATTTCGTTGGATTGCGCTTTGTTTTCACACCTCATAGCCGCCAACATTGGATTCGTTCAAGTCTGTTACAGTTGAAGTTGAATTGAAAATTTCGGTCAGTTTCTCTTGCCTGCGGGGTACCACCATTATCTGTCAGGTGTGAAGCACTTTCCGCTTCACTCTAAACAGTAATTCTTCACTTTTTTAATAATTTTTAATGGAAAAACATATTTAGATAAGAAACATTCATTAATTTTAAAATTCACTGAAGCACGTTAAAAACGGTAGAAAGAAAACAAATGCATTTATATTATTAGCTAAAATTTGCGGAATTATCTTGTATTTGCTTGTTTTTTGTGAAAATCTAACAGTTCCGGGTACAGTAATGGTTTTATTTAATTTTATGGTACAGAAATATTTTGTAGTCTCAGAAATACAATATCCATATCATCAGAGTTGTGAACAATTTCTAAAATAAATAAAAAATAAACAATTACTTATTAGTATTTGATTAAAAGTTATTTTAATTATCCATTATTTGAATAATTGCAAATATTTAATTATTTCCCTACTTCAAATAATTCGGTGGTGGAAGTATTTAAAATATGAAAGCTCTTAAATGCTTTGGTTTTAAAATATTTATAAATTTTTGGAAGTATTTAAATTAAAAAAAAACTAAAGCCTTGAAAGTAGTAGATTAAATTAAGAGATAAAATATAAAATTACTAAATTTTTAGCTGCAATAGAAAACAAATCGGAGATAAAACTAGAAGAGAACAAACGAATAAGACTATAAGATTACCTACTAAATTAAATGAAAATTAATGTGTGAATGTGAGTGTTCCAAGCTCGAACAATTTGAACAAACTAAGAGTCATCTAACACCAAAAATTTTAAACGGGGCATCCGTGCAGTAAGTTATAACGTGTCGGCCTACCAATCCGAAGATCTGAGATTCGAATCCCATTAGCGGCGACCCATGGTTGTTCTCTGCTGACAACAGATTCGTTGTCTCAAGTCGGGTGAAGTTCTTCTCTCGCCCCATGCCCCACATTGGGTTACGGGAAGTAGAGAGAAATAAAACCAGGTTAAAATGCCTCTGGCTACGACAGTGTATAAGTTATTTAGGGAGTAGTCAATAATTTTATCGCGGACAGGAGTATCGTGGTCAAACCTGCATATTTCAAAAGCAAATCTAATACGACTTCAAATGCAATCGGTAAATGCTTTTTCACACAGAAGAAAGATGCGCGATCCGTGTGTAAAATGCGGAATTAAGAGGGACTTTATCAATATAATGTAAATATATGAGCTCGAATATAGCCCCAGTCGACCCAATACACCCGACCCAAGACCATTATAGTCGTATTAGGTCATTCTAGAATTTAAAATCACACCGGAATTTTTTATACTCATAACAGATAAGGTTCTTGTTTAACACTTCAGGTTAAATTTGGACATACCGACAAATTTCGTGAATAACACAAATGTCAAATAGTTTACCATCTTCTGTTTTTTCCTCATCTTATGAGACCGAAACTTTTAAAATGTACATCGACACCTCCTTCATCAACCTCTTAACCCTATTCCCTCACCCTTAATTTCATTCCGGGCAAGGCTGTGTTCTAACATTCTTTGGCATCCCCTAAGCTTTGGCACTACGAAATAAAAAATAATAATTGGAAGAATCGAAAATTTTAATACATTACGCCATTACGGTGTAAATGTAAAGCTCTAGACCAGTTGAAAATATTTTCTTTATTCTGCTGATACAATCCTTCACAAGATTAATTGGACTAAGCTCATTTCATGGGCTACTGAAATGGCTTTGAATGGGCTAAATTTGTTGTACAATTCGATGAAATATTCCCCCACTCTTCCAATATGGCTTCCTTCAGTGAATGTTTTCGGGTATTTAATGCTTTCTTATTCTCCTCTCAATTTCGTCCCATAAATTTAAGTCCGGTGACTGGCGTGGGGAATTGAGTTGTTGAGGGACATTGTAAACCAATCAATATTTTAAGATTTTTACGTTTAGCTTAGGGTCACTGTTTTGTTGAAAGATCCATGGGTTTTGAAGATTCAATTTTCGTACGCTGTCCTTTAAGTTTTGTTTAAATAACCAAAGCAACCCCAAACCATAACAGAATGGCCACCATGCTTTACCGTGGATATAATGATAACAAGATTCGGATCAAACGCCGTATTCGGTTTTCTCCATACTCTTCGTCTTCTATCGGTTTCGAAGACATTGTACTAGCTTTCGTCGCTGAATAGTACGCGATTTCAAAACTCATCAGGAGTCTTCAAGTTCTTTAAATGTTTCTAGCGAATTCAATCAAGCCTTTTATTCCTGTTGATTTGTAGTAAAAATATGATTTTTGTTGTGTATACGAACACTGAATGGAGCAGTCATCAAAACAACATTCAGTAAGTCATTTATAAATAGACTGAATAAGAGAGGCCACAAGATACCTGATGTTGGACTGATCATAGATGATCTTGATTCTCCGACCACGACTCGGTGCTGGATAAAAAATTACAAAGCAAACGTACGGCCGGTGGACTGAAGTCTAAAGGGTATTAAAAGAAAGGGTATAGAAAGAAGCTGGTAGTGATCCACACGGTGAAAAGGTTTTGGACGACCCAGAAACACTAGTATCAGAAATTTATCATCGTCCATAGCGGTTCTTATTTCATTGGTAATTTTTAGTATAGACTATGCTATGCTCATCTTGAAAATTGGTTAAGGAATTTATACTGATTCAAATGTGTTTGACGTGGTCCTTAAAATTATCCAGATGTCTGTCTGGCTAAATGCTGAAATTATAATATTTATTTGAAGAAAAAACTTTAAATATAAGAAGATAATAACAACTCCTCAGAGTTTTAAGGTTAGTTAAGAAAAACGCTTAATTAGTTTATATTTTCAACACTTGACCTAGAAATCGTTTAGCATTTCAAAATGTTAAGAACATAACTACAGTTTATGAGGGTCGCACGTCACAAACTAAGTACACTTTTTGGCTTAACAGTGATTTGATTTGAAATGTAATCTCTTGCTAACTGAATGCACTTACTTGTTAGTCAAGCGATATTCCAAAGCTGTTATGCCTGCTTTAAAAGTCAATGTATTTAACATCTCTAAACAGCCATTTATACTAGTAATTATTTTGGAGTCATTTTCCGTGTGAATCACAAAGACAGACGATTATTCCTAAATCGCCCAAATTATTGAAATCTTGCCAAAAAATCAGCCGATTCGGATTTTGTTCCGGTTGAGGCACACATCGCGCGATTTTTCATGTCTTTCTGTTTTCACTATCAGTCAAATTACTGCCTTTACTTTAATTTAACTTTCACAGCAACTCGTTATACCATACAATACATATATAAATAATAGACTTTTTCCATTATCATCGCGGCAGTAGCCATATTTAGTCGTCCAGAGCGCGACTCAGCACTAGTACTCATGCGAACCCATTTAAATTTTCCAACTTATTTTTCACAATCGAAAATGACGACACAAAGTCCAAAAGTGTCAAATCCATTTTCAGTGTAAATTTCATTAGGTGTTCGGTAGGTTTAAATGGAAATATTTAATCACTACTCGCAACTCATTCTTTTCCATTATCTTTAAAAAATCGTCTATATTATAACGTAGATGGAGCAGAGCTGCTTGTTTTGTATCGTGCTGTTTCGTCCACTAGCCATTTCACTACTAAAGAAGAAGCAAGAACGCTCGACTAAAGCCTCCATGACAGCAGAGTCTTTGATAGAAGAAGAATAGAAGAGGCGGTTTCTAACGTCAAAAAAACCGCATTTTAGATCAATTCATAGAAGCAAAAAAAAAACTGCTCACAAGTGTATTCTATGTAAACCAGGAATTGAAAAAAATGCAAATAGAACGGTTAGGCGATGTAAAAAATATTATGCAAAATGTTTCATATAATAAAACATAAAAATCTAAACAAAATTGTTTTCACTCATTTAAACTGAAGTACAAAAACCAAAAAATAATCAGCGATAAGTTCTAAAACTAAAACTTTTTCAAAATAACAGGTCAATTATTTTGTAGTTCTGATTAACAAGTATTTTCCTTTTCATTGCGTAGTAATTGAAGAAATATTTAGATTTCCCTACTTGTGCATCCCATTTCTTAACACACCAAATATATTGCAACATTGTTGGTTAATCCTATCTAAAAAAAAGCACACAAAAACCGACCAACAGCGTTTTGACGAAACACGTGATAGAATTCCGTACACGGAGATAAAAGTTCAGGAATTTCTATACGAAAATTAAGTTAAAAATTACGGTTCTCAACAGTAATCGTGTTACAACTGCCAGCAACCTTAATTTTTACCGAAAGCACCGTAAAATTTCCAGATCTATGAACCCCGCGTATCTGTTTTGTTTAAAGTATATTTTGAGAATAGAATGAAAAATAATCAAATTAATTACCCTTTAGCAAAAAAAACACAAACAAATAAGACATGTTCACAGTCTGAGATTCGAACCCTAATCTTTAATAGCACACTCCAATGTCTTCACCACACTTTAAACAATTCACTTGCAAAGAGATTAAAAGATCTGTCCTCATATAAATCACTATTTAAAGACAATAATAATAATAGTTAACAAATTGATTGAGAGTTATTTATTTATTAATATTCACATCAAAATTCATGATTTCAAGTTTGTTTGAATTAAAGTTGAAAAGAACCGTAAAATTTGCTGGTTATTCAAGAAAAATTGTGTATTAGGCGGCTTAAATTACACCGTAAACTTTACGTTACTATTATGTAAAACTTTCCATCAATACATTGAAAATTACTGAAAAGATCGTAAATTTTAGTGGGGCTGCTTAAATTTTTACAAAATGTGTTACTTGCAACACGATTACGGTAACTGGAACCGTAATTGTTCCTGGAATTTTCTCTCCGTATAGTAAAAATCTGATATCGTAACAATAATTCATTAAATTTCAAGAAGTTTTAGAAGAAAGAGTTTACTAAAATTACTTCTGGCTTCTCGACCAATTTGCTCGTTCTCTTAAAACCATGATTGCCAACTTTTTCCGAAAGTTCTTTTACTATAGCGCCCGTTAAAATTTTCATTGACAGTACTAATTTACTTTTACTACTTTGGTGATTTTTTAGATTTATTATCCATACTTTACAAATTTTAAGGGGTTGCGTAACTCCTTAAGTAAGTGTTAATTTTTTTAAATCTCATCATTTTACCGAACTATAAATCTTTAAAAATTTCTGAGGCTCTTCTTCTTTCTAAAAGATTTAACAACTGTTGCCATCCAACAAATTTATTCAGTGTTAAAAGCATTTAAATGAGAACTTCCTCGACATCTGAAAGGAAACAACGAATTTTGAATCATGCAAGATTCTAATTGTTTTGTATGTGAAAAAAATTCCATGGAAGTGGTTTTATCCTTGAAGCACAAATGCCTTCTGCTAAAATTAGCTAAAAAACACATATCATGGACCTAATGTAAATTAAAACTCTTATGTCTAAAAATCACATTACGCCATTAATACGTCCACGACATGTATTTTTCAGCAAATTTTAGACAAAGTCGTTTAAGTCTTTTGAGTTACACCGGCTTTCTCGTCATACTTTCCATGCAAAAATATTAAACTTTTGCAGAATTTGTCGAATTATTTGAGAAGTGTTCTGCAATATTCGTCTTATCTAGGTCGAATAAAAATTTTGAGTTGCTATGCGGTTACTGAGCTTTTAGTTATCGCGAGAAGGTAGGTAAATTGATACTTCCGTTCTTTTATTACCGGAAAGTACCTGATATAATTGTTTACAACGTCTAATGATTTCTCTAATACTTTGGCGATCTTTCTCTAGGACATCCCTTTTTTTCATTCCATCAGTTCCGCCTTTTTTGTTTTTCGAAAGGTATGAAGTAGGTATACATGTATATACAATATACATTGTATATTAATATACAGTCATGTGCATGAAAATAGCAGTGTTTGAAATATTTAACGCATTCGACAAAATTTTCAATAAAGGTGATGTGCAAAACATTATATTGTTATGAAAAAAATCTTTATTATATATTTCATCCATTAGAATTAAAAAACATAAAATTGTCCGCTGATAATTTAAATAAATAATTCTTCGTAAATTATATATGCTTATAAAAGTATTCATTAAAATAGCAGTCTTTTTGTATTAATAACAAAATAATTAAAAAAGAGGAACAAATAAGGAATTTTCAATATGATTATTTCATAATGCGTTAGTATTTTGTTCCGTAACCATTATTTTTAATATCGTCTGTTCATCTACGAGGCATGGATTCCACTAATTGACGGCATCTACTTACATGGATAGACTTCCACGATGACTGAATTATTTCCTATAATTGCTGAGTATTTTTCGGTTTTACTATAGAAACTGCCTTTTTAACATCTATCCATAGATGCTCGATAGGGTTAAGGTCTGGCGATTGTGAAGGCCACACCATAACGTTAATTTTGTTTTTCTCAAACCACTTTTTATCCTATCGGGAAGTGTGTTTGGGATCGTTATCTTGCATGTAAGTCCACCGTAAAGGCATTTCTTCGTCAGCAAATGGAAGCATTACATTTTGCAATATGTTTACATAAACATCTGCATCCATTTTTCCCTTAATGCAATGGATCGGACCCACGCCATACCAAAAAAAACAGCCCCAGACCATAAGACTGCAAGCGCCATGTTTGACTGTATTTCTGGTATACTTTGGATTAAATTCTGTACAGATTGGTCTCCGAAGATACTTCTGGCATCCACTAGAATCAAAAAGAACTACTTTTGATTCGTCGCTCCACAAAATATTACGCCATTTAGAAAAGGGCCACATTTCGTGCTCTCTAGCAAATAATAGGCGGTTTTTTATTTGTCTCATATTTAATAATGGCACCTTTCTAGGACGTCTCGATCTTAAATTAGCTTTTATGAGGCGTCTTCTTATTGATGATACTGATTGAAAGATTCAGATCCTGCTTAATTTGTGTCGAAGTCTTAAACGGTTGCTTTTTTGAAGAAGTTATAATATTTCTGTCTTCTTGAGGTGTAGTTTTCCTTTACTAATCATTTTGGCTGAACACTGTATGAATTTGTACGTTTTGCCATCTCTAAGTAGCTGCCTGATAAGTAACCTTTCGCCAGGTGTGCAATGCTTTGCCCGGCCCATTTTTTCTAAAGATAAACTTTCTTAATACTTTACATTATATTTGAGAATAATCCTTACATTGAAATATACACCGATGAAAAAAATAAAGAGTCATTTTCGAATTTTCCAACAAATTTATCAAGTAACACTGCTATTTTAATGCACATCAAATTTTGCAGTTTGCTATTAATATAACCCTAATACCCTAATATACCTATATAATACCCTAAAAGCATTCTTAATTGAAGTGTTGCCAACACACATGGCGTTTAAAGTTTTGCATTATATTAAAACATAGGTAATATCGAGTGGAGCGGGATTTTTACACCAAATTTTTACCAATTATTTTTGAGAATATGGAATTATAAAAAAAATTATAATTTGAACCTGAAACAATGTTACATTCTAATAGCGAACTGATTACAGTCCATTGACAATAAGGTTGCCTAGAAAAAGAAAAAAAAAGGTTTATCGCGAGTACTAAAGGAGGATTCCGCGAAAACTTAAATCCTCGAAAGTAGCAGACTCCAAAACAATATTTTCAAAAGATTTAGAAAGAACTCTTTTCAATAGTTATTTTTTTTTTTTGCCCTCCCCAAGTCCTCGCTACATCCTCGCCAGTACAAGTTAGTCATAATTTGACGAGGCACCCCACTCTACTTTATTTCTTGGTGATATGGAAACTAATGATCATAAGATTATCTGCAATTTTCTTTTTTGGTAAATTTCTGTAATATTAATTTTAGGGTAGGACAAAACTTCCGTCGACTCCACTTGAATCTAAGGACCTTGCATTTTAGGAGACGCCCATTTTAAAACAAATCTTAGCAGATAACAATAATGCTGCCCCCTTGTATGTTATTTATTTAATTTATATGTTTCATATATATTGCCTAATCCTTGGAAAATTCTTGATGGTTATTATTTTAAACAATAACAGCAGTAAGACTGTTCTATCAAACCATAAATTTTTGGTTTTACTGCCACTCTGGTTTTCTGAACTCTCATCTTCATCTTCTAAATCCGACTCCACAGTCCGTACAAATTGTTCTAATAAGGACCGTGAATCTATATCTTCTATCAAATCTCACTTTTCAGTGTCTAAGATTTGTTCTAAAACAGAGGATGAATCACATCATCGTTCATTTCCTCTTCGTTATCGTTTTAAAAGCAGTATTTAAGCCTCTTTTGCACAAAAAATTTGAACATTTTCAAAAAAAAAACTTCACTTGATCGTGTTCTCACACGAGATGGGCTTAAAAATGGACTTGCGTCGTCAGCATCTCTTTGATGCTTGACCGCCGCCATGTTGCTTTTGTAACTATAGTCTTTACGGCACTCACGGTGAACAGTCGCATATTTTTTCTTTAAAAAAAATAAGTGTATCCATCATCCACTTCTTGACTCAATTAACGTTCAGAATGTCACCACCTTGCTGCGAAACAATAATCTTCCATTTCTATATGGAATATATAAAATTACGAACATGTCCGTATACTACGAATAGTCGTTCAGAATGAGTAGGATTAGGATTAGAACGAAAAAAAGCTTATAATGAACGCCAGCTTCATGTGAAGGTCACATTCATTGCAGAGAAGGACCTAAATTTCTAACAGAATACTTATCAAATCATCGTTGTGGTCAACCTCTTAGGTGATGATGAAGAGAGTAGGTACATAAAGTGTCCCAATACTCGCGATCCTGTATCTCACGAATAATCATTTTTACGGAAAATTACCTCTGGATCGTTTTTTTAAAGAGTTACCACAGCTATAATTTAAACTCAACCTTTATTGTCGTAAAGTCTACAATTATTGAGATATTCCCGAAAAAGCGCGGCATTTAACCGCACGTAATTAATCGAGTGATACTTGAATCGATTGGGAACTTTCACGCCACATTTAAAACTCTAAAGCTAAGCTTCCTCTAAATTTTCAGCTTTAATCAAATGCTTTGCAACTTTTAGGAAATTTATGCCTAGTTTATTAGTATGCGGTTTAAGCGCCCCCCCCCCCCTCTGAGTGTCACGAAAGCACAATTTTCTATATTTTTTAAGTTTTACGTGGATCGATTGTGCAAAAATTGTTTTTCAATTATCTCGGCTTCTTCTGATGCTACGACAAAAGCGACGATACTAGCATAGAGAGCGCTTCGAGCGCTGCAACTTTGCTCCTTATGACATTCATCGTAACTGCAACGGTTATCGATTGGGGTAAACTTTTTCGAAGTAAAAAGGCAAAGTTTTTCGGAGCAAAAGTTCTGTTTTAATAAAATCGCTCATTCGCAAAGTGTTTTTTATCATAGAATCATAGAATGGTTAAAATAGTAAAAACACCTTGCGAATAAGCGATTTTATGAAAACAGAACTTTTGCTTCGAAAAACTTTGCCCCACCTCACAATCGATTAACGGTGCAGTTACGATGAAAATCGTAATGTGTTGTAGTGCTCAAAGCGCGCTCTACGCTGCTATCGTCGGTTTTGTCGTCGCTTCATTAGAAGTCGAGATAATTGAAAAACAATGTTGCATCTTTCTATTCAAAAAGATCAAGAAAATATACACTATTTTTATATGCTGGTTATGCTAAAATATTTCGCACTTTTAAATTCCTATTTTGTTGCCTTTCATAAATGGTGCTTTTGTAACTTTTTTTCTTCTTTCAATTACCAAGTACATCTCGACATTATTTACTCGCAAAATCAATACTCCATCAGTATAACACCAGGGATGATCAACTCCCATTTGGCTTTTGGGACTTATATTTTTGTACTAGAAAACACAGTTACACATGGGTTATAAGGCTCTTCTATCCTTCTAAGAGTGGCTAGTTCATTTTGTTTTAGTCTTCTGAGTAATGTGCAATGCATATTAATTGTATTTAAGGTAATTTTGTAATATCCGCTCTTTATGTGCTCCCTTGGAATAATCCTTTTATTTCTCAGGAATCTCACCCGATGCGAGGAAACAGACATTACTCTGAACCCCGAGTGGCTTCTTTATCGAAATCTTTCGGGATGAAAGGTGGACCCGATTGCACTCTTATACTGCCCCATATTTACAACAAATTAAACTTATATCGTCGAGAATACTTCATAAACCCACACTCGTTTTGCCTTATGATTATTTACAGGTCTTATTAATTTCTGTTGATTTGTTAAAAAGTTTGTATATATTCGTTTCGTGTCTCTCTTCAAGTAACCATATCGACAAATTCAATGCGTATTGAGGTATTTTTACAAAACTATTTCATATATGGAACATGACACCTTTAATATGATTAACCCCACAATGTCTTCAGTACATTAGCACTATACCAATTGTTCTCGTAATTAAAGAACAATTTCTGCCCACATATTGGGATATCTTCGCATGAAATGATTTATTCAAGAGCATAATTCCCTAATCAACAAACACCTTAACACCTAATTCCTGAACGATAAAGGAAGCAATTACCTCTCCACTGATATCGGGCAAATATTTTCTCAAGGTATCGAACAAACAGTGGTCGTATGTGAACCTATCCAAACATGAAAATATTCTTTGCACAATGTTCCCAGCACTCGTCGTCGTCATCATGTTTTCAGTAGAAAGAGGTGCCAAAGTAAAAATAACTTGGCAGGCCCAAAGTTACCGTCTTGTGGAAAGTTAACTGCGGTTAGGTAAAGTAAACAACCCACGTAATGCATATGTCACTCCTACTCGTCCTCTGTCAAGCACCGGTGACCAACGTCTTGTCGAACAAATGTCCTTTGCTGTTTTAGATATTTTCGTTGATTCAATCGTGTCACTTTTGTTGTCTTACGACGTCATGACAAAAAAGTCTTGTCGTTACCGTTCGCAACGAAGTGAAACATTTTCCCATTGGAAAACTCGTTTGTGGAAATTATGAATGATAACCGACTGCCTCCACCCTATATTTCCTGTAATTAACGAGATATGCTGTAAAAAATTGGATAAGAATTAACAAAATGGCGTGTGATAATGGATCAAACATGGAATCGACAGTTGTTTTCATTCCATTCAAGATTCAACGGCAAACGTGACAGGGGCAAAGAAGCGAACTTACCTTAGTCGATGCAGTCGGTGGCGGCACCTTAACACAAATTTTAATGGCTTCACGACGGTCAATGATTTAAGTGTTGATGGCATTTTAATTAATTTTCCTTATCGAATACTTTTTTCTTTGTCTCTCTTTAACCGAATCAATCGCACTAAAACATTTTTTCTTCCAGGTGAATACATTCGACTACCTTTGCAGTTGGATGAAATTCTGCAAGACGTTCTTCAATTGGCCGACCTGACAACGGATGATCAAGAGGTTCGTATTATGTGTGCCCCTCATTTGTAGTCAATTTAGCAAATTAAGTTTCGATGAAGTGAACTTTTGATGCATTTAAGATATTCTGACAAGATGAGCGAATCCCAGGTTCAATTCGTGTTAAATGTGTTCTCACGGCTTTGAATATTGACGCCTTTTTTGCACTTTTATGAAGTCATCAAGTTTAAGTTCCCTTTGATGAGACGCTTTTACTGGGCAGCTTCTGAGTTTTTTGTTCCTCAATTTTTTAGTAATTACAGAAGCTATTTCCGGTGGTATTTAATCTATTGAAAATTATATTTATTTTATATAAGTGGTTAGTGATTAATCATTATTTAGCAACCACAAGTGTAATTTCTGGAAATTACATACCCAGAGCATAATGTTAGTCGCCGGTGAAGTAAATGATAACGTGTCGGTCTACCAATCCGGAGGCCCCAAATTCGAATTCCACCGGCGACAGATTACGATAAAAAGGCCTTAGTGTTGCAGAGAAAATGCCAGTGGTTCAGAATCCACTTTGAATTGTAGCTCCACCTGCAATCGCTGTCTCGAATCCGGTGAAGTTCTTCTCCCACCCTTTACCCCACAAGGGGTTACGGGAAGTAGAGGGAGCGAGAGCATCATCTTAAAAAAGGTTGCATAGACTTATATCTTAATGTAGTGTTCCACATTATATTGTACGGCACCACAATCCTGCCTATAGGTAATAAAGGAAAGGGTAAGGCGAACCTGATTTCGTATTAAATTTATACAGGGTGTATCAGATCTGACGTGCCAAAATGACTGGAGTGATAGATCTCACCTAGACAAACAACAAATTGTATGGCTGGAGGGGGGGGGATCTCAACCGTTTGGGAGTTACAGGGTGATTCAAAAATTTCAGTTTTTCATGGTATTCACACAAACAAACATCAAACAAACGCTAAAAAAAACTACTATCCCAAAAAAATGTGAAAAAATGGTTTGCGATTACCTAAAATTCAGCATTTTTGCAAATTCTAAGTATACTAAAATTTTTTATTTTTATTGGATTGCCCATCTTATTACCTTTCCGAAAAGGTGCACTCATGACTTTTTCCAAAATAAGATCCCGTGATATAAACGGCAAAAAATCGGATGAAGTGGGACGATCCAGAATATGATCAAAATTATTCGCACATGGCTCAAGTTATCCGAAAAAAAGACACTCTCAAAATATGAAGCAAAACTCTTTGCTATGTCTGACACGTTATTACTAGAAGACCCCTCATACCACATCGTAGATGGATAATGTAGTATCACTATTTTTTCGATTCGATAAAAATGTCTTTTCCCTTGCTACATTCGACCTGATGACGAATTATTAGAAAATGAAAGAAGAGCGAGGAGAAATTCCTTTTCTACATTTTGCGCCTATTTACACTGGAACACTTAATTACCCCCATTAATTTGTTTCCAATATTCAAAGATTAAAATGCTTCAAAATAAATAAAAGTGTGTTTTTCTTAATTGCTGCTATTCATTTACGAGGTTTGCATCGTAGCGCAGCTAGCTCGAGATGAAACACCGCCTCAATGTAGAAAAAGCGAAACTAGATGAAGAGGAAGTGGAGAATTTACATCACCCACATCTGAAACCGTGTTGCTATACTCTGGCCAGGACGAATTTGATACACCCCGCATGGCAGGTTCCCTAATCACTATTGGACTGGTTACCAATATCCGACCGAATTATCATCGCCAGATTCCGGACGTTACATCTCAATAATTCAATCCGAGCAGGCGGATATAACAACTAAGAAGGCCTTCTACAAGCTAATTGGTGACACCCTTAATAAGGCTCCTAAAGATGATCATTTTCACTTGACGCGAAATCATATGAAGAGTCAGATTTGTTGAAGTTACTTTTTATTCACACTTGTATATTTTATATTTTATGAAATCTATCCCATTCTGAGGGCGGTGATGATATTGTAACAGCTAAGTGTCGCTTATGCGCAAAGCTTAAAACACCGAACATCCGCAGCGCAATACGATGGCGCCAAAAATCTGATGCACTGCATCACTCCAGCGCCAAAGAGCGAAGCCACAGGGTCCAAAATACAGGAAAGGAAGCAGATTAAAGGCCGCATCAATTCTGCTGCCGACGTTTGCAATAAAACAACATCTCAGAGTTGCATACCGATCTCTACAGAAAGGTGTTCAAAGAAGAGTAAGACGTGACATTTACGCGCTAGCAAAAAAACATGCATACTGTCACCTTTGCTTTTTCTGATCGTCATTAAAAAAATATTTTGCAGTGCCCTAGATAACCACGTATCGTGAGGGACTGGACGGAAACTTTTTAACTACCTTACGTACCTGGACTATGCCGACTATGCATGTCTCCTATCCAACAAACAGAGTTATGTAGCTATAATGTGCGAAGCCCTGAGCTAAGCTGGGCTTACGATCAATGCTGCTAAAACCAAACTTATGAACTTGGACTCCAGGACACAACATGACATTTATCTAGCAGCAAATAATGTGAATAAATTTTGTTGTCTCAGAAGTATAGTTGCAGCAGAATGCGGAGTTGAAGATGATGTTCAGGCTCGCATCAACAAGGCCCCTAAAAACTCCGGATCTTCGAATCGAACGTAAAATCTGCTCTGTTGTTTGGCTGGTTAATATATCAAATAACATCTTAGCTACAATCCTTTGTAAACTGGTGTCTCCGGTAGATCTTAATATGCATTATCCGGAGGTCATTACCAATGAAGACCTTCTTACAGGCCAAGACGAGATAGACATCAGCATTCGATGGCGAAAGTGGCAACATACTCAGACAACAGCCAAACAACATTGCTTAACAGGCTCGTAATTGAAACCCGCACGGGACCCAATGAAGGGGTTAAAAGAACAAGAGAAATATATATACTTTCCTTGCCCTGAATATACACATATGAATTATATGGTGAACATTTTTAAGAATTTGTATCAAATTTTTCGTAGTATTCAAAAATTTGAATTTATTCTGTTGTTTGTATTAATGTAAAGGCTACTAACATCTCAGCTAGAAGACCCTATTGTGGCTATGGGTATAGAAATGCACGTATATACCTACTTTTATGAATCACTGAATTACTAGAAGAGTTATTGGGGATCAATAAAATTTGATAAAATCCATATAAATAGGCAATTAAGGAAACATACTTTCTGAGAGTAATACAACGAGCATTTGCTAGAGATTTTCCACATCTTACAAAATATTAAAGTGAGAAATTAAGCAAAAATCAAAAAAATACAAATAAACAATTTTTACTAAGTAAATAGATTAGTACATGTACAGCTCTTCATATTGAATGAAATATAATAATACACTTTCAAAAATTTCATTTTTTTCCAAAGCTACCACCAATCGCTAAAGAATCTATTGTATGTGGTCTTTGCGTGCGACCCACAGCAATGGTAATAACGAAAATGTATAGCACAATTTTTCTGAATGATTAAAAATATATAATTTAAAATAAATAAATAAAGATGTAGACTTCATTTTATTTACCTAATCCAATTAGCCGACAACATTTCGAATGGTTTTGGGGGTTTACCGTCTTTGTGGTTTCAATTTTTGTATTCTGCCTTATATATGCTAACAATTATTTGCTTTTCATGGCAATGTAAACAATTCAAATGAATGAAATTGAGAACTATTAATTGGTTTGCTAAAAGCTTGTGGTTGTCACCTGTTTCAATAAATGACGTTTGTGTATAACGTATTTTATGATTTCGGGTATTTGACACATGTTACTGGGTGTCGTAGATAAAGTTATACTTTTTTGGCACTGTTACAAGAGAAGGGAAGTGTTTGTTAAGGGGACTTTTATTTTCATAACTGAATAAAATATACACTTTTAATTTTTAATTCAAAAAACCTGATTTTGAGAACCTGATTTGTAACATAAATTTTGCATGTAAAACAAATATAGGCATAACTTTTTTTCCTATACGAATTTCTTAAAACGGTTTCGGGATAGTATTTCTGGAGATGTTAATGAACACTATGTAAAAAAATCAAATATTTTGAACTTTTTGAAACATAAAGTCCCCTTCATTGAATTTAGGGCTTCACGGTACTCGAGATAATTCTCGTTGCCGACGCCGATCTTGCCACGAGACTAATTTTATTGATAACAGTGCGATTACGAGAGCGAAATTGGGGTGACGATAGTGGACGAGATTTAATTTTTTTTATCAAATTATTGGTGACGATTTTTTAGTAGTTTCTTCCTACATTATTTCCTACCTCAAGTATTGGTGTTTTATTCCCAATAGCAAAGAAGAGCATTTGTTACCGGGGCGAGGATAATAAGGAAAAATGCATATCTGCACAATATATATATATAATATTTATTCAGAAAAATAATGTTATAATATGAGAATGATACAAATGCTTAACTCCACATATCTAATTAAATTAAAAATTCCACAATTAAATACAAAAATTCATCAAATTATCATATTCTATTTGTACTTTCATAAATAAATATACTAAGGCGAAGGTGTAGTCCGTAGGAATCCGGCAATTATGAGACATGTAGCATTGCGAATTTATTGTACGTCTTTTCTTTAATGTAAATTCTTAATCCGTTGTTTCAATTATGTATAGGTACATCTATATATATATATATATATATATAAATATATATATATATTATATATATATATATATATATATATATATATATATATATATATATATATATATATATATATATATATATATATGGTGTATTTCAAATAGGTTAATACAGCCGAAAAATCAATAAACCCTCATTTGCATAGAAGTTAAATTCACATTAGTTTTGCACAAAATTATCGTCATGCCGCAGCAAGTTTTATTCTTATTATCGAATATTATATAAAAATATTGAAAATTAACAGGAATTATAAATGCTTATAAATTATTTTACACCCTATCAATAGTTGACTAAAATTATAGATTAAATGGGCTTTAGTTATTAGCAATATTTCACAATTGTACTGACTACTACAAAATACTTAACAAGCAGTATAATACAATATAAAATCAAAGGAAAAGGATAGATTTCATAAAATATACAAGTGTGCATAAAAAGTAACATCAACAAAGGTGACTCCTCACATAATTTCGCGTCAGATGAAAATCAATGCGAATTAAAAAATCGCGACATCGATGTGATCGACTTATTTACGTCGTAATTAGTGCGATCAAAAGGTACCTGAACGAAGTCGTGATTCCTTAGGGAACGAGCTGGTACTGATATGTCAAAATATGCCAAGACAAGAGAAGACCCCCTAATGCAGTCGAAAGCAAAAAGGATCCTGGAGTTAGAGTGTCTCTTTTCAAGAGTCTCCAATTGCAACAGTTCCAGTCTACCGACTTTCCCTTCAAGAAACCTAAAATCATATTAGGTTTGGTAACTATGACATCGAAATGATCTTCGAAAGAAAATTGGGAATTCAGCCAGACGACCAGGTCCTTAGTCCTTATAAGTCCAGTTAAAAGACAACCATTGATGTGCACTTGCCGATATTAAGGGAAGATCAAGGTAACACAAATTCTGAAAGGCGTCAAAGTCAGAATTTAAAGTAGGCAATCGGCATTGTCTGACACAGTGCGAAATATCTTCACGTCGTCAGCATAACAAAGAATATTTGAGTGAGGCAGAAACGTATATACATCATTGATGTAAATTATAAATAACAATGGCCCGTGGTGGGAGCCTTGCCGTACTTCGGAAGTGTTGAAAATAACATCAGACAGAGCTCCACGAAAAGAACCCCGCTGAGTACGCTCAGATAAGTACGACTGAATCCAATTTACAAAAACCCGCGGAAACCCCAGAAGAGAAAATTTTGAACAAGAATTCGATGATTTATTCTGTCGAATGCTTTGCTGAAGTTAGTAAAAATGCACCACCTTCAATTGCAAAGATATAAAAATTTGAGATTTCCAATAATGGTAATTGATTTAGTCCTAATGATACCTTGTTGGAACGAGTTGCAGTGCAAATAAAGAGCATCGGAAATAACAACTTCAAAATCTTAGATATACAGCAAAGATTAGCAATTGGTTTGTAGTTCGAAATTTCGCATTTACCAACTTTTGTGTGAAGAGGAATAATTAAGATCTTCCAATCTTTCGAAAAACACCACAACGAGTTGACAGATTAAATAAATAACACAGAATAGGAGCAAGAATGGAACCACAAATTTTCACGAATAGGCGGGGTTACGGTCAGGACCAATTGGAAAACTATCAGCAAAAGTAGAACTTTCTTCGAAATCGTATCGTCTGTAAAGCTATTAAACAAAGGCAACGGAAATCATCAATCTGGATCAATTCACCGATCGGAACACATCTTGCACTTAGCAGTTCCTCTGAAATGCGCGACTACTCCGTCATACATTAAATATTTTTCATTTGGTATGAGTATCAAAACGTCATCCAATAGAGCTAAGACATCATGTTTTAAAAAATTCTGTAATTTTCAACGATTCGGGACGAAGACAATAAACCCATTTCGCACTCTCTAAACATCTTGGGTATTAAGATATCCAGTAATCGTAGCTGTGCCAATTATATATTTTCAGTCGCTACAAATGCGAATAAATATTTGGGTTTATTACAAAAATATAAAAAATACTTGACGCCATCCGTCTAGGTGCTGGTCTACAATTAGGGAGGTTGTGCTACCACTGATATAATCTTGGTATCGATAGTTTTGCTTCGTTACCGGGTATGTCGATATTCGATACTAAAATGACGACTCTAATCGTACTTATATCAGTTCTTTCTTTTGATACCTGCATTCCTTTGCTTATTCCAAGAGGCAAGGAAGTATTTATCTATCGTGTCAACTTCTGACCCAGCAGAACTGCATCATTCAAATTAAGTCAAAAATTTGTTTCAATCAAATGGTATAATATTGGTATTTTATTTCCGATACTGTTACCAGTATTCATATCGATACTTAGCTTCAGGTACATCGTTTGATATTGATGTCGATATTTTTCTGGTGTCGCAACATCCCTATCCACAAGTTCCACATCAGCACTAATTCCTATATTTGGGCAGGAGCCGGACATAGCGAACTGTCCGCGTTAGACAAACTACAAATAAAGGCTGTTAAACTGATATCGAACTTGATAGTCTGAATCTTTGTAGATAAGTGACAACGTGCGATACAAAAACACCACCCCTACATTCTTCACGAAAAATTTGGAGGGATTGTTGAATTTGGGGAATCTTTCCTAGGCAGAACAACATAAATATGGAACAGTTTACGATCTTCTGTTTTTTCCTCGTCTTAAGGGCCCGAAATTTTTAAACGAGGCGGACATCAACTTCTTCACTTAACCTTTTAACTCATTTATCTTGCCTTTGAGCTTTGGTATCATTAAAATACACCAAACTTTGAAAAACCGTGTGATTGATAGAAAGAAGATTACCCATTGAAAACTTTTTCTCTATTTAAAGCTTTTCCAACTCGGCATATATATGATATAATTTGCAAATAAATATTGACTATTACTAGGTGATTATCTAAAAAGATAAAAGAATTTAATTTTTATTTCCCCAAATGTATGCTTTATATACAGAGTGACTGTTTTTACCGGCACGCAAGCTTTTATAATTTTAGAAGCACTAGTGATTTCCTACGAGATTTTGTGCGCTAAATTTCTAACCTAAAAAATCCTAACACACACGTAAAAATAGCAGTGCAAAATTAGGTTTAATTAAAGGCAACTTGCCTGATTTGTGTCCTTAATATTTCTTAGAAAATATTCAAAGTAAAAGTAACCTACCTCTTTTTGTTGCCAGGGCAGAGTACATGGCGAGCTGATTCGATTTCCTCCGAATCCCTAAAACAAAAATCGTTTGCATGCTGGCCCATTCTTCTGGCATGGTGGGCTATGGTCCAGTGAGCCGTAATAACCCCTACTAGATTGCTGGCGTCTGTTCTACTTAATTCCAATAACGAGTATCCTACGTCTCCTCTTACTGTACTCAGGCCACAGGTATATTTTAAAACAACATGTGGCTTGCTGAATTCAACGATCATTAGCCTTACTGTAGGCGTTGCTGGCAATACCTTAAGGATACTGAACGGGATTTTCGCATCCACAAACACACACATCTCAAGATCTATCCATAGTATAGAGTCATCCTGTGATATCAGGAAATCTCGCCTAGACTGTTCTTGCACATTTGCATTAACTTTAATTCCACCACCACAGCTTCCAACGCCTTAGTGGCCGCCTGACTATCATTATATATGCGGATATCCAAATTGGACTAGCATAGCCGCTTGGTGAATCACTGAAATTTCCGCCTGAAAGGCACTGCATTTGTATGGGAGGCTGTACGATTCGTGTCAGTACTATTTGCCATGTGTCATTATACATACTCCCGCTCCTGTGTTCGCACTTGTTTTAGATCCATCCGTGTATATGTAGAATGCTTCCCCCACTTCGCTTCAATCCTTTTCTTCTCTAGCAGATAGCTTTGTATTTGAGTTCCTCTGAAAGTTTATTTCTGGAAACTGGAAATCCGTGTCAATCTTGTTATCGATGCAGTCTGACTGCAAAAGGATGCTATAATGCATGTTCAACCTCTCCTTCCAGCACCCCACAGCTTTCAGTTTGATTGCACTTGTCGCTGCCATAATTTTGCACTATATGTGCAGTGTCAACAGATCAAACTAGACGATAATTGCGGGAAAACTAATAAAAAGGGACCTACACCAAAACTCTTCAGTGTCGTCCTATAATTGGGCTATGATGGAGGAAACATTTTAATTCTTCTCATATTGTGACCGAGCTAAGTAGCCCGTCAAAGTTTGAACAACTGACAACAGATTACGATGAAAAAAGGCCATGGCGGTTGCGATAAAAATGTCAGTGGTTCGAAATCCACTTTAAATTGTAAGTCCACTTGCAACCGTTGAAGTTCTTCTCCCGCTCCATGCATGTCATGCATTGTAGAAGGATGCCGAAGTTGTCATGAGCCGCAACCCTGGAGGTGGTTGCATAATGGTTTGGACTACCTTTTACAGCTAAACGAAGACGCATATCTGTTGGATATCTACGAGAATCAAGTCACAAATTTATATCGAGCTTTTGGGTAGCGTTTTTAATTGACTTTTCTAACATTTCCGGCGTTGAGTGAATATTTTAGCAGAACAATTATGTTATACACTTATCTCGTGAGACAAAATTTTGGTTTCAGAGCAGAAATATTACAGTTTGGACTGATCTGAAGCCGATACAAAATTGTTGGGGAATACTGGTTCGTCGCGTCTACGCAAACGCAAGACAGTCTAAACCCCAAGAATCGTTGTTGATGAAGCCGTAAACCATTTTTGGGCTCAAAATTCCTGGGATCAACTGAAAAGATTAGTAGGCAACATTCCACTTTATTTGGGCTAATGGAGGAAAAACGCGTTATTGAAAAACCAATTTTCGCTAATGGATTTATATCTACTTCCGTGCTTGAATTTATTTGTTTTACATTACTACTAATTTTCTGTTAATTAGTTTTCTTTTTGTTTTCTTGATTTGTATTTATAAGTAAAATATTATTTTAATCACAAATAACACATTTTGCATTAAAAATCAACATTTTACTTTCTTTAAACGTACGAAAAGTTAGTTGGAATTAAGGCTATTTCCACGACTGCATACTGGTAAATTTTTTGACTTTCTCCAAAAGATGCAATGCGCTTCGACAACTTCAACCTTGCTGTTTTCTTAGACATTAGAATTCGTATGTGCTTACTCTCAGTTGTGTCATGTAATTTTGTCCTAAGGCCGTCCATTCCGTTTTTGAATGTACTATTACCACCTACGACTTATTGTATGAATTATGTAATTGTTGGAAATTTTTTTTACAACAATCCTGCCAAAACGTCTAGGAAATATCGCTTAAAACGCTAGAAATCCGCTAAATTTAAAATAATATATATATAGAGGTATTCAATTTCTGTCGGATTATCAATCATAATTGCAAAATTATTTATATTTTTACAGTAAATCACAAAGTAAGGATTATCCAACAATTTAACTTCACATTAATCGAACTGTTGGTTAATGAGCTAAAAGAAACTTTGTGCAAGTTACCATCACTAACTACATAATTCTGAACAAGAAACCGCAGCCAATTTAGACCGCTGCGGACCCTGCAAAAGAATATCAGGCAATTTTTATACAATTTTTAACCAAATATTTTTTTTAGTGCGATCAGAGGCGATGCTAAAGCAGACTGATATGTTAACATTAAAAATGTTAAAATTTTCTATGTATAATAATATGTAATATAGTGGTACATAGCAACACCGAACTACGAACTTGTGTTCATAGAAAAATGTCCACTCCACCAAGACTGAATATATTAAAATATGTTTCTATAATAGTCACACTCTTTTGTACTTGGACCAGCATGTCTGATATCCATTCACTGTGCTGTCATAATACAGATATTCAAATGCTTACAAACAAGTGACGAATTAAATTCCAAAGGTTCTCCAAACAAAATTTAACTATTTACTATTAACATATTCTGGCCGTATTACTGAATATGATTCTATTGCCATAGATAAATCGTAAATATAGAAAATTTAGAATTGCATGGATCTAAAGATTGAAACTCACCCAAGTGCAATATCTCTTTTTAATCTCATTCAATTCTAAATTTACGATCGATTGCAATCGAATCGTATTCTGTAATTAGACTGCTAATGAAAAAAATTATTTGCTAACAAATAGCTAAGAATTCTCTCAATTTCCAAAATCCACTAATTTAGCAATAAACCGACAAAATCAAGAGAGCACATTCAACTCAGGGCGAATGGGAATAAGTAAGTAATAACGCGTGAAGGGCAGAGATAGTATCATTATACTACTATGAACCGAAAGCAATTCTATATTAACGACTGATTATAAAAATGTGTTACTTTTCTTTGTTTCAAGTTTAATTAATTTTCAGGAAAAATTTAACAAAATTTCAATTTTTTGGTTCTATTTTTATTTCCTCCATGTTATTTTGATATAATCGAACTTCGATTTTCTAATCATAATAAATTATTAGCTAACCAAATATAGAAGAAGGAAATCAAAGAATATTTTCCTTAAAAGCATTGGTTTAATTTAATAGAGTCGGCGCCAAAAAAGATGATATTTTTTCACGCATGAGGGGAAACGTCAACTAAAATACAAAGAAAGCTCTTTGTATCGATTAGAGCACCCGCATATGTATTCTGTAATTCCCCTTCAAACTATAATTTCAACCCACTATAACTCCCCATAACATCCGACTACGACGAGAGTCGCAGTGGCACTAAATGAGATTTGATGTGGAAACTTCGATGCTGTCATTCAGCAACTCTGCCAGTCGCAGTGCATTAAATTACAACACTGTTGAACATTTTGCAAAGTTTAACTTTAACGGCTTAACTGGAATTTTCAGGATATTTTTATATAAAATAACTTTTTGTTTTCGTCTTTGGTGAAATTAAAGGTTGGATTTGTAATTAATATCTACTAGCTTATTAATATTGTATTGGTTACAGATATTATACTGTTATGGAAGTTTTCAAGAAAGGGAAGCATATTAAAAGTCAGGCGCGGGAATTAGTTTTGCGAATTTTTAAATATAATGAAGAAAAAATTAAAAAGAAGCATGTTGCAACCAATTTTCATGAAATTACGCTATTGAAAACTGCAGAAATAACTGGAATATCGACGAGTTCAATTAACAGAATTTTAAAAGAAAATCGTGAGAAAACTAAATTAACTTCGCCATCAAAAAAAGGTATTCAGCATAAAAAGTGGGTGACAGATATAGACAACTTTGATATGGATGTTATTAGAAGAATTATTCACAATTTTCATAAAACTGATGGATTAATAGTTACTGTGAAAAGGTTACAGCAGAAAGTTAAAAGTGATTTAAACTTAAATTTGAGTGAAACATCCTTACGAAGAGTATTAAATAATATGGGGTTTAAATTCAAGAAAACTGAAGACAATAGAAAAATTCTTTGTGAACGCAGTGATATTCGGTTATTAAGGATAAACTACATTTCTAAAATTCGTCGGTTTCGTGCCCTAGGTTATAAGGTTATATATATAGATGAAACTTATCTTCATGCGGGATATACACGATCAAATGTTTGGTCCGATGGTAGCAACGAAGGCCTTAAAGCAAATATTTCGAAAGGACAACGTCTTATTATAGCACACGCGGGAGGTGATGAAGGATTCGTGAATGACGCATTATTAATTTTCCAATCAGGATCTAAAAGCAGTGATTACCATGATGAAATGAATTTTGAAAATTTTTCAAGATGGTTGACTGAAAAAGTTCTCCCTGCTTTAGAAGGCCCATCTGTGATTATTTTAGATAATGCGTCATATCATAATAAACACGAAATGAAAAATATTACATCAAACTCGAAAAAGGATGAAATGATTGATTTTTTGAAAACAAACAACATAGAGTGTGATACGACTATGTTTAAAGCGCAACTATATAGCCTTGTGAAACAAAATAAAATCAAACCTAAGTATGAAATAGATAAATTAATTAGAGATTTCGGGCATGAGGTTCTCAGATTGCCACCGTACCATCCGCAACTCAACCCAATCGAAAAGATTTGGGCGATTGTAAAAAGCAGAGTAAGTGGCAGAAATACGACGTTCAAATTAAGCGATGTCAAAAAAATTGCAGAGGAAGAATTCGCTAAGATCACGGCGAATGAATGGGAAAAAGTGTGTCAACATGCAGTGGGTGTAGAGAATGAATACTTAGGTGCCGAAAAAATATGGGACCGTTTGACGGACAATATCATTATATCGGTATCTCAAGATGAAGATTCAACAGATTGTGTATCTAGTAGTGAGGAAGACAAGGGTGAACCTTCATCTAAAGATTGATATTCCTAGAACGTGTTCCATTAACAGTAGGGCAACAAGTACTTTTCTTATTATAATTTGCATAACAAGTTTCCATTATTTGAATCACTGTGTTAATATTGGATTGATTTTTATTCTATGTTGATAGATTGTTTTATTTTATTTTTTATAATTTTTTTTTATACATATGTAACATTTCATATACTGAATACTTTTTAGTTTTAACGTAAAAATACATTTAATGTTTCATACCTATAATTTAAAACCTTTTTAAATCAAACTGGTAAAACAGAAAATTTACTTTTTTCACAATTTTATGAAGTAATACTGTACTTATATTTTAACAGTGTATAGTCTCTTGTCACAGATTTCAGTTTCCCAGCAGTGGGGATTTGTTCTCTCACTGCGCATCATAAACCAGAAGTTGAAAATATCATCTTTTTTGGCGGCGACTCTAATTCAATTCAATTCTACTTTTTTTAAAAAAATTTGCAACTAGGCGAATACTTTCGGTTCAGGGTAGTATGATGCTTGGATATGTAAAATTAACACTATAACTAAAATACGAAACATATATTTTCAACGCTATATCGGTATCTTGTAAAAACAGTGTCTATTGTAGCCTCGGATTTTGTTGTTGTAATATTAGGGTTATTATTCATACTTAGATAACATTTTTCACGAAAAAAGTTCACTAATGGTATCGAAGAATCAAATGCAAAATTTACTTTAAATTACCACCCTGAATTACCTTGAATTTTATCTTCTCTCCTACCAAGAATATCACCACCTACATGACTGTATACTAGTAATGAGCAGTGTATAAAATATATATTGTCGTCGAACTTCGGATTAACGGATATATAAATAGCTAAATACAATAACAATTATTTTTCCACCCAGCGTTTTACACTCAGCAGTACAAATATCACCAACAGATTCCCACTCATCCTGCTGAAACGTCCATTTATATTTAATTACACAATTGAAGTACAATACGCCAATATCATCGGCGGAATTTAACCACGTCTCAGATAAAAGTACGATATTTTGCCTTTTTATGACAGCATCTGTAAGTTCCTCGACTTCGAAAATTTAGCAATTGAGAGTACATATATATCGATAATCCATTCCTCTGAAGTACAAAATCTAGCGTTTGTTTCTCAATACCTTCCAAACAATTTGTTGAGAGTCTTAGGAATTCTTCTTGTAATATGCCATTGCCTAAAATGCCCTTCGGCTACCATGTTGAAAGGACAGATCATTACTACTTCTATTATAGTCCTTGTGTACTAGTTGCACGTCACAAAGCGACATACATGGTCGAGAAGTGGTTGATGATTTGCCACGCTCAACGTCAACGTCTTCAACTGAAAAAAAACATCGAAATGGCGCTTGCAAACTGTCATTATAGTTTAAGAGAGCTGACATACGAAGTAAACATACATATGTATCTCACGAATCAATTCGCACCATTTTAGTTGATGTTTTGGGTATAAAACCCGTCGCAGCACGGGTTGAAGGCATGTTGAACGAGCTAATTCGGACTCCACAGTCATGCAAATCATCATAACGGATGACGAGACATGGAGTTAAGAGTTTGATATACAATCGGGCCAGCAAGCTTCGGAATGGTGCTTTTCTATTGAGCTGAAACCAAAAAAACCACGTCAAATTCGATGAAAAACCAAACACTTGTTGACTGTTTTCTCTGACTATCGTGGTGTTGTTCACACAGAATTCCTTCCGGATGGAAAAACAGTCAACAAAAGAAGAATATGCGCCTCAAAAGTCCAGATTTACCATCACACAAAGCGATAATTGTGAAAGAATTTTGACGAAAAACTCAACGAATGTCATCGTTCAGCCACCGTATTCGCCGGATACGGCCCCTGTTGACTTTTCCTCTTTCCCAAACTCAAACTACCACTGCGTGGAGCACGTTTCGGATCGATAGAAACCATAAAATAAAAAACCGCTGAAGGAGTTGAAGTCCACACCTCAATATGCGTTTAACTAGTGCTTTGAGGACTGGGTTATTCATTGGAAAAAGTGTATTGCTTCAAATGGAACCTATTTTAAAGGATACAAAATAAATTTTAATGATTAATTTAATATATAGTCAAACCTGGATGAGCAAGAACTGGATAAGCGATAAAACTCTACAAGCGAGACTAATTGTCAGGTCCCGTCATTTTAACCCTCTAAAACCTTTATAAGTGAGAAACAGAAACCTCTATAAGAGAAAGTCATTTTTCACTAATGGACCTCTATAACTGAACTGAGACAGCTGCTTGCCTGTAGATGTTAAATACGCTCGACTGTATAAGCGACAGTGGTGCGTATTTCACATCTGCTATTTATGACTTATTCGTAAATTTCGTGGAACTAACATTGTTTTTGTATCGTATTCTATTCGAATGGCCAAATGTACCGACTTATTTGTCGAACTTACTACAGTTGATAAGTATCAATTGCGAAGAAAGGTTCTATAAGTGAGAAAGGCCACTTCTGTACCTCTATAAGCTAGAAACTCGGGTTAGTGAGAAATCTCCATAAGCGAAAAAAAGATCGCGGTCCCTTGAATTCTAGCTTATCCAGGTTCAACTTTTTAAGTTGTTCGTATTTTTTTCCTTAACAAAGAAAGTGAACTGTCAAATGAAAGAATTTCACAGCCTACTCTACTATTCGAGGTTTCTAGAGTAGGCCGTGAAAGTTTTTACAATCTTTATATGAACATAGATTTCAACTTATCCTCTCATTCTATCCCCCCGAATACAGATCTTCCGTCTTTTTCACGTCATGAAACGCTGCAACGCGGCTTTGAAATTTTAAACTCTGCCCAAGAAGTTTCACTTTAAAAATGATTATATTTAGTAGAAAAATAGCTAGGTTGGCAAACACTGATAGGCCATCTGAAATATGCTCTAGGATTTTTCTTTCAGTCATTAGTAAAGGTTTGTTTTACCTATGGGTTTATCGTATCATTTATGACCCTACTCTTTTTAGTGTAGCTTCCTTTCGTAATGAAATACCAATCTTATCTGATAAACCAACGTGGCATGAAACTAATAGAAGTGAGGAATTTCCGTTTTATCGCCCATCGTAGGTCCGTCCGTCCATTTTGAGGAAAGAATTATTTTGGTAACACCCCTTCGCCCCCCCCTACAACATTGTACTATTATTAATCACCTTATTCTCAGATTTAGACCGTTAACAATCTTTGAAACCAATACATATTTAGGAACTAAATTCTATCATTAATTATGTATGTTTTAGGAATTTAGCACCAAACAAGCGCACAATAGTTCATCTTTTATTGCAAATTGCTAATATAATTTTTATTTAAAAATTTTAAAAATAAATTAAATGAAGTTGTCTTATATTATAATCTTTGCTTACAATAGGAATCGGAGAACAAGAAAGATAAATCACCTCAAAAGCAATCCAAGGAAAGTGCTGAATCAAAACCAGAGGCCGCTACAAATTCTGTGGATGATTGTCCGACAACAGTAGAGCCTCCACAATCGGAGGTTGAAATTTCTTCTCTGCCATCACCTTTATTTGATTTGGAGGATGCCAGTGAACTAGACGAACTCGATATGATGATTCAATCAGCTGGTCCATTCCAGCATCATCGGCCTGGACAGAACTATGCAACAAACAGTGCTTTTCGGCAATCTGGATTCCATCATCATCAGGTAAGAGTGAGATCCTTTTTTATGCGCGCTTTTTAATTCTTTATTAATCCAAAATCATTTCGACGTACAAATGTAAATGGAAAAAAAAATTCTAAATAGTTTTCCCACTGTATATTCACGATCAGACAGTATCCTACGAATCAAAGATTTTAAGAATAAAATTAAACAAATTTCTCAAAATGTCTAAGAACCCTTCAAGCCAGGCATTAAGTGCTTTTCCTGAAAACCTCTCGACTCGTCAAGATACTGAAATGACAGGTTCTTACCAATTCTTCATCTTGATGACACCACGATGCACTTCAGACGTCGCCTCGTAAAGAATGGACGCGATGGATTCGAGAGCTCAAGCCGAGCTCGGGTTTAGAGATAGAATTTGATTGCATCAAACGCAAACTTCTAACATCAACATCAGAACCCATGCCTATGATTTTTTTTATTTTGGTTTTTTTACATCTCCTACATATTTCAGCCAACCCATCCATTATAAACTGCAGAATCCAGACACATTCAGAAGGCGACTTATATTGCTTTTCCTTGCCAATGTTTACCTAAGCCGTATCCTCTTTTATTGTTTTCTGAAGTCTCTTTTCCCCTTTTCAGGTGCACTGACACTCAGGTAGCAATTACTTTTCACCACATTTAGGGGTGAAGTTCTTTTTACTTTTTTGTGGTATATCCTCAAATTGTCAGAAACGGTTATTGAGTTTATTGCCGAAATTATGTTGTAAATCTTCATCATTTTTGACTTTGTTTTCTCACAACAGGGAATGACTTCTGGTGTTAGAGTGACTTTAAGCCATTTTAATCATAATTTTACCGAAATTTAAATTTAATTAGGATAGATGTATTAGCTTTCTTTTATATCTCTATTGATATTGAAATTATGATAACATCTAGTTTCATTGCCGAGGCAAAAGGCCGTTTACTTTAACGATCTTATACAATGTCATTATAAATTTTTCAGACAAAATCGCAAATCAATAGAGCTTAAATAAAACAATCTTTTGTTATTCAGGTTGGTGATATTTACTGAATGAAAAAATCAGTAATAAATGCTTAATAATAATAAGTTTTATTATTAAAAGAAATATTCTCAATTCTCAGCCAAGTTTTTGTACTAATCTAGGTAACCTTTCATAAGTTTTATACAAATAGGAAATAATACGGAGACGGAGTTGGATCGATGGATGTGTAGCACGATCACAACGCTATGGTTCCAGTGTTCGAGCCTCGGTCTGCCCGTGAATTTTTAATTAAATTAAAGAATAGCACTCTCTATTGCCACTGTCTGTTGACACGCCAAGTGCCTTTAGAGTGCCTTTAGGGTGCCGATTTAGCGTGCCTTTAGAGTGCCTGTAAGTGCCGATTGGGTGCCTCATAGCATGCTACTACTCTACTTATTGGCTGCGACTATTTGCACTTTTCGTGTACGTACGTGTACTTTAGACGGGTGAGTTGAGCTTTTACGTCAAAAATTTATTTTTATTAGACTTTCTAGGAAGAAGAGGTGTATTAGTCAGGCTTTTAGTTGCTTTATTAACTGGGTGGCTGCCCCCCCCCCCCCCCCGGCTTTGGATACTAGTAAATCCAAGTACGAAGCCTTTAAGGCACTCAATCGGCCACTAACGGCACGTGTCAATAGACACTTCCTTAAAAAAATCCACTCCTCTGTGCTGTTGTTTACCTCGCAGAAATGCAAAAAAAAAACAGAACATTTCAGTTACATGTTAGCGAAAAAGAACCCGCCCAGCTCTGGCAGGCGCAGAATTAGGACACTGGGAGATTACTTTCTTGAAAATCTTCAGGCACTCTGGAATAAAGTTTAGGGAGTTATCTCAATTTCTTGGCTCGTCAGGTTGGCTCTAATACAGTGCTCACAGCCCTGTCGGCGTACTAGTATTCTATTACCTCGTACTTACTGACCACCGTGTTCCCTCAGGTCGTGGTATCAAAACGGGGCGTAATGCGCCAATTGGCATGGTCGCCTAGGTAGGTAATACTCGCCACGTTCATCAGTAAAAAACTGCAAAAGAGCTATCATGTTTTCGACCTCTACGATTTAATTTATCCTATTTTATTCATAGTATTATGTTAATATCTCTATATTAATTCTAAAATTGTGGACTTGTCCATAGTAGTCGTTTCCAGCTTTCCACGTCCAACGTTTGTACCCACTGCTTCTCTTTTACGCTTTTGATCGTCCTAATCAACGTATTTCTTGTCGATTTCAATCAAAGTTATTATTGTCGTAGTAAGGTGTGGCCGTTCCATTTCTTTCAGTTCGAAATCTGAGTGTAACGCAAATGTTATTAATTTAATATCCTTATTATCTTGAAAATTATAACAATTCCAAAATTCCAAAAATTCTGATAGCACCTTTAAACTATTTAACGGCATCCGGAATGTCATTATTCATATTACAAAAAGTATGGACATTAATATCGGTCGTTTCGATTATTTGTACTATGCCGATTATTCGATTTCGATTATTTGTACTAGTCCTATCGAAATCGGATAAGCCGGGGCCGTTTTCGATTATTTCTACAAGTCACTCTCTTCCCACTTACATCCACAGGGATGCCTTATGACCAAATTATTTAACGGCGTAGGGAGCGTCAGTATTCATCTTACTGACCCCGAAAAGTATGGATTTGACACCAATATCGGCCGTTTTCAATATTTTGCCCTTAGAATATAAAACAAAACAGGAATGGCGACGGCTGAAATTAAGCGACCACCGTCCAAGCACTCTTGGAAAGCATTTGCGTTTGTGTGAGAAGTTCAGCACAGGTTTAATTATAAAGAAGGCAAGGAGCGGGGCATTGAAATTAAATTTTTTATTTAAAGTAATTATTGACATAATTTAAGACGGTATTAGGACGTCTTTAATGAAAAATATTAAAATGTTTTAAATAAATTTAAATCAATTTAAGAGTAAGCCCCCGCAAGTAATGTTTTCTCGAACCGTTTGTGAAATATTTGAATCTGCTTTTTGACATTTGCCATCATGTAAATAAACAAATCCGTATATTAATTTTGCAACAGAAACTACTTATTTTCAGTTGATATATTCATAAATTATTCTAATTATCACTGCAAACTATTAACTAAGATTATAATCACTATTAAAACTAGTTTAATAACATGAAAAAAGATTTACATCTTGCAAATTTAGAGTTATTTCTACAAGAGAGCACTGCACTTCATTATCTAATTTTATAAATATTAACGAATTTGTCACAACTTTTAATGTAAAACACAAATTGTCCACAATAACCATTGCACTTAGTAATAGTTTTTAAGACAATTAGCACTTTATATCACCTTTCAAAGACTTTTAAATTTCGTTTACACTCCGCATTCAAAGCCAGCGAAACTAGTTTTGGGAAATAAGCTCCCTTGAGTTCACTCCATCTCACTTTCTCTTGGATATTCGTTCTCATCTGGAAAAAAACAAGCTCATGTACACCCCCCCCCCCCTTACTTCCCCTCTCCGTACCATAAGTAGCCTAAACTATGGCTAGAAAAATATTGAACCTTTCCGTGAACGTCCCATTGAAATCGCATTAGCCGTTTCCGAGATTCGCGCGCGAACAAACCGACAGACAGACATAATAGAAACAGACAGCTAAAGAAAAGCTATAGCCCTTTGGTACTGCTGTTGCGGAAGAGCCAAAGGAATTTAGCTTGTCTTGATTAGGAACGCCGATCGTATTAAGACCGACCGTTTGTGTTTGTCAGGATTGATTTTAAAGGGTTTTCTGACAAACGCTCGATAAATTGGTATGTACTAATTTACTCGATCCTGTCATGTTGTTAATTTAAATTTTTATTTTTTATGATAATGTCAAAGCTCAGAGAATGACCTATAATGCTCTAGCACAGCTTTGGCAGGAAAGAAATTAAATGAAAGGGAAATATGAAATTGAGTAAAATATAAGCAAAAATGGGTATGTCAACACAATTTGAATTTAAGACCAGCCAGTTTTTATTTGCATCAGTTTTATAACCTAACGCTTTTTAGACCAATGACTGTCAACCATCAGCCAAGGATTACAGCAATAATTTTAGAGCACCTGTGGCTAACAGCAAGACACAAAATGTTACTTATACTACATGAACTTGAACAGTTACGAATGATAATTTTTGTATTAAATCCGTACCTGTTATTCTGTTTCGAAATTAATGAGGGTTTGGCAATCAGGCCAGAATGTTAATTGATGTAGCTATGCTAATATTACTTGTCACTTTTCGGCCGTCCTGCTGCTACTGTTTAATCCAAGTTGCCCACAGGCAATTTTTAATTACTGTGTCGGAATTTATAACTATTGTCCTCTTCTCACGAAAAGTCCAGTAATAAACCGATTGCTAATATGGTATTACATGCTAAGTCTATTTCATGTATTAATTCTGGTTAAGTTAGTCTACTATTACTTTATTTTTGTCCCTCTCAATCAATTACTCTTTGTTTTATATTTATCAAAAGTATGACAAGTATAAAATCTAATATATAATATCGCAAAATTCTTCGTCTTTAGTTGTCAGCATGTAATATTCTCTAGCTGACATTTTGTTTTGTTTATTCGCACAAATATCTCCATACGTACCACAGAATTGCCAGCTTTAATCGCGTTTTCAAGAACTTTAATTCAAAAAAATAAAGTTATTCTGAAAAATCGAAACGTCGCAAAGAAACCGTCAAGTGCGGTAGTCACGCATGCTAACCAACTAAAGCGTTGCTGTCGCAAATCTAGACAAAAACAAAACCGAGACTAAAACCCAATGATCAGTCTGTATATCTTGTTTCTTTCTAAATGTTGAGTGTATTTAACTCTGAGTTCTAGTCAAACTAAGATTTCACGTGTCTTTCAAATCGTGCTGTCAGTCTACACAAGACACTCTTTGAGATGTGATTAACGTGGTCGATGATTTCGTCTTAAAGCGAATGATCGTTAAAGTGATATATCTCAAGTGATTGTGCTCAGCGTAATCGCATTTTTATTACCTTTTGATACATACATGGGTACATGCGGACTTTACCATACTTTTTGAATTTTGTTGTTAACCAAAAGAATTGTCCAAATATTTAGACAGTGTAGTGCATTAGTTTCAGTGGTATTAAAGTGATATTAACTTTGAACTTCGTGCTAGTGTCAGCAGAGTCCAGAACAAAATATGTTGATGGGATTACAAAACCACAGATTTGATTGATTACCCTTCATGGATTGGATTAATACTACGAAAATGGACTAGTGAGCGTAAGCGTGTTAGTTCTAGCTTTCTAGCTATTAAGGTAACATCATTACGAATCCTTTGTATTACCCTCTAGACTTTACATTTTTAAAACCTTAGACTTCTTAGTCTTCATCTAACCTGTAATTTAGCAAGAAAATACTTCAAGGTCATGTTGAACTTCCTGTGTTAGTTATGCCAACAGGCAGTAATAGCCGGGGTTAGGCCACTAAATAGGGTTGCGTGCCAATAGGCGTACCACAATATCATGCACAAGTCCAGCACTGCACGTACTTCCATTCATAGATTCACTCGAGTGACCTGGGCAGATAGTTGTAACTAGTTACCCAGTGGCCAGCATTCTGGACACCATTTAACTGCGTCACATACCATAAATACTGTGCTGTCTAATTGTATGTAATTTTTTACTATTTTTTTTTTCATTCTCCCTGCTAAATAATTGTACTCCTCTCGCCGTTTCTGATCTATTGCCGCAAAAAAAATTTGCTTTGACGCTTATTGTCGGCGTTTTTTTTTCAGCTTCCCTACGTATACCGAAAACCAAAAGTGCTCAAGAAGACTTTTTCACTTGATTTGCCACAATTCTTGCTTGGCGTTCCAGCAAACTTGAAATGGCATTGAAACGATTTTTTCGTTGATTGAAGTTGGCGCAGATAGATTTATCTTAAATTAGTGCTATTCTTCGATACCGCCAGTTTTTGCTCGATTTTACTTGTTACTATCAATTACCGTGGTATTAGGAAAAAGTCTTAACTTGTTTGCTGGTGCGTTTCAAGGTTTTCTGTAAGATCCTGAATTATTCTCGACTACATAAACACGTGCGGTTCAGCTACTCGTTATTAATTGCTTTGGGTTGAGTTAATAATTACTTTAAGTATAAAGAGTACGTCGACCGTTTCTAATATTTTCCGAAATTTAATAATTCTCATTAATGAACAAATCGTAACAGTACTCTGCGAAGTTGCCATTTGTGATTATTACATCATCCAAAAGATGTGATTATATATTATTTTGGTGTGCTAAATTCGAAATGAAAATTCGAATCAGTTGGCAAAATCACCAGATATTTTCCGATTCTTCTAACATAAAATGAGCACTTAAATTACGTTAATTTTCAATATTAAGCTTAATTACAGCCATTTCATATTCGACAAAAAAAATCGCCTGATCCGAAATTTCCTAAAAGAATGTGATTAATTGAATTATTAAATTAATCAATGCTTTTCAAGGAGAATATTTTTCGGCTTTTCATTTATATAGGATTACTATTTATATAATATAGTTAGAAAAGTTAAACTCGATGTATATCAACAACAACGGTCGAGGAAATAAATTCGAACCAAAAATTTGACCATTAATTATGTAAATTGTTGTTTAAAATTATTATGCCAAAAGGAAAAAAACTGACAATTTTAAAATCTGTAGTTAAAAAATACAGCACAAAATATTTAAATCTTAAGAACTGAACTTGAAAAACCGAAATAGTAAAATTAGAAAAAAGCATATTTCATCATGCCAATCCTGCTTTGCGAGTAATCAAAAACTTCCAAGAGCGACACACTAGAACAATCTCCAAAAATTTATTATATGATGTGTTTCTTCTAAATTTCCAAAAGCGGCATAAGAACCTTTATAAAATACAAAACATTCTACCCCAATTTATTTCAAAAATTATGGATTTAACTTATTTTCCGAAAATTATACCAAATTGTCTTTTATGAATAGTAAAAAAAAATTTAAGAGCCGCGCACTTTTGCATAAGACTACTACTTTGCATGAACGCCTATTTCGTGATTTCCATAAAACATGGCTGACCCTAACCCTAAAATTTAATTAGTGTGCCAAATGTTTCCTTTTGGCGATTACGAGCACTATACAGCAAAATTGTTTCTTATAATTTTTAAAAAATAGCGGGGATAAGTTTCTGAATATATGTTCAATTAAACTACTTTGTATTTCTTTATTTTTATCTTGAGTCAAGCTCCTTCAATGTAATTGAATGCTTTAGAGGAACACATTTCTTGATAAAAACAATCACAACAATTAAAATGACTGTGTAAATTGTATGCCCATAAAGTTAGTGATATGACAGTCGCCCAAGGTATGAAATGCAAAAATTAAGGAGCTGGTAGAGTTAAATTGCATGGTGGCGTCTCCCCCCCCCCCCCGCAGCTATAAGGGTTTCAAAAGAACCAGTCTTACATTTTAACGTATATACGTATAACGTTTTAGTGCAAGAGAAGTTATAATATCTCAGTTGGCAGGTACACGATGGTACTAAAAACTGTAACGTTTTTTTACTACTAATAGTTTTAAATAATTGATTTTCAAACTTAAATTTTCGAAAAAAAATCATTTTTTTCGTTTCAAAGGGAAATATCTTGAAACATTGCCCTATTTACTTATTTTTGGCTTTAAAATAGTGCCTAATCTGTTCTCCTTCAATGGAAACTTAAAGCGCACAAAAATCTTTTGATATTCTCAAGTTATATCACCAAACAACTCATAACTGCCCTCCTAAGAAAAAGTTCTACCTGCCTCCTAAATTGTTTTATGGTAATAGCCCTAATTTGAATGGATTAGTAGATCTGGTAGTAAAACGCTGTCATACGCTGTAGGTCATAAAATAACTGTTTTGTAAACATTCGCACGGCTTGGAATGGACGTTCTACGAATATTTCAAAGTAAGAAGTCGTGTTGATAGTTAATAATGGTGCAATTTACTAGTGAAGAATACGTGGACATAAGTTTCTGTTACGGATTTAGCAAACGAAATTCCCTCAAAGCAGAGTGTGAATAACACCGGCGCTTCACAGAAAGAAGACAACCGTCGAGAGGTGTTTTTCAGAGGGAGTTTCAAAGGCTTCGAGAAACTAGAAGACCTCATACACTTTCGACACAAGCTAATTTCGTCAGTAATGGAGGAGACAGTTCTCAGGGCAGGCAGAACTGGTCCTACTAGAACTACAAGACGCATAGGTTATAGCGTAGGTGTTAGTGAATCGAAGTTATGGAGAGTATTACGAAGATGACTCCATCCTCTCCATGTGACATCCGTACAGGAATTTCAGCCGCAGCCGTACGGAATTCTGTTATTGCATACTTGAAGACGACTTTGATGACTGGACATTCTTGGATAAGATTCTGTGGGCGGATGAATCCCAATGTACTAAATGTGGCATAGTGAATCATAGTGATCACTTTTGGAACCCAGAAAACCCATGAATTGCTCAACAGACCTCGTCCCAAAATAGATTCTGCGTAAACTTGTAGACAGAAATTATAGGGAATCGACTTACTGGTCCATATATTTTATCAGATAGGTTAAACAGCGACAACTATTTAAACTTCCTGCAAAATAATCTAATCGGCTTAATGGAGGATATACCCTTGGAAATACGAAGAAGTATAGTATGTTATATCAACATGAAGCCGGAAATAAAATTATAGAAAATTTACATGAAATGACCATGCGAAAAAGAGCTCTTCTGTGTATTCGAAGTAGCGGATGACATTTTGCAAATATGTTAAATTATTAATTTTACTTCTTTTTTTCAGCACTATTACCAACCTAGTCCTTTTCAGGACTCCCAAATTTCAACAATAAGAGTAAAAAGATCAACAATTTAGGAGGCAGGTTGAATTTTTGCTTAAAATGGCAGGTATTAGCTGGACGTTTGCTCATGTAACTTGAAAACGGTAACAGGTTTTTGTTCGCTTTAACTTTCCTTTGAAAGAAAACACATTAGACACCACACGAGATATTTTCCTTTGAAATGAAAAAAACTGATTTTTTTCCGAAAATTTTAGTTTGAAAATAAATTTTTTTAAACTATCAGCAGTAAAAAAAAATAAATTACACAGTCTTTAGCACCATTGTGTTACCTTTTGCATACGCGCTGTGAAACACCGTGTACAAATTCATAGCCATATATACAAAAAAATGTGTATCCCAACTTGTTTTCAAAAAATTTATTAATTAATGTGTCAAAGCATTTCTCTCAGTGAAAATAAATTAAAAATCCTGCTCTGCTTGTCACTTTTCATAGTATCTCGGATGTGCGTGTCGATAATCTCGAATGCGAATATAGCTTTAATTTTAGAATGGCCGATTTTGAGGCTCTGAATGAATATCTTATGAATTTTGACTTCCTTACTTGTCTGTCTAGTGACGATATCGACAGGAACGTATCTGGTTTCTACGAAGTTTTGTACGAAGCGTTCGTGAGGTTTGTTCCCTATGTCCGGGTTAGATGTAGAGAGTCCGCTCCCCCCTGGTTTAATAGGGAATTAAAAACTCTTAGGAATAGGAAAAATAGACTCTGGAAAAGGTACCTGCGTATGGGCAGTGCTGACTCTAGGCGTGAATTTATTCTCTGCCATGAACACTTCATTAGTCTTTCTCGTTCCCTATATGAAGAATACCTTCAGAACCTGAGAGGTAACTTATTCTCTGACCCCCGTGCATTTTTTGATTATGTCAATATGAGGAGAAGGGTTGATAACTATCCATCGACTATGGAATTAGGGTTACGTTCCAGCAATGATTCTAAGATTATTTGTAATTTATTTGCTGAATATTTTAGGGGCGCATTTGAATCATCCGATTTTTGTCCAGATAATAGCAACTTTTCGCACATTAGGAATAGATATGCACCCTCCATACCTCTTCCATCTATCACGGTGGAGATCTTGTCCAAACATATTGTAAATCTTCCGGGTGACTTTTCGTATGGTCCTGACGGGGTTCCTGCTGTTGTCTTAAAGAAGTGTTCTTCAGCGTTGTTTCATCCCTTACTTTTACTTTTCCGGCAATCTTTCTCGGTGGGCCGTTTCCCGGCACTCTGGAAGACATCATTTTTAGTCCCTGTTTTTAAGAGTGGAAATAGGAGAGAGATTGCTAACTACAGACCAATTGCTAAATTGTCTTGCATTCCAAAACTCTTCGAACAGATAATCCAATCTCAGTTATCCATGGAGTGTAGGAGTTTAATTTCTAGCCGGCAGCACGGCTTCCTTCAGGGAAGGTCCACGGTATCCAACTTGTTGGAGTTTGTTTCTGGCAGTGTGGGTGGATTTCTGGATGGCTGCCAAACGGATTGCATTTATACTGATTTCAGTAAGGCATTTGATAAGCTGTCTCACTCTGTTATCGTTTTCAAATTGGCCAGGATGGGTTTCCCGCCCCCACTCATTGCATGGATTAAGTCGTATTTATCTAATAGGACTTATAGTGTGCGTTTTCGGGGCGTGCTCTCCGATGCTTTTGTAGCTCCTTCAGGCGTTCCCCAGGGTAGTCATCTTGGTCCTTTGCTATTCATCTTATCTATTGATGATATTACTTATTTGCTTCAAAGAAGTAAAATTCTTATTTATGCGGACGATATAAAGATTTTTCTCCCAATTAAATCTTTTGGCGATTGCGAGATCTTGCAGTCGGATCTACACATATTTTATAGATGGTGTGGCAATAATAATCTTAAATTAAACATTGAGAAATGTCAGGTTATGACCTTCTCGAGGTCCCGCAACTACTGTACTTTTGAGTACAAGTTTGATGGTACTTGTATTCAACGGGTGGAAGGGGTGAAGGACTTGGGCGTGTACCTTGATAGACAACTTAACTTCATCCCCCACATTAATAATATCGCTTCCAGGGCCAATTCTATGCTGGGATTTATCCTTCGTTGGTCCAGGGAGTTTCCTGGCCCTCACATAAGACTCCATCTGTATTCATCCCTCGTTAGACCATTGCTCGAGTATGCTAGTCCGGTTTGGTCTCCATTTTACAGATCTCACATTAAACGTATTGAATCCGTTCAGCGTAGATTTGTGAGAGCGGCTCTTCGTGCTTTGCCCTGGAGTGACCCTCTTATTCTACCTCCATATGAAGAACGATTAGAACTGCTACAACTTACTACTCTCGAGAAGCGCCGTTGGGTTGCTGATATAATTTTTCTACACCAGCTTCTTCAGGGGAAGATTGACAGTGAGGAACTTTCGTCCAAAATTATACCTAGAGAACTGTCCTATTCCCTTCGAAACCGTTCTAACTTGCGGATAGCTTATTCGCGCACTAGCTACGGTATGTTTGAGCCGATTAACCGCATGCGTAGGTTTGCTAATGATGTTGGTGATGTTTTCAGTACTAATGTGGACAAGGTTACATTAAAGAGTAGCCTCTACAACTTGTAGCCATCCTGTTGCACTCACTCGTTTTTGTACGGCTTTTTTGATTTTGTTTTTTTGTATTGGTTTGTGTAAGTGTTGCATTGGCTTGGCTCAAGGATCTCTATGCCTGTTTCACTCCTAATTTTGTGCTTCTCGGTACTAATATTAGTTTTTGCATGCTGGTGTGGGAGCCTCATTCACCTCAATAATTTGTTATATTCGGGTGGATAGGTTAATTTTCCGGGCTTCTGCCCGTGAAGTGCGCCTTCTGGGTTAGAAGGGTTAATTCTAGGTTTAAAATTCTACCACAATTTAATTATAGTAGGGAGGTGAAACCAAGGTGAAACGGTGATTTTTTTTAATTATTTTCTTTATTACCCCCCAAAATCTACCTATGCGAGAAATTTTCGATGTGCGTCATAGATATAGGCTGGGTTTCTCCCAAGTTATCTATATCTTTTCCTACTTTGCCATCCAGCCGTCCGCTGCATCTAACCGTATTTTATCACAAAGTAAGGAGCAGCATCTTCGAGAGATTAAGATATATATCTCTGACAAGCTCTAAGTTCTTATTATCGGGATGATCTTCTTAATTCGAAAGCTGACATTCAGAGACGGAAGTACCAAGTATCAAACGTAAGTTTAAGACAACGAGTAAAAGTAATCAAAAACGACCGCTGACGTACCTCAAAATAAACCAAATACCGGTAGGGCAACTCCTGTTCGAAAGTAAATTGTGCAATAAATTTAATTGTTGCCTAAATTTGCGGCCAACCATAATATGCGACTGCTTGCGGTAGTAAACTTATAAGGGATGTGTCACAATGTACCGGTCCGTGGATAATTCTCATGCAGTGCAGTTAATCCGTCTAATGGCTGATGCATCCATGGATAACCGGCGTTTTACTATTTTTAAAAGAAACCGAAACCAGTCAAACGAATATGATGCTTGCAGGTTAATATTGGTGAAGTTTTTCGGTAAAAAATTTCAAAACAACTACTAAATATATAGTCGGTGCCGGTCGGATTTTGATCAAGTCGAATTTCATTCTCAAAATCTCGGTCTTTATAATATGACGTTTTGCACATAACTTGTGTTTGAGCAGCAATTCCTTCGCTTACGCTATTTTTTTTTCACCAATTGATGTTGATGAGCGTTCAGACTCTTTTAACGACTTGTGCCACAAATAAACTGAACTTTTGATTGACACTCATCTGGAAAAGCTTTTGCAACATTTGCCAGCGTAGATTATATAGTGAGCAAATAATTTCTTATTGCGCTCAAATAATGATTAAACAGAAGCAATATGAAGATGATAGTTGCAGTATCGTATAACAGATGGAAGATCATTAATAAATATTGAAAATAAAAGAGAATAGATCCCTGCGGTACCGCGCAAGATAGAAAGATAGTCGGATAGTCTTGTCGTAACAAATAATATTTTATTTACGTCCTCTCAAATATGACTATGTTAAATCGCATGCGGCATTACAAAAGTTAAATATCGAACCAAATTTCCAAAACAAGATCCTGTGATCAATTTTGGTAAAGGCCTTTGAGAAGTCAAACATAACCATCATTGTAAATTCATCATTGTCACAGGAAATTCTTATGTCGTCAGTAGTTTTGAGCAAGGCCGCGGTACAGCTGTACTTAGTTCGGAGACCTGATTGAAAATCTGTCAAAAGATTGCCGGTTACAATCTTCGTAGTAAGTACTTTTTTAAAGGGCTTTAGAAGAAACGCTAGGATAGATATCCGACGATATTCCACAGAATTTGTAGACTTCTTAGGGGAGGCACAATTTTTGTAATCTTCCATATCGTTGGAAATGTTGTTCTAACTATATTATTGTTAAGTAGGTGTGTGAGACTAGAGAGAATAACTGGAAGTAGTGTTTTTATAAACCTTGGATGCAGGGAATCCAGTTCAATTGCATTCGGTTTTATAGACATAACTACAGAGCAGACATCAATATCAGTAGCTGGAATAAAGGAAAAGACTTCGGATGGGTCACAATCTTCAAACACATTATCATGATTTGTATTCGAATTGACAACAGAAGATCCTTTAGACCTGAAAATTCTATTCAAATAATTTGGATCTTCTTCTATAATCCCACTTCTTGTCTTATCTAAACCAAATACTTACAAGTTATTCCTCAGTTTTTTGGTGGGCAGTCGCGTTATAATATTCGACCTTAGAGTGAATCATTTCCCTATTTACACAGGTCCAAGTCAGATAGAGAATTTCTTACATACCGTAAAAATTTTTAATTTTTGTAAAATAACTAAGAAATTTCTGTTGAGACTTAGGGTGAGGGGCAATTGCACCCATTTCGCGTCCCTCCTCTCTGGATCCGCGCTGCATAGAGTTGTCCCTTAGGCTTTGGCTACATCACAAAAAAATTTAGGTAGATCAGAACAATTTGAGCTTTGCATATTCCATCCAACTCGAATTATAGCTGCTCTTTTTATTGACTCCACTATCAAAGGAATAAATTTACACAATTAGTTTAGCATTAGGTAGCTTATTTATTATTTTTTCACATGTTTTCTTCGGGGTTTCAATCCTTTAAGATCAAGAACGTTAGAGACCTCGTTATTATATCATTATGTATACAAGAAAATTGACTTAGTTTAATACTTGAAGGAATTCCAGTTCCAGTAATTACGTACTTTATTCACATCTTAATTCTGTTTTAATTAGAATTGAGAGGGTTTCGTTTCTTTTCTAAAGAAGAAATTAAAACATCCATAACACGCCGAGAACTAGTGTTAACCAAGTTAAGAGCATCAAGAAAAGTGACACAATAATTATTCAATTTTAAACTGTTGTCAATGAAGCGTTTTGAGGAATTGACAGCTTATGTTTAATTACAAGCCATCAGTATTTTGCAAAGACATTAAATTAGTCGCTATCAATCACATGCAACGCAAGAGAAGTTCACGTTTGATCTTCGAACTCGGCTTGGTCAGGCATTTCATCGTTTGTTTTGCGCGGTACATTTATAAGAAAGCATTGCCAGACGAGATGGTTATGTTCAATTGTTTGACTAATACTCAGTATTATTAATTCTTAACTTCACATGTTTTTTGAAAATACTTATGTGTATTATTCTCAAAGCAAAAATTTCCTCGATTCAAATAAATCTTAATCTTCTTGAGCATACTAGCCCATTCTTTCGCGCAAAGAATCGACCGAAGAACTAAGAAGTGTTTAAAGAAGACTTCTTATTCTGGCGAGAAGGCTTATGTTTGATTAATGACTTTGTTGGAGCAAAACCTTAGCCGAGAAATGTTAAACAAATTCGTCTTTCAGCGTTTTAATATCTTTTTTTGGGAAGCACAATTCTTCGACGATTAGATTACGCGACTTTCAAGCGAAGCTTTAAGTTTTGATTTGTTATTTTTTTTATGATGTACTTTTATACATGTATTCACTTATATTACACGATATCAATATTTACAATAATTATTTAATATATTTTGTTGCATTAATACCTTTTGCAGTTATATAATCTGAGCACAAAAACTTAATTTGACGTCTGTTATTTTCGGCAGAAATTATTGACCTTGGCACACTATCATCCATTGTTAAGAATTGAAATATTATTGGGACAAAAAAATAATTTATAAATAAGTTTGAGATCAGAAACACTTCTCTAGTTCATGAAACCCCCTAAATTAAGTGTGGAAAAGCAGCATGTTATGCCTTGCAGAATTTGTGACATAACAATCTTTACTTGCTACTTTTAGAAGTCCGTAAAAACTGTTCTCAAAAATTAACAATCGTCTCGTTCCAAATTCTTTTAATTTCAAAATATAATCGTTTACAATTAAATTGTTTGCTTCGAATTGGTCTGATAGCTACAAAATTCTCGGAGTGGGGTAAATAGCTTTATAATGCAAAACAACAACTTTTTAAGGATTTTTGTGTCCTTTTCCGATTAAAGATATGGGGGTGCGATTTTTTGCATGTCAAATGGTGTAATATAACCTCTCATCGTTTATATGTCACCTGCACCACCTCTAAAGGGAGCGAAACCTCTAGATATTTTATTTTTCTGTTTCGAATTTCAGGTAGGTAATGTAATTTTTTACAAAGATTAAATGGTATGAGGTCAATTTGTACCTCCGGTAATGTAGAGCCAATCCTCCAAAGGGGCGAAAATGGAAAGAAAAATATGTTACTCTTCACCTCCTTGAACGGTTGTTTCGACCCTTTGGAAGGTGAAAATCGCCCTCAAACCATTTAATCTTTGGTGAAAATTACTTTCTCTGTCTGAAACTCAAAAGATAAATTGCGGCTTTTCGTCCCGTTAAGGGGTTTGCAACGCTTTAGAAGTGTTACTGAAGGGGGGTATCTGAACGATGGTGAGGTTATATTGCATCATCTACGGCTTAATTCTGTATTACAATATTGTGAGGGTTTCGTTTCACAGTGAATAAATTTTACGATATTATATAGATCTATCAATTTTAAGTTGACTTGCATACAGAAATTTATAGAAGAGGATGCTAATGAAAACATCAACTCGATTTCAGAAAAATGTAATAGAGAATACGAAACCATTTTAGTTTCGAATTACACTTTCGAATGGTATAATTTCAGTAGAGAATAACTGTCTTGAAATATAAAGGCTTATCTGCCTTTGAATTTTAAGGGTATTTCTCCCATAGTTAGAGCAATTGCGGTAGAAATGGCGATATGGGAGTGAGGGACCACCGACATTCCGTCAATGCTTTAGAGAGTCAATGCCAAACATTTCATCGCATTTTTAGGGATTGCAAATATATGTTTAGTCCAGCCGAGATTGTTGAATTTCTCAATAACCAAGATGTTTAGAGAGGGCGACTTGGGTATATTCACTCAATCGAATAAAATAGGTTGAGGGTGGTCTGAATTTTTTTATGTGACTTTAAACAGCATTGCTCCACGTGAGGATCGTAGAAATATCGTTGCTTAATGATCCAGACATTCGTTTTCTCGGTTGATTTCCCAGAATTTATTACAGAATTGAAAAAGTACTTGAAATCAAAGGTGCTGTCGTCGGTGAAACTATAAATAAAGCTCTTTTTTTAGCGGGATAGGTGAAAATGTTCCAAAAGACACCGGACAGCTCATGCCCTCCGGTATTGTGAGATTTTTACTCACTAAAAACACCTCTCTGGGGATTAGTCGAAATAGACCACATAGAATCGGGACCCTTTTCGTCCTCTCCCAGTCTCCCTTCCTGGGGAAACTACGTATCTAGTTATTCCACTGTCGCCACTAACCTCGGTTTCCTGGGTCACTGCTAGAATTCTAGCCTACCTGCAGGAATCCATGCTGTCCCACCGTATCCAGTGTTCCTTCTTGGTCCATGCGTTAATCACAACCATCACATTTCTTTGTCCACGGCATTGAAGGGTTCCAGGCCATAAAGCTTTAGTCGAGAGCCAGGACAGGCAACTCGTTAGAGTCTACTATCTCTGCACCGCCGCACCTGAGGAATTGCTTGTTATTATTTTGCCAGCGGCACCTTCTTCCAGGACTGCTACAACACTTTCAGTCGGCGCAAGCCAACCTCCATAGCCGCTGCAGAACCTTCAAAATTTTCCCAAAGCTGCTTCTGTTGTGTTGTGGATACCGTGGGTATGGCCAACTCGTTAGGGTCTACCATACCCTCCTCCTCCACTCCTACAGAAGTGCCTGAGGAGACGCCATTCGAGACCCAATTACCCCTAAGTCCTGCAGATTGGGGGACCCCACTGCATACTCTCTTGGCATACCCTACTACAACCTTGGAGTTAAGGGGATTTTTCAAGAGGTTATCTCCTCCCGCATTAGTTACTTGATTACGTTCCAGGATGCATTGCCCGCTTGGAGGTGTATCAACCACTTGAGAATGTTCAGATGAGGATCGCCGTATCCTAGAAGGCTTCAACTCTTCCGTCCATTCTCCAGCAACCGATAAAAGCTCATTAATAAGAAAGTGAAATAAGGTTACTGAAAGAACTGAACCCTCAAGTACACCGGCCTTCATTTCAAAGAGATCAATCAGATGTAACTTCGTCTATTATTACCTGGCAATATTGTCCTGGCGAAAAATTCTCTATACATTTTAAGAGGTGAAGGTGCGGAGCAAGTACTTTCTATCAAAATCTAATCTAATCTAATATCAAGAGCTACGATTTCCGAATTCACTTTAGATAAACGAAAGTAAGTGCAATTGGTCTGTAGTGAGTCGCACGTGTTTCCTTTTTCTTATTAGGTGAAGAAGTTTGCGCAAAGGTTTAGCCATAGCAGAGCCGCAGCAATTTAAAACCACGGGCGAGTCACCATTAGATCCAGTAGATTTGGAAACGAGGACTTTAGAGAGTACCTTAAAAACTTTCCGAATGCAAAATTGTAGCGGCTTTTGATGGGGGGGCCGGCCGTCATGAATTGCGTACAATTCATTTTCTAGGGCAGATATGTTAAAAAGGTTTACATAGGGTTATTCTAGAGGCTTAAAAAATTTAAAAAATGCAAAAAGAAAACATTCGATGTTTTGAATCCAACACACTAGAAATCTCTAGTGATTTTACTAGATTTTACATACAGATGCATTTTTTTGAAAGCTTATAGTTTGTTTCATCACTGTTAAAGTATTCTTCAGATATTTTTTTGTAAGCTGCACATTTCAAAACAAAATGAAACTTTTTAACCAATTCTTCAATTGCCCAAAATATATGAATCACTTAAAAATTACCTTTTATAATCGACTAAAATCATTTTTTACTGAGCATTTCTCTGAATGAAGTTGTAAAAGTTCTTCATTTGCATTTGAAAATTAGATAACCTCATTTGTCAATACTTTTTAGAAATTAAATTTAAAAAATGAATTTTTAAACGTTTTATTTTACCTTTATCTTTTAGCCAAGAGTACCTCTAAGCCGAGGTGTATCAATGGAGCAACGTCTCCAGGATATTGCGAATTTATTTAATCCAATTCCTGGAATGGGTGTCGGTATGGGTGTTGGCGACATGTCTCCATATCCGCATTATCCAACACATTATCCTTATCAGGTAAATATTGCAATCTAAGCTAACAAGTGAAAGTAGATATTATTATTTCGTGAAATTTTAGAGCGCGCCAGGAATACCACAACATGGTCAATTCCCCCATCCACCTCATCCGGTATTACATAATGCATCTCTAGCCGATTTAGGTGCAAGTCAACCTCACTATGGTCACAATTTGGGTTCCGCGGTTACATCTAGTATGCATCTAACAAATTCAAGTCATGAAACTGATTCCGGAGCGACTGGTTATAAAATGGAGCACGAGATGATGTACTATTCGGTAAATTTATTAGAAAATATTGCTTATTTGAATCTAATTGAATATTTTTTTTATTTTAGAACGCATCATCAGAAATAAATCATACGACAGATGGATTTATAAATTCTTTCCTTAATGATGAAGACCTTCAGTTGATGGATATGGGTGTTAATGAAAGTAAGTATTCTCTTTTAATACCGTTTCCATTTTCAAAAATATGTTTTTAAAGTCGGGGATTTATTTGGCTTAATTGATGCAAAACATATCCTTGTAGTGTTATTACTCTTTATCGCATACTAAGTAATAGGATTTTAAAAAAGCAATGGTTGCTTCAGAAACAAAATTTGTAACTGAAAAATAATCGAGTAATTTTCTTGAGACGGAGTTGGCTCAATGGATGAGTGGGACGATCATCCCGCAATGAATGCAGGTTTGAACCTCGCCCTGGCTATTAGTTTTTCATTTTCAATTGCAATAAATAAAAAATCCAATCCGTCTCTGGGCTGCTGTTTAGCTTACAACAATGCAAAAAACAAGAGATTCAATTATCCCCGTACCCGGGCCGTAGCCATGCTAATGCAGCATAGGGCTGTCCCCTAGGCTTTGGATACATCATAAAAAAAATTCTCTAAATTACACAGGCCGACAAAATTCGAACAAATTTCAGAACCAGAAACCAGAGTATACTTTTCCGAAGGTTTTCGGTGCGCTGAACAAGAATCTGGCCTCAGAATTGCTCCATCACGTCAGGTTTTCGAGACATCCAAAGCTAAATGTGCGAAAATCGTGGTTTTTGCCTATATTTGAGGTTATGTAGCATAACGATTTTAACTTTTCCTTTCTTTAGAATCACTTTAAATATTCTGGTCTTTATGCCATTAATAAGATTTTGAATTAAATTGAAATCAATGGCATTCCGCTCCTCCACCATTGTTATTAAGTGGCTCTCAACGGAATCGAATTGACGATTTTCCTGTAGACTCGGTGAACTAAGATTTCACAGAGATTCACTATAGGATAGAGGTCAGGAGAGCATGCTGACCACTCCAAAACCTCATTCGAATTTGACGCAATGAATTTGGATTTTGTTGGATTAAAGGGACAAAACTCATAGTTCTTGTCTTTTATTTTAGATGAAGTGAACTGCAACTACAAGCAGCCATATAGAGAAAACGCCTAAAATACAGCGGTTCTTTTCTAAGATCATGCCAGTAACCTGGAAAGGTCCTTATTAATTCCATTTATTTTTATCGGAGAACCTTATTTTTTCACTATAAAATTGTTCTTAGTTTAGTTTTGATTCAGTAGTTACAGTTTGCCAGTTTCTAGAAATAGATATTCCAGCTAAACCATAAAACCATCTTGTACATTCTTGCGTAACATCCAGATTTCTCTACGCTTATTAATTTTTTCTTTTTCTTCCAGGACGTTTTACTTAGCTATAATGATCAGCATTTTTCAAAATAAATTTACACAACTCTTGACTTCGGCTTATTTTTTGTACAATTTCGCAGTCACCAAAATTTTTCCCTAAAAGCAAGAATTTTTCGTTTTTCGAAATCCGTAAGACTTTTGCTATGTGGCATTTTTACAACAACGAAAAATTAACTATGCTTGACTACTCACTAATAACGCTTTTCTCGTAATGAGATTAACTTTAAATGTGTTTTTTAGCAAGTGGCGTTATAATTATGAAACAGCCAAAACTGTCACAGAAAATTAATTGGCGTGTTGTTTACCCTTAGAATAAATAGTTTCCCTGAAATCGTAAATTTTTTGATAGCGTTATATAATAATATGAAACGCACCTAATAGGAATAACGTGGTGGATTTTGCTTTATATTAGCACCAGTTCACACACGGTGGTTCGGAATCTGCCCAGAAAAAATGACTTAGGTCTATTTGCTGCAATATGTAATTTCTTTCTTTTTTCTTTTATTGCGTCAAAGAGCTTGCTAATCATACAGAATCTTTTGGCAGTCATTCAGGATTTTTTGAATTTGAGTAGAGCGTTTTACTTTTTTTATTTCGCTGACAAATTTTATGAATAATCTTTTTAAGGTGCCCTTTCAGTTTAAATTGCATTTGTCCTAAGTTTTTTTCTATGTATGTATTTAAGTTCTCCGGATTTTCATAAAACAGAGGAACACTCAAAATATATAAATTTGAAATTAGAGAATAGAAATGTCTCTCGAAAGTAGTGTTGAAATTTCAGTGCCTTTTCATATCAGAAAGTTAAAATTATTGAGTGCATACTGTATCTCTTTCCCAATTAGCTGGTTAAATTAAATTAACAGATTTGAAACTTTCATGCCAATATTGCAAGAATAGAAGCTTACACTATATATACGTCTATCCATTACAGGCCAATTTATTATGGTATATATAATACAAAATCTAGACTTTCAAAACAAATCGATTCAAAATAGCTGGAATTTTCAATTCGGTTATATTCAAAATTTAATTTAAGCTGTAAGAAGTGTGCGAGTGTATATTTTTCAGTCAAATGTAATTTGTGTGTGCAAAAGAAAAAAACGTTCATAAACCATTTAAAGGTAAGAAAACTTGAAAGTGGAAAAATGTGTTTATTTATTTTACCATAATAATCTACTAAGACTACGCGAGATACCAGGATTCGGGTACATGGTTCAGCCTTAAATAATCTTTGAAAATCATCGTCAACCAATGGGTTACCAGCTCATGTACCCTATGCAAAATGACTTGCATTTTACCGTCTTGTCCCGGTGACTTTTCGGATCAAAGGAGTTGATTGCCCATCTAACCTGTCCTGGATTTTATTGTAGAGCGTATCTTCAGTTTAAAATAATGTTTCCCCATGGAGAAGTCATTGCATTTTTACAGGCAGGGAACTAAGTGTCCAACAGGACCTGAAGCGTTTCCTCGCTGTTCTTTGTCCAGATATGAGATGAGTTTTTGGAGTTTTTTATAAAATTTTAGAACAATTCACCTGACATACATTTTTCTTTTATATTTACTATAGCTTTGTTTAAAATTTAATTTCTTAAATGTCTAATCCCTAGGTGTATGTAGCCTCGACTTAATACGAAATTAACAATATTAAGAATGCAACAAAAATAATTTAAATATTACTTTTTAGTAGAGTATCCAAAATTTATTGTAACATTTAAGGTTACATTGATGATGCAGATAAACTTTTCTCACACTCTCTTTCTGGTCTCTGTAAACTTTTGTGAGGCGTAATACGAAAGAAAACTTCACTACCTATATTACTATGGAAACTCCAATACCCACGGATTTGGACCTGAGCGCATTTGATTTTATCAAGTTATCCTTTACTTCTTAACGACATTAACTTACAAAAGATAAATTTTTGTTTAAAATGACTCTTGTAGTTTTCGTTTACTCGATGAATCCTTCTTTTGTTTTAAGTTTGACCCATTTTCACACAACTTTGCTATTACTTCTCCTTTATATATTCAACCGTAATAGTTGCCATTAGTTGCTAAAACAAACAAAAAATAAATAAATAGAGAGTATCTACTGAATTTGACTGTTCAACTTATTCTGCAGAGTTCACTATCGTTAATTTTGCTTCTTTCTTACAAGAAAATATTTTTACAGCTTTGACCAGTGCTTTCACTAAGCGTAATAACCGATATCTGATTTAGATAAATTTGGATAGATTAAATTTTGTAGACAGAAATCTATTTAGTATTTAAGTTATTTATTAGGTATGTATTTATTACATAATACATAAGTAATGTTAAAAATTAAATTGTTAAATTAAGATAACCCATTAAAGATCATAAAATGAATTTAATGTATAAAAAACTGCTAATTAGAAAAATATTGTTTTTTTACAATTAATTATAGTTCTTTATTCAAACAGAAAAATATAATTTTTGTATGCGTCTTATGTATGTCGTCTTATGTCTGTATGTTTTCGAAAGATCATATGTGGTTTAGTAGGGAAACGAATATCAGCAATTTTTTCAGTATAAAGGGAATTATACTGATTGTCTTTCAATATAAATCGAAATATTTAAGTTAATAACAATTGTAAATGTAGTTAATTAATTTATATCTCAATGTTTACTCTGAAACAATTAAATGAGACCACAAAATTATTCCGCATCACTTTTCGTACAAATTTGTCCACTATTCAACTATTAATTTCTTATACCCTAATATATATTGTTATTTTCTGAATAACTGTTTAGTATTTTCTAAATAATGCACTTGTTGCTTTTTTTCGGTTATTTCATCATTAGTCCAAACAGGAATATTGCGAATACAGAATTTTTGACATCCGCGGATGCGGATATATCAAAGCTCAACATCCGCTGATTCAGATGCAAATGTCAATTTGTTTTTTACTTGACACTTAATTTAGACACTTAAAAAAAAGAAAATGAAAGAATTTTTTAATATTCTTTATTTTATAATCAATCTTTAGTAATTAAATCGAAGAATAGGTAAGTTATATTTAATAAAATGTAAAAAGGCGGCAATTTTCGGGGTCCAGTCTGTTTCACTTTGTTTCGTAAATTAATACAGCCCCACTAAATAGTTGTTCACTCGGAGCAGTAGATGGTGGAGCGGGGAAATATCTGCGTGCTACAGCAGATAACATTTTAAATTCACCGCTATTGACACTCCACCAGTTAAGCAGACTTTCTGATACATTTATCCTTTTCTTGTTTCGATATGTTAGTAATTCCTTCTGAGGATAGCATCGGTGCTCATATTTTCAGATGTTTCCTCTTGATCTTCATCTTCACTCCAAGAATCAAGCATCCTGGCTAGATCACTTTTTAAGCATGGCTTACTAGCGGTGTCGGTAGTCCCTGGTTGTTTCGCGAGTTTTTCCAAGGAGTCGTTCAATCTTATCCTCTTAACTTTTTCGAAAGTCGGAGAAAGTGTATCGTTATCAGTGGCACTATTAATTGTTTTCAATATTTCCTCTTTAATCTTTTCTTCGGTCATTTATGTTTGTAGCGAGGATCTAAGTAGGTAGATATGGTAAATAAATTGTTCTCTTCCAAAGCAGAAAATTTCATAGACAATTCAGAGTCGTGACTGCCAACCGAATTGGATCTGATCGTTCAGTCTCTAAACTTTGATGAACTTCAGCGTTCTGTGAACTTGTCAAACGGTCATCGACTTTCCTTATAAGCATTTGAATTATTGATATCACATGATATGAGGGTCTGAGTACCTACCTACTGCTTAGTTCTCGAGTCGCTTCTTTTAAAGGTTTTAAAAGTTCAACACAGCATGATTTTTCACTGCTTAGGCAAAATTGGGTCCATATAACTGTCATTAATGCACATCCTTAACTTGCAAAACAAACATGTAAAAGGTACTATTTCACCGCGTTACATAATCTTGGAATACGCTTAGATGCGATTGGTTCAGCCTGTCCTGAATTTTTTCGAGTTGTTTTTGTGCAATTGTAGAATGGTTGAAATGAGTCGAAATTTTCTTGCAATTTTGTTTAATATCTTTTATGGTTTCCTGCGACTGTAAACAACTACGAATGGCAAGTTTCATCTTGTGGACTGTACAATCCAAGTCATTTAATTCTGCTAATTTCATAGCTCTTTTCATGTTAGATCCTTCGTTACGAATAATACAATGCACTTGTTCTTTTGAAATATTCCCTTCAGTAAGCATAATGTAAAATTTTTCGGAAATATTATCACCCGAATGACGATCATCAAAAAACTCTCATATTTCAATATAATCGTTTGTCGATTTTTTTCGAATTCGGATTGCTGGTATGCCACTTTTTTTCTGTTTGGCATACTTCCTCTAAAGAAAGCTGTTTTTTTGCTTCTTGCAGCGGAGTGACTAATAATTTATCTGAAAAATAAATCATATTTATTTTTTATGAAAAATAAAAATTACATATAATTTAAATACGTAAATAATTTATTTTACTAAAATATTGTATTTTTTTAACATGTTGTATATGAATGGCCTTTTTTAACACGCTGTCTGTGAATAGATATTTTTTAATCACCGCTTGAACTTAAACTCAACAGACTTTCTTTAACTTCAAACATAAAGTTAACAATATTTCGTTTGTCATTTTCAAATAAGCATATATATATATATTTTTCGTTAAACTTTTTTTATTTCCCATCGTGTTAGAAGATTAAGTACAATACGAATATAGCAAACTTTCTTGAATCATAAATATAAATATTACGAAAATTCAGAACACAAAAATCAGGATGTTCCCCGAATGCGGAAGTGGATCTGAATATATACAACATGCCTGATCCAAAGCATAGCTTTATAACCGTTTGAATGTCTTGTGATATTATATATAGCGTTTTTATCCTGTCCCTTCCAGTAGAATAAAAGAATTCTTTGCCAAATGTATCGTCTACATATTTGTCCATAAAGTATATTTCGAAAATTTTGGAAGCTGCTGCATCTATATGCTAGCGAAGAAATTGTTATCTAAAACAATCATTTTTGCTTTTATATTAACTTCTTTGAACCTGTTTGATACTTCGGTGCAGCGTGGTATAATTTTATTAAGTCTCCTAAAATTTTACAAATATCTGTGACTGTTTCTTTGGGATTTTCTTTAACGACTAATACTTTCTCTGTAAGGCTTAAAGATCATTCTTCGTTTTCTTTCCTGTTCCCTTGAAAAATTACTTCTTTGAATAAAAAAAAACATTGCCGATCTCTTTTAATGTTTAACGTCTATTTTTAAAGTGCTTCAATTTGACCTAAACACGCTATAAAATTTTACAACAAATAAATTTGAGCTAAAAACTTTCTCTTATTGAAACCTATCCTCGGCACATTTCTTGTTAAAATTCGAAATAATTAATTAATTTTTTGAACACAATATGAAGTGTGAATACTGGAATATAAATTTAATAATTACATTAAATTTGAACTTCTTGTATTATTTCATTTGGACTAAAGTGCTTTTTTTACAATATTACATACAGAATGCACATCCATACACAAATAAGTTTTACCACCACTGTATCTAAAAATATAGTTGGACGAAAATTGAAATTTGACAGCGTGTTAAAATAGCAGGATTTGTAGAAACTTAAATTTTAAAAAAGTCTTTCGATTATCCCAATTAAATTAATCATTTTCCGAAACATTCCGTATTCCTGCCAACGACTTCTGCCGGAATTGCCTGGACGACGAAGAAGTTAAAAGCATTGAGCGTTTATTTGTGAATGCCTGGGACTAGCCACCAGCTACCTCAATAACTGCTGCTTGTCCAACTAATCACTGCAGAGTCAGGTCAATCCAGGTGAAGTTCCAACCTAGGTTAATTGTCATCAAGTCAATGCATGAATTCTATCTTAGTGTAGAGGAGCGTATCCAATATCACAGATTTACAAAATACAACGTTAGGATATTAACTTGTTCTCAGGTATTGGTAGACAAAGATACCAAATTGCTATGGATTAGCGGTATTAAAAAAATTATAAAAAGGCTTGTGATCAATAAAAGGAAAATTATTGATAAATATCTTACGAGATTTGCGTATATAGATTATAACTCAATTATTCAGAGGCTAATTTAAACAGTTTACCGTTAACAATGATGGGAGATCCTATATCTTGGACATATCTCTCTTCCTTAAAAAATGCTGATAAAGTAAAGATGGTATATAATGATGTGTAACGGTATTATTTCGTGAGCTCAGGAGACGGGCTGGATCCTTTTAGTCTGTAATCAAGATAGAATACAAAAGGGGCGCCATGTGATATTTCGCTATTGCACGAAACCTGTAAATTAAACGTGCGAAAAAGTGTCACACAGGAAAAGAAAGAAACTATTAAATTGCTAAAACACTTAAGCTATGAAAATTTAATTCGTAATGCTAATTATTGATGTCGACCCAAAATTTCATAAAGCCGCTGAAAGAAATGCTATATGATATCAATTAAAAAGAAAAAGAACTCCCGTCTTTGCATCAATCAGCCACACGGAAAAATGTGTAAATATAACAAAGAAATGGGTACTTAGCTCTTAATTAATTTTGTAGAGTTCCTTCCACATGCTTAAATGCGTACAACTGGAGTCGCGTCTTGTCCAAGTCTCCTTACCTTTCTTCGTTCCCTTGGTTTTTCCTTTGATATTTTAGATTTCACTAGTTTTTGATACTGTTTTGAGTTTTGATTTAAGATAATTCACTTCACTTTTCGCTTTTCACTAGTTTTAAGTAAATCTTACTCAACTTTCACCAATAATTTTATTTCACGTTCACTCTTGATGTTCAGTGTTCTACGGTTTAGCAAGAAAAGAGCATTAGACAGTGTCGTTTTTCTTGACGGTCACTTTCCAATTTAAATTTTGTATTTTGAAATTTAATTGTTAATGTCTTCGGTTACCAAATCGTATCTGCGTTGCTTTATAGATTATTAATTATATATATTCTTAAATTCATTGTTTATTTCATTGCCGTTATGCATTTGCCACATTACATTATGTATATATATGAATTTGTTCTGTTATTACCTTTGGTTGTCTTTAACGACTTCGTTTCTTGTTTTGGGTTTATTTAAAAGAGAGTAGGATCTAATTCGTAGTTTAGTTTAGCGCAATTAATATTACTCTACTTTATTATTTCATGGGAAGTCAGATACGTTTAGTGTTGATGAGTGAGCAAGTATTTGTAAGATTCTTATGGAATACTAATGATCACGATCATGAGCGGAAACCCACACACCACAGATTTAACTAACTTAATATATTTTCAGTGGTATCTTTGGCAAGACATTCGACTCCGGCCAAATTCAGGCCAAAGGTTTCGCCGGAGTCAAATATTCATTGATTTCTTACATCCAGTCGTCTCGAGAAGGTTTCAAGATAATCAAAAGTTGGTTAGATGGTTGACGGGCACAATTACTATGCCACAGATGCAGGTTCAAACCTTGGCTACTTCGTCTCTGAGTTGTCTATTTCCCAGAAATTTAAAAAATATTGCTTCATTCTCCTTACCCTAAATTCCCTTCCGACCATAGCTATACATAACACATGTAATACATCGTAGAGCTGCCGCTGGGCTTTGGTTACTTCACTAAACAAATCGGTAATATAGGCTTTAAATTACTCTTGTGATGAGAGATAAAAGGTCTTTTTTCTGATGAGAGATCCCACATGTGCGCGAACTTACCCATTTTGCGTTCCTTCGTTTTTTTTCTTGGCTAGCAAAATGGCGGAGAAAAGGTTATGGTGACATGTTCCCTGCAGCACAAACTTACCCAGGAAATTTAGCTGGTGCACATTCTTGCACGAGCTAATGCTGCTAAATAAAATTTCATTTCTAACATCTTCTTCTTGTTTTTAATTAATTTGCAAGAAATACTCTTTCGCGTTTTGAACTTTCTCTACCCCTCAAGTAAGTTTTTACACGGAAAGTTTTTGCACGAAAATCGGAAGAAGAGACCTAAAGTGTGGGTTCACAGCCTACTCTAGATACAAGAACGGAAGCTGATATTAACAGCTGAGCATTGGTGGTGTAAACAAACCAAAACGCCACAGTAGACATTAGGAGAAGTTTGGGGAATTGTACTTTCTCGTAGTATTTCTCGCAACATATTTAAAGTCTTAAATTGGATTTTACTTGAGGTTAACCTACAAATGTTCTGAACATGTGAAGACGATAAAAAGTGTTTCTCTTACACAATTTCCATGTGTTTTAAAGGAAAATCTCTCTTGTGCTCTTTTTTTTGAAGTATTGAGTTTAAAATACGTCAATCACATCAGCGTTCTTCTTTGGTTTTGGTTACGATTGTGTGCAGTTTTCTTTGTGGGTGCAAGGATTGGTTAGCTGTGGTACAACAAAATCGAAATAATGACGAAGCGCTTGGTGGTGAAATGGTTGAACTGTCATGTTTTCCGGGCTTGTATCTAGAGTAGGCTGTGGTGCGTTGCTTCTTGAGAACGGGTGTAAGGTTGATGCAAGTGCGCAGTGATGTTGAAAACCTAGAAAACTTTTATCGGAAAAATTAACATTTTTGTTTATTTTATTTAGCAGGAATCGTTATTTTGGTTGAGTTACAATAATGTTGAGCCAACAAACATTTTATTGAGTTAGTAACACATTTTTGAAGTTATTATGTAACGTCCTAAAAAAATGCTGAAACCTATATCGGTACGTAATAACGATTCCATGTAGCTGAGTTTTTCGTTCTTTAATCGAAGTGGACTCGAGATCACAGTTAAATTTAACAATAGTATGCCTTGATTCGAAATTGAATCATGATGAACGAATACTAAATAAATTGTGCTGGGATTATTTAAATCAAAAATAACTGTAAATTTTTAGCAAATAACATTTGTTGAAGATATGAGTATATCTCTTTCTTATGCAATGCCTTCAGTAAATCCAGGACATGTGTGGATTGATCTAGATCATTTCCTGTGAACTTGCTTCAATGAGGAACCAGATTGAATTGCAGAGTAATCAGTTATTATGAGTAGTGACCAATTCAAAGATAAAAAATTTGAAGCCTGCAAAGGGAATAGAAGTAAATAGTCAAAGTATAATGAAAGTAAATAATTTTTGCTATTCTATCATCTAGTTTTCGTTTTCTCGCGACGGCGTCCAGCAGGTGAAGAAAAGTTATCCCTTTGGTGCTGCTGTTGAAGACGAGCCAAAGGAGTTTAACTTTTCTTTATTAGAAACGCCGATCGTGTTAGAAAATTTTATATTTCTCAGGTTGCTCGAGTTTTAAAACAGTTTGTTTTGATTTTTGTTTTTGGAAATTCACTCGGGTCAGTGAATATTTCCGGCATATTTTGTGCATTTTGTATACATGTATATACAGTCAAATCTCTTTTATCCGGAACTGCAATAGCCGGCAACCTCCAATGTCTGGAAAAAATGTTCCCTGAACCTTTTTAAAATTTTTACTCTAATATCTAGAAAAAACTCTAATATCCGGAATTATTTTTCTATACCAAAGTTGAATTTTTCAACTGCAAGTTTTACGCGGTTTTTTGGCTTGAAGCATCATGTTCTGTCGAGTTTTATTTATTTACCGTATTTACTGTCAGCGTTAAATTTTTATCAAAAAAGTATAGCGGGGAGAATCAACGATATATGATTGGAAAAAGAATAAAGAGAGAATTAAAAAAATTTTTATGGAAAAATATGAAAATGGAAAGTCGTAAAACTTTACGACAAGCGGAAAATCCGAAACTGGATGGGATTCTTTATGAATGGTCCCGTCAACGGCGCAGCGAGAGTGTACTAATTTCGGGTCCAATTCTAATAGAGGGAGCGAAGATGTTCCACCAGAAAACGGTTACGGAAAGTCAGTGTAACTATTCCCAAGGCTGGCTTTATAAATTCAAAAATCGCCATGGAATTCACGACCTACAATCTTCGGGAGAAAAGCTTTCCGCTGATTATGAAGCTGCAAAAGAAGGTGGGGGTTTAACGGAGAGCGAAATTTACAACGCCGATGAAACTGGCGTCTTTTGGAAAGTATTGCCAAGGAGAGCGTTAGTATTGAACAATGAGTCTTCTATAAGTGGGGTAAAAGAGGGAATTACTGCTCAAATGCAGCGGGCAATCATGAATGCATACTGCTTGTGATAAGAAAAAGTGCTCATCCAAGGGAATTAAAAATGTTGGTCAATTTCCGTTTATATATAAGGTAAATTATACTTGAATTTTTTATTTAATGAAAATAAATCAATCGTTCGCCATTAAGGCCAACAAGCAGGCGTGTATGACCCAAGAACTCTTCCTTGATTGGTATGACAACCACTTTATTCCCGAGGCAAGAAAACATTGTGATGCTGTTGGATTATCACACGACAGCAATATTCTTCTGCTGCTAGATAATTGTCCTGCCCACCCTGACGAGGAAGTGAGTAAAAGGCAAAATGTTAGCGTTAAATATATGCCCCCAAATTGCACATCTTTAATCCAGCCGATGAATCGGGGAGTAATCAGGAGTTTAAAATAGCACTATCTTCTCGTTCCGGAAAACGACGACGCGCAAGGCAGTGATGCTGAAGTATTAATACAGGTAGCACACGAAGTTGTGCTGTTGACTTATGCAAATGAAATCAAGGAAAATCATCCTACAGCCTTAGAGCTTAATCAGGAAAAGGTATCCGAATAGATAAATAGCGACACTAATGCCCCGACATGATGCTGAAATTGTCGAAATGGTTTTAAATCCACAAGAAAATCGTGAGGAAGAAGACAGCGAAGAAGTTGAAATTGTTGATGACAACCCTACAGAAGCTATTTCGACAGTTGGAAGGCTCATAAATTTCGCCGAAAGCAAAACCTTTATTTCCCAGCAAGAAGTAATGCAATTGTACAGATTGGAAGAAAAATTAGTGAAAGAAAAGCCGCAAATTCGGAAACAATCAGAAACTTCGCTGAACTACTTTCATACATAATTAATTTTATTCTGAATGAAACTAGTTACATATATCATACATACATACATAATGTTTCTGAATAGATATGTATATTGTTTCCCAATTTTTCCTGTAAATGTCCTTATTGTGTTGGAATGAATAAATATGAATGATTATGAGAGGATGCTTTATTTGGTCCCGATCATGCCGGATAAAAGAGGTTTAACTGTATCTAATATAGTACAACTGAACCTTACAATACACCAGTATTTATTTAGTAATTCCAATGTTATTATGTCAAAAAAAAATTCGATCAATTTCAAAAGACTAAAATTAAGACCTAATGATTAAAATTTGGTTTGAAGAGCAGAGTGCCAGACTATATCAAAAGCTTTTAAAATATCCAAAACAAAGACTTCGATGTCACCAACATTTTGGAAACAGTATATCATACATGCCTTTAAAATTGGCTGAAGTATTTCGCTTTACGACTCTTGAAGAATTAATTGGTATAATCAAAACGTATTTTACAGGAGCATGCAAAACTTGTACAGTCAGTACAACTGCACTGGCATTAATTTTGACATTAGTCATTACCTTATCTGAGCTTGTAAACAATGACGTCAATCTTGATATTAGTAAGTGCACAATATGCCAAAAGAAAATGTGCCTAAAAAATCAAGTATGATTTACATTGCAGCCATATAATTAGTATGTAATTAACTTTGTGTACTTTTAATCATCGGATATTCAGTCTATATTTGCCGCATAATTATAATTGCTTCTTTCCCTTAAAGTATTACCTCCGAAATCTTATATGTATATAAACTGTTGAATCAGTAGTATCACCTTCACAAAACGAAAAGTCATGTTTTAATCAACACATTTTCTGTTATCTATTTATACAAAGTTTATGGAAATTACTCTAATCTTCACTAACATTGTTTAGCACGCGCACTTTGATAGTGCATCGAAAGATTGTACCCATACGAATCGAATCTTAAGACTTTCCTAGGTATGCGAGGCGTTGTTTTACTTTTAGCAGCACGTGCAATGCTAATCAAATTTAATTATCTTTGAATCGGACTTGATTCAAAGCTTACTGAACTCGGCTCATTTCAGCAGCAAAAGCACAACAAATTGTTAGTGCCCATCGCGCGTTTTTACGGAGTCTCGGCATAGTAGAAATGTCTCAAACTTAAGCTCTGCGGTTCCATTACATTTGACATAGAGTAGAGTTTTCGCGCAAAGAAGACGTCAAGGAAAAGCGATACAATTAGTTGTATAGTTGTGCTCATGCTAGAATGGATCGCTAGCTGGTTAATGCAGAGCATTATGGCTTGGTATCATACTAAAATACTGGCAAATGTGGCGCACCGACTTCTGCTGGCATACTTCTAAAGCTCAAGCACAGCCAGACTCGTCGGTGTGTTTACTATTTTTAAATGCTTAGTCATGCTGTGATACGTATACTGATCGGTTCGAGGTGCGTCTACTATTAGGAACTGAAAAAAATCACGCTTCCGATTCCATTTTAAAAATTCAAGTGTTAAAATTAAATTTTTGTTTTCGCGTCTCCAGTTCAATTTCGTCGCTTTGAACAAGTTTAGTAGCGCGCCGGGCGCTAACATTTTTCAAGACAGCTGCTAAATTAGTCAGTGCGTAGTATTACTTACCAAAATAAACACCAAAAGGCAACTCGACCGATATTTTTATAAAATGTGACTAAGACGACCAAAACACTGCCGTATTAAAGACTTGATAATAAAATTAAAATAAGATAAATGCGCGTACACGTGGTATAGTTTAAACAATGACTTGGTGAAAATTTCGGAACTAGTGTTGAGTTCACATGCATACCTATAAATTTGATATCAACAATAAAATAACTTTATAGCCAAAAATGTCAACAGTGCAAAAGTTGTAAAGAGTAATCCGTAAACGAAATTCCTTTATTTCCGTCCTTTTTCTGGTATGTTACTATACTAAAATACTATATAAAATCTGTTTATATTTTTTGTCTTAATTCTAATTATTGTTGTTTACTAAATCACGTATCTGTGCTAAATAAAATACAAAAGTGTCATTTTGCAACTACGCAGTGTGCAAATAATTTCTATCGTAAGCTAAACCCGGCAGTGATAAACACTACGCCAGGGAAATGATGTTTTTACTAGGCAATACAACAGAGACAGGGCAATAAAAATATTTCACCGAAATGTTTATAGAAATTTAATTTCAAGAAAATTTTCCCCGTTCTTTATTAGAATTAAAAGCTTTTAGCGCGACACGCTGAAGTGATTTGGGCCAATATTTTAGTACTCTTGAAACTTGCGAGGCTAAATTGATCAGCAAGCAAATTTTTAGCTCGTCACAGCAAATGTTAATTGCAAATGTGTACTTAGCAAATCTAGGCAGCTATATTATATGAAATATAAAACAAAAAATAGAGATACCCGAAATATCTACTATGCTCGAACCTCTTTTACTATCCGTTAAAGGCATTACTTTTTTTAAATTTGCAGTTTAAATACTGTATTTGACCTTCAGGGTTACACTGTGTATCTTATTGCCGGACTTTAATTGAATACAATTTAGATGTGAATAGGGAAATTTGATTAGTGTTCAATCAGTACAAAGTTCAGACATTTCTTCTGTTATCAATGTTTGTAGCAATAATGAGACATTATGGTTGACATTTAGTTCTCAGAATCGAACCGTAATTATTTCAAATTTTCCCGCTTTATCGAAAAGCAATTCGTTATTCATTTCCGCAGTTTGCGAATATTTAACTTTGTAATTAAAGGGAATTTCATGGAGACAATACTGTGAAGTAGCAGGTAGCGCGATATCTCCGCCTCACGCGGCGAATAGTACACCTGATGCCTTAGATATATAGGGCCGATTACTAGGAAGGTTAATCTTATGGGGGCCGGAATCGTTAAAGTTTGGACAAATCAAAATTTTCAATTTTCAAACGACTTTTTAAATTTTGCTTAGAATTTTTATTCCTGTCCTTAAATTTTCAATCTCGTTTTCTCGAAACGTCTTCGCTTTCATATCTTTCCCATATAACTTGAATCTCCCTCTTCTAAATAGTAGGGCGTTTACAAAATTTTTGCACAAGTCCAATAGTAGATGTCTTAAAAATATCATTGAGAGATGTGTGAGTTCGGCAAGAATTAATTGAAGTGATAATTGCCAATTAAAATGAAAATAATTAGTAATAAATTATAATTTTTATAATTAATTTAAAAAATCAATTACTTTGATAATTGAAATAAATTTATTTTCATTCCAATTAACAATTAAACGTTTACAATTAATTTATTTTCAAGTGTGTGTTTACAAAAGATACTAATGTAATTAAAAAGGTAATGCCATTTTCTCAGTATAACGCGCAAGGGCAATAATTCTTCGCAATTTCAAAAAAAATGTATTTGTTGCAATTATGCAGTTTTGCTTTATGGCGTTATCACACCTCTACTTTTCAATTCTAGTATAACCTGTTAAAGAACAAAATTGAAACCTCTGCCGTAAATAGATTAAATTATTATAATATTACGCTTAAGTTGTTATAGATACGCATGCAAGGATTTATTGCATAAGTTCACAATATGTTTACAGGCAGCAACTTGTAAGCACTTAAAGCAAAACCCATTCAAATGACATTTTAGGGGCATTTCACGCGTCACGACAAAGCAAAAAAGTTATAGTTTTTCAAATTTGTTGATATTTGGGTACTTAACACCTCTATAAGTCCCTAACCAGTATGGGCAATTTTTATCCTGTTCGAAGCCTAATTACTAATTATGGGGTACTGAAAGCTTGGCTAAGAGCTATTTCGAAGGCTATTAATCAGGCGGTATGCATCATTTTGACAAAAAAGAGGCTCACTTTTATTATTATTATTTGAATTTTTTTTTAATCTTCTTTTTATATAAAAATGGATTACACCATAAGTTAAACACTAGTCACAGGATCGGCTTAAACAAAAAAGGTAAACGGGACTTTAAAGATACATTAAAATACTCAGCACTGAACCACTATAGTCTATTTTTATTGAAATGCCCATATTTGACACTAAGTTAAAAAAAAGTTAAAAAAATCGTTAGAATTTTCGTTTTAAATCGAGGTTTTATTCAAAATGCAGTATTAGTGGTTCAATGCCTAAAAGAAACAATTTCGAATAGAATGTTCAAAACTTAAAGCTAATTAGATTAGTTTTTTCTAAATCATTTGCACTAAATTTTGAAAACGTTGTTTCGAGAAAAACGTTTTTAAAGCTCATAATTCAGTTGTTTAATGCTCAAAATAAACAGAGATGGTATGCTTAAAATTAAAAAATGTTTTAAGTCGAATTTCGCAATACCGTTGTGCAAATATATTCTAGACATATTAAGCTATCAAAAAAAATTTATAAAAAACTGATTTTTTTTACTTTTCACCATGTAAAAACCCCCTATAAAAATCATCATAATTTTTATAGGAAATTGTATGTGGTGGTATCAAATTCCAAATTTGAATATTTTTTCTGTATAGTAAGTGCTTGTCAAGTTTCATAATGAAATTTCATTATAAAACTTTGCAAACATTTACTATACATCTTAAGTTATTTTTGAGCTATTATAAAAAAAAATTTAATTGTTCGAAGTTTGTAAAAATGTTATTTTAAATATTAATTTTGGTTTTTTTTTTGTATGAAAAATTCCATTCAAATTCCGAATTCGACACCACCACTGAGAAGAACATACAATTTCCTGTAAGAACCACTATTTTACTTATTTTTTATAAGTTTCTTAAGCTGATTCGAAAAAAGCCATACTTAACTCTCTCCAAATTGTTGTTTCTCCTCTTCACATGAAATGCTCCTTTTCGTACTTTGAATAGAACTTGGAAAAAGTTAAGGCTTTATGAATAATGCAATAATATTAAGCTGTATACAAAGGAATTGAAAATACCAATTGATATTTAAAAATTAATTCATTAATTGTAAATAATAATCAAATTAATTACAATTGAATCTGCTGGGCGTCTGCTACCACGACTCTCCACCTAGTCCGGTACTGCGCTAACGTCTTCATCTGTTGTCACGATTTATTGATTTATCATCTAATGAAAATGTATGATTAATTTATTTTCAGTATATTCTATTTTATCAGTCAATTTAATTATTATATTTAACTTATTTAAATTAATTCATATTAAAGGTACCTTTCTTTACGAATCTTCTCCATATGTTTTGAGGTCGTCCAATTCGACGTCTTCCCTGGTTCCCATGCGGGTTCCAATCAAGAACCTGTTGAGCGACGTTATTTGACTCTTTTCTCAGTGTGTGTGACTTTCACACTTTCGAACACTAATGTCTATCCCGGTACTTTCCATGTTGAACAGCTGTACAACAAACAGATTTTACGTTCGATTCAAAGGTCAGGAGATTGGTGCGTCTTGAGACGTTGTTATTGCGACATATCTTAGAAAGAGTATTAAATGCAACTTGGGCTTTGTTAATGCGAACCTGTACATCAGCTTCAGTTCTATCAGCTGTAACTATGCTCTTGATTTAACAAAACTACTCTACTTTATAGTTTGTGTGAAAACCTTCATAATACCAAAGAAAATTTATGTTACAATGTGGCGCTTTTCAAAAGCGCGTAATCCACTGCAATTTACATCAAACTAATTTTTTTCGTTTCTTCGTTTTTGACGGAAATCTTTCACGATTGCCAAGTTGAAATTTTTCAATTCAAAATAAAGTACTGTGCATGGAAAACATTATTTAGAGTCCCCCTCGGTGCGCAGTACTAAAAACCCTATTAAAATAAAACATTGGAAATAAATGTAATTTTTACATTAATTATTGTAATTGAATAATTAATTTTTGATTAATTCAAATATTGCTGATACAAAAAAGGGGAGTTCTGACTACAGACCAACTACAGTTAGTTCAGTCCTGCCTACATACCGCCTATCCTATCATGTATGTAGAAAGTCCCCATCTTATCAACGATCGCCAGTGCAGTTTCCGCGCTGGCCGCTATACCTGAGAATTACTGTTTTGACGTAGTGTTGGAAACATTGGCTCCATAACTTTGGTGAGTCCAAAATCTGGCATGCTGTTTTTTTGTTTTTTTACATCTAATCTCTACGAAATAAATATCTGTGTATCTCAGGGTTCAGTACTTTCACCAAGCTTAGTTCTCCTATTTTTGAAAGATCTTTTAACTCGCACTTTTGATCCTATTCATAATGTCGACGTGGCGTGGTGTACTCTTTTGATTTTGATGTGAAGTTCCATAAAAACTCTACAGAAATCTACCGAGAATAGCTACATTTCTACGATATTTCTTTAAGATATCAAGCAATCTAAGTTGAACCGCCCATATATTTTCTGTCGAATAAATGCTTGCGTTTTTTTACAAAGATGTGTGAAATACTTCTCTCCATTAACTTGGAGTTCATCTACAACTCCCATATCAGGCCTGTACTCATTATAGTAACAAAAGGAACCCTTGGCATCATCAAAAAAAATTTTTAAACGCAAACAGATAGATAATAAAGGAGGGGTAATAAATTGTGTTTACCAATTTTTACAAGAATTTTGTAAATCAACTGATAACAGTAACCAAAATTCAATAATATCGATTCAAAGTACACGCCAAAAGATTAAAAATAAAATTAAACAGAAACTCAGCAGAACCAATATTCACCCATTTAGATTCAAAATTGTAGCAGGGTTTTATGTTTGAAAACTACCCAGCAGAAAATCTGTCACCGTGGATAGTTAACGGAAATTGTACCATTATTTCCTCTTTTGGAAAATTACAAAATGGTCGCACCCTTGTACCCTTATTTCCTCTTTGCGAAAATTACAAAGTGGTCGCACCCTTTTTTCCTCTTTTCGAAAATTACAAAATTGTCGCAATTTTGTTTCACTCCAAGTCTTAATTATTTTGTGATTATAAAAGTTGTAATTAGTGAGCATTTCAAATAGTTTGGAATTTGTCTTGTGAGTATTTTATTGTTTTATACATTTTGGTAAAATGGAATCAAAAAGATATTTTCGACGTCTAACTAGCAAAATTTCGGTCACGTGGAAAAACGATGGAAAATGTATACAAGCTCCAATTAGAATTAATGTACCGATTCCCCGTAATCTAATATGCATAACGCCTAGGACATCGGTATACAAAATTCAACTTACTTTCGACGTAAAGTTTCGTAGCAAATCCGCAACCAATCATCCTGTATTCCACGTGATTTTTTTACAGGGTAGCCTAATTTAGGTATTTAATTTGTAATACTGTTCGATCATCCCTCTTGCTACTTAAATAAGCAAAACTGTTGTGGTTTTGAAAACTTAACAGAACCAGTCGAAAAATTTCTTTATTAACAACAACTGACACTTTGGTGTGGTTTTTGGGCTGGCAGTGTCATTAGGTCGTATTTTTTTCGAAACTGAAGCTGGTGTGACCGTTTCAGTAAATGGGGTGCATTTTATCGATAATTCTACTGAGTTTTTTGGTCTAAAGGGCATGCTTTGGATGTGGACGAAGTAAAGCGGCCGAAGTGGCCATTTGGTAGATATTGTATTCCATTATTAATCGCAAAGTATGTATCTACTTTTGATTAAAATAAGAATATGATGAATTTATCAGAAACAAAATTAGTCATTTCAATAATTCGTTTTAAAACCCTCTACTCTATGTTTAAAGAAACTTCCATCAACAGTGTACAGTAGAATAAAGTGGAAAAATTTACTGTGAAGTGATCTACACCAATTCTTTGACTTTGGATATTAAGGGGACCAATTGAGGAGTGATTTTTCAAAAGGGCTTATTTCCATTTATGACCTCGAACAAACCTAAGAATGCTATCGCCGTTATCATGCTAAAATGTATCCTCTAGCTGAAAATCTATTACAAACAAGACATATTTCCAAGGGAAACTCCTAATTAATAATCACAGTTTCATACGAAACGACACATTTCCATTTAATTTTCATGTCATTCTTAGACATTTTTATAGTTTCATACAAAAAGACGTATTTCCTATGGTCACTGAAGAAACCTTTATTATACAACAAACAAACAAAAAGGCATATTTCCAAATGCTTCATCACAAACAGACTTATTTTTCCAATGAATACAAATATGGTAGAATAAAAGCTTTAAGCGGATTAGAATATTACATCAACACACTATAACACTAGGGATATTTAAAAAAAAAAAGTTACTGTAAACAGCTCTTAAAGGTTTCTTCTCATTACTGAAATTTTGTTAAACATTTCAAGAATATATTCACTAAATTTGAAGTCGATCAGTGCAAAACTCTCGAAGTTATTGACTAGTTAGTTTCCTCTCCTTTAAAACTGTAGCTGCGACAGCTGCGGGCGGTCAGAAATCTATTAAAACTTTAAGCGCGTTTTTCTCAAAACCACTTTTCAAAAGTCCGTGTTCGCTGCCATTTAAAAACTACATTCCCGATTCATTTCAAACTTGGTACACACTTTCTACATATAAAATACCTCCTGCCCCCCATGTTTAGTTTCAGAAATTTTTTTTACATTAAGGAGGTTTTCTACTAACAAAATGGAAGAATTTTTCGTAAAAAATAGCAGTTATCACTTCAAATAACCACCAAAAATTTAAAAATGAAGAGGGAGGATTTAAGGGGGTCCTCTACTCTCGCGGTTTCAAAAAAATTTTTTATTTTTTTTTTTAATTTTCAATCTATATGTATCTGAGAATACGCCACAGGAAGAATTTCATGAAAATCACGTTCCTTTGCATGTTTCTGGGAACAGAAAGGTACCCGTCTCCGGCCGTTTCCGAGAAACTAAGCGCGGCGCGTCACGACGGCGCTTTTCCAGTTAAAAATCATTGTCTAAAGAATTTACCGGTCCGTTCTTGAGAAGAATGTGGACAACCAAAAACATCAACGTGATGAGGAAGGAAAACTCTACGGCGCCGGTATAGCAGATTAACTCGTAAGTTACTACAATCAAGTTATACACCGTAATTTATCATTAAACGCGTTTTCCCGAAAGTAGTGTTTTCTTAGCTACCGAGTAAGACTTCTCAAAAAGTATTGGTCCGATTTCAATAATTTTTTTTGTCAATCGTTCAGAAAACATACCGCTATGTTTTCCCGAGTCCGATTTGCAAAATTTTATTTTATTCCATTTTTATAGCCTCTAATAGGTCAAAAATCCCGTAAAAATTGGAAATTTTTACAAATTATTGCATAACTTTTACAAATTGCAAAAAAAATCTGTCTCGGGAAAACATAGCCAACGTAACTATAATTATAAAGAATATAAATTTTCAGATTACAGATTACCCAATTGGCCACAACTGTGCTTAAGCGGGACCCATGCAGTTTCAACATCAATGTCAACAATGACGTTTCAAGGTCGCGAGAGTTATTTTTTTTTCATCTTCAAAAGTCAAAACATGTATCTTCGAAATAAAAAAAAAATTTCAAATGTATTCAGTAGATACTTCGCAATTTATTCCCAAAAAAAAACCGCTCAATTTCAGGCCTCGAGAGTAGAGGACGCCCTTAATGATACTTTGACTAAATTTTTATGGATTTTGATTTCAGATAATTTCCAGCTGAGATACAGTGAACACCGCAAATCTTTTTCTAAAGACGTTCTTGGAAAAGCTCCATCACCGGCTTGTTTGTCGATATCTTCGCATAAAAAAAGTTTGACAATTTTGTTGAAACTATACTTAATAATATACAAAAGGTTTAAATTAATTTGCTCAATCCATTTTATTAAAAAAATTCACAAACATGGAAATAAGCCTCTTTGAAAAATCACTCCTCAATTATCTTGCATCGTTGCCAAATGAAGTTTAACTTGTAGGTATATTTTTAGTTTAAGGTAGCCTTTAATTAAAATTCTAGGCAAAATATTATATTTACATTTAGAATTTGACCAATTATTATTTTGATGCAATTCCACATATTTTGGATTCAGTATTTCACATAATACCTTTATTATCTAGTTCTGGAGCCCTGAAACTTCAGTTCCATCCAACACGGTAGATTTATGATGATTGGCCCAAAAGTCAATGTCGTTGAAGCAAACCATAATTAAATCACTGGTCTGCTAAAGGAATTCTACAACATTAATCACAAACATGCATTCGTAAAGTTTAAAACGAAATATTATCATTACTCACGTGGAGTTACTCAATTCTAGCTATTCCATGGCAGAGCTGGGGGTAAACCCCTCGACAAATTTTATATTAAAATGAAGTAACTTGCTGTTGAGCTGATAAACCATTTTATTCTTATTTAATATGAAGAGTTTTTGTACTTTCTGAACTATAATTGAATTGGTTTCATTACTTTGTTGTAATAAACCAGATTATTACAAAATTGAGTTACTATAAGCAATTATTTGTGTTGACTCATATTAAGATAAAGTACTTTCACGAGTCATTTTTTCTCATTCCTTTGGAGTTTCTGTATTCCATAAGTTGCTTAATTTATCTTAAGAAACCCAACAAGTTTTATCAGCAACATTGTCATTGCATAAAATAAATTGCGTATCTCGCCTAGTTAAATTCAAGTTCATTCTCCGACTGTATCTGCATATAGATATGTCTATCCTTAGCCTTATTACACAAGTCAACAATAACATATTCAGTGCGCCTTTATATATTTTGTAACGAATCTTGCGTCGAAGGTAAATTCCCATTTAATAAGTATGTGCCCAGCCAAATTATTCTTAAAGGCACGAGACATTTGCAAACAGATTTTTACTCAAACGAGATAACTCACGCTAAAACAAAGCCAACGCCGATAAGATAAGGCTACTAAAATCTATGTACGTCGTTTTTTTAAGCAGACGCCGAAACGTACCTATGTATGCACTTGGCCACGTAGGGCAAAACAAAATTATTGCTCCAGTAAAGAAAACAGTTGTTTTGATAAAATGAAAATATAATCATCTCAGAGTAAACGCAAATCTCGGTTTCAACCCGAAATGACTAGTTTGTGTATTGACAATCTAATGTTATTCAGCAGTGTGAACTACTTTCTCAGGTCGTGTAAGTTATGCTGTTTATTTGGTAAATAATTATCCAAACTTATTCGAATGTTGTGTAGAAGTTTGACGAAATTAAAATTAAGTGAAATTAATTCTTTTGATTAGTCATTACAATCGCACACTCAGTGATTCACTCACCTTCTTCGGGCCGCACAAAATGACTAAGTCGTTTGAGTTTTTGCATAACATCCATGTGTGTACATAAAATCGATTGATTGCTCTCGGACCTGCCTCAATGGTGACGACTGTTAAATAAAAGACACCCACATATGTGGGAGTTTATGCAGAATTCAACGCAGTAACAAAAACAAATGTAAAACTTGAATGAAGATGAAGTAGTTCCCTAGAAAATTTATTACATTTTAAAGAAATTCTTAGAAAAAGTATCTTTGAATGATGGAAACGTAGCCTCTTAGTCTTTTATGATACACCTAAAAATTAATCAAAAAACAAAACAAAATAATTTATTGTTGCATTTCTTTTTCAGGTTTCTGTACAATGCGAATGCTTGAAGGTAACGCCACTAGTAACAACTCATCTGTTTTGGGGTCATCTAGTGGAGGCAGCCATGCCAGCCACTTACTTTCCTCAATGCCATCCGGACTGGGCACATTAACTAGCGATGGAATTGGATCAGGTGGTGATCGATTAGATGCGTCCAGCGATAGTGCTGTAAGTTCTATGGGATCAGAGCGTGTTCCATCGTTATCTGACGGAGAATGGGGGGATGCCGGAAGCGACTCAGCCCAAGACTATCACCAAGGAAAATATGGTGGACCATATGACTATAGCTACAGTAGCAGACTGGGGGATACTGCCAGACAGCCAGTTGCTCAGAAAAAACATCAAATGTTTGGGAAAAGATATTTCCAAGAGCAACCAAATATGCCAACACTTTCACAGGCACAAAGTGCAACCCAACCACCCGATCATTTATCAGTGCCAGTGAAATATGAATACGAACCCTATGGTCTTCACCAAAACGGTCCTGTTGGGCATAATATGGAAGGTGCTGTTGGGCCTCTTATCAACAAAAATCATGTTCCTTTGATGACCAACTCGGAAATGAAATACGCATGTTCCTTGGATTTTTCTGCGCGACCACCAAGATCGCATGATCTCATTAGTCACAATCACACATATACCTTGCCGCAAGGGAGCGGTTCAAGTCCACGTCCTCATATACGAGATAAGAAACATAAGAAAGCCGAAGATGAGCATTTGACGCGAGATGAAAAGCGTGCTCGATCCCTTAATATCCCCATTCCAGTACAGGATATCATCAATTTACCCATGGATGAGTTTAATGAGCGACTTTCTAAATACGATCTTACGGAAAACCAATTATCGCTTATTAGAGATATAAGACGACGTGGTAAAAATAAGGTGGCCGCACAAAACTGCAGAAAACGAAAATTGGATCAAATTTTATCACTGGAGGATGAAGTGAGAGAAGTCAGAAGAAGAAAAGATCGGCTCTATTCGGATAGAGAAGTTATTTTGGCAGAGAGAAAAAGAATTGCAAATAAATTTGCAGCTCTTCATCGGCATGTGTTCCAGGTGAGTTAAATACTTATTTAAGCATTTGTCAGTTCTTTCGCTTTAGCAAAACTAAACAAAATTTTACAATGGCCAGACAGCTTATTCCAAACCCATTGCGTACTCGTTTGTAGAAACTAGTTGTGCTTAATATATCGAATTGTTGTGCCATAAAAGCTCAAAAGGATAGTTAAATTTATTTTATTTTTAAGTTCTTGGTTTATATACAATATCAGAGCTGTTAAAAAAGCATTTCATCTTATACAACGAATAGCTTTTTCAGTATAAAGAATGGTATAACTCTTCGTATTCATTTAAATTGCCTCTTAACCTTATTTCGTCTGTAAAAGTAAGGCATGCGACTGGTGCTTTACAAACTATTTACTTGAATTTAAATTATAAGTTGATTCCAAATACATGACTTATTCATTACCTTATTACACTCAGACGGCTGATTTTTGCACATTCTTTTAAAAGGCTTTAAAAAAATTTACCGCTTGGTATATTCTACAATCGAAGAAAATATTGCTTTCCGATAAAGATTTTCACTTTCAAAAAACCCGAAAATTGGTACAGTTTTGCGAATTTTTTTGCTTGAAAAAATAGTCGAAAATTATAAATTGTTTTTATTTATCTCATATCCAACTGTTATATACAAAAAATCAATATTTTCTTTCAGTTGTTAATAAAATATTCGTGACCACAGTGGAAGCTGCTTAAAAAACACCTGTACCTTGGTGTTTGAGTGACCTTTGATATAAATAATCTGCTTTATGCAAAAATAATTTATTGTTGCCTCATCTTCATATGTTTGTTACAATTCATAGTTTAGATTTTTTCAAAAGTTGTCAATATATTTATTTCAAATTGTTTTACATGAAAATACATTTAAAATGCAAAGGCGCAGTTGATTAATAGACAGTATAATCCCCGTCAACATTTAGAATGGCCAGACACCACCGGGACTTAGTTTTAACGAGAGTGTAATTTGTGGAAAGAACACGCGGAAACTTTCGAAGTACACTTTAAAGCTATTTAAAATCTTAAACAGGCTTTCCTGCAAGTTAGTTCTTCATAATGGCCCAGACGTTTTGGAGCGGGTTTTCGTCTGGAGATTGGGAGAGCCAATTTATGGTGACAATGCCATTTTCCTCCTTCCAGCCGAGACAGAGGTGGCTCCGATGCTTCGAATCATTGCCCTCTTGTAAGACCCAATCTTCGTTATCGGGTCCAAACATCTTCTTCGCCGAATTCAAAAGGCCACGTTTATAAATTTTGAGCATTTTTACCGAAACCAAATTTTGCGTGAAGAGAGCTCCAGGCACCCTAATCCGCGCTCTGAGAAGCACCCCGACACATTCACTTTTACAGAGTGTTTGACGGTGCGCTGAATGAAAATGATTCTACTCGCAACGCTTTACTCGAACCCATGAACCCAGAAAGTCGCTTCCTCCGAGAAAATCACCCAATCGCGATCTTTGTTCTCGATCGCCCAGCTCTGGCGCTTCCGCATGTGGTTTGCGCTAAGCAGGGGTTTCTAGATCGTAGTACGATCGCCTGATCTTGATTAGGCTAACATTAATTCCCTTATTGACAAGTTTGACCTTGGCTTCACTCAGACGGAGAGTGAGATGACTCACAAACAACTGCTCAATCACTTTGTCGTGTTTTTTGACATCGCTCTCGTTTTCTCGCGTTCAGGAAGATCCTGGACGTTTTTTGATTGTTTGTACCGCTTCACCCACTTCTCAACGAACTTTTTTTAACTTCTTAATTACTTTGACTGCAGCAGCATACGGCAATTTAGGTCCTTTTGTTTGCGTGCACAAGAAAACAGAACTCATTTTGACAAACGACCGCACTCTTGAACATTTCAAACGACACCGAAATGAGTTAATAATAGCGTCGTAGCCCTGCGATGGTAAAATCGTGCCGTAAAAGGGAAATACCTTTTATTTTATAAACGTCGCCGCCTTTCTTGTGGAACAGACTGTATGGACTATAAGAACTTTTGAGCCCAAATAAGTCACCAGAAATGGACGGGATATTACGTGCAATGATACATGCTTTAGTTCGTCGAGTTTGAAGAAAATCAAAGCTCATTTTTATCCTCAGGGCAGACAAATATCTATCGGTTAATCCTCAAAAAATTGACGCAGCGCTCTACACAAGAAGAAGAGAGGTTGGGTCTTGGAATCATCCAAACTAAATTGGGACATGCCTATATTATTCGTTATATGCCTGCAAGAGAATGTGTGTAAAATATATGGCCAAGTCTTCGCATTTTCCACTGGATGTTGACTTCCACTGTAGGATCCATTTTTTCTTATAGCTTAAGTAGGTTGGGCGAGAAACTATCTCACCTTTAAAAGCTCACTGAATTCGAAAGAGCTACTGCCTGCTTATCAATATACCTCGCAACTGTGTCTTGAGAAATCATACCCCATCTGCTGCCCCTTAGTGTTCGCAGCAAAAGTAGAGCTTCATGAAGTTGGACACTGAAAGAGTGCGTCTTGAAAAAAATTGCATCAATCCCGAAAGGTTTACACTGGAGACTGTCTATAGGTGAAAATCGATTATTCCAGTTCTCAAATTTGGTAGAATCTACTCAGTAAGTATCCCAATCAGAAAGGATCGGATGCAGGATTGTCGCTGAAGCAAAGATATCTATTCTTACGGATGGATTTGAATTGAACTGCAACATATAATACCATTTAACGAATCACACTCAATACATTACTAACGGGCTTTCTCGTTTTTTCGTTGTAAGAACAGCGCTTTTTTTGGGATTTTATTTTGAATGACCGGTACAACGGATTGTAACGAAGTTTTTTATTATATAAAACAATTATTGAAGAAAGAAAAAACATTTTTTATATAAAAAAAAGTAGGGGCCATTGAGTCCCTTCTTCCCTTTCCAGCCTGTTGTGGCGGACGCTAATGGAAGTACAGGTTTCCTGTTGCATGTGTTATCCGAAATCAAAAATTTAAGTATTTTTATAAAAGATAGGGTTGTAGTTATCGCCTATGATAAAGGTTTTTTAATTTAACGCAACTTTGGAAAAAAAATTACGATTTTCACACCATTTTTCCAGCTTTAAATTGCCATTAAAAATCAAAATTTTGCAAATCAAAAAATCCTATAATATGATGCGCGATAATGACATCAATTTTGAACATTTAAAAAAAATCATTAAAATGGGTTCATTGATGTCCCAGCAAACCTGACTTAGTTTTGAAAAACATTATTGAGAAAAACACGGTCAAAGTTTTTTTTTTAAATATGATTTTTCATATAACAGGCTGTGTATTTCAGCACAAAATTTTGGGACAATAACTCTGAGACTTCAATGCTTCTATAAAGAAATCGATTTTTGAAACCGGAAAACGGGAAAGCCCCCTTAATTTTAATTTATTAAAGAAGAATGGATTTAGCCAAATAAATAAATAAACAAAATTTGTCACGTACCGATCATGAATAACCGTTTCTAAGCTTACTATGCTTCATTATCAGCCATACAACTCAACTACTGCCGTGCGTTTCAGAGTGATGCAGGCTATAGAAAAAGTGATGGGGCCATCACTCGCATGCTGAAATTTATCAAGGGATAGCAACATATGTGTTTACATTGATACTCCAGCTCTGTATTTGTGTGTGGTTGGTACGTCGATGCTAGAACAGTCTCCAAACCTTAGGAGCAATGCACAAGGTAATTTGCTTCTAAATCTCTAACCAATGGGTAGAAGGGAAATGAAGTGGTAGATGGGCTAGCCAAGGAAAGCTCTCAGCTGGCTACTGCCTCGACAGGCACGTTTGTGTAGTTTCTCAAACGCCTTTTGCAGAACTATGTGAATTAGAAATAGCACTTACTCGGGGGACTGGACGATGGTGCCAAATTAGTGCTGAAGCATTAAGTTTCTTTGTGCATATCAAATCAGCGAAACTCACTCAATAATTTGAATTTGACGCGCTAATACATCCTATCTATAATTTCCGTAATCCCAAACCACACAATTGTATATTTATATTGTAAGATGTTGATTTAGGTTATTATCCTCATTAATTTAGCAGTATTAAATATACCTTTCTATTTTCATTTAACATATCACCCACATTCGGACACAATGATGATTAAGTTCGGTTTATTTCAGAATTGTCCACTAAGTACTAAAAGTTAATATAAGCATTGAAACGAATAAAACTTGGAAAATTTGAAATACAAAAACCTTATTATTTTAATAATGCATATGTACTTACTTCATTTACTTTATATGTTTTCTTTTTTAAAATTAGTTATTAATAAAAAAATGCTCACTTTTTACATTGGATCCCACTTTTCTCTTAACTTTTTTCTAATGTCCTTCATAATATTTCTGACGGTGGTGTCTTTAATCTGTCTGGACCCTCTTTTCTATTTGACACTAAAATCTTTAAGGTCCTTTGCAGCCAGATCACTTGTCCTCAGTTTTCTTTTCACCAAAGCCCAATATCTTTCAATAGGACGGCATTGTGGAACATTTGGTGGATTGGTATCTTTCGATACAAAATCAATGTCGTCTTCGATAAGGACGTTTATTGTTGCACGGGCGCGGAAGCTAAATCCGGCCAGAATACTGTAGAACCCCTATGCTTTTGCACAAACGGAATCAACAGTTTTTTAATTCACTCATTGATGTACACTTCTGCACTAATTGTTCCACTTGTATGAACGGTGGGCTTTGGTTTCCACACTGACATAGAGCCTGCCATACAAGTTATTTGGTCCCAAATTTTTCTATGCCATTTGTTTCCGATTCTGGAAGAACTTCTCCTTCGAATAGAGTATAAAACTGTGAGCCTGGAAGTGCACTAAAGTCCGCTTTGACATAGGTTTCTACTACAGGTTTCCAAACAATTTATTTTTACATTATGCCCCATGTTCCTCAAACAGTACAAGCTCATTCTGTTAAAAACTTCTTATTAACATTATAAAGTTAGTGCAGTGTTTTACTACTCTGACTTTTTTAACCCATACACATACTGGAAGTGTATAACCCTAACTTTTTATACATATGAAGCGCAACCATGTGAGATTAACAACTCTGTATGATTTATTTATGCCTGAAAAATATTTGCCTTTTTGTAGTTTTGGAGTCAACACTAAATTGACAACTCTCCATACTCTAGGAATATACCCAAATGTGAAGAAGCTTTTTTTAAAACCCCTACTCAATCAATGCACTAAATGTTTTTCAACCTAAGTATCAGTCAATTCTTCTAATCAATCCAATTATTATTCTCTCTCGGTATGGTTCCCGTAACCCCTTATGGGGCATGTTGCGAGAGAAGAACTTCACCCAATTCGAGACAATGATTGCAAGTGAACCTATAATTTAAGATGGGTTCCGAACTACCGTCATTACTCTTCAATCCCCCAATGGCCTTTTTTCATAATGTGTTGTTAGGCGAAACCAGCCATGGAGATCTCTGAGATGTAAGGCCAGCATGTTATCACTTACTCTAAACCTAATCTTAAGCCAATTCCGAAAAGAATATTCATATCAGGCTTCAAGTACGACCAGATAACAAGAGTTTTATTAGTATGTAATTAAAATAAATTATGTATTTAAATTAAGCGCATATTTAAAGTCAAGCAAAGTTATATGTAAAATTTAAAATTATCACGTTTGTTTTTTTCTTTCTTTCAGTACTTGAGAGATGCTGATGGTAACCCATGTTCTCCATCCGAGTACAGCTTACAACAAGCTGCAGATGGTTCAGTTTATCTACTACGAAGAGAAAACAATAAACCGGACGGTAACAGTAACGGTTCAGCAAATCATACAAGCAGCAATGGACACCATCAACACTCATCACAGGGACCATCGCCTCCTTCTCATCATCAAAAAGAATGAGAATCACTGTATTACCTGGCGGCTTATAGTGGATTTTGATGTGGTGTGGGTTGAGCTTTCTTCCTAACTTTACTTAAATTTCGGGAAATTCCCAAAGCATAGCATGGAAAATTTACTATAACTTCGGAAAAAAACACTTTTGGTACAAAGCACATTCGCTAATCAGGCATGAAAAAATAGAGCAACGCAGCTGTGCACAACAAAATTATTTTAACTAAAATCACTTCTAACAATAAAAATAAGTGGACGCTGAAATTTATGTTTAAAAAAAGCAAAACTGTGTGAATTTCTCTAACTAAATGAAATCCATTCGCTGCACTCCACTCGCGTTTCGTCGCAGGGTGTACGAGGGAATTAAATCAATATAAAAACACAAACTACTATGCATTTTATTAATGCATTTCGAAATGAACAATGATTCAACAGTCTGTGATCCAGCACGAGTGGAGTAAACAACTTGTAGTTATTTATTCGGGTAAGCGTAAGTAGGTGATAGCTGATAATTTTTTATAAAAAATGTAAAGTGAAAAAGTGAAAAGATAAAAAGTGGTAGTTAAATGTTAGTATTAAGGTAAAAGCCAAGAAAAAACAAACAAAAATAATTCAGGTGAACTTAATAAATATAGATAAAGTTAAAAGTAATATGAACCTATTGTTTAAGCGAGTTATGCTATTATTAACTCTTCTTTTCTACTTCCTTGAAGTCCTACGTCTTAAAGTGCATAGCGACACTTTGACAATTTTTTTTTGTTCAACAATTTTGTAAATAAAAGAAAATATATTTCAACCATAATTTTTACTAAGTAAATAGTGAAGTTAAACGCAGAGTAACTTTTAAAAAAAACTTTTAAAATATTGTAAGTACAAGAGAGGTTGTTCTTGAAAATTAATATAAATTTTAACTAGTTGTTTTCATTTTATTTCTTGTTTTCTGTCATTGGAATAAAGAGGAATTTCAGTTTATTTGAATGAAAAGAAATTGAAAGGTATACAAAACCACACCTGTGTTTTACTTTTGTGTCACATAATATTTCTAAAGGTAAGGATACACGAGAGAAGCCCAAAATGTTTACAACATACATATGTGTGATTATAATATCTCGTTGAGGTATAAAGTATGGAAAAGACGGAGATGGATCAATTGGTTAAGTGACTTCATCACCATCATCATGCTATGGATGCAGGTTCGAGTCCCGATCTCCTCCCTGTGAGTCATTAATTTGCAATTTCAATAAATTAAAAGTCTTCTCCGTCTATGTGCTGTTGTTCAGCTCGCAGCAATGCAATAATAATAGATTCAATTTCCCTCATTCCCCTTACCTTAATTCCCTTCTGGCCACAGACATGATAATGCATCATAGGGTTGTCCGCTGGTCTTTGGCTACATTATAAAAAAAAAATTCAATTAATAATTATCATATCCCACGGACTCCGTGCAAAAAAACAAAACATTCGAGTTTCCTCACTCCTAATTCCCTTCCGGCCAAAGCGATGCTAACGCATCAAAGGGTTGTCCCCTAGGCTTTGGCCACATCCTAAAAAAATATTTTTGTCCTACGAATTTGCTATTTTTCAGATTAAAAGCATGTTCTAGAACCTATGTAACTAAGTTTTGCTTGCCCCAATCGAATCCATTTTGAGGGTCTATGGTGATCTATTCATACTGCTGTTGCTAATAGTGACGTTATCTTTCTGCCATCTCCAGCTTCTTAGAACAGCGGCTCGCCTTTTACTGCTAACGTTGTCGATCATACTATACAGTTGCTTGTGTCAGTTCTGTTTCGTCTGGTGAGAGTTGCATATCCGATGGTCTGATTCATTTATTCTGCGGTCTCTAAGACCGGCCAAGCTTCGCAAATGTGCTTTTGTGTCCAGTATACATCCGGAAACATCTGAAGATCTGTTATTGCTCACATGCAGAAAATTTAATCATCGCTGAGAGGTATTCTCCTAAACTTCTTTTTTTCGAGTTGCCGTTCCTGAGGATCTCTTTGCTGTAGTAATTTCGCACAGTAACCCTAAGACATCAAAAAAATTATCACGGAGTTATCTTTCCACTACGCCAATGTAACCGTGCTCCGATCTAAAACGAATCGGATTTTTATTAACTCCATTGCTTCTGATTTCGATTTAGTCGCCTTACTGAGATCTTTCTTTGTAGAGGAATTTTGAACGCTGAGCTCTTTTATTCTAGCTTTGTGGAAAGGTGATAAATACGTCATCTCTAATTACAGGCCCATCGCTATCCGTAGCTGCATTGCTAAATTATTTGAAGTGCTTGTATGCGATGTTCTGTATTTGCATTGTAAATTTTCAGCATAGTTTCGTAAAGGGTAAGTCTACGGTAACTAACTTGTTTGAATTTTCTAATTATATTATTTCCATTATCGAATCTGGTCGGCGAGTTGACTGCATTTTCACTGATTTTAGCAAGGCTTTCGACAGAATCAACCACAAAATTCTTATTGAATAACTTTACTCTCTTGGTTTCCCTCATGTTTCCGTGAAATTTAGTGAAGATCGCACTTCGCGGCGCTCTTTCGAATAAAATTTGTAACTTGTCTGGAGTTCCTCAGAGGAGCCATGTGGCAGCGCCAAGGAATTCAACAATCTAATCATCACGAAGCTGCTCTATTGTGCCTTTGTCAGACCTATCCTTTAATACGCCTGCCCAGTCTGGTCACCTTACTATTCTACTCACGTTAACCGCATTGAGGCTGTCCAGCAAAGATTCGTCCGTTTCGCTCTCAGTGACCTTCCTTGGACTGATCATCATCACCTGCCTTCTTATATTGATTGACTTAAACTGTTATCCCTGGGGACTCTTGAAGGAAGGCGAAAGAAACTCCCAAATTGGGTTCGCTTTTGAGTGCCTGATGGGAACTATCACTCCTTCGGAGCTTTTGTGCGCCTTCAAAATATCTATTTCGGCTCGCTCCTTGAAGAATCATGATTTCCTCTACGTACGTTACCACCTTACTTACTATGGTTTCAATGATCCTGTTTCCTCAATGTCTCGTTTATTTAATAATAATTTTGATATTTTTTTTTTATCTTTCGAGAAATCAGTTAATCGATTTATTCTCGGTAACTATTATTGCTATCGTCTTGAAATTTGGCACAGCTGCTGTTGGAGAAGTCATGTGCGCGCATCTATTCCCGGTGAAAGAATTTTAGAAATATTCTTGCGCGGTACCATTTTAAAGAACTTGCTTTAAGGATTCCCCCCCCCCCTCCCCTCTCTAGTATCAGCGAAGTTTCCAAACCAAAATATGCGAAATTATTCGTACTAATAGGTCTGTTTTTAGATTTCCTTAAATAATTCTCAGATTTCAATAAAAACAGAATCCAAATTTTATTTTAAAAACTGTTAAAACAATTTCTCCCTCTAACCCAAACTTTCTACCTGGTCCGATTCTGTTCCAACGTCTTTAACTGTTGCCACGATTTCATGGGTTCCTTCCTTGTCTACAGATCTTCTCTATGTGTTGCTCAGGCGTCCGATTCGGCGCCTTCCTTGGCTTCCGTGCAGTTATAATCTAGCGATGTTGTTGACTGAGCCATTGCAACTTTCGTCTGTTAATACTAATGTCTATTATGTCTTGGCCTGTAAGTCTGTGTAGGTCTTCATTAGTAAAGACCTTCGGCCAATGGATGTTAAGGATGTGCCAAAGACACCGGTTGGGAAAGGCTTGTAGCTTAGATGATATTTAACAGGTCACTTTCCGTGTTGAACAGACGTACAGCAGAACAGATTTTACATGCGATTCGAAGTCTAAATCTTGTGTGACTTTTCAAAAGTTAAGATTGTCTTATTGTCAATATTTGCTATAGCATGACCTGATACCGGGAACCGTCAGTTGTCTCAATTTATGTTGCTTAGGTGTAGTAGAAGTCGCCGGTAGTGTAAGTAAGTTGTTCTCCCGTCTCACGCGTCACACGGGGTTACAGCAACTAGAGAGAGAGGTATAGTATTTGACTTCACACGAGGAACTAATGTTTCTTGTGCCAACTTCATGTACACTTGGAGAATTAGGTTCTGATGTTGGATTTGTATCAATAGGTGACACAAGTGAGATAAATGAGGATTCTCACTTTAGTTGGTTTAAGTGGTGAGCATCGCCATCATGGTAACACTCCAATTAGCACTATCATAGCGCCATTTTGATACCACAATCAGTAAGACCCGGTTTTTTGTTGGACTGTTCACTCACAATCCTGATTCTTATCTGAAATAATGGTTGAAGTCGGCTGAGTGTATTATGGAAAAAAGGAACTAAAGCCAACTGAAGTAATTGAAGAAACTGACTATTTCCTTTATTATTAGATGATCTAAGGACTTATTATATCACCCTTTTGTCACTTCGACCAAGTTGATCTTTTGTGAGAAGATCCTGAAATTTCATTGAGGGCTGCCTTTACTTGTCTAAATCCCGGAGTGTTTGTCCAGTGTGAGTGCTTACATCTATCCTGCCATGATCTGCAACTGGCTTTTCGAGTAGCCACAAAACGACTCAGGTCCGATGAACTGAGAATCCGCACCTTTCCTTGCCAGGCGATCTGCCATTTCGCAGCGTTCAATGCTCTCGAGCACTTATTCCAAAGCCAACGTGATCCTGTTGCCCTGGACCAGTTCTTTGAGTACATTGAGATAGCCCCAGACAATTCTAGACTCAAAGGCACATATTAGACCCTAGAGCCCTGAGTACCGCTTCACTGTCCGACATTATTTATATATATTATATATATCTTTAAGTAATCTCAGGTGCGCAAAGTTCAATGGTGTGTATCTCTGCTTAAAAAATATGGTAGAGATCCGAGTGACTTATACAGCCTGGGTCCATAGAATCCGATGCCCGTTCTGTTAGCCATCTTGGAACCATCCGTTTACCAAACAATAGATCCCTTTAAAAAGATGTTACTGAATGTTAAGCCAGTATTCTCTGCTTTTAAGGTTCAACTTGAGTGGTGTATCAAAATTGTGCCTTTTCGGCATGGCATCGCATTAAGTTAATTACAGTCAGATTGCCTGCTTTGCGGAAGTTGGAGGTTGCAGGCTTATTTCGCTAGAGCCTTCAATAAGAAATACAAAGATGTGACCTATTTTCAAGACCTGGAAAAGAAGTACCTAGTTCAGCCAACTATAAGAAAACTTTTTTCAGCAGCTTCTAAGCAAGACTTCGGACTTCGAGCATTGTACAATATCTCATTGTTAAGGGTAGGTTCTAGTCGAGCGGCTTGAAAAATGGCTGAAGTTTATGCATTTTTTTCTCACAGAAGACGGTGAATAATGTATAATTCGATTTTTTCAGCTATTAGTACATTTATTTAAGTTCACAAAAAAATGTTTTTGAATTCTTTAAGTTGTAAAATTCCCGAAATATTCACGCGCTTCTGGAGCCGTGTAGCGCGTGCTACGCGGTGCGCCATGCAGGATTCCGCCTTCCTCTTTTATCTGAAACACAAAAATCAAAGTTATTTGCAAAGTAGAATTTACGGGGCCATGGACCATCTTTTTGCCCTTTTTTATTGTTCATAGTGGTTAAAAATGTTCCTGGACCTCTTCTTCCTCTTCCATATGAAACTGATTTTGACTATTATATTCAAGGAACATTATTAGAACATATAAAAGATTTTTAATTCTGCTGAGCAAACAATACGGCGCGCGTGCATCTGCAATTTAGCCCGAACGTAATGACTTTCGGCCGGTACGCGTTCGCACTAAATCGACTGTAACTTTTACAATTGTCCGAATTTCGTTAAATCGTTTTAGAGGCTTATTGTAGACACTATAAGGATTTAAAACATTCATAAAAAGGAAAATAAATTTTTTTGAAATTGCTCGACTAGAACCTACCCATAATTGCTAAAACAAGCAAACCACACACTATTGGGGAAGATTTAATTTTACCGGCAATAAAAGAAGTAATAGCCACTATGCTCCATAAACCAGTAGCAGATATTATCCGAAAAATTCGTTTGAGCAATAGTTCTGTACAAAGGCAAATTGATGAGATGGCTGAAAATATCGAAAAATCATCCGCAGACTTGGCAAATTTCAATTTAGTTGGATGAGTCCACCTTACCAACTAATGACGCATTCTCGTTGTCATATGTGAGATTTATTAAAGATGAGGAAATATATCAAGAACTATTATTTGCTAGAGATTTAGAAACAGATACAAAAGGCGAGACCATATTTAATGGCACTACCAGTGCCCTCCCCTTGATCACCAGATGAAATTCAAAAATATCTGGGTGCTGGGTTGTTAAGTCCTATGACCATAGCAACATCCTCAGCTTAACACCTAGTGAACTAGCCGATGCCTCAACTGACTACTGTCTGTCATAAATTTTGAAAAAGGATTCAGTATGAGGATTCCAACGAGATGGGAATGGAGAATGACGGAACCGGCCAGCAACTATGATACTGTAATATTCACGGATGGTTCTAAGATGGAACAAGTTGATGGTGCTGGAATGTTCTCTGAGACACTGAATATATCGAAGTCTTATCGTCTAACGAACACATCGAGCGTCAGGCGGCCATTAGGGCGCTTGACTCAGTTACTATATCTTCGAGGGTCGTGCTGGACTGTCGGGAATTACTTAGCTCCTTGGCAGTCTGCTTAACGTAACCTTGCACTGGGTTCCCGCACATAGGAACATTGCATGGAAAGAGATGTCCGACAAACTTGCCAGAGAGAGCGCAGTTCTACAACGTGGCCATGTTGAAGATATACGTATCCCGCTAGGTTCCCTTAAGAGGGAACTCTTTTTGCATTCCTTGTCGCTGGCAAATGTCAGATGGAGCACCCTGAAAGCATGTAGCATTTGAAGGGCAACCTGGGCAAGTTATAATAGAACTAGGACATCCGATCTGCTCAATAGACGAAAAGCTGTTATCGCAAAAACCATTGCGGTCTGTACGGGCAACTGTCTTTTAGACAAGCATGCAGCTAGGCTAGGTGCCCCTTACAATAAGTACACATTGTCGCTGTTTTTTCGAAAAGGAAACCATAATCCACCTTCTCTGTAAATGTCCGGCTCTTGCCAGAGTCAGAAAGAGGTCTATGGGGGAGTACTTCTTTGAAAACCTGAAGGCATCTCGAGGGTAAAGATTAAGGAAATAGTTAGTCAAGGCCTTACACCAATGGGGGGGGATTTATACTAGCTCATCAAACCTATTATTTCGTATGCCTCGGTGATCTGGTTGCAAAGAGCATTAAGGATTACTATAAAAAGGCAATAGAGTAGGGTCCAGAGGCTGACTTGTGTGAACTTTGTTAGGTTCCCCTTAGTGCCCCCCCCCCCCCCCCGTCGAATGATCCATTAAGGCTTCCTCCTTATGAGAATCGCCTCTGATTGCTTAATATGCACTCGTTGGAGGAACGACGTAGAATTGCTGACCTGGTATTTATTCACCAGCTTTTGAACTTGAATGTAGATTCTCGCACTCTCGCAAGTTTGGTTAGGTACTTATAAGCAAACCCCGACTAGCTTAAGGAGATTGCCTTTACTACATGTTATCCATTCTCGGTATACACGAGCCTATTAATATACACGAGCCATATGGTATACACGAGCCTATTAATCGCATCTGTAGAGCCGTGAATATGTGTCCTATTTTTGACCTGGCTCTTACTAAGGATTTGCTTAAACGATCTCTGTTGTCCGTGCACCCCTGAATGTAGTGTTTGGGTGTGTTTTGATTTTTTATTTACTAATATTCTTTTTTGCATGTTGGTGTGGGAGCCTCATTCACCTCAATATACGTTACTTTCTGGTGGATAGGTCAATTGATTCCAGGCTTCTGCCTGTGAGTGCGGCTTCTGAGTTAGAAGGGTTAATTCTGTAGTTTAATGTAACAGCTCTTTTCAAGGACCGTGCATCAAACTGGCAATGGTTATGGGCGTGGGAAAAACCTGAATTTTATTAAAAATAAGATACTGGAAGTGGAAATACCTGTCACCGGAATAATCGTAATCAAGAGATATCATGAAATGCTTATATATGATAAGTCACATCCTGAACAGACTAATTGGCATCGCAATATTCACGGATGGATCCAAAATTGATAGCACTGCAGGAGCGGACTTTTACCGGAACACCCTTCTAAGCCTTGGGTCGTATATCTCAGTCTAACAGGTGGAGATGTTGACTCGGATCTTCGTGCTGGATTACTTGCTGGAGAGTCATGTGAGAGGTAAAAGAATAATGGTGACACTCGACAATCAGGCGGTGATCAGGTGCATGGAGAGGACAACTTTCAATACAGCTCTGAACTTGGAGTGTGTCCGCAAACTTAACCAGTGTGCTTGAATGAAGGGGCATGTCGGATTCGAAAGAAACGAAAGAACAGACAAACTGGCTAAACTGGGGGCTGCTTTGACCTTCCAGGGTCCAGAATTGTTCACTACCATGATCAGACGCACGAAGATCAGCCTGTTGGAGACATAAGCCACGAGTGAGCACTTGGAGCTGTATGCCGACACAGAGGAAGAGGATTATCCTAGATAAGTATCGTAGAGTTGGCTGAGTTGGCTGACGGCACTGGTAACATCCTTGAAAATGATATTTATAGACTGTGCCCAGAGGAGAATTAAACCGCGGTGCATATAGAGTAATCTCTTGAGAAGTGTTTTTAAGGAGTAAAATTCTCACACTACTAGAGAAATTCAGATCTTTCGGTGGCTTTGCAAGATTCTAAAATAAATAAAATGGAATTGGAATTAATTCTTCTAACTTAGAAGGCTCACTTCTTAGGCAGAAGCCTAGAATCATTTGACCTATTCGCCAAAATATAATAATATATTGAGGCAAATGAGGCTCCCATACCAACATGCAAAAAAAAATATTAGTAGCCAACACACTTAAATACGCCCACACACAACAATCAGAGGTGCATAGACAGCAGAGATCGCTAAAGTAAATCCTTGGTAAGAGTCAGGTCAAAAATAGGACACATATTCACGACTCTATACATGCGGTTTATAATAATAATAGTGTTTCCATTCAAATACAGAAGGATCGAAATGCAAAACAAACAAAAACGAGAAATTAAAACAAAAACCAGTGCGAGCAAAAGAATGAATTACAAATTGTAGATCCTCCTTTAAGTGTCACTTTGTCCACACTAGTATCAAAACGTCTATAATATCATTAGCAGACCTACACATGCGGTTAATAGGCTCGAAGATGCCGTAATTAGTGCGCGAAAAAGCAATCTGTAAAGTACTTTGGAAGCAAGCTCAACTCTGTCTATCTTTCCCTGCAGAAGCTGATGCAAAAATATCAAATCTGCAACCCAATGTCGCTTCTCGAGCGTAACAAGCTGCAGTAACCCTAAGCGCTCCTCATAAGGTGGTAGAATAAGAGGGTCATTCCAAGGCAAAGAACACAGGGCCGATCGCACAAATCTACGCTGGACGGACTCGATACGTTTAATGTGGGATCCGTAAAACGGAGACCAAACCTGACTAGCATATTCAAGCAGGGATCTTGCCAGGGACGTGTAAAGATGGAGTCTTATTTGAGGGCTTGGAAATTCCTTGGACCACCGTAGAATAAATCCCAGCATAGAGTTTGCCCTAGCAACGACGTTATTAATATGGGAGATGAAGTTCAATTTAACATCTAGATACACTCCCAAGTCCCTCACCCCTTCCACTCGTTTTATGCTAGTATGCTTAAACAGGTACTGAAAAGTATGGATGCTGCGAGACCTCGCGAAGGACATAACCTGACATTTCTCAGTGTTCAGCTTAAGATTGTTGTTGCAGCACCACTCATAGAAAACGTGCCACTCTGATTGCAAAATCTCACAATCAGCATTAGATTTGATTGGGAGAAAAATCTTAATATCGTCAGCATATATAAGAATTTTACATCTTTGAAGCAAATACGAAATATCATCAATAGATAAGATGAATAACAATGGACCCAGATGACTGCCCGAGGGAACGCCAGAATGAGCCACAAAATCATCAGAAAGTGCGCTGCGAAAACGTACTCTATAAATCCTATTAGATAAATACGACTTAATCCAAACAGCTTATCAAAGGCCTTACTAAAATCAGTGTAAATACAATCAGTTTGGCAATCATCCGTGAATCCGCCCATGCAGGAAACAAACTCAACCAACTTTGAAACCGTGGACCTACCCTGAAGAAAACCATGCTGCCTTGTGGAGATTAACCCTTTAGACACTTCGGATAATTGGGAATGCATTAACAGTTCGAAGAGCTTAGGAATACAGGACGATTTAGCAATCGGCCTGTAATTGGAAATGTCTCTGCTATTGCCAATCTTGTGTAAATAGGAATTAAAAAGGATATCTTTCAGAGTGTTGGGAAATGGCCCCGCGAGAGAGACTTCCTGAATAGAAACAGCAAAGGCCATAATAACACCGAAGAACATTTCTATATGACTGCAGCAGAAACCCCGTCAGGACCACTAGAAAAGTCAGTTGAAAGTGCAGTAATATGCTTCAACAAGACCTCCTCCGTGATAGATGGAACTGATACCATGGGTAAAATTCGGCTATTTATGTGCGAAAAGTTTCCACTATCCGGGATGAAATCAGATGATTCAAATGCACCCTTAAAAGATTCAGCAAATAAGTTACAGTTAATATTAGAATTATTACTGCAAATCCCCCCGAACTTCATAGTCGATGAATAGTTATCGACCTTTTCTTCAAGTTGACATATTCGAAAAATGCACGGGGGTCAGAGAATAATCTGTTCTTTAAATTTTGAAGGTATTCTTCATAGAGAGAACGAGAACGGCTTATAAAATGTTCATGGCAAATACTAAATTCATGCCAGGAGTCAACACTGTTAACACGAAGGTACTTTTTCCAAAGTCTATTCTTCCTATTCTTAAGAGTCTTCAATTCTCTGTCAAACCAGGGTGGAGCGGAGTCTCTACCTCTAACCCGAACTAAGGGAACAAACCTCCCGAAAGCTTCATAAAAAACGTCGCAGAGACCTGATACGTTTCTATTGGCCATCGAGGTTATCGCCAAGCACGTCCGACAGACAATGAAAAGCAACAAGCAGTGCGGGGTGAAACATGTCAAGATTTGTCAAGGCAAGAAGGCTGGGTTCAACAAAAGTGAGCGTGGAGTTCGTAGAGAACACCAAATCAAACTGTCTTCCCATATTGTTACTCACATTGCTCATTTGGCAAAGTCCCAAGCCAGTCAAGGTGTCGAGGAATAACGATTGTCCTTCAGTCAAGTCATGGGGAAGAAAGCTATCGTCATCATCATCCCCTACCCATCGTACATTGGGTAAGTTGAAGTCCCCCACTAGAATAATTTCATCCTTAGAACCCAATCGATCATAGATGTAGTTAATATGCTAAATGAGAATATCATACTGACTCCGACCATTACTATCAATGACATTAAACGGAGGAGGTATATAACAACAAATCAAGTAGAGGTTCCTCGAATCAAATGAAATCTTTACTGAAACTTGTTCCAGCTCCAGTTGGTCAAAAAATGAAGGAGTGTCGAAATGATTAGTATTAAGAAAATTCCTGTAAGCTATGAGAACCCCATCACCGCGTGCAGTCGAGGCAGCATGCCTATCCCTATGGAAAACCTGATAAGAGCCATTAAACAGTTCCGCGTCCGAAATACCCTGGTGTAACCTCAGATAAAGTTTTCACATGAAAATCGCAATTAGTAGATGAGAAATAAAATCGAAGACACATAAGAAAAGCAACTCGTCAGAAGGAAACAGGGGCGTAGAAGAAGATCATATGAAGAGAAAAAGAGAGAAAAGCACCCTGCAGAAGATCAGGTTCAGGCTATTGTAATCTCTTCCAGCAGCATTGACAAACATTGCCTTTTTAAGAATAGCTTTAAAACCGTGCAAAAGATAGGTTACCTTTCTTTAAGATATAAATACATCCCTTTGATTAAACTTATCAAGGATTCCATGGATCTGTTTATTGAATATAACAATATAATACCCTGGACCCGTCGAGTGAACTGTTAAAATCAATGCGCCGAACAACACAAAACCATTACTGTTGTATCAATCATTGATAATTTATCAAATTAATTTATAAAAACGTGTGAAAATTTTCTGCAAATAAAAAAGCTGTTTAGGAAATGTTTGTTTAAGTAGAGTCACGTAGGCTTTTTAGCTGTTGTTTTTCCTGAAAATAAACTATCGAATATATCGTAAATTGCAAATATTTTTGAATTGTATTAGAACATTACATGATGTCAAACGGCCAACACGAAACCGTCCAAAGCTTAATGATGTTAACGGCTGGAATGGTAATATGTAATCCATATTTGAAAGGGTAGGTTTTCAGTTGTTAATTTACAGTTTTCGAAACAAAAAGAGGTGCAGAAGCCGCATGTAGTCAGCCACGAAAAGAGCCACCTATTTTCAAATAAACGCCTTGTCTCCCCAGCGACACATTGTGAACAATTTTATACACAAACGGACAATAAAAAGAAGTCGTGGAAGGTCAGACATAAAAATAGCTACATAATTCCGAGGCCACTTACATCAAAGGAACAGTTTTACAGGGTAAGTAAATTAATTATTACAAAGGTGAGTTAATAAACTATAAACTTATATCCTTACGTTATAAATACGGATAAAATATCATTTTTGAAAAATTTAGGAAAAACAATCATAACTTCGAAATTCGCGCGTTATCCATATTCCAAGAAACTTAAAATGTCTCCGCTTCCAATGAGTGTGCAGACATTTTCCCTCCAGTCTCCAGTTTGTTGCTGAACAATTCTGTCAAATTCTGTGGAGAGAAAATCGGGCACATAACAAAACAGTCATCTTGTCCGCGACTTTCTGTTCCGGGTTTTTAGGCAATACTTTTGATTATTGCAGAAGGAAATCTGAATAGTTTTGTTATTAATGCATTGGTGCATAAGAAAAAGATATTTCCTAGTCCAAGTTTAATAAATTGAGCGTCACCGGAGTTCAGAATGGTACGTGAAATTCACTTTCGTTGCCTAGCTCTATTCTAGTCTGTGCTGCAGTGCTGAACTTTGACCGATTGTCAACTTTTGACATAACCAAAAACCATTTATTTATGATAAATTTTCAATGGTTTAATGAATATTTTATATTTATTTCATTTCTAGGATGTTTTTCTAATGATACGAAGACACAAAACGACCATCTTTACAGATGCCAAAGAAAACACAACTGTAGGCGAACTGAAAAAAATGATTGAAGGTTAGTATGACTTTTAGTGACTTCATTGAGCTCAGGATTTTTAAATAAAAGCTGCTTTTTGAGAAAGCGGATTTTTTTGCAAAAAAGGATTATTAGTATTAGTTTAGGTATTAAGAGAACCAACTTCCACGTTTTTTTTTATTTAATTATAACGTTGTCTTACATCAATATTGTTGGAACCAATTAAACAATATCTTAAAAGCTTTAGTAAGGTATTATATAGCTGTTTCGAAGAGCAGCACACACCCTGCGTGTTATAAGAAATTACAAGAGTCAAAAATCGTCTCTAATAGAATAACAAATTACCTTTAGAATTTTGCTTAGTAAGTTTGTTTCGATCTTTGAAAATATCTTTGATTTTGAATGGAACAGTCTTAGCACTGCAACGGATTTGAAATATGTGCTTGTTCTCAGTACTTAGCATACTAGATCAATTTATACAGTGCCGCTATGTAGTTCGGGTGGTACTTTATACCTTTTTAAAAATGGAAGCCGCAAAATATTCTGCTAATAATGTAGGAATGTCCAGCTAATCCCAGAAAGAAAATAATATAAATGTTTGTTTTTTTCTTATATTCTTTGTTGTAACCAGGACCAATTTAAAATTAAAAAATTAAAGTCAATATTTTAGAAAGGACGTGGAGAAAAACGACGAAATCAAGAAAGCGGCACAGTTCCAGTTTGATATTGTTAACGAAAGTTTTTCTTAGGAGTTCCTTTTATTTATTCACCAGCGAATAAAAATGAATTTTAACTGATACAGAAGAAATCGTGCGTATATAAATTGTATGACAAATTATCTCGTTCTAAAAAGTTTGCAGAAATAGTTGAAATAACACAATTCTCGTTTTCTTCTATGCAAATAAACATTAATGTTATAGTCGGGGAGCCGGGAACAAAAAAGAGTTCAAGAGTGTTTGAAAGTATAGTATTTTAATTTTATTTACTTCAAAAAGCAATCAACACGGCAACCTCTTGGGCACAGGGTTGCGGACTGAAGATAAACCCAAATAACACGGAACTCTGCTGCTTCACTAAAAGACATAAATTAAGTAAGATAGTTCCCCCGTACATCGGAGAAACGAGATTAACCTTAAAGAATGAGGCCAAAATGCTGGGTGTGCTGAAACTAAATTGTGCCAGCCACCTACACGAGAAGAAAAACAAAGCGGTAAGAGCTTTCTGGACGTGTAGAAATGCTATAGGTAAAGTATGTGGACTATCACCGTATATTATAAAATGGATATAAACAGATAACGCATGGAGCGACAGTCCGGTGGAAAGCGATGGAGGTGGGCAGAAACCAGAAGATTATGGACCAGGCCTAACATACAGTGGTGGCCAAAATATTGGAAACTGAAGGCGGGATTTTCTTACTGTTACGATTAAACTTATCAGTTCAAACATATAAATTAAATTATTTTTGTAACAAGTTCAGCACAATATCCTACTAACATCTGACAAAAATAAAAATAAAAAAATCGAAACTTCAAAAGTTGCCTGACCAAAACATTGGAAACTTAAGTATCCTTTGCAATATCGCCATTACTTTATTGTTTGCAAAGACAGAATTAACCATAGTGTTCTTGTTCGTAAGTTGTGTTTTCTAGGATATCCATCAATTTTTGTTAATTCGATTCGTTCCTATCTGTCTGATCGCACGCAACGTGTGCTATTTCGAGGTTCACTTTCGAACGATATTTATGTTACCTCCGGTGTTCCTCAAGGAAGTCATCTAGGACCATTGCTTTTTATCATTTACATCAATGATGTATCCTTAATTCTCCCTAATCCCAGAATTCTATGTTACGCTGATGACGCCAAAATTTTCTGCGTTATTTCAAGTGCGAATGACTGTGCACTATTAAACTCGGACTTAGACGCTTTTCATAATTGGTGTTCTATAAACTTCCTTCCCCTAAATATTAGCAAGTGCACTACTATGTCTTTCTCTCGATCAAGGAATCCAGTGCACCTTAACTACACCTTAGACGGTGGCTCTCTGTACAGACTTGACAAGACCAAAGATTTAGGGTTAGTGCTAAATACGACCTTTTCATTTGACGACCATATCAACACTATTGTAAACAAAGCTAATTCTGCTCTGGGCTTCGTCAAGCGATGGTCTAAGGAGTTTGATGACCCATATATAACTAAACTCCTTTATTTTACGTTCGTGAGACCTGTTTTGGAGTATGCTAGTCCTGTGTAGTCTCCTTTTTAGGCGACTCATATTAATCGTATTGAGGCTGTGCAGCGTAGATTCGTTAGATTTGCCCTTCGCGGCCTTCCTTGGACCGATCCTCTTCGGCTGCCTCCCTACGCTAATCGATTAAAGCTTATTTCATTGAAGTCCCTTGAAAGCAGACGCGACAACTCCAGAGTTGTCTTTGCCTTTGATTGCTTGCGAGGCGCGGTTGATTCCCCCGAACTGCTGGGAGCTCTAGGTTTATCGATTCCTACTCGCCCCTTGAGGAACCAAAGCTTTCTCCATATTCCCCACCACCGCACTAATTATGGTATGCATGAGCCTATTACATCTATGTGTCGTCTTTTTAATAATCATTTTGAGCTTATTGATTTTCACTTATCTAGATCTCATCTGAAGAATCAGCTTTGTTAGGGTTACTTTTTCTTTTCTTTGTAGTTATATTGTTGTTTATTTTATTTTATGTAGTAGTCAGTATTTGATGAGTCTTAATAGTTAATCACTTTGATTCTGTAATTTATTTTGATATTTCATTTTACGTTATATTTACTATTTAGATTTCGTTGATTTGTAGTAGTCAGTATTTGGCGAATTCGTAAATAAAATAAAATAAAAGAGTTTAAAACTTACTATCGTTATCTTTTGGGTTGATAAAGTGTTACTTCTGATGATTTTCGTATCACTGGATCTACGAAAACTGTACACGCGGGTGGATGACCAAGAAAAACAACGGTACAACAAGATCGCCTAATTATTAGAAAAATTAAGTGTGATCCTTTCACATCCTCAAAGCATATTGCCAACGAAATAAATTGTCCTCTTAATGCCAGGAGTATCAGAAGGCGAGCTGCAGAGGTTGGATTATTTCCATTACTTCGGTAATGCATTCCTCGTGAATTACTGGGTCTTATATGAAGTAATATTTAAATATAATACTTCATTTATAATGAAGTACTTCAAATATTCAGTATTGCAGTATTTTTTCTCAGTATACTCCAGCATTCAATTTTTGAAGTACGTAATGCAAAATTTTTGTGAATGCAGTGCTTAGTACTGCCGCTGAAGTACTTGAAGTACATTGAATTACATAGAAGTACACGAAGTACTTTGAAGTATTTCTTATAACTTTTGTATACCTACATTTCTTTTTATTGTTCTGTCTTAGTCTTTCTGCCTGGAAGTTTAATTCTTTATGCCTTTTTAATACGCAAGTACTTTACATCTTTCATATACACAGATATTAGAACTAAATGTATTTTTGAAAATTTGCCAATTTAAAGACGGTCCAAAAATTTCCTTTCAATGTACCAAAGAGAAACAGGAAAATACTTTTTTTAAATATTTTTATAAATCTTTATTGTATTATTCAAGTTGAGAAAGTAAAAATAAAAAGACCTGGACTTCTTATGGGAGTTAAAAATAGCTGCAAATACTTTGTATGTAATGAACGTCTATATAATTGGAGCAACCAGCTATCGCAATTAGGCAATACGTAGTTTACTTCATTGATATTATCTTTCATCTGCGCCAATTTTTCAAAATGACTGTCCGAGCGAGCGCCACATCTCGGCGAATTCAATAGCCCAGCAAAGGAGAACAGTCGTTCAACTGAAGCTGAAGAAGATCCCTTCAATTCTTTTCCACACTCAGCACATTTTGCAAATACGTGTCTTTTCAATCTCTGTATTTTTGAACTGCATATGGATTTTGTTTTTATACGACGTGGCCAAATTCTAGGGGACAACCCTTTGATGCGTTAGCATAGTTTGGGCCGGAAGGGAATTAGGGTAAGGGAAATGAGGAAACTTGAATGTCTTGTTTTTGCATTGCTGCGAGCTAGACAATAGCCCAGCGGCGGAGTGGATTATTTTAATTTCCTTATAAAAGCTCACGGGGAGACCTGGTATCGAACCCGGGACCCCTGGCATGGTGGTCGTGCGGCTCGACGAATAGATCCAAAGATAAATGAGAAATCAAAATCTAAATAAAATTTATCACAAAAATTAATATCAACTATAGACAAGCTTAAGATTTGCTACTATTTCATTCATTCGGTTTGTGGCGCGCTTGAATAAATTTTAGGACCGAAAAGTGAAAGCGAAACATTTTCTATTTTCTTCGCCTGCACTGTAATTTTAAAAGCACGGGAAAGTACTTTTATTAAATCTTATTAACACGTACACGATTGGCTCTGTGTGAAGTGATTCTCTGGTTCCAGTTTTTATGAAAATTCCTAATCTGATGAAAACAAATTGACCGGAATAAAAGTGGTGTCTTACGCGGACGACCTGGTTTCAGGAAAGTTCTTAAGTACCATAAACGAACTCAAAGAAAGATCTCTGGGCATAATCCATAGATGGGCAGTTTAGTAGTCAATGCTCAAAAGACCCAAGTGAAGTATTTGGGTATCATTCTTGACTCTAAACTAAACTGGGGCATGAACATTGAAGAGCGTGTGAAAAAGGCTTCGACAGCGTTTTATGCCTACAAGAAAACCCTAGGGAAGAAATGGGGAATTAGTACCCGTATAGTTCACTGAATCTTAGTTTGGTGGGGCGCTCTTATAAGGAAGTGTAACGTTAAGAAGCTCACCAAAATTCATGGGCATCTCAGGTGCTGTAAGTACAACGCCAACTGCCGCGTTGGAGACAATGCTCCATCTTCCCCCACTGGACTTCCACGTTGGTGTATAGCTGCCCGTAATGCAATAAGACTGAACGAATCCAAAAGTTGGGAAACTTCGGACTACGGACACAACAGCATACTTAGGGCCTATAGTGCAGAAGAGCACTAACTATACCGATCCTACAATAAGCTTCGAGAGAGCTTTCTCTACTAGAATACCTAGTGGGGAGTTGCGGGAGGAATGGCAGCGGCTGCCAATGTCAGGTATACCGATCTTCACGGATGGTTCAAAAGTAGGGAACAGGGTGGGAGCGGGAGTTTTCTCCGACCGTCTCATCATAAGGAACTCGTATCGAGTGCCGGACCACTGCAGCGCGTTTCAAGCAGAGGTCCTGGCCATCGAAAGCGCGACAGAAGTATTGTTGTCGCACAAGGATCTCTACAAAAGCATAGCGTAATTTAACTGTATAGCGATAGTCAAGCGGCGATTAAAGCGCTTGATTCAAAAACGATTAAATCACTGTTGGTGCGCAGAAGCCGGGCCGGTCTTGGCTGCTTGGGTAAGAAGGTTCGCAGATGAACGCTTCACAAATAGACATCAATCGGACGGTCTCTAATCTCAGTTAAAAGAGAGATCGACCTAAAAGCTCTTCAGTTCGCCGGGCGCAGGTGGCCAGAGTGGAATAATAAGAGAACTGCGTTTCTACTGAAGGGAAGCCGAGGAAATCTCCGAAATATCGCTGCGGTTATAACAGTGCCTTTTTGGTAGTCACGCAGTTCGCATACGTATTCATGCCAATGATTTCTGCCAGAGTTGCCCGGACGAGGAAGAGATTGCTTTGCGAATGCCCTGTACTAGCCAGGAGACAGTTTCAGGCCTTTGGCAAGCACTTCCTTAATGGACTACAGGAGTTTGTCAGCGTGGAGCTGAAGTACATAAAGGTGTTCCTCAATAGCTGCAACTGTTTCAATTAATTACTGCATGTCAGTGCTAGAGTGATCCAGGTTGAGATTCCTTTTCTATTGGTAACACAACGGACCATATCAATGTCTATGTGAGGTCGACTGGTTTACTACCAGTGGCAGCCAACTAACCTAAGCCGTGGGTTTGTCAATCGGATCGGTACTGTAACTGCATCAGTAGCGGCAGTTAACCGTTGATTGCTGTCGGTGGAGTAAGTGATAATGTGTCAGTCTGCCAATCTGGAGGTCAAAGACACGAATCCCACCGATGGCGACCCATGGTTGTTTTCTGCTGACAACACATTTCGATTAAAGGCCAGGGGAGTTGTAGAGAATATGTCATTGGTTCGGAATCCATTTTAAATTTTAGGTCCACTTGTAACCGTTGTCTCGAATCGGGCGAAGTTTTTCTCCAGCCCCATGCCTCACAAGGGATTACGGGAATTAAAGAGAGTCCAACGAAATTGCTGTTCAATTATTGGACTGCGTTATGCGGGGATTAACTATACTTGTTTACGTAATTGTCAATATTGACAAATACGAAATAAATAAATTTTAATAATTGTAATCTATTTTTCACACTTCTGATTAAATGACTTTTGTGTTTAAAGGTATCCTAAAAATAAAACCACGTGATCAGATGCTTTTTAACAAAGACAATATCGTGATGGAAGACGAGAAACCGTTGCAGGACTATGGAATTACAATGTCAACCGCCAAAGCCCAAGCACCAGCCCAACTTGGATTAGCATTAAGGTAAATTTGATGTTTATTTTTTCAAATAAAGAAAAACTAATTTAATTGGAATTTCAACAGAGTGGAAAGCGGTGATGTCGAACCTCTGGAAATGACACCGTATTCATCTCCACCAGATCTTCCCGATGTCATGAAGAACCAAGAGGCCGCCAACGGACAGGAACAAGTGGCTTAGGACTTTTTTTTATATGTAACAAGTAAATTAAATGCTAAGTGATCAGACTATTACGATTTCCCTCTTTTCGGTGTTATTTACGAGCTAAGTGCGGCTTTTTTTTTCTTTCGATTACGCCTGTCAAGTCAAATATTTCGCTTAAGTCATTCTTCAAACTTTTTTAATTAAGTTTTTTCAAAGATCACAATTTTTTTGCAAGAAAATAAGGAAAGTAAAAAAGTTCCATAAATTTGGCTATATCAAAGGCTTACACTCTTTTCTCAGTTTTCTTTAAGTTCCCTTTTATTATCATAAAATAATGATAGCAGAGAGTAAAGGACTCGTAGCTAATAAGTGATTTAAACTAAACAGAACGGGGTTACTTCAGAAGGTGAACTTTTTCTTTACAATGATTATTTCACTCGATTATCTTTATTTTACTACATTTGTTTTAATTTGAAGCAATTAACCGATCGAACCAACTGTCAACTTTAGATTTATATTTTTTTTAAATAAATTATGAAATATTTATGTAGCATTAGTGTTAACTTGTATTTAATTATGTTCGAAAAAAATGGTACATGAAAGGAACATTGCATTAGCTGATGACCAGTAAATTGTAGAACTTTTGTACTGCTATCTCCTTTATTTTAAATTTGGAAATTACAACGGTTTTCTGGGAAAAAATGCAAATAAAAGAGTTGAATTTAACGAAATGGAATATTTAATTCAAGAAATAATTGTGTTGGGCTAAATTCGTGGTTAGCTCTCTTTTTCCTCGCTATCAGTATCAGTTTTGCTATTACATGATAAATCAATTTGTATAATTTGTAGCCGCTCTCGGAAGAAGTTTACATAAGCCTGTTTTTGTTGACTGGTTGCGGGAAAATAGTGTCCTCCAGAGTGAGTGATTGTCACAGCATCTTTAAATTTTGAAGATAACATTTGACTCAACTTTGCTGGAATAATTTCATCGGTTTCCCCGTACATATGAAGGGATGGAATAGTTATTGTTTCCTCGCAGAATTTCTTGTGTACTAAGCTACCTGATGGGAATCCTGCCGCTAAAATTACAAACTTGGGTCGTACGGAAGTTACTGCAACGGATTTGTTAGTGAAAGTTATGAGACATACACAAGAGAATCTTACAGCCTTTTTCAGCTATTCCACATAATAGACCTGCAAAGCAAGCTCCTTGTGAAAATCCTAATAATCCGTGAAATGGACCCTCTTCTTTCCAAACTTTCTCAACAAGTTTCAGACTTTCTTCAAAACCAACTGCTGGTCCACCGACATTAGTACCTTTAAAAGTGCCGTCATCTTTGTTAAACCACCAACTCTTCTGATCGGAAATATCAGTGCCTTCTGGGGTTCCGTCAAGTGGTGGCGCTTGATGTGGTGCTGTTATAAAGGTAAACTCCGCATATTTATTGACAAATTTCCTAAAAGATCCCAATTTAGATCTAAAGGAATCTGCATTTTGTCGATAGCCATGTAAACATAAAACCTTTAATTTATGGTTTAATTCCAGTTTGTTTGTGTTTGTCTTATTATTTTTCGATGTACTGGGTTGTGATTGAACAGTTCTATCGCCCATATTATTTATTAAAAAGCAAATTAATGTAATTATTGGAAGTAGTGACGTCCCCCATAACCTCACTTAATACGGCTGTCAGATGAGAGACTGTGTGTCAAAATTTGGTACAGTAAGAACCGAAATTCTTTTTTTTTCAGATTCGAATATAGCTTTTTTGGAGCCCTCAGCGAGCGATAATTCCCAATGGAATCTACGAAATTTCCACTAAAATGCCGCCAAATTCAATTTCAAGTCATTTTTGAGAATGAAGAAATTAAAATGTTGGTTTAACATACAAACACAATGCGTTTAAAATACAACTAATATTTTATGTCTTCTTTAGCCAGTTTCTGTATTTTCTCACTTTGTGATGTAAAACTGAATGAATTTGTTGTTGTGAACAACATTGTAGTGCATTGTTGCAGAAATAATCGACACGACGGACTCGTGGAATATCTTTTTTTTAGGCATGCAACTAGCATACATATGTTTATTAACATGTTTAAATTTAGATTAAATAATTAAAATTCTTAAGACAAAAAAGCGTAACTAAAAAAATCAAAGTTTCTGTCCCCATTCTCTGCTTGTTTACATTCTGAGGAATTGGAATTTGTGTCAGTACGTTTACTCGAAACTCATGTCGTTTTGCTATTTAACTTAAATAAACCTATAAATCGAAAAGCGCAAAACCGATCATAATTTTTATTTACAATCTTCTTCTAATGTTTCTTTCATATTCTCAATTTTCAGCTTTGCATTTTCTCAAGTACTCAAGTCACGTTTACATGATAAGTTTCAAGTCAATCAAACAAAATTTTGTGATTTACTTGAGTGAAGTAAAGCTTGAAGTTTACTTGAAGCTTACTTGAAGTATGCATGTAAACGTACTGTGCGTCGCCTTAGATGTCCAGTGGCGGTAAGCTAAAATATAATTAAATTTCAAGTCCGTTTTTTACTACTGCAATGGTGAAAACTACCCCTAAAGTGCACTTCAACTACATGAAGATAAGTGCCGTCCCACACTTGTCGTGCTTCCGCGCGATGAAGTCCGCACGAGTGCCCACACCTGTCGTGTCGGATTTTGTGTAAAACACGAAATGTAGTGGTAATATTAAAACACTTTCCGAGCCCAAATAAAGCTTGCTTTGAATCAATGCGTGCCGTTGCGACGATAAATAGGGAAATTCCGTGCGGATTTCCCTATACAGCCCTGCACACCCTCTTCCAACAAACTGCGTTGTACCAGGTCAAGTGTAGTACGGCCTACGAGGAAATAACTAAAGGAGAAGCACTATCATGTATATGTCGTGTGTGTGCGCATGGCAAGTTTTTGTTCGGCGGCTGGGTCTGTGCTGTCAAATTTGTTCGCTTTTTTCTACGAGGAAGTAGGCTTTTTATCTGTTCCCTGGGTCTTAGCTGTCACTTAGTGTCAGTGTCGAATCTCATACAAGCTTAAAATTACCACGATTTCCTGAGCTTCTTTCTTCTCCTTTAAGGTGTTTTCGATTTTGCTTCTGGGTTAACCCTTGTCCCTTGAAGAAGCAAATGCGTGTTCGAGATTGCGGTGGCATGACCCGAGTTATGCTTCGGATTGTTCGTTTTTGGCACATTTCAACCTTGGTGCTAACACCGATTGCCCCTGGTTTGGACCAGGAACAGCTGTGACACTACTAACACAAATGAAGTAGATGAGTAAAGTAAACTGGTATTGTGCTTGCGTGCTGCGAGTTTTTATATTTAATTATTTATTTTTACTGTTCTGTTATAATAAGAATGAAAATAAACCGAAAAATCTTTGCAGCTTCCATTCTTTTTATTTTAAAGAGGAAAATTGTACTTTCGGATTCGTCATGTAGCCTTTCTTCTTCTTCAAAATACTCATTTTCATTAAATTAATGCTGCAGTAAACCAATAATTGCTGAAATTGCTGCTTTTTTATTAATCGCCATAATTTTCAGTTGGATTTGACAGCGGGTGATAATAATAAACTCGAACACAGGGTTTAACACTTGGAAGCAGATGACACTTCGGTGCAGGGTCACAGTAACTCCAGTTGTCCCCGGTGTTTTGTCTCGGTGGCAAAATCGAAAACGCTCTTAGGGTGTTTTCGATTTTGGTTCGGTGTTAACACTTGTGCCTTGAAGAAGCAAATGCATGTTCGAGTTTGCGGTGCCATAACTCGAGTTTTGCTTCGGATTGTTCGTTTTTGCCACATTTGGCCCTTGGTGCTAGCACCGATTGCCCCTGGTTTGGACCAGGTACAGCTGTGACACTACTAACACAAATGAAGTAGATGAGTAAAAGTAACTGGCATTGGGGTTGTGTGCTGCGATTTTTTATATTTAATTAATTATTTTTACTGTCCTGTTATAATAAAAACGAGAAAAAACGAAAAATCTTTACTCTTTCCCAACCAACCAATAATTATAATAAATATAATTGCTGAAATTGCTGATTTTTTATTAATCTCCATAATTTTTAATTGCAATTTGACAGCGGGTGGCACTAATAAACTCGACCACAGGGTTTCGCACTTGGAAGCAGATGACACTTTGGTGCAGGGTCACAGTAACTCCAGTTGTCCCCGGTGTTATGTCTCGGTGGCAAAATCGAAAACACTCTTAGTTACTTCCTCGTAGGGTACGACACTAAGGGCGTAAAATGTAAACTTGAAAATGCTTGAAAACTGGAACTTGAACTAGTTCATTAATAAAACACAGCTAATATATATTAAAAATAAACAATTCGCTTTGATAAAAAAATTATCAAAACTAATAAATTTTAACTAATAAATTTTAACTAATTTTAATTGAACCAACAATTTTGTTTTTCGAACAGATTAATTTGGATTGGGGCAGTACTAATTAACGCCGGCTAAGTTTTCGGAAAGCATGACGCCATTTTCTAAATATTTGCAAAACGCGGCTTGATTTTGGCAATCGCGGTAGCTTGGTACTGTGTTAAAATAATCGTAATTTTTGTGTAAATTCTTCGGGGAATATTCTAAAAGGTAAACTTATTTGTTTCTTAATAAGTTTAAGATATTTGTTTGGTATTATTCCGTAAGTAAATTGGAGGAATTGAAAATTTTCTCGGGCACAAGATGGTGGCGATCGATGGCTGCATATTGAAATTTATATATTGTGCAAAAGTGGACAGACTTATTGAGAATATTAAATATATTTTGTTTATTAGATGTATTTTTACGAAATGAGATCTTCATAAATTGTTTCATTTCCTTTAGAGAATGTCTAATTATATTCGACTACGGGGACTTCCTTGGCAAGTGACACCTGAGGAAATTTTAGATTTTCTTAAAGGAGTTAATGTTGTGGGTGGAGTAGAAGGAATTCACTTAGTCACAAGTAAGGCGGATGGAAAAAATACCGGAGAAGCATTTGTTTTACTAGAAAGTGAACAGGATGAAGAAGAGGCCTTCAAGCACAACAAGGAAATGCTTGGGCATAGATATATTGAAAGTAATTAATTTATTATTTATTATAGAATTGAAATTTAATTATATTATATTGTAGTTTTCAGTGCTTCTACTGAAGAAGCTGAATATGCCTTGAGAAAACCTTCTAGACCAAGCACTGTAGTTAAATTGCGTGGTTTACCTTATAAATGTACCGAGGGTATGATAACGACATTTTTCTTTGGTAAGTAAATGGGTAAGAGATGTATATTTATATGTTTTCTATTTAATTTGGGTAAATAATGCGGGGAATATGATGGAAGGGAATTGCAATATTTGCGGGTTGGTTCACTCGGGTGTAGATATCTAACAAAAAGAAACGTATATTTACGGGCGAGCAAAATTGTTTTCAAAGCACTTAGTTTTTTAGAAATATAAAAAAATAGCTTTAACTGTGGCCGGGTTTATAATAATCCTTTCCAATGATGTTTAGTCGTATTATATAATTTTTTTTTTACTCCGATAGAAACATTTAGGATAAGATTAGCGAGAGTTATAGCACCTGGAAGTTCAAGCAAAGGATTTATTTTAATGTCAAAGCGTATTTTTATCGTTCTCTGTGTGCAACTTCTGAACACAGATTGGAGCTCCGCATCGTGTGTCCGCTTGCGTAATTGTGTATAATAATTGTACATTTTGGACTCGAAGCTTCCCGCGTGCGAATTATGTTTTTTTTTTATTTCTGTGTAAATTCCGCATTAATGCACGGATCGGCATTATTTTCAGTGCTAAAAACTCAAAGCACAAGAAACTGATAGCGTTTTCGATGGGTTTCTTTCAGCACGGTTTCCGTGGCGCACTGTTTCTGACGTTTTCTTGTAGTAGCGTTCTTTCCGACTTTGTCAATGTGTGCGCACTATTCAAAATATTTTAATAAAACGACAGCAAATATCTAATATAAAACATTTTAACATATTTTTATATGAAATAATATCGCCTCTAGGTCTGTTCCCTAACAAGCACTAGTGATAACTCGTGTTCACTAAAAGATACTGAAAGCTCTATTTGAATTGTCAAATCAACTTCCCCTCAAGCACATTTTATCAGTGCTATTGAGTGCTCCGTGTTATGAATTTCAATTGACATTTCTCATTCTTGGCACTGGAAAGCAGTCTGCGTTCCTCAACTCAGTGAAGTGTTATCCCCACTAAGATCACTGAAAGTCAGGGAACAGACCTAATAGCGCTGAAAAAGATTTGAGGGGAAGCACTGTAAGTTGGGGAATGCTTCCAGTGTCATAGCGATTTTGATGGAACCTTTTCAGGAGGGTTCCGTGGCGCATTGTTTCTGAAGTCTTCTTGTAGTGGGCCACTGATCAATGAAACATTTCTTTCCGACTTTGTCAATGTGTGCGCACCAATAAAAAAAAATGCCAAAAAATCGACAGCGTGGTCCACTGAGTCTAGCAGTTTTGGTGTCAAAAGTCCCATCGAACATGTTTTGACAGCGACACTGCAAGAAAAAATCGAAACTCGTTTCACACTGAAGTACCATCGCTATTAGAAAGTGGTTTCTTGATTAGCCCTACGAGTAAGCAATTAAATGGAGTGGCCCAACAGCAGAGATTTCCGTAGTCTGTGCCTAAAATGTGTGAGTTTACACGCACACAAGAAAAACAGTACAGGACAGGCTGAAATTTGACTAATTAATTTGCAAATCAGTAAACACTTCAATAATAAAGTTTTCATCTAGTAACTCATTTCAAAATTTAATTACACCACCGCCTTTGCAAGTGGTAACTCAAGAAAATATGGCTGCTGAGCTAAAGGTAAACAAAGTCTACCTTAACGCAAAAAGTGGGTATTTTATAAGTTAATAGTAGGTCTGTTCCACCGATTTTCGTGCACAAACTTTCCGTGTAAATACTTACTCATTTGGTGGGAGAAAAAGTGTACACAAATCAAAAAGACGAGAGAACATGTTTCATGCAAACTCGTAAAAATCAAGGAGAAGAAAATTCACAGATCACACGGAATTTATGGTCAATTTAATTCTTTCATCAACATTACAGGACGATAAAATTAGCACTTTTTCACCAACAACATTCGGTTAAAGAAAAATGTCAAACAAATGACAAAAGGAGAAGAAAAATGAGAGCAAAAAAAAAACGTAGAAATCGGCACACTCATGTACACGGACTTTACACGCTAGGGCCACCACTCCATTTAATTTCTTACTCGTAGGGTTAGCCATACCTCAAACTTTATTCAAGCAATACAATTTCATATAGCAATATTTTAAAATGTTGTAATAAATTTTCGTTGTCGCTTTATTGAAGTTTTTGTTGTTGACAAAGGTAAAAATGAGCAACTACAAAAAAAGGTAAGCCCCTGCAAGAAGCAGTGCGCCATGGAAATTGTACTGGAAGAGTCATATCGAAATCGCTATGACAAACACTAAAGGCGGGGTACCGTAATGGCAAATCAACTACCCCTCAAGTGCTTTGGGTGACTCAAAATTTTCTCATTGATTCAGTACCATGTGTTTTGAATTGATTTTTTAGTTCACATTTCTCGTATTTGGCACTGAAAAGCACTCTGCGTTCCACAAAACAGTGCAGTGTTACCCCTACTAACTAGCACTTTTTGTCACTGTATATGCACTGAAAATTTTGCCATGTGGTTGGTATTGTCAATTGAACTGAGTTGACACTTGGCATTTCTCATACTTGGAATTCGCCGGTCCAGTATTTCAGTGCAATGATACCTACACTTTTTAAGATTGGAGTTTTTAGAATTGAAAATAAGGGAACATACATAGTGACCAAAAGTCCTTGACGGGAAGTTGATTTCACATAACGTTGATTCGTTTTCAGTGTGATTTAGTAATTACTAGTGCTCGTAAGGGAACAGGTCTGATACTGAAAGCGGGTTATGGTTATGTAAAATCAACTTCTAAAGCATTTTTACCACTGAACAGGTCCTGTCTATTTACTGCTGTGTAAATAAAGTTTGGGAAAAACAAAGTGAAAATGTTTTTCTGAGGAAGGGTGTGAAATCTGGGAAAGTTACCGTTGAGTTTTTTTTCTTGATTAATTGATAACAACTGAAGAACTTTCAAAAGTTAGTTAGTTTGAAAGAGAAAAACGTAAAAAGCAAAAATGAAAAAAAAATATACAAAACCTTTATAGTTCCTCCTTTTGCACTAGCAGTGGTGAAGAAAGTTCTAGTGAAAAAACTACACAATATCAATCAGCTGTGAGCTGTCAACCACAAAAGAAAAAAAGACTTTGTCCACACTCCAGCAACTGTTTAACAGTTTGGGTCTAGTTTTTGCAAGTGCAGGACACTGACACAGAAGTTGTTTCATCCTTTCTTTTTGGTCCGTCTTCTGGCAGTGCGCCTGCACAGTTCGGTGCTCAAGACACCAATTCTGTGCGCATGCGCACCCGTGAGACAGTGGCCATTGAGTCCTAGTTAGGCTGAGAAGCTTGTCAGTTCTTTTCGATTATAGGTTTTCCACATGATCTTCGTGACAACGTGTAGCGTTGTGATCCTTTTCTACCGTTTCATTCCCAGCTATGCCTTTGTGGCTTGGCCCGAAATATTGACAGCCGTGGCTAGTTCACTACCAAGCGTGTCACTATTTACTTTTTTGTATTTTTTCGTGCCTTGAGGGGGGGGGGGGGGCCCACAGACACACGAAAAAGTTCGGTGAAAATGCTGCACGATATAATTCGCCGATATTTTCTCCGTCTGTGTCCAAATAGCTCGCCGAGACACCGAGCCATTCTGAAATAGAGAAATTCCTGATTTTACACGAGTCAAATCACACATACACATGCAATTAAATTGTTTCACGAAAACTTTCTTCTACGTGTGTAGTTAAAAGTTAATTTAAATTTAAATTTTTTTTTTGTCGATTTACGATTTTTAATATAAAAAAAATTATTATTTCAAAAGATATTGCCCGAAAAAATTTTTGATTGACTTCAATGACTTGTGTCGGTGTGATCACGGAAGTTAGAAGGTATTATTGCACACTCACATCACAAAGAGAAATACTCATGAATTTTACAGATTTCAAGCTCACTACTTTAACAAAACTTCGCTATAAAACATTTTATATCTTATATAGAATCCACTTTGACTGTCAAGTCTTTGGAACAGCTTCTCCTTTTGAAATATTTGACTAGTTGTTGCTTTAATTGTTTAGGTTACATATCGTTATTTGCTATAATTTCTTTTATAGAGCTCTTGATGTTGTGTCAATCCGAGGACACAAATCGTCGCCTTCGTAAATATAAGGGTTCCTTTTTTCGTTTCGAGGTACGGATCTCTAAAAATTACGTCTTATCGAATAAATAATGACTTCGATGGGTCTTCATGTCGACTCGAGCCCTTTTCGCCTCTGCATCACTTAGTTTTGGGCTGTGTTATTACCACATAGGTAACTTACAACACAAACAGTAACTTACAAGCTAAACATAACAGCAAAGGGATGGTCAGCTCATATAGTTATGGGAATACAAAAATCAGTTCAGTAGGTTGGTACTGTGAGAAAAATGCATGACAATACCATACAAATTACTAAAGAATATTTAAGCTCGACATATTTTTTTTTGGTAAAATAATATTAAAAACTTTATAAAACATCTTTGGAAAGGATTGTTCGTTATTATGACTAGAAATACAAACTAACTTTTGTAGAATTTATAGCAAATAGAACTAATGCTTTACGTTACCGGGTAAACTTGTTTTAACGAGGGGAACATAACCTTCTTCCAAATATAAACCGCTTTGAAAATCCTAGCAAGTATGGCAGTAGAGATAAGAAGTTTTTCAATAAACACTTTAATTAGATCTTTTTTCTAGTGTGGTAAGAGGAATAACAAAATTTTTATTATTAAATAAACAAAATTTCTAAAGATTTTCGATAAAAAACAAAAATACTATGTGTCGTGGGCAGGGTTGGAAATCAAGCGGAATCGATTGCTTATTGTTACGGATCGGAGGGGTCGTGCAATTGGGGAGGCGTATGTTCAGTTTGTATCTAAGGAAGATACTGAAAATGCCTTAAAACGTAATCGGGATAAGATTGGGCACAGGTGGGTTGGATTATTAATTTTTTATCACAATTTTATTTAAAATTAATACAATTTCAGAAAATAAATAGCAATAATTCTTTTCCATATATTAAAGAAACTTCAATTTGGATGGGGTTTGCTTTTCGTTCTTTAAATTATAAGATCTAGCTATAGTTAACATTTTTTTAATGCACTTTAATGGATCACAATTTCCTGTCAACTATTAGTTCATTCCATGTGATCCTTGCTTTACACTAATTATCAACAAAGTGACAATAACGATTCGTCCACATTGTTTTATGTTCACATTAACTGTTTTCTTTGGACTTCATTTTTTTATTCCTTCCTTATTTAACTCTTTTTTTAAAAAAACAATTGTCTGAACTTTCTAAGATCTTTATTTATTATATTATTACTTTAGTGAAAAATGGTAATCAAAATTGTGTACGCATCTGTAACTCTTTAAGGAATGATGCGACCAATTTATATATCAAAAATTACTAATTATTATTTTACAGCTGAGTATTTAAATTCTCTAGATGTGTTGGAAGCTTTTTAGCGCCGCCGTCAAAATCCTGGGATCACTGTGGAACTAGAAAAAATATTAAGCATTTGTCTTAATTTATTAAAATTAATTAAATGATGCAATATTGATTTGCCTCAGCTTAATATAACCTTTCTCTTTAAACCAATCAGATCGAATATAGGTCGATTGATCGATCCAAAAATAAACAGCGTCTGATTATTTTCCTAAAGCACAAAAATTGAACATTAAATGATCTTCAGGAATTGCTCAATCAACTTACCGACTGAATATTATTTCTGTTCGGTAAATTTTTCCGTAGTATTATTTCTGAACGTTTTCGCAATGTTTCTTTTCATTCACTTCTTTAAGTGATTGGAAACAGAAACACACCACTAAAGTATGGATAAATAAATCTTAGAAAAAGCATTTACCCTATGTACATTATAGGGTCGTAAATTTCAGTGAAAGAAATTCAACCAAAATACGCTTCTTATTGAAGCTTGGTAAACGATTACACACGATTACATCAATTAATTGAGATATTTTATGTTCCAATGCTATTTGGATGCATTTTAATGTTTAATATACACTAAAAGTTACACTAAAATTATAACTAACATTCTGCCTTTAGTTTTGCTTACGGACTTTACTGTTTTTAAATTATATCATATCTAACGTAACTTAATTAGCTATTATAAGTTTACTGATTTTAAAATTTACATTAATCGATTCCGAAAATGTAATCTTTTGATATTTCATAATAGTTGTACCAATATGACGAAAACTGAGACAAACCGAACTCATTTGGGTCGTTTCGAATAAAACTGTTCGAAACCACAATTGGTCGCGCTTGTACGGCGAGTAAAATGGAATGGTTGCTTTATAAGTATATATCAATTTATAGATGTGTGTTGGATATTATGTATAGTTTGAATTAATAATTTTGAAACGATTGATAGGGAATGACAAACCGTTTTACAAAATGTTTACTCATGGCAGCTTAAACAAACGCAAGTGTCCAAATCAAAACTTGCCACCCTGACCAGGTGTGTGAGAATTAAGACGTAAATCACGAAGGCCGGCATGGGAGCAGAAATTTATTCAAGATCCGATTCTTAAAATTTTGCACGTTTTGTTGCTATTGAATAATTTTCATTTTTTTTAAACATTTTGTTGCTGTAGTCACATTTTGTGTTTTTGTAAAGTTGACAAAGCAATTTGCAGTGAGTTTTTCCCAAAGTAGCACAAAGTTACTCAAGACTTTTGTGATTGTTCACAATCTCTTAGTCTGCTGTTGAGAGAGAGTTACTACTATTGGTTTCAACCTGAACTACATGCAGAATATTTTAAGGGTCAAAAAATTTATTCATTTAACATATTTAAAAACATTTTCACCTGCTGGAACATTACTGGACATTTCTACGCGTGAGTTACGGACGTTCGTACGCTAACTTTCACTGTATTTGACCTATTTCTGGCCTTATGTGCTTTAATTTGCAGAATTGTGTACATAAGAGTCACAAAATTCCGAAGGCATAATATTTGTATAATTGCGGGGAATAATATTAGTTTTGGCCAAGTACAGGGAAAGTTAACTTACGAAAGTTCGTAACTTAAATGAACGAAGGATTTGGCGAAATTAACATTTCTACAGAAGTGATGATTATTCTAAAATGTTTGATTTTCGGAGGTCTGTAAATATGGTTTTCCAGCCATATAAAAAATTCCTTTGCTTACTAAGAGGCCATTACAGTTATAAACTAGCCTACAAAAGTCCCGATTGATCGGTGAAACTGTTCTTGAAAAACCTGTCTCACCGCAACGGTACTTTTTGAAAAACTTCATTTCCAGATAATCGCGTTTAAAGTTTCGGTTCTATGTTTTTCACGGCTATAATTAGCAGAGGTAGCGCGCTGTTAAGTAGCTGTAACTTTTTCTCTAGTGCTCAGATCTCTATGAAATTAAAAAAAATATTCTCAAGAATAGGATGCACTTTAAAAATATGCAATAAACAAATTTTCGATTTTTTCGACCCCAACACAAGTGTATTCAGTAATGGGCATTATTCGAATAAATTTTCAATCAAATAACGATTTTTTAAAAATTCGAATAAAACATTATTCGAATAAATTTTTATTTGATTTTCAATTTATTTTAAGTTATTCGCAAATAATTATTTGTTATTTGGTGCTCCTTATTCCAATTTTAAATAATTATTTTTTATTCGATCGTGCGTTATTCGATAATCAAATAATTATTCGTTAGTTGATGTCTCTTTATGGAATAATTATTTGTTGTTGGTGTTCAGTAGATCAAATTCAAAAAATTACCTCTTATTACTTAAGAAATTTACTGTCTTGTTATATTACGATGTTTTAGATTTAAGTAATTTTTTTCCAATTAAGTATTTGTGAAATCTTTGAAGCAAATTAATTGGGTTTGTATAGAATAATTTTAGCGTCAATTGAATGAAAAAAATATATAATCAATTGATTCGCGGAGGTTTACAGATTCATTAAAACTACCAAATAACAAATAATTATTTGCGAATAAGTCATCAAATAACGAATAATTTTTTAATCAAATAAATTTTTATTCGATTTTTCAATTTGATTTTTAGCTTTTATCTTGATTCGAATAAAAAATGCCTATCTCTGATGTATATAACCCCTTAACTGTTCTTCAATGCTTAAAAGTTTTATTAGTTTAATTTTTTCCTTCTTACTAGGTCTGTACCAATAGTAATCCTTTCCATTTAAGTACAGCCGATTTATTCACACCTCGTATTTTGATAAATTTTAGGATAGGCTTGATTTTCTAATAAGGGGCCGTTCAAGTATTAAGTAACGCAGTTAAGGGGGAGGGGTCTTGTGAAACGCTACGGTGCGTTATAGGGGGAGGGGGGGGGGGGGGTTGTTACGCAAATTTTTTGTTAAAATTAAAACTTCAATCTTGACTCACGGCTCACACTAAACATATTTTTTTTACATACGAAAAAAGCCGCGTCACTGAGTGTACAGAAGTAATGGCAAATAACCACAATAAGCCGTGTACCACGAGTCCATAGGGCTAAAGCGGTCTGAAATTTCGTTTAATTTACATTGCTTCTTATTCCGGTATTTTGCGCAACATAATTGAGTGTTGCGTAACGTTTAGGGGAGGGGGAGTATTTTTTAAATTGATGAAATGAAATGAAAGTCCATATGATCGTAAAACTAGCTCATTCCAGTAGATAGTTAGTACGATGATGCGAAATATGGAGGAAGACGTGACTCGAGTTGACAGAGAACGTATATCGCGATAAGACGGCACGAAGTTTGACAGCTCATATCTTCTATTCTATTCTATTCATCGGATCGACGTCAAATTTTGTACGCATACTTCTTGGCCTATTCTAAACAATTTAAGATGAAAAGTTTGAAATGTTAAATGGAAACGCCCATTTTTTTTATTGCAGGTTCATATTCTTATATTTTTCTAATCCGTTCTCCACCTTAACATATACTTATTTTGCAAAGGTAATGAGATTTAAAAAGAATAAACAACAGGTGAATTAATTACATACATTTTCGAGAAAATTTGGGAAAGTGCTGAATTTTAGGTAATCGTAAAATATTTCTTTGTTTCACAAGTGACTGTATCTGCAGCGGTAGAGGGTTGATCAACATTGTTCACATTCCTAGAAAGGTAGTTGAAATGGTAGTTTTTTTTGGCGTTTGTTTGATGTCGCTGCGTTGAGTAGATCAAAAGATAAAAATAAAATAATGATGTGTATACCATGAAAATGTGGAATTTATCAATCACCTTGTAATGCTCAAACGATTGAGTTGGGATTTAGTTAGTTTGGAGATGTTGTTATTTCCCTATAGAGCAGTGTCGGTATTAAATGTATCTAGTCTTTTTTTGCGAGCAAAAGCTTCTAAAATGAGAAAATTTATTTACGCACTCTGCTGCTTTTCGAGGCAAATTTGCCTTGAGCAAGCTGGAGTCCAAGCTTATAAGTTTGGTTTTAGCAACATTGATCTTCTGCACTAATGCATTCTTGCCATACACATTTAATGTTTTGTTATGGGTATCCATTGTTTGCTTCTCTTTTCGGAATTAAAAAATACCGACAAAACACCTTTCACCGTAATAATTATAAACTCAATGAACAGTATATCAGTTCAATATATACGAAATGTCAGTTGCTGTCAAAATCTTTTTGGAATTATCCTAAAGTCAGTAAAATCTCTTTGAAAATCGAAACGCAAACTCTGTTTTTGCAAAAACCAATCAGTCTACAGACTGGCTAAACTTTAGTTTAGAAAGGCAATATTCTTGTACAATGGAAAAAGACTACAGAAGTCTCATCACTTTCCCCTTCCTATTTAGAGAATTGTGACTGACTCAGCAAAAGTTTGTAATGATTATGCTTAAATCATTTTGTCTGTAATCTTGAAAATGTAGAATTTTGCACAATAGCGACCATTTCTTACTTGCGTCTTCGGAACATAGCATTAATATTTCTGAAAATCAATCGGTAGTAAATGGATGTAGGGGGCTATGTATATTGATGTAACTAAAAAGTCCAAAACACAATTGAATCGGTCAGTGGAAGAAGATTGTTAAGTTCAAAAATATTAAATTTGAGTTAATATCCCTGTATCAAGTAAAATTAGTAGACCTGTCCATTAAACAAACCCACTGCGATTTTCTTTAATGGACAGGACTACTAATTTTACATCATACAGTGCCTCACGAAAGTATTTGGAAACAGTATGTTTTTTAAGCACGCCAATATTTTATGTATTAGTGGATATTTTTGAAAGAAAATAGATGACAATGGTTAGTCAAAATGTCTTCTTTTATTTCAAGAAAAAAAAAATCAACAAAACACATTAACATAAATATGCTACGTATTAAAACGAAAACACAACTAGGTAACTCCTCCAGTTCACAAAAGCATTAGGAAAATAGCAATCAGTTGCGTTCTTTCGAGGATACCGTTATTTGTTTCAGACGGAATCGACTTGGTTAGTTATGGATCAGTTGCTTTAAGATTACAGTCCATTTATATACCGTGCGCGTTTTTTTCGTCGGTAACTGTACAATTAAGTTTTTTTTTATAAAATGACCGAAAATCTAAAGAATCTACGTTGAAGGGCGCAAAATCATTTTTCAAATACGTGAAAGAGGAAAAAACTAAAAGAAATTTCCGATTGGTAAGCAGAATCATTTCCACAATGCGCAGTATTTTGAAAAGAGGTACAACAGAGCTTTCATTACGTCCAGACAGGCCGGAGAAATTAAATCCTCGAGATAAATCCGTAATTTAGAGAAAAATCGAAGCTGAACCACCTTTATCTGCTGTTGAAGTGAATAAAAATCTTACTGAAAATTATGGAATTCGAGTTAGTGCTGAAACTGTACGCGGACGCTGAGATCAGCCGGCTATAATGGAAAGACTGTTCGGGTAAAACCTTTTATAAAGTCAATCACATAAAACGTTTAAATTTCGGAAAAAATCATATAAATTGCAATGAAGTTTGGACCTAATTGCGGCAATAAAGTGTGGAGACAAAAGAACACGGAAATGAATTCCAAAAATACATGCCCGCCTGTAAAGTATGGAGTTTGCAATATACAATTTATAACCGATAAAATGGATCAATATCAGTATATTACCATTTTAAAGAATAATTTTCAACCAAATGTCGAAGAACTTGAGCTTTGGGGTTGTGGCTTCTATATAATACACCAACGCTTTTGAAAATACCACCTCAGTCGCCCGATCTCGTCGCAAACATGCTATTTCTTCGAAATGTGAACTGAAAAAAATTATCAGAGAAGAATGGGAAAAAATTTCGGCTGAAAGAACTCGCAAATTTGTTTTGTCAATGCCAAGGCGGCTAAGCGAGGTTAACAGACTAAAAAGGATTCGCCACTCGTTATTGAATTTTCTTGTTTTGTATACTTTTTTCTATTGGAATTTATATTTCGAATACTTTTGTGAGCTCAATTTTGTTAAGTTTTTGTTTTAATATAGAATACTTTTTGTTGGATTCCTTTTTTTTAAGTAAAAGAAGACATTGACTAACCATTGTTGTCTATTTTCTTTCAAAAGTGTCCACTAATAATACATAGCATATTGGCAGGCTTAGGAGGCACTGTAGGTAAATTAACCTTGAGTTATTATAAATTTGAATTTAGACTTAAACCATGCTTCCACTCACCGATTCAATTATTATCAAATTTTAGACAGGTACCCGGGTATCTACACGTAATGTGTTTAATACACGGGTTGGGTACGGGTACCCGAGTAGTAATACACGGGTGCTGCTGTATCACACAGCATTCTTTAGTTATTCTGGTATAAAATGGATTATTTTGTCATAACCATCCCTACTCCACTCCCATCCATTCAAACTATTGGGTGTTTATATTTCGTTTTTCGATACAAATTTGTTATTGCCATCCTTCCTCCACCCACCGTTTTACCCCTTTTAGGACCTTCGCGCAAGAAGTCAGCTTCAGTACATATTACCCCAATCATTCTTATATAAAACCAATCATTCTGCCTTCACTGCCTCTCTTTGGTATCAGCAGATTACGATAAAAGGTCATGAGGGTGGTTGCAGAGAAAATGTCAGTGGTTCGGAATCCACATTAAATTGTGGGTCCACTTTCAATCGAATCGAGTGAAGTTGTTCTCCCGCCCCATACCCCACAAGGGGTTAAGTGAACTACGGAGAGAACACACAATCACCCCCGCCCTCATTCCCGTCCCCTCCCCTACATTATTCTACCATTCCTTCCCTCCCTTCACCCGTACGCGAATTATTGACCTACCTTGTCACCGAACCACAACCTCGACATTCGACTATTATTCTGACACAAAACAGAAATCTTTCATTTACTACTACATGTACCCGTACACAACCCGTGCATTAAACACATTACAGGTAGATACTGGGGTACCCGTGAAATCGGAAGATCTACATAATACATTGTATGAAAGGCTTTTTCGAGCTCCCCTGCTTAATATTGACTTCTTGAAAATGTACTCAAAGTCTGCCGCGCGGAAGTTTAATGTCCTTTAATTAAGGAAGATCAATAGAAGCAGAAGTAGCATGCTAACTCTGGGTCTCTCTATTTTTTAAACACCAATAATATTGTATAAATATCGAAATTTAAATTTGCATTTATTTAATTGAACTCAAAATACTAATCGTCAATGATTCAACAATATCTCCAATATCATATGTGCACTAATTTTTCGATTTTAATATCACCGAATTTGTATCGGAGTCTCGCTCTAGTTTGTATATCGTAATAATACGTGATACATGATGCTCAATAAAATAAGCCTTTTAGGTACATGCATGACTTAACCGAAGACAAGAAGTTTTTCCGTTTCCTGTTAAATTGCGAATTATGCACCTGGGAAATATTGCTGGATTGCCGATGATACAATAAAAATGTTAATTGAAAGAATACCGTTTTTATGTAGTCAACGCAATTTTTATATTAATCTAAACCAAAATACTGTGGTTTGTTAATTGAATTTCAAATAAGGTTTTTTCTTTTTATTAATGTCGAACGTGGACTTTTACTAACCAAATTTTGGATTCCAATAAATGACTTTTGTGTACTTTTGTTTAGGTACATTGAAATTTTCCGGAGTTCATTGGGCGAAATGAGGCGCCAAAGCAACGTTCGTTCTGTTGGCCCATATGATAAAAAGGATCGTGGTGGTTCACGTGGAGGAGATCGTGACTTTGGTCGCGGTCGTGGCAGTATTGACCCTAGAGGTAATTGTTTTTTGCTTTTATTATAATTTTATCAATAAAGCTGACTTCTGATTTAACTGATTATAGAAATTTGGGCAACTAACGGAGGAGGGGGAGGAGGAGGCGGTGGTGGAAACATGGGAGGTGGTAATTTTGGGAATGGTGGCGGAAGATTTAATGATGGCGGAAGTAACAATTTCGGAGATTTTAACAATTTCGGGAACAATCGTAATCCGTTTGGTGGAGACAATAGCTTTGATGGGCCATTTAACTCAAATCGCAACAGCGGTGGTGGTGGTGGTGGTGGAGGAAATTTTGGCAGCAGTATGTTTGGCAGTGGCAGTTCAGGGATGAACGATAACATTGGAGGCAGAAACAATAGTATGGGTGGCGGAGGAGGAGGCTTTGGTCCAATTGGCGGAAGTCGAAATGAAGACTCTTATTGTGTACACATGCGAGGCTTGCCATACTTTTGTTTTGAGAGCGATGTTTACAGGGTACGCTACTTTTTTGTTAGGTTAACAGTTATTTTTCTAAATATAACTTTTTTAGTTTTTTGAACCTTTGCGTCCAACTAATGTAAAGATTATCTACAACAATAAGGGCTTGCATAGTGGCACAGCTGATGCTTACTTTGAGGATAAAGAAGAGGCCATGCAGGCCATGAAGAAGCATCGGGAACAGATGGGCAATCGGTACATTGAATTATTTTTTGATGGTCAAACAAACAAAAGTGGATTCTCCAGGCGCATATAAATACAAAAGCAAATAAATTACAAAAGCAGTTTGACATGTATAACTAGCATAAGTTTATGATTGTATGTAGAGCTTGTCTTGTCGCTGCGATTTCAGTCCATTCTTTTAAAATCCAAGATTTTCAAATTGGTAAAATCTTAAAACTTTTAGATTTAAGATCTCATAATAACCGTAAACTAATAGTAACGTTTCAATTAGTTCTAACACAGTTTTACCATTTCTGTATTATGTTAATGGGGAAATAAATTTTTAGACTACAAACGTTCTTTTAAATTTTTAGGTTTTGTCCACTTTAAATTTAATATGGCACAAATGAATACGAAAACTAAACATAACTATAATTCCATTGACTTGTAAAACATTTTTTTTATTAGGCCATACCAGACTGTAAAATAATTATAGTAAATGTTATTATATGAGGAGTGCTGGGAGCGACGTAAATGGATGACATTATTTAACAAGTCTAAACACAGAAAATGTATTTTAACCCTTTTTCATTTGAATTGACTTTAGATTTGTATGTGTTAATTATAATCATAATTTCTTCTCGCTTTCAAAGCCATTTTAAAAAGGTTGTCCGATTGTGTATAATAAACAGTTTTAAAACTGGTATTGGTGTAGAATAAAACTATAACTATGCTAATGATGTTTTTTTCTCCTAATATTGCCTACCTTCAGAAGAGAATGGGTAAATTCCAAAATGTATTAAAACAATTTGATTGTGTTATGACAACTTATTAGTCTGTTAATTAGTGGTGGAGCGTTCAAATTCAGCTCCAGCAAGGGTAGGAGTCGACAAGATAGTGTTAAGGAAGTCGGCCGCCCGGTTATTGGCTGAAGCCATGTATTTTTCTTTTTACCGCTTAGACACAGGCGACGTTATCGCTCTCTTTCTAGTTGCCATATCACTAGTGGCGCATGGTGCAGGAGAAAAATTTATCTTTCAAGATTGCAAGATCGACGATAACGAGTCACCGTCCCACAGTGGGCCAAGACGATTTTGGTGACCAAAAATCGATTTTCGTCATGTCATTAGATTATTGTAAAAAACCCAGTGATGTCCACGTTCTAATTGGTATCAAATTAAAGCATAAACCCTCCTGCACTGTTTAAAAAAAATTGGCTGCAACCATCTGCGATCTTCGGAGAAAATTGCATTTGAAGTAAAGTCTACCTTGTTCGTATTTCCACACCATGTTTCCACTTATGCAGGAATTTTATGGCTGGATAATGTTTGTTTCGAAAATAAATTACAGTTTTTCTAATTTTTTTAATGTCTGACCGGACCGATTGGTACCATGTCAAAAAAATTTTGGGAGGGGGTAGGGGTGAAACCTAACTTTGTAACGCGTGGACCGATTTGGATGGTTCTCTTTTTGTTGTACAGAGTATGAGTGAATGTTCCTCCATTGCTTGGTTTACAGGGGGGGGGGGATGGGGGGAAGATGTGTATCTTCCATGCACTGAGGAATTTAGTGGCCCGTTGTATACGCCCCCTGCTCGGCAGCGTACCCTAAAGTCCACTGTCGAGCCAACTGATCCCCGTAACGAATTGGATAATTCTAAATCTTCGCAGTATGTTCCTAAGATTCTAGATATTTTTTGCGTAAGGGCTGGGCATTGGCCGAGAACGTGTAATACGGTCTCGTCTTCTTCCCCACATCGTTTTTTTGTCTGGCGATATCGGATCCCTCCCATTTTTCCTTGTGCCTCCTCGTTACCTCTTTTCTTTTTTAATTTCATGGATGTGTATGCTCAGGTTGAGCATTATTGAAGTGTTCTCATTTGCGCCTCCGCGCCTGCTCATTTGCTTTTTCATTTCCTGGGATGCCACAGGTTTACATCCCTCTATCGTTTGATGGTTAGAGATTTGATGGATGCGTGGCTATCCGTGCATATTGCAATCCTAGAGGATCTTACTCCCCGTTCTATTAGCTGATTAGCTCCTATCTCGATCGCTGCGATTTCACATTGAAGAACCGAGGAAGAGTTGTTTATCCCTCCCCATAACTCCAGGTTAAGTTCCTCGCACGATATTCCAAAACCACAGCCACGCTCGCATTTTGAGCCGTCTGTGTAAATCGCTAAAGTGTTTTCTTGAATCACCCTATTGTTGACCCATTCACTTTTTGTCGGGAACTGAGTTTTGAAGATTGCCTCCAAATTTGGGTTACCAGTTTTGAAGTCCCAGCAATCTTCTTCCTCAAACAGTCTCTTGATCGTATTACAATTATATACTCGGTCGATCTTTTTATGTTGTGTTTGCATTCCCCTTACCTTCCACAGTTTATTCATACGTAAACGTATAGCCAAGTTGAGTGCCACTTGCTTAACGTAGAATTCTAGTGGAGTGATATTTAGAATGACTTCCAAGGCCCTTTTCGGTGTTGACCTGGTAGCCCCCGTTATGCCTAGACAGCACATACGCTGGGCCTGGTCCATAATCTTCTGGTTTCTGACCACTTCAATCGCTTTCCACCAGACTATCGCTCCATGCGTTATCATGGGTCTGATTATACATGTGTGTATCCATTTTATAATATAGGGTGATAGCCCCATACTTGACCTATGGCATTTCTACAAGTCCAGAAAGCTCTTACCGCTTTGTTTTTCTTCTCGTGTAGGTGCCTCGCCGAATTAAGTTTCCCGTTCATCAGCACCCCCAGAAATTGGGCCTCATTCTTTAAGGTTAATCTAGTGTTTCAGATGCACGGGGAATTATCTTTCTTAATTTATGTCTTCTGGTGATGCAGCAGAGTTTCGTTTTATTTGGGTTTATCTTCAGTCCACAATCCTGCGCCCAAGAGGTTGCCGTGTCGATTGCTTCTTGTAGTAAGTATCCGAAATTTTCTTCAAACTTTCCTCTGACTACTATGGCTAGGTCGTCAGCATAACAAGTTACGTAGAGACCTTTCTCCGATAGGGTTTCAAGTAGTTCGTCAATCATTATCAGCCACAGGAATGGTGAGAGAATCCCTCCTTGTGGAGTTCCTCTATTTACCCGCGCCGTCAGTTGTTCATTTCCGAAACTTGTAATTATAATTCGGTCTTCCAGCATGAACTTGATGCACTTGATTATACTGTGATCTGTCCCCTTCTCCTGACGTGGAAGGCCCCTTCTATATCAATGAAGCAGCCTAACGCTACTTCTTTGTACATCAATGCCTTTTCCACTTGATGTACCAGGCTATGTAGAGTGATAACTGAAGTGTAACTGAACTTTAGACACGCTCTAAAAAGTAGGGCGAGTCTGTTCCATAGTTTGTTACCTCCCCTCTGTAGCATGATGGGATATATCCAATCCTTTCCCGGTGATTTATCTGGGCTGAAGGATTTTATTGCCCATCTTACCTTGCCTAAAGTACAAAGTTTCTTTGCTTGCTCCTCTTCCTACTTATAGGAGAATAATTTGGTCCTATGGTGGGGGGAGGGGTAGTCTAACTTCGTAACGCGTTCACCGATTTTGATGATTCTTCTTCTGTTCGGTAGAGTATGTTCCTTGATTGATACCACGAGAAAAAAAATTGTTTGGTATGGAGGTGGGGTAGGGGGTTGAACCTAATTTTTTAACGATCGGACCGATTTGGATGGCTCTTTTTTCATTGTGTAGAGTAGAAGACACTAAAAAGTGAAAAATAAAATTGTTTTTTAAAAAAAAAGTCGAACCGACTTTATAAAAAGCGCTAACAAGCACTTATTAATATTATTATAATTACCTGAGGTAAGGGAGAATTGTAAATTGTAATTGTTAGTGTGTTTAAAAGCATATTGAACATTGTCTATCTTAATTGTGGTCTTTATAAAATAATCCATGATAACAATGTTATGGAATGCGAAGAGTTTGTGCGTATTCTTTCAAATACGTATAATATTAAAATTTTGGACGAAGCAAGAGTTCAGCGATTCTTTCTGACTTTCAAGAAAAAGTTGCAACTTAGTACTAGAAACACACGAAAGTTATAACAACAGAATGAGTCGTGGTTAAATACAGTAATGGAATTCAGTGCTAAAGAAATAGAATCTTCCATGTCATCTCAACCATTAACTACAACATTTGTGACGCCTTTGTCTTTACTTTCTACATCAACATTGGAACCTTCTGCATAAACATTGGAATCTTCTACATCATCCGGCATAGGCAGACCAGCACAATCCCTGGATCAGTGCTCGGAAATCACCAAAAAGCGAAAACTCAAACAACACTTCACTTTGCCAACGATATACGTCGGAGAAACTAGTTAAAAAAGCCCTTATTGTAAAAACTGTTGATGAAGCTAGTCCAAACCGCGTGAGCAGAATTAAGAGTATTGCCACCCCAAAAGACCAGCCGCAGAAATTCAATCCAGAGGAAGCTTTGTCCTTGTTTTAAGACTTGGGACTTAAAGATAAGTACAATTTTCTTAGATATGAATTGGAACAGAGAGACGACAATGCTTTTTTTTATTTTTTTTTATTTATACGATGTGACCAAATTCTAGGGGACAACCCTTTGATGCGTTAGCATGGTTTTGGCCGGAAGCGAATTAGGGTAAGGGAAGTGAGGAAACTTGAATGTCTTGTTTTTTGCATTGCTGCGAGCTAGACAACAGCCCAGAGAAGGAGTGGATTATTTAATTTCCTAATAAAAACCCACGGGGAGATGTGGTCTCGAACCCGGGACCCATTGCATGGTGGTCGTGTGACTCAACGAATTGATCCAACTCCGTCTCCCGTTTACCAAGCTATAACGAAATTGAGTGTTTGCCTGAAATGCTGCGGACTATCGACACTTCCGCTTCAGTGCCTCTTCAAAATTCAATCTAGATCAATCGCGAACAGAATTTAAAAGATTAAATCACAGGATAAAATCGAGAGCTTAGATGACACCACTTTAGTGTCATTGAGTAAATGGAGATGTGATGGATCTTCGGGGCAAAGCGAATACAAGCAAAAAATTTCTGGAAAAATGACGAAAATATAAGAGACGCCAATTTATTCGTAATGTCATTGGTTCCTCTTCGTTTAAAGTGCTGTACTTCGGAAAACTTAATGTGGAAAAATTCGTCCATCATCTGCTCACTTTTGTAGACCTATTAAATTTAAATATTTAAAGGAAACAAAGGAATTGGTTCAAAGTGAAGTTGACCTCGTGAAACAAGAAATAAATGCTTAATTAACGGCAAAGAAATAGAAGTAATTCATAGGCTTTACTTAACAATGTGTGATGGCAGAGTTACTCAATTTGTAACAGACACCAAATCATCGGCAACTTGCACTATTTGCCAAAAAAATCCAGAAGATTTTTGAAATACGAAAGAAGAATCCGATTTTGAAGAAAATTATCAATACGGGCTTTCGCCTCTTCATGCAAGGATTTGATTTATGAAATTTATATTACACATGAGTTACGACTTGAGTTTCACTGATGAGGGTGAACGAAATAACCCTGATACTAAGCAAAAGAGACTGGAGGAGAACTACATGATACAACAAGCAAGGATTCGGAAGTACAAATGACGGGAACACAGCGAGGAGGTTTTTTGAATACCCGGACATAACAGCGGATATTACCAAAGGGGACGCAGAAATTATAAAGAGATCTAAGACCATATTAAATGTTCTTTCTTGTGGTCTTCCTATAAATGCGGAAAAATTCTGAACATGCAGAACAAACAGAAATATTACTAAATCAGAAATATGTCTGGAGAAAATTAACAGCAACAGTCAAGGCATGGAAAAAATATAATACTGCACTTGCACTGACTTTTGCCAATTGGCGAATTGTCGGAAGAAGCCCAGGAAGCCAAAAATATGCCCAATTCAGCTGAATCCAATGAGTTGCTGAATGATGCAGTTGCAGCACAAACCTGCGTTTATGAAATATATCGAGACTGTGCATCGATGTTATCCGATGTATTGGTTAGAAACATCGATTTTTCCTCAAAATCGAGTACTTTTTCTAACATTACATCACTAAGCTGTAGGGATATTATGCAATCATACATATTATACTAGGTGTTGTTTTGATACACAACATGCCTGAATCAGAGTGGACTCATAATTCTAAGTAATTTTGTTCAAGAAATCTATGTAACTAAGGAAAAAACGACTTTTCATGCAAAATTCGCTGATTCGCGTGTTGTCGCCCAACTCTTGAAGCTGATTACCAAGCGAACGATATTATATTAGAAAATTAACGTCGGAAAAGAAGAGAATCAACCAATGCTTTGTAATTCCCTGGTTACCACCGCTGCCTGTATATTGTCTCATATTGCGGCAACTTATCTCTCCTCTTTTGTCCGTCTTTCTTGCCTTGTCAATGGTAGGTTAATGAAAGGGTTTCGGAATAGTGAGGTCGGAAATACTATCGATATAACACCCTGCTTTGAAATTAGCTGTTCGATATTTTATGAAAATACATCATCGAGTAGATAAATAACTTTTCAAAACAAAACAAACGTTTTATAAACACCGAGTGAATTCGATGCATCGGTGTACATCGAATATACCTATTATGAACAGGCCCGTTGTTTCATTCTGACAACAGCTTACGACAAAAAGGCCATTGTGGGTTGCAGAGCAATGTTGATGGTTCGGAATCCATCTTAATGTTTAGGTCTACTTGCAATCGTTGTCTCGAATTGGGCGAAGTATTTCTCCTGCCCAATGCTCCACACAAAGGGTTACGGGGACTAGAGTGAGAGAACGAACCGCCGACTCTGCAACTACAATGGTCTATCATTGTAATCCGTTCTCAGCCACAAAAAAAAAACAAGGAAAGCCAGCCTTACACCATTGGCTGTCGTTCTAGAAGCGGAGGGATGAAGTTTTCCGGTAATATTGCGTTCGTGTTCACAAGTTCATATAGCTGGAAATGATTCGGGACCCACGTCAAGGCTCTATTTTGTTTCTATGGGATATGATAATTCCGCTCGATTCATTTTGGTCGATATAACCCCTTTGTCTATACATAACTGTCGTAGTGATCTAACGTATTTTTGATTTCCTGCTGTATTTCATGGTATTTTTCTAAATTATTGATAATGTAAAGTTCAGATAATGTAAAGTTCCCGGTTTCCTCTGCATTTTCTGATGCCTCTGCTGCGTTTCCGGCTGTTTTGGATCCTCCTGCTCCCTCTGTCGCCCCTGTTTCCTCTGTCGCCCCTGCTTCCTCTGTTGCCCCTTCTTCCCCAGTTGCCCCTTCTCCCCTTGTTGACCCTGCTTTAAATTCGGTTCGACTTGAACAACCATCCGGCGATGGCTCGACTAGCCCTCATGATGTTCGCGACGTTGCATCAAAACGTTCTCGCAATGCCCGTCGGCGAGGCCGCCGTACGTGTGCTCCTGTTGCCCCGCCTCGTCCGCTTATTACTGTGTCTAGAAATGAGGGTTTTAATCTGAGGATTGCGCAACCACCTAAGTCTTTCTTTGTTTCTCGACTTGATCCGTCGACCTCTGTTGATGACGTTATTGGCTATGTGAGGGAGAGGAGTGGTGTTGATGACTCTGCACTCCTCCGTTGTCAACTTCTTGGATCTCGTCATTCTCAAGGACTCATGTCGTCTTTTAAGTTGACATCGTCCCCTGAACTTTTTGTGATAATGTCTGCCCCCGATTTCTGGCCCGAAAATATCATTGCACACGAGTTTGTGCCCCGTCGTAGGGTTGCGGGAAGCACTCATAGTCGAACCATTGATAACAACCAAAAAAACTAAGTATGCTATCCCTTTACTACCAAAATGTAAGGGGATTAAGAACAAGATCAAGCCAATTATTTCAGGCTTCTCTTGCCTGTTGTTACGACGTTATCGCTCTGACCGAAACCTGGCTTCATTGCGGTTTTAATGATGCAGAAATTCTTGACGAGTCCTATCAGATTTTTCGTAAGGATAGATACTCTGACTCCATGGCTCGTGGTGGTGGCGTGTTGGTTGCATGCAAATCGCACTTTGATTGCAGCCTGGTTGATATCCCTGCCTTTTCCGACACGCTCACAATCGAGCTTTTAGCTCTTAAGATAGATTTAGGGAAGATGCACATATACCTGTTATGTTGCTATATTCCTCCAAACTTGACAAACCATGCTGATGCAGATGGTCGTAGTCTCTACGAGATTTTAATTCTTAGCCTAGATTTTATTAATAATATGACAAACCCCGAAGACGAAATAATTCTTCTCGGTGACTTTAACTTACCCAGCGTTCAATGGGTATTCAACGATGATGACGATGACTACCTTCCTTCAAATTGTCTTACTGCTAAAGACTCCCATTTTCTTGACGCCATCTCCTCCTCTGGTTTACACCAAATGAGTGATGTAAAGAACTCTATGGGAAGGCAGTTAGATCTTATCTTTTCTTCCGATTCGAGTAACACTATAGTCGAATTAACTTCTCGTAACTTATCCGCTATTGACAGTTTACACCCGCCCATTTCCATCTCTTTCTGCTACGATGGTTCTAATATTGTCGACCCCAACGTAGATCAGTACGTTCTTGATTTTAAAAGGGCGGATTTCTCTGATCTTTCAAACAGGATCCTCTCAATCGATTTCCCATCCCTTTTTTGTGATAGCGATGTCGACGCTTGTGTTTCCTTGTTTTATGATAGGATATATGATCTGTTTAATTCATGTGTACCACTCAAGCGGTCCAGATCATCATGTCATTCTCCCCCGTGGTATACTAGGGAACTGCGGAGTCTTAAGAATAAAAAAAATAGGCTATGGAAAACCTACTTGCGTTGTAGAAGCACGTTAGCTTATTCTGAATTTGTTTATTGTCACGACTGCTTTTTGGCGTTATCTTCATCCTTATACAGTGAATACCTTGATAATATTCGCAGTAACTTGCATAATGATCCCCGTGCCTTTTTTAAATTTGTTAACCTGAAGAAGAAAACTGATAATTATCCATCTACAATGTGGTATAATGGATCCTCCAGTTGTAGCGCGCCCGATATAGCCGATAACTTTGCATTGTTTTTTGAGGGCGCCTTTTCATCAGGCAACTTTGTGCCTTCTCTGGAAGTGTTTGGTCATATCCAAAATCGTCCTGCTACCTCCATTGCCTTGCCCATTATATCTCGGGATATTATCATGAACGGTATCAAGGAGCTTAAACTAGACTTTTCTTCTGGTCCTGATGGTGTTCCACCAGCATTCTTGAGATCCTGTTCTGATGCCTTACTCACTCCATTGGAACTCATCTTCAACAAATCTCTTCAGGCTGGCAGATTTCCTACGTTATGGAAGAGCTCCTTTATAATTCCTGTTTATAAGAAAGGGCAAAAAAACTTCATAACAAATTATAGGCCAATCGCGAAGCTTTCCTGCATACCCAAGTTATTTGAGTCTGTTATTCATTCACAGCTTGTTGGGCAGTGTAAAAGGTTAATCTCATCTAATCAACATGGCTTTCTGCCCGGTCGATCGACGACAACCAACCTGCTTGAACTTACATCCCACATTATCTCTGCCTTCCAAGAGGGTATCCAGACCGACTGTGTTTACACTGATTTTAGCAAGGCATTTGATAAGCTCCCTCACTCTGTGATTTTGCTTAAGCTTGAAAGGTTGGGTTTTCCATCCTTACTGCTCGATTGGATCTGCTCTTACTTAAAAGATAGGACTTACCGAGTCTCTTTCCGTAATACTTTATCTAGAGTCGTTAGGGCTTCATCTGGTGTGCCGCAGGGTAGCCATCTGGGACCGTTGCTGTTTATTCTTGCCATTGACGACATTGTCCCTCTGATTAAGCACTCCAAACTTCTAATCTACGCAGACGATATGAAGATTTTCTCATGCGTTAGAAACAGTTATGATTCTTCCTGCATTCAGGATGATTTGAATACCTTCAGGGTTTGGTGTGCCTCAAATGGACTGCAGCTTAACCTGGATAAATGTGAAGTTATGTCTTTTTCTAGGAACATCAATCAACTCGTCTTTGATTATACATTTGCGGATACTACTATCCATCGTGTGGAGTCCGTTACCGACCTTGGTGTAAAGCTGGATAGAAAACTCGATTTCACTCTTCACATAAATCATATGGTATCTCGGAGTAATTCCGTCCTGGGTTTTGTTAAGCGGTGGTCTAAGGAGTTTTCTGATCGACAGACCCTAATTCACCTATTTTGTTCTTTAGTTAGACCAATTCTCGAGTACGCATCTCAGGTTTGGTCTCCTTGCTATGCTGTTCACTCTAGACGCATTGAGTCGGTGCAGCGGAACTTTGTTAGGTTCGCACTATGGGACCTCCCGTGGATTGATCCATTAAGGCTTCCTCCTTATGAGGATCGCCTCCGTTTGCTTAATATGCATTCGCTGGGTGAACGTCGTAGAATTGCTGACCTAGTATTTATTCACCAGCTTTTGAACTCAAATATAGATTCTCGTACTCTCGCGAGTTTGGTTACTTATAGGCAGACCCCGTACAGCTTAAGGAGATTGGCTTTACTACATGTTACCCATTCTCGGTCTAACTATGGTATGCATGAGCCTATTAACCGCATGTGTAGAGCCGTGAATATGTGTCCTATTTTTGACCTGGCTCTTAGTAAGGATTTGCTTAAACGATCTTTGTTGTCTTTGCACCCCTCATTGTAGTGTTTGGGATTGTTGTGGATTTTTATTATTTTTTATTTTGTGTACTAATATTTTATTGCATGGGTTGTGGGAGCCTCATTCATCGGAATATATGTTATATTCTGGTGAATAGGTCAATTGATTCCGGGCCTCAGCCTGTGAAGTGCGCCTTCTGAGTTAGAAGGGTTAATTCTATAGATGAAAAGGGAACCGTCCCAGGTAGCCAGAAATCTAGTAAAGGAAATGTCAACAGCAGGAAGTGAAGGACTACTCGATCCTATGGGGAGCAAGTGAGGTGAAAATGTAGGACGGATACATCTAGAACTTAGTGAAGAACTTTCTAGAATTAAGCTGAGTAGTGGCCTGGTAAGTTAAGTTGTTATTGATACCTCAAATAGTTTACACGCGACTGATACTGTGAAGAGTTAGTTGTAATTTAACCAATTTCTTTAAATTGCAGAATTTCATAATATTACTCAAAAGCTCTTCTACGTGTAAATTTATAGGTCCTTTTTATAGCCTAGGCAATTTAATAAGAATAAAAACATGTATATTATTTACATGAATTTCGGAGAAATTCTGAACTGTGAAAAATGAATATTTGAAGCTAAACAAGTGTATTATTGATTCCACAAGTAAAATTATTACTGTTAAGGTTTTCATCTCCGTTCATTTAATGGATATTTTCTTATCTCTCTAAGCGAACACAACTAGTTATGTGTTTCCGGATTCTCTTTCTAGTGAAATATCAATCATTTCCGCTTCTATTTATTATTTTTATCAATGACATGAGTTTCGACTTTGCGAAATCGGAGATTATTTTCTATCCTAACAATACTAAGGAGCTGCAGTCCTTTAATTCTTGGTGTATTGCCAACAATATGTCTCTGAATGTTGATAAATGTACGTTTGTATCGTATTACTGAAGGAAGGATCCATTGATGTATGATTATTCTGCCAGTGGCAATTTGCTAACTAGACTGGATAGTAAAGCATCTTGGTGTTGTTTTCGATTCTTATTTGTCTTTCTTTGATCACAGCAGTTACATAGTTAACAAGGCTAACACTTTCTTAGGCTACCTAAAGAGATGGTATCAAAAGTTTAACAATCACTTTATCAACAAACTTCTTTTTTGTACCTTCGTTCTTCCGAACTTTTTTTTTATTCGAAAAGAAAAATTACGGCGAAAGTCTCTGTAAATATTACTATAATGAACCAGAGTGATGGAGGAAGTCAAACATAGACTTATTTCGAGGAATCAATCCGTACTTTTTACAGTACAGTTAGAGAATTTACTTGATTCCCGAATAAAATTTCTTAGTTATTCTATATGTACAAAAAGTAAAAATTCCCTTTATGAAACATATGTTTTTCTGAATAATAAGGTATTGTTGTCCCTGGAGCTTTGGTATTATGATTAAAAAAAATAATAATTGAATATTATTTAATCATGTTATAAAAATCTGGTTAAGAGCATGTTAGAGACGTACATGATAGGGTTCAATAGTTAATTATAAATTTTTTATAAAATGTTTCTGTTACAGACCTATGGCGGTATTTCCGAAGCCGAGATCTTCGGGCCTGAGCTTCAGCTCTTTAGGCGGGATCGCCACGAGGATGTGTGCGCGCCCGTTGGCGGCGGGGTTTTGTGGGCTGTCAGAACCGGCATTCCTTGTTACACCGTACAGGTTGCTCACTCCGACACCTTGAAGCTCAATTGCGTTGCTGTGAAATTCACTCTCAGAACTCTGTTCGTTTTCACCGCCTACATTCCTCCTGCTTCACCCTCTGAAGTATATGGCCAGCTGACCTTTTCCATCGACAGCTTAATCAGCGTCCTCTCACCTTCTCACGAGGCTGTTGTTCTTGGTGATTTCAATATTCCGAAGGTCGGTTGGGTCCGGTCTCCCGAGACTGAAGGGTTATTGCAGTCCTATTCTAGTGCTCCTCAGCATGTGCTGTCGGTCCTGGACACCTGTACCTCCGCTGGCCTCACCCAGTTCAATGCCATCGTAAACGACTCGGGCAGGCTGCTCCACCTGGTTTTTTTCTCCGACCCGGATGGTTCATTGGTGCACCGCTGCCGAACCCCTCTAGCCCCGGAGTCCTGTCACCAACCTGCTCTGCAGATTCTTTTCTGCTTCGATGCTGTCGAGAACTTCTCCTCCACTTTGCACGGCTGTTCCTTAAACTTCAGGTCTGCCGACTTCTCCATTGTTAATGATTGGCTTTCGAACTACGACTAGACTACTGTCCTAATTGAGCCGGAAAAAAATTTTCAGCACAATTTTCACTTTATGAAAGGAGGTCCAAAAAATAAATTTGGGGATTGGTACCATGCCAAAGAATTGTTTGTAAGGTTGGGATTTTGGGGTGCCGATGAACATAACTTCATATTGTGAGGACCGATTTAGATTATTTTTTTGTTGTTGTATAGAGTATGATCCCCATTGCTAATAATGAAAAAATTGGCCATAGGGTGGGTTGGGTAGGATGGGTAGTCTAACTTCGTAAAGCGTGGACCGATTTGGATGATTCTTTCTTTGTCGGGTGGAGTATGTTCCCCAATTAGTACCATTCTTTAGAGTGCACTACTTATGCAACTTTTGAAATTGCTGTATTCGTACGAGTAGCATTTTTCGAGTCTTATATATGAAGACACAAAAAAAAACAAAAAGCGCTAAATAGCATAAATTAATTTTTAATTTTATATCTTTTACGACATTTTCAAGTCGGTGCAAACTAAACAAACAAAACAACTACAACAAAAGTATTTAATCGTCCTTGCTGAGCTGAGATGTTTAGGTAGCTTTATATGGTATCTTCAATTGTGGTTGAGTAGTAGTAGTAACTTTGTAACGCGTGGACCGATTTGGATGGTTCTTTTTTGTTGTACAGAGTATGATCCCCCATTGCTAATAGGAGAAAAAAGATTGGTTTAGGGTGGGGACCGGGAGAGGGGTGGTCTAACTTCTAGGAATTTGGCCTAGGGAGGGAGGAGGTTTAGTCTAACTTCGTAACGCGAGAATCGATTTGGATCTGTTCCCTGGTTGATACCACGAGAAAAAAGATGTTGATGGGGTGGGTGTTTGGGGTGGGGTTGGAACCTAACCTTGTAACGTGTGAACCTATTTGGATGGTTCTTTTGCTGTTGTATAGAGTCAAATCACCCATTGCTAATAGGAGAATAATTTGGTCCTATGGTGTGGGGGGGGGGGGGGGTGATATGGAAGGGTGGTGATGGAGGGGGAGGGAAGGGGAGAGGTAGTCTAACTTCGTAACGCGTAGACCGATTTGGATAGTTCTTTTTCTGTTGGTTAGAGTATGTTCCTTGTTTGATACCTCGAGAAAAAAAATGTTGGTGGGGTAGGGGTGGGAGGTTTGGGTGGAACCTAACTTTGTTACGCGTGGACCGATTTGAATCTTTCTTTTGCTGTTGTATAGAGTGTGCCCATTGCTAATAGGAGAATAAATTGGTCCTAAGGTTAGACTACCCCTAACTTCGAAACGCGTTGACCGATTTGGATAATTCTTTTTCTATTGGGTAGATTCTGATTGATACCACAAGAAAAACATAGATACCACAAGTGAAAAACAAGATAGTTTTTTAAAAAAAATAGTTGACCTGACTTCACAAAAAAGCGCTACAACGCATAAAATTATTTTTAATTTTATGTCTATTACGACTTTTTGAAATCGGTGCAAATCAAACAAACCAAACAAGTAAAACAAAAGTATTTAATTCTGCTTCCTTATGATCCCGTGAGCTTAAACGTTCAGGTAGTTTTATGTATTATCTTCAATTGTGGTTGGGTAGTTGTTTTGTTTGTTTAATTGGCACCGATTTCAAAATGTCGTCATAGATATTAAATTAAAAATTATTTAATGCTTTTTAGCGCTTTTTGTGAAGTCGGTACAACTTTCTTTTTATTATTAATCGTCATTATAACTTTAGCGACCTTTTTATTGTATCCTTATTTTATTCTCTTTTGTATTTTTGCTTTTACCTTATCGTATTCTTAATAATCAATCTTGACGAAATTTTGTAAATAAATAAATAAAACGCGGTTGAAGTTTTCTGAAGTCACGTGGTCAAATCTAAGGCAAAGTTTTGCGCGGATGGGTTCTTGAAATGCTTTAAATAATTCCAATCGATTCAGCGTGATTGATAAACCATCTCTTAAAAGCCCTGAAGGGGCCACCAGGACCAGAAAAGGTGTCCATCAGGTTCAAAACGCGATTTAAGTTTTCTGAGACCTCGCGGCTAAGTCTAACAAAAAGACGAAGTTTTGCATAGGTGGGTTCTTTTATTTGGCATCGTAACTAGCTAATTTTGGGCAAGCTGCTTCGTACGTTTATTTGCTCCCAATGAAATCTCGGCTCCAATTTCTATTAATGGATTTTTATAATAATTCCAATCGATTCGGTATGATCTATATCAGTGATGGCCAAACTCACACTATTTAATTTGAGGAATGCTTAAAAGCTTCAGAAGCATTTTGTACTGTTTGTTTAATTTAGAAGCTTAAAATGTTTGCAAAAGGTTGTATATCTTAAGATATTGTATAATTGCTTACAAAACTACTTAAATATGACAATTTCTTTTAACTTTTGCATGCTTTAACAATTAAAACCGCAAAAACAGAAGACCGAATACATTCAAACAAGTGCATATACGAATTTAAAAGCTCAAAAGCTCACTTGCCCGCGGGCATAGGTTTGGACATCACTGATCTATATACACCCCTTAAAAACACCGAAGAGGTGATCAGCGTCCGAAAAGGCGTAGATTAGGCTCAAACTGCAGTTTTAAATTTTTAAGCAGCGTGAACAAACGAAGCTTTCTTATTTGGCCGCTCTTGCATTGGTTTTCTTTGATTTCTGAGCAAGTCATTTCGGGAATTGTTTACTTTTTATAAATTTAATTTGTTGTATGATCGACCAGCTTTGTTTATAAGCCGGAAGAAATGAATTATTTCCAAGGCGGAAGGATGAAATGGAACATTTGTTTTAGCATTAATGTTCATAGATGGAGAATGGTAGTGGAGCTAAAATGTTTAGTGAGACTATGTACAGATACGAATAATCTGAATAAACTTTCGCATCTTCAGAGGTAAAGTTTATTAAATTTTCGCTTTTGGAAAATTACTCATAACTTAATGTAACAGTTGCGAGTTTGTTTTTAAACCGGTGTTAACCAGTGCCTTCGGTGCATCATTTGCATTCATTGGCTTGAGATCACTTTTAAACGGGTTCTTTAAGCACGAACAGACCTGAGGAGGATAGGTTCCATGAAACTGACATAAAAGTGGCAAGGGATTGATCTTATTTTGTGCTTAAGCCGAAATATCACCATTCAACAAATTCTTGATGGAAACCCCCAGAGTAGTATATTAAAACGTAATAGAAAGACAAAAAGAAGTAACAAAAACCACTATATGGTACCTGAATCTAACCTGAACCTGATTGATCACTTTGTGTAGTATTTCAATGTTAATATTTACAAAACAATATCTGGTTGTTATGCCCTAGTGTTGGCTGTTCGGGTTTGACAAAATTGCAGGTGTATTTAGCCTTTTGAACTGTACACAATAATGTTCGTAAGTATGTAATTAGCAGCACGTGTAGTTCCTACAAGTTGAACAAATTGAAACGTTTTATCTGATCTTGAAATTTTTACCTGATAGAATATGTACATAGAAAATCACATGGCATCATTCGAACCCATTTCGATTGCGTAAGTTTAATTCAAACAACTTAAATTGCCTGGTAATATCTCAGTTAGCAAATAATCTGCTCTGATCGCTCCTGCTGTCAGATTTTTATTCTTTCGAAGTCAAGCCGTCTATCTCTCAAGACTTATAGTATAACTTCCGAAACATAACCCAAACATAAACGTAAGAATCATTAAAGCTTACAAACTTGAAGTAGGTACTTTTCTCATCTGAGAAGTGAGTGTAAATAATTTTACTTTACTTTACGAGAAGTGTCGGGTGGAGAGTAGATGTCGCTGTTCACCAAATCGCAATTTGTCAACGATAGTAATATCGGCACGCGCTGATCTAGGCTAACTTTTAGGTGAATATTTTCTCCAAATTTTGCCGGGGGGTAATTAGAGCATTGCTCACGTTTTCGTTTACGCTTCACCAAGTTAGTATCGCTCTGCATGAATTTCCGTTTCCGTTGCTGGAGCAGATTCGCAAAATGCAATTCCATTGATCGATAGTCGATCGTCTGACGACGCAGGAACCAAAAACTAGTTGGCTTGGTATGTTTGAGCAGATGATTTGATCACTAACGGAATGCCTTTCATTGAGATTCCTGAGAACGTAGCCGGACCAGAATTGAAGCACCGAAAATCCCCGGCTGACTTGAGTTGCTTGAACTGGTAAGCAAGGCAAAGTTAGTGGTCAGACCAGAGTAGGTCGCACTGTCGTAGTCACATATTTCGAGGTCAAGCAAAGAAAAGATTAACGAGGATCAGTTATTAGAGCCCATCCGCTTCAAGTGCGTGCGCGTCCGGCTTATCTGCCGTAGGAGTGAGTGTTGATTGATTGGCTGCATGGTATACATTCCGAAGAAAGTGTCAGTGGTCAAAGTGCAACTGGTTATTATCGGACAGTTTTGTACATCGACAAGCACATGTGTAAAGTATGTAACAAAAGATTCCCTTTCCTTTGCCCATTGAATACAGTGGGAATTGCGAATTTGTGCCGTGATTTTACTGGAGTAGCCAACCCAGTGTACACTGCTAGAAAGTTCCCTCTGGTTATGGTAGGAAATCTCGTCATTGAATGTTGCGTCGTTTGCCAATTGATTTATTCAAATATCCACCAGGTATGTAAACTTTTTAGTATGCGCATTTTAATAATGTTTGATTCGGCGTTTTTCCGCAAAGTGATCGTGTATTTCACGTTAACATCGTCTGTTGACATTTTTCTGAAGCTTCTCTTATCAGCGGTCGAGAAAATCTGAGTCACAAGGGTGATTGATATCGTTGTGCAGTTCTTATGGTATAGCATTAAATTGCTGACCGCATTAAGCACGTGGTTTTTGTTTTGTTTTTTACGAGTTTTGTGCTTATAGTGCAGTGTCAGTGTACGTCATTACTGTCTAGAAATTAAGCAGTAAACGTTGAATCAAAACAAAAGTGAATTGAGTTACTACTTCGTGGGTTACAATTAAAGGGTTGTGCAAAACTATCTGTGGCTGCTATGAAAGGAAGTTGTATTGTTTGACAATTTTAAAGGCGATACATGAGAGATTTACATAATGGCGCTATCTGTATAGATTGTAAATCTCCTATTTTATACAGAAATCGAACCTTCTTTGTTGTGCAGTTGAAAATAATAAATAAGGAAGTGTCTATTCACATCGGCCGTGTCCGTGTACACGCAACATTTACACAGACGACACGAAAGTATGCGATAAGTGCAAATAGTCACTTCCATATTTATATTACTGGTAAAAGTTTTTCACAACCTATTCTTGATACAAAGTTGGGGGGGGGGCAGCTTTCCAGTTAATAAAACAACTAAAATCCTGATTAATAAACCTCTTGTTGCGTACACGGAGTACACGGATCCGTGCCGAAAAATAATTACCACTCTAATTTTTAAATTATTTGTGTATTTTTAACTCCTTAGTAGCGTTATACACGAGGCGCATCTTAACCAAAACATTATGGTGAGGTGTCTGAGGAGAGGAATAGGAAGTTCAATCAAAAATCTATTTCCAAACGTGGCGGCACATATAAAAAGGAAGCTGCCATTCTGATTTTGGATTCGGGAAATGCTTTTGTGATGCCACATAGGGGAAACCGGGTATGGTTGGCTACACTTTTTGAAACTATGTCATATCAAGGAGAAAAAAACTGCTATTAACTTTATATTTATAGGAAACTTAGCTTGACTATTGTGCTTTACTACAACGTTGTCGCGACACCCTTATTGGAACATTTATGTCTCTGGTTGGAATTTTAATAATGGGATGCAAATGTGCCAACAAAACTCGTAATGGGGATGGTTGGCACAGAAGCAGGGGATGGTTGGCACGTAATTTAGCTTCTAAACAAATTAAAAACCAATTTAAAAAAATAACTATTTATATACATACGACAATATATTACATATACATATTGTTTCCAATATGTACATATATGTATGGCTTGCGGATTCCTTTTTAGAATCGAAATATATGCATATAACTATGCATTTTTTACCTCACTTCTAAAGATGCCTTAATGAATAACTCATTAGTGTAATCTTTGAAATATGAAATGCCTTGCAACATTTTATTGTTACGGAGACTACCCTGGATCTTGGCACGCTTACCTAATTGGGTATATACAGCTTCACGCAGCGCCACATGACTCAAAGGGTCTACATGTTGGAAAATTTCTAACCACGGCCATAGCAGTATACTAAGGCTCTGTCCTAAGGGCTGTCTGCAAGAGAACACTAACTTCACTACTCCTACACTGAGCTTTGGGAAAATCTTCTCTACTAGAATCACAGACAGAGAGAAGTAGGGGATGGTGGTGACACGATGTCGGAAATACTGGTCTTGACTGATGAATAGAAAGTGGTTGGAGGGCTGGCAGCTGGGGTGTACTCGGAATGTCTAAACTTACGTAGTCAGTATCAGAACCCTAAAAATAAAACTAAATTATTTGATGACTTGTCAGGAATTTTCCTTGTATTGAACTAAAACTTTAAAAATATTTTAGAAATTGCTCTGTTCCAATGAAGATAGGCTTAGGTTTATAAATAATTTTAAAAAATATTTCAAGACCATAAAAACCGCGTTTTTTGCCTTCTTTTTTTACGTATACACCGACTTTTTCTTATTCCGTAATTATAGTCATTAATAAGGTTTTTTCTTTTAAATTTGAGATTTTTTTTATATTAAAACAACTTTTATAACATTAAATTTAAGGTTTTAATAATATCCTTAAAAATATATTGCCACAAATTCATTTTGAAATGAAAGTTATGGTTGAAGTCTTCTTTATTCAAAAATCTTAAGGACTGTATATAAGAGTTATATACATATATCGAAACAATATATAAAAGAAATTTAAGTTTTTAAGAGTAATACATAAAATTCGGCGATAGTAGCGCGTATATTTACTGCCCTCATAAGGGGATGTGCAGTATTTACAGATCGAGTAGTTTTGAGTTCAAAGGCTAAGGATAAGTAATTGATATTACATACAATCAATAATGTCATAAAGAATGCAGATTATTTTTTCCTTTTACGGAAGAAAGGTAATTCAATATTGAATTTGTTAGTTCCAACAATTTTACACTTTTTTATACATTGGACAGCTTGGTATTGACGCATTTATTTATTAGGGGGTCGTCTACGTAGCGGCCTGATTTGCGAGCCTGTTTTTCAAAATTTATTACGAAGGAACGAAAAAAGATATTCACTCACTTTTTTTTTGTTTTTTATTTATTTAATCGTAATCTTTCAAGAGGGAAAGTCATTGAAATTATATTTATACATATTCGAGTGCAGGATGACCTTGAACGTGCCCTCACCAGAATTTTGATATCAATTTTCCTGCAAGATTTTGGGCCAACCACGTAACCTACAACAAAAAATGAAACTAATCTATAATTGTTATTACATCAGCTATGGTTAGACACAAGCTTTTTGTAAAATTCAAAAATATCTCGAAATGGTGGACATTTTAAAAAAAAAATTATTTTTCCCTTGTTTTTCAAATGTTTATTGCCTGTTATAATATAATAAAAAACAATATTTCGTCAAAAGCTCGTGTCTAACCATAGCGACATGTTTTCTGAGCAGGTAAAAAAAGAAATCGAATCGATACGTGTAAAACTTTTCTTAAAATCGTGCAAGTAAGTTAGAAAAATACGACTTTCGGGAAAACGCGTTTAAAGGTTTACACAAGAAAAAACATATTTTTGAAGGATCTTAAGATTAATCATCTATGCCGGTGCCGTAGAGTTCACCTTCCTCTTCCTGGAGTAACTCCGAAACAGTTTAGATGTTTTATGATCGAGAATCGGTTTTAAACTGAAGGAAATAGAAAATTCGGGGTAGCCGCGGTCACACGGAGCGCGCGAAAACACCGTGAGCGAGCGTGCTCAACGCTCTATTGCTCAATAACCGTGAAGAGTTTACCCAAATCCTTTGAAAATAACATTCCTTACATCTTCCAAATGAGTATTATGTAAAAAAAAAATTTTTTTTTGCAACTTCATACGTAGACGACCCTCTTAAGGGTAGTTAGTGATAACGTGTCGGCCTCCCAACCCAGAGGTCTCAGGTTCAAATCCCACCGGTGGCGACCCATGGATGTTTTTCTGACAACAGATCACAATAAAAAGGCCACTTTATATTGTAGGTCCACTTGCAATCGTTGTCTCGAATCGGGCGAAGTTAGTTCCTCTCCATCCCCATTATGGCAACTAGAGAGAAAGATAGATCTATTATTGGTATTCTAATGTGACGGGCACTATTTTATAGAATTCTTTGGAAAAAGTTTTCAAAGAGTCGGCAAATAATATCGTGATAAACCCTTTGCCTCTTTATAATTCAATACTTAAAGTAATAAAAAAAATAAATTTAAAAAAAATAAAATTAATAGATATAAAAAATGGCGTAATAGAGCCCTAAAGTTGAGGCAAAAAAACGGCGTTGTTTGCGGCTCTCCAGTTAATCTGAAACAAAAAAAAAAAAATTCCTAAAATATATATGTGTCTATAGTCGAAACTAGTATTAAGTGAAAATATTGAAAAGTTTAAAAATTGCGGTCATTTGAAAATTCAGTTTCGACTTTTACGATTTTTTTCGTCGGTTTTCAGGCAGAGATGCAAAACCAAAAACGTTACTTGCTTTAAATTCATAAAAAGAAAGTTTCACCAAAAGACCCTTACTGGCTTCACAGGAAAGTAGGTTAGTCGGTTTATTTAAACTGAAACATATATTTCAGTACATGCCAAAGAATCTCAGTTATCTTGCTGAGTCATATTCTTAAAATCAAATGCACATTTCAGTTTTACATTTCTTATTAACTTGGTATAAAAACTCTTATCAATTAAAAAGAAAACAATCAATTTGAAAATCTAACAACTTTTTTCCTGCGACGGAGATCTAATTTCTTATTATTAAATAATAATTTTTCTTGAAGAATACGTGACGAACTACCTTAAGCAAACATAACCATCTGATGCCATACGATATAATCTCCCTTCTATAGCTTAAGCGGTATGCTTACCTGCAAGTGCAGAAAAAACGTTAACAATTTGTTTCGAAGAAATTAGACAATTACGTCTGCCACCTCCAACCTTGTAAAAGGTCTGACGGCCACAGTCGGCTGTTCTTCAGATCCAGACGAAGAGGTATTCGATCGTCTAAAGGTGTTGTTTAGGACTTCAATAACATAATTTCTCTGTTTTCCCGTGACATCCGTTAGCTTCCCTCGTCTTTCCTGCCATCCAGCCCTCTCTGAACACACACAGACTCATAGCTTGTGAAGCATTCCTTCCGACTGTGTTTTCAGCTGGCTAGAAATTAAATTAATAAGAGAAGAAATCTTAGGAGTTAAAGTAATTTCAGTTTATTTCGTTGTAGAATTATTATTATTCTTTTATTGTTATTACACTCCATTTATTATATTTATTAATTATTTATTACAAATTCATCAAATAATAAAATTGAATAATAGTAAATATGGACGTAAAAAGAAATATCAAAAAGTTAAGGAGAGGCACATAATGTTAGAGATTACTTAATAAGAAGGAAAATAAGAAAAGGAACTAACAAAAAAGCTTATAAACTCAGTACAGTCAAGAACAAAATAACTCTAACTAAGCCAATTTTTTAATTGGAGAGACGAGATATAGACGTGATGTTAGGTGATAAGGAACTTGGAAGAAGCACAGATTCTTCAAGGGGCGATCCGAAACCGACAGGTCTAAGGATTCTGGCAGTTCAGTGGAATTAGCAGCGCCCTGCAAACTGAAAAGCAAATAGAACAGCGGACTTATTGCACCTGCATTCCAAAGTTTTTTGTTTCTTTTTTACGCAGTCAAAGCCTATTCAAAAATAGATGCAAATGAGATTGATTAGATTATGGAAGGCCATGGAAAGTAAATCTTACAAATCTATACTGGATTGCCTCAATGCGATTTATATTGACTGTATAAAAAAAGATCAAGCTTGACACGCATACTTTAGGATTGATCTAACAAAATTACAGCAAAGAAGCTTCGTAGTAAGTATACATATATGATCACCTTTTAACAAAACACAAGGGCGTGTTAGTCTTATTCACAATAACTGCAATGTGAGTCTCGAAAGAAAATTTGGTGTTGAGTATGGTACCAAGATTTTTAGCAAAATGTCAAGTGAAACCTAACTTTATAACGCGTGGACCGATTTGGATGGTTCTTTTGCCGTTGTATAGAGTGTGATCCCCCATTGTTAATAGGGTAATAATTTTGTTCTATGGTGGGGGCGGGGGGGGGGGGGGGGGTAGTCTAAATTCGTAACGCTTGGACTGATTTCGATGATTCTTTTTCTGTTGGGTAGAGTATGTTCCCTGATTGATACCATGGTGGGAAGGGGATTGATTTTGGTGGGAAGGGGGATTAACCTAACTTTTTAACGTGGACCGATCTTGATGGTTTTTTTTTGTTGTACAGAGTAGAAGACACTTAAAAGTGAAAAATAAAATAGTTTTTAAAAAAAAAGTTGAACCGACTTCACAAAAAGCGCTAAAATGCATCAAATAATTTTTAATTTTATATCTATTATGACATTTTGGGGTCGGTGCAAATCAAACAAACCAAAGAACTACAACAAAAGTATTTAATCGTCCTTCCTTATGATCCCTTGAGCTGAAACGTTCAGGTAAATTTTTTGTATTATCTTCAATTGTGGTTGTTTTTTTTTTTATCGAATTAACCCTTCTAACTCAGAAGGCGCACTTCACAGGCAGAAGCCTGGAATCAATTGACCTATTCACCAGATGCGATTAGTAGGCTCATGCATACCATAGTTAGACCGAGAATGGACAACATGTAGTAAAGGCAATCTCCTTAAGCAATACGGGGTATGCCTATAAGTAACCAAACCTGCGAGAGTGCGAGAATCTATATTCGAGTTCATAAGCTGGTGAATAAATACTAGGTCAGCAATTCTACGTCGTTCCTCGAACGAGTGCGTATTAAGCAATCGGAGGCGATCCTCATATGGAGGAAGCCTTAATGGATCATTCCTCGGGAGGTCCCCGTGATCCCCCGGTCCCCCAAATCTAACAAATCTAGTTTTTTGTCTAGCATCACACCGAGACTCAACACGACGGATAGTAGTTTCAGCAAAGATATAATCAAAGACGAGCTGATTGGGGTTCCTACAGAATGACATAACATCACATTTATCCAGTTTAAGCTGCAGGCCATTTGAGGCACACCAAACCTTGAAGGTATTCAAATCAGCCTGAATACAAGAAGAATCATAACTGTTTCTAACACATGAGGAGATCTTCATATCATCTGCATGGATTAAGACTTTGGAGTGCCTAATTATATTTTCCAGTTTCAGTTATAGTCTTTATTAACCGAAGTAAGAATAAGACTCAACTGCACAAACGTTGTGGGCTACTGCTGCAATAATTTTGTTATTGCAGACGTCGGTCTCAAATAAATTAATCTACGAAAATAATTTTATTGTTTTCATTTTAAAATTTAGTCTAGAAAAAGTGTGAGCGTGCTTGGTTTGGACTATTTCGTGCGCCTTTTATTGATCTGTGCTTGCATTTTGAAAAGTATAATTTTCACTCAGGCGTACCATGCTTCATTTGAGTGCCATTCAGGCGTTTTGACGCGGTGCGTGACTGTTTTAGGCTAGACAGGGGCGAATCTTATTTTTACTCGGGAAAAGATTATATTTGAGTTGTTCTAGTGAAGTGGTGTTAAGTTAAAATTTCAAAAAAGCAAGTTAAAATACAAAAATATTATAAGCATATTCACGTTACTTGTCTGTATATTGTGTATCGAAAAGTATATGATTTAAAAATCTGTAATTTCCTTACCGTGTCCTAACCCTGATCATACGAGTGCAACTCCAACTTGACCGATTTTTTTAAAAGCTGGATATTTACTTAAACACAAATTTTCTCAATTATTGAAGATGTTCACTTCCAGAATATTAAGCTGACTGCGCAGACATTTTTATATCGCAGCCTCGAAAAGAATCGTAAATTTTAAGTTAAAAATTTAAGGCTGACATAAAGTTTTTGGCTGGGTTAAATGAAGAGTTCGTCCTGTGCTAATATCACAAATTGATCGCATCTGGAAACAATTAAGAAGTTAAAAAAAGATACAAAATATCACCTTTAGTCTAATTATTGAGGTGGCCACAAATATTGTTTAACAGCTAATTTGTTTACCGTCACACAGAGATTTTTCGCTACTGCGTTAATCAAGTTATGTCACTCATGGCAGTCGTCCGCTAAGGTCAGCGATGCATGTGAAAAATGTTCCGTGCCAACATTATGCAGCACGTCTCAGCTCAATGAAACGCTCATTTGCTGGAACAATAAGCGGCCACAATTTACGATCGCCATTTGTTTCGCCTTATTAGACTACAATTTCCGATAATTTGAATTTTAACTTGATTAGTTGTGGAGAAGTATTAGTTGTATACAAGTACCAGATTACTATAAAAGATCTATTAATGCCGCTAATTTCAGAATCCAATAACAATTGCAGCCCGGGCTAGAATAAGAATTTTACTTAAATTCCTTAAATTCTTATCTTTATGGTATTATAGTATAGTAAAACATTCTTTTATGGTTATAGTACAGCTGTTTCTCCGTAAGCAATGATGCCAATTTACCAAGTAAACGGTTTTAAACGTGTCAATAAACTCGTTCAAGTCTAATTAGATCATTTTCATGAAGTTATTGTCGCTCAAAATTCCAAATTTGCAAATTTTTATTAACACTAAAACTGTGACGTCAGGAACGATAAGTAACCGTCCAGCGGTACATTGTAAATTGTGCATGGCAACAAAATTGAAGACTTGTTTGCGATTTCAAAAAAAAAGGAATGAGTCCGCTTGCTAAATGTTTTTGTTAGTTTGTGATTATGCTGGGCTGGAGTAGATAAGAAGAGTGAGGACTTTCCACATGTCCATCGAAAACAAATCTTTTCGTTAAATGAAAACATGCACACGAGTGAAAGTGAATAAATTACTAAAACATTTCTGTTATCAAGCAAAAAGTGGTGTTTCTTTACGTTTTTTCGTTAATGAAGTGAGGCAATGATTGTTTTGAAATTTCTATACTATATCATAAAACGCAACGTCTCTCTGTCGGTCTGCCCGTTAGTGCACTTGTAATTCGAGAACCACTAATCCAATTTTTTTTTATACGGTGTGGCCAAATCCTAGGGGACAACCATTTGATGCGTTAGCATGGTTTTGGCCGGAAGGGAATTAGGGTAAGGGAATTGCTGCGAGCGTAATTGCGAGGTAATTGCTGCGAGCTAAACAACAGCCCAGAGACGGAGTGGATTATTTTAATTTCTCAATAAGAACCCACGGGAAGATCTGGTCTCGAACCCAGGACCTCATGGCATGGTGGTCGTGCCGCTCAACGAATAGATCCAACTTCGTCTTTATATGGTCTTTTGATGGTCTGTCTGTCTGTCCGTCTGTCTGTCGCATATAAATCAAAACCTAAAGGGTACTTCCCGTTGACCTAGAATCATGAAATTCGGGAAGAAGTAAGTTCTCACAGCACAAGTAAGGAAAAAAATCGTTAATTTGTACAGGGTGACCCATAATGTTTTGACGATTTCAAATTTGAATAAAATCTGTTTAAAATTAGATAAAGCGACGGAAACGCACTGTACATGTAGTGTAGAGTGTCAATTTTCATCTCATATTACTTGGTAGTATCATGGCGTATTTCACGAAGGAACAACGTGCGTTTGCTGTGGACTGTTTTTTTCGAAGTGGTGAATCTGTCGTGCGTGTGCAACGTGATTTCCGCGAAAACCGATTCCTGCTCGTGGAACGATATTGAACTGGGTAGAAAACTTTCGTAAAACAGGCAGTGCACTTAATCGAAGGTAAACTGGCCGTCGAAGATTTCTATGCACTTCCGACAACATCGAACGTGTGCGCGTGGGTGTCATTACCAGTCCTCATCGTTCCATACGGAAACGCGCTATACACAGAGATGTTGGAAACGGTTTTTATTCCCTGCTGTTCGCCACCGTAGTTCCACCTTGTTTCAGCAAGACGGCGCTACCTGCCATACCGCCAACAAAACCTTGGAAGTTCTCAGTCGTGCGTTCGGCAAACGCATAATTTCGAAACGCGCTCTTCTCGAATGGCCACCTCGCTCGCCCGATCTGACTGCACCAGATTTTTTCTTATAGGGTTACTTGAAGGCGAGGGTGTACTCCGACCGTCCGAAGAACTTGAAGGAATTGAAACAACGTATTCGCAACGAAGTTTCAAAAATAACTCCAGATGTTACGAAAAAAGTCTTCGAAAATTGGATTTACCGCCTGCAGTCGTGTGTAGCCGTGGATGGTCATCATTTGTCAGATGTTGTATTTGATTCATAAAATTAAATAAATTTTCTACCTTGTGTAAGTTTTTTACATACCTGTGTGATTACGTAGCAAGTTATTAAACTTTGAAATCGTCAAAACATTATGAGTCACCCTGTAGTTATAAAGTGAAAAACTATTAGGGAACTGCAGCTGTCCGGTTTTTTTTATTTTTAGATTATAGATATGTTCTATGGCCAGGGATTAATGCGGGTAAGACAGCCATAGCACCCCTAAGGGTGGGGTAAAAATAATCGAAAACGACCGATATTAGTATTTATCTATTGTGCATGAGACACGTGTAGTGTTTAACCCAGGCATTGAATGAGTTTATGGGCAAAGGGTGAAGAGACGCTGAGAGTGGAAATAAACGCTTATCGATTCTATTTATCGCATTGATTTCACGCACACACTTGCATTGAACCATAGGTTCAGTTGAGTGGTACCAGTAAGAAAGTAATAGAGATGCCCTTACGTATACCTACGTATACGCTTCTCTGGTCAGATTTTAGCCCGAGTGCTGTCAAATTAATCGAAGTGATGTCAAATTAAACGAAGTGTTTATTTGACGTGACAAACTTGTTGAAAGATTTAAAAGTTCAGATTTAATAATTTTGGTGTATAAAAATCATTAGAAATTTAGTATCGGAGACATGAAAGAAGAATTCTGTATACTTTAGCTGAAACTGTTAGTGAAATAAACAAGGATTTAGTGAAAATTTAGAATGAAGTGCATAGTGGAATTTTGTCAAAATAATACCCTCTGTAGACAATCTGGAATATCCTATCACACCAAAGAAAACCCATTAACCGGTTATCTAGAAAGAGGGAAGTTTTAAGATTAATTACGAAATATTCATATTTTACGTAAAATAACTCTATTGACACTGATTATTATTCTTGTACTTTAGATTTCCAAAAAATGTAGTTTTACGCCAAAAGTGGCTTAAAGTTCTTGGATGAAGATTTTCAAGACCTATTTCAACGAGCGCAGGGAAATGGGGCTAGGCAGTGATACAATGCTACAAATTAAATTAGCGTTGAATATTTCCAATAACTGCAAATGTATTTTGCAGCTAATCTAATCCACACAAATTAAATGTGTGAGGGAAAGCATTGCAATCATTGAGCCATTGGGCGAATTAAATTTATTAAATTTAACTGAAGTCCTAGTATATATTAAGCAATTTCAATAATTTTATATTACATTCCAAAATCGTTATCCTGATTATTCTTTTAAATAATGCTGAGATTAAGAAGAGGAATTTCTAATTTTATATGGTAAAATTTGTATATATATATTGTTTAATTGGACGTGGCTAGGTGGTTTGAAAAACGCTCCAAGAACCCCCTCAAACAGAACAATTCTGCGCCGCCTGCAATGCCGTTTTACATAGTGTGTGAAAGATTACCGCACACTATTAAAGTTGCCACGATTTTGAGATTTTAGGGCATCTCCGTTAGTTTTTTTCTCGTAGGTTGAGTGAGGAATTTTAAAATGGAAACCAACAATCATTCGTACATATACAAAGTTATCGCAGTACGTACAATAATTTGGTTACTACCAGAAAGCAGTCAACATGTCGCATCTGTGGGTGACCAGCGTAAGCACTACACGTCTCGTAAAGTACTATAGCCTTCGGGGTCGCTGAGACGAGTAATGACAGTCCCAATACTGTTAGATACTGGGGCGTAAGATACCTCTAAGGGTGGGGATGGAAAATGGGATATGTAAATATAATCGAAAACGACCGATATTAGTTTGCAAATACATAGTTTGCGAAGTCGCGTGGTAAATCTGGTGTTCCGCAGGGTTCCCATTTAGAAGCATTACTTTTCATAATTCACATCAATACTATATTTACGATTCCTAATACTTATTAGTAAATAATTGGTCTATGTATCATTCAATTTTGTGCCCTTACCCCTACCTTAGGTAAAATATTTTTCTAATGGTATAAATAGAAAACATGCTCTGTTCAAAAAAGTACGGCTTGAATTGAAAAGCTCTGCATTTATGCGAAGTCGGATAAAAATCGAGTTTCTTAAAAACTTCTTCGCTTTGACTACAAAAATTTCGCATTTAGTCCGCTGTGGTGTACTAGGTGGATTGAGATTATTCGCCCCTATGCAGCCTAACTCCTTGGGGGGTCATACAATAACAACTTTCAAGACCAAATTTACCTGACTTTTCCTAACCTCGTTTTCAATCGACGCAAGGACGCAAATGATATTTCTGTTGGTAATCCTGACGGGAAACATCGCCAAAATATTTAAAAGCATATTGATTCCAGGGTACATATCGATATCACAGTCATCTTAAACCTTTACAACGGTATTTGGAGGCAGATTTACTTCTTCGGCATCAAGTTTCCATTTCGCAGTTCACAATTCCTTGTTTTCGAGACATTCGTTGAGCCGTCCGTTTGAAGTAAAATCAAATAAATTTTTAACTGACGTCCCAAAAACGAGAGGGTTCCAAGTTCAGCGCGTATGTCCAGCAGCTAATTATCACAATACAAAATTTTTATTCGAAAGATTTTGCTGTAGTAGTTGGCTTATTCTTTTTTACAAGAGAGTACCTTACCACTGGTGAAGGGTACCAATGATAAAAAGAGTGCTGTTCTTATTTTTTTGGTTATGATTAGGGCCTCTTTCTTTTTTTTAAAAAGAGCGCCTTACCACTGGTTGGGGCACCTTTATTAAAAAAGATATCAAGCTCATAATTTTTTGGCTATAATGTTGCTGACAGGATCATTTCGCATCAATAGCATGTGACTTAACACTGGTGGGGGTACTGCAGGGATCACGTCAGGGTTACCATGAAACTGCTAATGTTTCTTTACAATATTACTGTTATTCCTGGTACTTCTCAAGCAGATTGCGTCTAGTCCTGTTATTCCTTTAGTCTTCAGTGGCTGTTAGGTCCATCATCGGGGTACGTTTCCTACAGAAAATTCAAAGGACCTCGAGAGGTCAGAACTCCCGAGGACTTTAAAAACGAACGTAACCAAAAAAATAATTATTAAACGTTATAAATGTCAATACGTTCTCCGCACGACTATCGTACTGCCACCACAACTAAACTAGGGAACTAAAAGGGCGAACTAGTTGGGGAGGCGGCAAAGAACCAAATTAAGTGATCCCTGTGACTGAACTCACGTAAAATTTATGTAAAATGTATGTATGTATTCTTGACTTCTTCAGAAGTAAGTTTCCTTGCCTGCTGGGCGATTTATTTATTACTTTGGGTTTGATCCACCTAGAGGATTTACCTGAACTTAAATGTCTAGTTTAATCAGCTATTGAATAGAGCAATTAAAAAGAAATAAGTTATTTTCTCGTTATATTTGTTATAGTATATCTACAATAGAAGATGCTTGTTGCTTGATAAGCAGAACGTATGGAACCTCCATGCAATCATACTCTTTATACTTTTATTAATCTTTGCGTCAACTAAAAACAAATGTTCCTAAGCATATTGAAGTAATAAAGTTACATAACATATCTGCAAGTATAAAAATTTCGGCTAAGAATAACCAAGCATTTAAATCCTCACAAACTGAGTAAATTAGCCGCGATAATGCAGACATTTATGATAATAACATTGCTTTCTTTTACTGCAATCACAGCAAGCAACAAATCCATTTTGCTTTGGAAATTGTTCATATCTTATCTCACACGAAATTTTACAAACTTGAGTGGTTAGATTATTTGATTATTTAAAAGTTTTATTTTACAATGAAGAATTACTGCGAAATAAAAAGTTTTTTTATAACAGCTTTTTTTATAGATTTTATTTAAATGATGCTGTTCTTGATTCAAGTCTTAATTCTACATGTGTTAATTAGTTACCAAAATTAAATTACGTTTCAGGTTTTTGTTGATTTGTATTAAGTTGATGATGTAACTAAGATCAACTTTAGGTAAAATTTATAAAACGGTTAATATCTTTTAAATTTCAATTCAATGCTTACAATATATACTATCCCTGGATAGATCTCTACAGTTCCTAAAACTGTTGTTGTTTTAAAGATCAGGTAATAAATGGGAATAATTCACATTGTTAATAAAATTACGTTTCTGATTTAAGGGGACATTTACATCAAAAAATTCATTTTTTTTTATTGGCTTAATCGATGGATATATCGATCAAAAATAATGTGCCGAAATTCCAAATTGATATCTTGAGTAGTTTCCGAGTTACAGGTCATTAAAGAGGCGTGCCTCCCGTCGCTTTCTAAGCAGTCGAAAGTCGACTGAAATGTTTAAGGCCAAATATCTCAGCTTGTCACATTTTTTCCTCTCGGCAGCGTTTCTGAGCAAACGGCTACTGCGATTTTTCACAAAAGCGTTCTAATTATTCATTTCATATGTCATTGTGGTATAGGCCTTAAATTTTTTATTTTGATTGTTTTTTTCAAAAGTTAATAAAAAAATAGTACCAAAAAAATTACCAAAAAACGAGGTTTTTTTTCAAATGGCCGCCATTTTGTTTTTTATTGGAATTTTGGCTTGCCAAACGTCTATACCACGCATTATGGTATAAACTTTAAAAAAATGTTGACTTTTTTGTTTTTAGGTCACGTGTGTACCCAGGAAATCTGCCGAGAACACGACGTGTCCGCCGAGAACGGCAATCTTTGACGGCGCGGAGAGGGGGTTGGACTTGGGGGGGATGAATCGGCGACGTAGCAAATGTACAAAAATAATAAAAAAAAGTTCAATTGATTAGCATTGTTCATTCACGAGATATACGGTCTCAAAAAAAGCATGAAATTTTGGTCCAACTAATGTAAATGTCCCCTTAATACGTGGCAAGACATTGCAAGGTAAGCATGTTTCGAGAATACGCACAAAATCTTCATTACGAAATTCGTTTTTGAACTTTTATTTTTAATTTCACAAAACCCCAACTTGTCTTTTGATCTTAAATCTTCAAAAAAGAAAAATCTTATTTAAATCGTTTTATTTTGTATTATTCTCTTTTCTTGATTATTATACTCATACGACCTATTATCGAACTGGGAAAAATTAAATAATCTTTAAGTATTCTCGGATCAAAAATTATTCTCAATATTAAAATTTCATGAAAGTGACTAATGCAATTATCTTATAATACCTGAGCTTATGTAATTCGAAAAATTGTTCACAAATAAGTAGTGTGTTATAAGAAAGATGGCTAATTTTTAGAATCACTTTTAGAATAGTTCCCACCTATTGTATGTAACTAGACTTAAACAATGAAACAATACACTTATTAGATTGGAGGAGGATTTAATGAAGAAAATTTTAGTAGGTACATAATGCATTATATTATATTTGATGTATTGAACTCAGCTGTCAATACTTTAATCAATAGAAGTGTGCTTAATAAAAAAGGCTTACCGTAAATTTCATTGAGCAGATCTTTTGTGAATATGTTGTACGATTTATTGGTAGAGTTGACCTCAGTTTGTTGCTGGTGCACCCTATAAATTCATAAATCAATTAAAATATGTTTTTGGGTACCAACAGTTACATATCTTTCGAAGTAACTAAATCTTAAAGCTCCAATATATTGAGATTACATGGCGATGGCGGTTTCAATATTTTAAGTCACAATTCAGAAGATAACTCCAAGTAAAACCTTAGCACCTTTTTGATAAGTTATATAGATAGCGATTAAGTTTAACACAAACTTATATATATGTACACTGACGAGCAAAAACGTTCCAATGTAATACAGTTTTGAGTTTTAACTGAGATTATAGAAAAACTAGATAAATATGTTTCTGGTTTTTTACATAATAAAACACTTTGGACTATTATAAAATAAAATGTATTCTAGAAATTTAACATATTGTAATATAAATAATAAATAAAGTATTTTCATTTTAAAAAAGTCGTTGGTACAATTTTGCACGGATATATAAATAATTAAGAATGTTTCACTAATTGTATTTTGTCCACAAACCCTTCGACTTCTTCAGATCTGTTATCCTCCGCGGCATGCTCTCATATAAATTTTCTACTTTTTCCAGTGGAATACTCTCCCATTCATCTTTGGCCCGTTTCCATAGCTCATTCATTCCTTTTGGAGGATGTGCATAATTTGCCGATTGGGTTCATATCTGGGCTTTGTGGTGGCCACTTCATAACATCGATTTTCTGATTTTGAAGCCAGTTTTTCACGACTTTAGTAGTGTGTTTGGGGTAATTATCTGGTTGGAAAATCAGATCTTCCTCTTTCAATCCAGATTGCTGGATAGCTATTGGCAAATTCTGTTGCAATATTTGCAAATATTGCTCCTTTTTCACTCTACCTTCAATCCTAATAAGATGGCCGACCCCATTTTTTGTAATACACCCCCATACCATTGTTGAACCACCCCCGTGCTTCACCGTTTCCTTAACTTGACTTTTCTGTAAAGTCTTACATGGTTTACTCCAAGCCCAGGATCTGCCATCTGACTGAAAACGATTAATCTTGGTTTCATCAGACCAAATGACCTAAATAAAAGCAAAATTCCTTATAGTTCTTCGATCATTCAATATAAGTTAGGCCAATTACCAATTATTATGGGTGAAAGTCGATACTATCAGAATGGTGATTAAAGAACAAGACACTGATGATTGTGGTCCGTGGTTGCCATAATTACTGCGATGTCGCGGGATATGCAGAAGGTCATGACTTCTCAAAGAGCGCGCCGGACCTGAAACGTTATAAAATAGTTTTAAAAAAAAAAGTTGAACCGACTTCACAAAAAGCGCTAAAAAGCATAAAATAATTTTTCATTTTATATCTATTACGACATTTTTAAGTCGGTGCAAATTAAAGAAAAAAAATAACTACAACAAAACTATTTAATTTTTCTTCCGTATGATCTCGTGAGCTGAAATGTTTAGGTAGTTTTATATAGTAGAGTCGATTGTGGTTGCGTTGTTATTTTATGCTTTTTAGCGCTTTCTGTGAAGTCGGTTTCATTGTTTTTTAAAAATCGGCATCTGAAATCGAAATCCGGCAACATACTACGAAATTAGTCGCGGTCATTCCTTCATCACCTTTCCTTACATACAAAATTTTGACCCGAGCAAATTTTTCAAAAATTTGTCATGTGTTTAGTCCGTCCATTGTGTACATGTGATAAATAGTTTACCGAAAGATCGGTGTGACAGTGTAGCGATCATAATCTGATACAGCTGTCTCGATCGGTGTGTTTATTTAAATTTGTTGAATTTACATCTAGTGTTCAGTTTTTTCGAAGACGTCCAGCAACTCAAGAAAAGCTAACCCTTTGTTGCTGCTGTTGACGAAGAGCCAAAAGAATTTAACTTTTCTGTTCCCCGATTGGTACCATGTCAAAAAAAAAATTTGGAGGGCTGGGGATTAGGGTAAGGGGTGAAACCTGACTTCGTAATGCGTGGACTACTTTGGATAATTGATGTATAGAGTATGATACCCCATTGGTAATAATGAAAATTTGGTCTTAGGGTGGGGTGGTTTGGCGAGGGATAGTCTAACTTCGTAACATGTGGACCGATTCGGATGATTCTTCTTTTGATGTGTAGAATATATCATCCCGTTGATACGACGACAAAAATGTATGAGGTGGGATGGTGTGCGGAGGGGGCGTTACTCAATTTCCTAATTCACACACCTATTTGGAAGATTCTTTTTTTTGTTATGTACAGTATTATCCCCCATTGCTACTCTATGGAAAAATTTTGACCTAGGGTTGGGTTTGGGGGAGGGGTAACTTAACTTTGTAACGCGTGGACTGATTTAGATGATTCTAAATGCATAGAATTTCCATTAGTAAAGCCTTCGACAAGATCCCCCATACCGTTATCCTGTTCAAACTTGATCTCCCAGGCTCCCCCCCCCCCATTTCTTCTTCTGGATTCAATTATACCTCAACAACCGTCAGTACAATGTTCTTTTCACCACCTCGGTCTATTGATTTTCATCCTTACAATAAATGATGTTGATCGTATCATTAAATACTCAGAGCTGTCCATTAATGCTGATGACATGAAAATAATTAAACATATCTCCTCCACGACCGACTCTCTTCTCCTGCAAAAAGACCTCGATTCGTTCACCACATGGTCTATGACCAACTTTCTTGAGCTCAATGTCTCCAAATTCCAGTCCATCTCTAATTCCCGCAAACGTCTTACCACCACCCCGAGAGTCTACATGTTAACCGACGTTCCCTCTTCGTGTGACCTAGGAATATTCTGGGATAACGAACTCAATTTCCGTTCCCACATTGACAGCATAATTAACAAAGCTAACTCCGCGCTAGGGTTTGTGAAGCGCTGGTCTAGAGAGTTCTCCAATCCTTATGCTTCCAAATCTCCTTCGTTAGACCTCTCCTTAAATATGCCAGCCAGGTATAGTCATCTACACAAACGACCCACTTTAACAGTATTGAATCTGTCCAGCGAATGTTTATTCGCTTTACTCTACGTGATCTTCCGTGGTTAGACAGAACGTCGTGATGTTTCCGACATTCTCTTCATTCATCAGCTATTAAATGGTGCCGTAGACTGCCCTTCAATCCTGCAATCTTTACCCATCTATACCAATCCCACTCCTCTTTTCGACTCGACCGCCATCGCACGAAATACGGTCAACGCGAACCAATTACCAGGATGCTACGAAAAGTCAACGACCTTTCCTCCTTTGACTTCCATCTGAGTAAATCATCCCTTCACAAAGCCTTATATCTTGATCCCGCCCATCTTGATCGCCTTTCTTAATTCTTCTTCCTTCCAGTTTGTATTTACCATAATTATAGGTCATATTGTAGCTTTACTATTTATTATGGCTTATCATTTATTATAGCTTGTAGTATCAGTTTTATGTTATAGCTTGTATTTTTATTTTTATATTTTTTTATTATTATGTTATAGCTTGTATTAAGCTTAAATAAGTATATGTAATCTAACAAAAATTGTGGCTTATAACAAGAGTTGGAGGATGGGCAGCGCCGGCGCCTAGCTTCATAAGGCAGAGACCGATTTTGATTCGGTTGTACAGAATCCTAATTTATAAATGATAACAATTTTGTATCTAGAGTGACTACGATGATTCTCTCTTGCTGTATAGAGAACTGTAGCGCACTAGGGTCATGTTATGAAATTTCTAAGGTAAGGGTATTAAAGGGTGACTGTGACTTATTTTGTAATATGTTGCCGGACGTGGATAATTTTGTTAATGCACTACATCTGCAACTTTTAAATTTTGCTTTGTTCGAACGAGCGGCATTCTTCGAGTCGTAAATATGAAGACACTAAAAATAAAAAAATAAAATAGTTTTTAAGAAAAAATTTGAACCGACTTCACAAAAAGCGCTAAAAAGCATAAAATAATTTTTCATTTTATATCTATTATGACATTTTGAAGTCGGTGCAAATTAAACAAACAAAACAACTACCCAACCACAATCGAAGATACTATATGAAACTACCTAAACGTTTTAGCATCACTGTCGTAATAGATATAAAATGAAAAAATTTGTTATGCTTTTTGTGAAGTCGGTTCAAATTTTTCTTTAAGATCTATTTTATTATTACACAGTGAAAAACGACCTAATACTATTATTCAGGTATATTGAATAATAGTATTAGGTCATGCTATAAAAGTTTTTATTCTAATGTATCATCGAAAATGGAATTTAGAAGCTCATTCCGATTTCAAATAATAATTATTACAAAAACACTAATTTCGACTTATTGATTTCTGTTTGAACGCCGCGCCGATGGTTTATGATTATGAGGAACATTTAATTTTTTATATCAAATGCGCAATAAATTTTAATGATGTACCTCTCAGGTGGTTGAAAGAATTAAATGTTGTAATGTAACTAAGTTTTTCATTATCTCAGAAGCCTTAAGGCGAATACTCTATAATAACAGCAAATATTTAACTCACCCTTGGTTTCCGTCGAAATCATAATCGTATTACATCAGGTAATTAAGTTTTTTACAACTTTTGATTTTCAAGGAATTCAAAAATATAAACTTTAATTACCGATTAAAATGCAATAAATTTAATCGCTGGCGATCGTTAACGTAGCAACACTATTCAGAATTTCTCAATGTTTCTTATTGTCAACAGTAAAATAAACAGTCAAATAACATTTCTATGAGAAATGTCAACAGACAGTCAGATATGAAGTGGATATTTTCCGCGTGGACTCTATTACTCAGAAAATCGAATTTATAAACAAAAATATCTTCCATAGTGGGAAACATATTAATTTCTTATTAAAATTTCTTTCAGCACCGCAAGCGAGCAAAGGCAGTCACATTCTAGTCACGGCATCGAGTTGAGTTGAGTACACAACCGATCGCGACATTTCCATCGGATTTTCTTATCGTGAAGAACTTGCCAGTCAATCGTCATAGTAGAGAAAATCTGAGCGCTGCGGTCTGGCCGCTATTAATGTTTTTCTTAAATTCGACATTAAACTGTGATAAATATCCACCGTGAAACGTGCTAATTTTTGGTGCGTGAGCCTAATAAATTAAACCGTGGAAGAAGTGCGATTAGAAAAATAACGAAAATAGTAACAAATTTCTGAAATTTTAATAATTTTTTTTATCGTGGGATCATTGAAAATCTGGCTGTGATCGGTTATATCAAGCGAAATAATTTCTGTTTCATGTTATCAAGTGTGATCTGTTTTTATCGCGTCGTGTGAGTACGTACACCTCGGAAATCGTAAAAATCAAAGTGCTGTGAATTTAGTGTTAGTGGAAAATTTTAATTTTATTAAATAATTTAGTTTGGGGTGCGTTAAAATAAAAAAAATATATCACAGTTTACGCGGAAATGGATGGAGACATCAAAATGGATAGGTTAGTTATTCCTAATCGAATTCAACCTATTAAGGCACCTATAGCGTTGCCTGATGACGACGAAGAAACTGGTTTAGGATACCATCACACCTTGGTAAGTATTTTTAACGTTCTTTTTAGCATTAAGGTTTTACACATATGCCTATGCACTTTAAGGAAACTGTTGCTCAATTGAAAACACTATACCCAAATACATGGCAGAAGTCTTGCCTAATTGACTTTACTACTGCATTGCTCTTTAGGATAAATAATACCTATATACGTAGAATATATTAAATTGTCCACTTATTGCTATAAAAAGTTTTCATAAGTTTGCTTAAACCATAAATCATAGTGGTTTGCTGGATCAGGTCTGGTTTTCATGATAAATACCAAAAACCAATAAAATGTACTGTTTCGAGAGATAACGCCATATAGGCTAGAAGTAATGTAAAATGTAATTTTACATGATACCATTCCAAAGTTTTTTTTTCCCTAAAAGTAGAGATCACCACAAAACAATTAAGGTATTATATGTCACAATAACAATACTAGTTTAGTTGCTACTGCTGCTAGAAACAACTTAAAAAAATGAATTTTTTTGCAATTTTTAAAAAAAATTTCAACTTTGGCAACCTATAACTAAAAAAAAATGCATGGGACCCTTTTTGAATTCATTCCAAGATGTCTTCCGCGTCTTCCACACTCATTTAAAATGATTAGTGAGACTGCGCGCATTTGCCATCGAATTTCCTTCCTCAAGCCGGTTTGAGAATGTGAACTCAGGTACGCTTGAGATGTTTTTCCGGTAACTTTAGGGTAAGGAAAAGGTAGGGAATGAGTAGTGTTTTGTAGCTGCTAGATGGAAATTATTTCATTGGAAAATGTGAAGAAAAGTTATCCTTCTTTGCGATCTCTTAGCTAACAAAAATAGTTTGAGCCAGACGCATGAGGCAAATGTGACTTGGTTGATTAATAGTTTAAGAATCCGGTTAGGTAGCTAGTTGAGTATGATGTTCTTGAAAAGAACATTGAATGGGCTTTCAAAAAAGGATAATTAAAAAAAAAGCTATTAGAAATTATCTACAAAGTAAAAATTTCCCATAAAAAAAACCGAAAATTGTACTTTAACCTTACACCGTTTGGAACGTATCGGTGCTACCTCAACAAGCAATACTTACCTTAAGGGGTTATATACAAAGTTGCGGCTCAAAAAAATCGAAATTTTTTTTATTGCATATTCTGAAAGTACGTGCTTTCGAAAATATCTGTGTGAAATTTCATCCTGATCGGAGCACTAGATTTCAAATGACAGCCGTTCGCAGCGCGCTAGTTCCATCCATAAGCACTTGGCGAGCGGCGTCCAAAAACTTTAAACGCGATTATCTCGGAATAGAGTTTTTTGAAAAATACTGTTGCGGTGAACGTGATATCTCAAAAACTTTTCAACCGATTTTCATAATTTTTTTTTAATTGTTCATATTTATTATCTCGTGTACTTGAGCGGTTCCTTTTTTATCTAAAAATTTTCGATTGTTTGCAATAAATTTTTGTTTAGAATTTTGAACACCTCAAAAATCGATTTTTTTGTCAACATGGTTTTTTTTATTGGAAAATATTTTTTTTTTCGGAAACCGAACAATTCAAGTACACCACAATACAATTTTCTTAAGTAATTTTTTTACTATTTTGATTTCAGTTAAGCGGTTCGCCTTGGAGAGTGTTCACCGCAAGCCTCTGCTAAAAAAACGCGCTTCGGGGGAGGGGCCATAACTCCGACAATTTTTAATATTTTTTTATAATTCAACTTGTTTTTTTCTCTTCGATAGTACTACCAACAAATTATCTTTCGCTTTTTCTAATAGAATTTACATAAAACCCTTTAAAAAAATCACCAACTTAGCTCACTTTTTACCCTCAACTTTGTATATAACCCTTAAAGAAAAATATATTGTGAGTTAAAGAAACGTTATTCTAAAGAGTTCCTTTTCTGAGATGTTGATTACAATATAAGCCTCACTTGAATCACAATCACCAACAGTGTCGCCTGTGTAACTCGAAAACAACGCAACAAAAGACATGCTTCTATATATTTTTTTTCTTAACTCATTGTATACTATCTAATCCTAGCGTAAGTAACCATACATTTGCAACATCCTGTATAATACCTTAAAATTGTTGTGGTGATCTCTACTTTTAGAAAAAAGAAACTTTGGAATGATATCATGTGAAATCTCATTTGAACTTCTGGCCTCTACTTCTCCTTGTGTTGTGCGGTCGCTCAATTCAGCATTTTGATTGGATCCCGTTTGGGTTCCGATCTAGAGTCCCTTGAGCAATCTTGGTTGGTTCTTTTTTCATTCCATTAACACCAATGCCTATCGCATCGTGGCCTATGAGTTTATGTAGGTCACTTTCTATGTTAAACGGCCGTGCAACAGAACGTTGGATTAAAAATTCCGGCGTTTTGTGGTGCGTCTAGAGCTGTGGTTATTGCGCCATATCTAAGCAAGAGTATTAAATGGTATTCGAGCTTTTTGTTGATGAGAGTCCGTACTTTAGCTTTCGGTCCGTCATTCATGCTTTCAAGATAAAAAGAAATTGCGATCTATAGTACTAGAGATACTACCGAAGTTATATGCGTAAAAACGTCAAGATGCGTGTAGAAGTGCGAAAATAAATGAAAGTATTATTTATCAGAATACATTTATTATAAAGATAGCTGAATGAAATACAAAAGTTATATTATTTGAATTACAAACCTGCTTGAATACTGGGTAATGACGTGAAAAGTATGACGCATATCGTCGTTTATACAACAATACCGCGCAAGTCAAATTTGCTTAGTTTTCAGGAGAGACAAAAAACTGCATTATTTATTCATTTCATACAATACATGCATGTTAAAATATTAATGTATTATGTATTGAGTGAAGTTATGATTAGTATTAAGTGCCTTCAGTGTGAGCCCATTGGATGCACGGAAAATAATCTACCGAATGGTATATAAAACGTCACATGGCCAATTTTTGACTTTCGCGGTATTGTTGTATAAGCGACGATATGGTTTACAAATTAGGAGCATATATCTAGAGAATGCTAAATCGGTCGATCTGTTTAACCAGGTCGCTCTTGAATTCCAGGTGGAAATAGGTGTTTATGGATTCTTTCAGTTTTATTAAATCGTTGAGTGGAAGAAAGGTTTAAGTTCAAATTCAAATTTACAATAACTCAAAGTTAATATACCTATATAATGTGAGATTAGTAGACCTGTCTATTAAAAAAATGCAGTGTGTACTATTAAATCTCTAATACTACGCAGACTGATTTTTTGTTTGTTTGATGCACAGGTCTACTAATTTTACTTGATATAAGAATATAAACTTAAATATTATATTTTTGGACCTACACCCTTCTTCCACTCACTGATTCAATTCTATCCTCGTCAAAGATATTGAAGTCGTAAGTGACTCGTTGATGTATATAGATCGCGACCAGAATGAATTTACATATATTCATCGGTCAACTTCTATCACTATGATAGCCCCTACATGGGGCATTCGTTTTAGCTTCGTTTGATAGGATGCCCCAAACTTAATTTGCACCGGTGGCCCCATCGTCACACGTTCTTGTGGCACTCCCGTAAGTTTCTCAGTCGCTCGGTAGACGGTCTCTTTCGTTTATTCGATTCCTTAGATTCTGTTCAATTCGCCCAAACTCTTTCGCGTTATTTCTGATGCATCTTAGTTCTGTATTTGGGTTTCAGTACTTGGTTTTTTATTTTCTCCGAGGTTTTTTGATCTTTTGCTGTTTGTAACGTTGAGATCACAATTGATTTTTTTGCATTTGTACTGAAGCTAATTTACTAAGCTCGGCATGTTCTGCAAACTCGTATAGCAAACACACGTTGGTATCGTTCCGTTACCGAGCTAATTCTTCATTTGGCACAAATGAGAGTAAATGCGCAGAATCGTGTGACCTACGTGAAGACAAGTGGCCCATGATCTATTTTTAGAAATACTATATATGCCAATATACGGATTGTAATACATAATGAAAACAAAGGCGACATAGTTTTGTCACATCTCTGGAGCAATTTTAAAGGCGTTTCACGTCAAAATTTTTTCACAGGTTCCATTTACTGCTTTTCAAAATAAATTTCTGAACGACGTTCATACCAGGCATGACAACGGGATCAAGTTTGATGGAATGATGTGGTGCCAACCGTTGGCTATCTTGCCTGTACCAAGCCTTAAATACGGCTTAGAAAACATACCGTGGCTTGTTACTGTCTGGCCAAGCTTTGCCGAAGCTTCAGCTGCGGTTATCTAGGGCGCTGCACGTCAATGTCGTTAATTATAGTCAAAAAAAGCCACGGTGCATCTTCTTGCATCAGCACCTGCAAGTGCTCAGACTGTTCTGTTTTGCGAAGGATGTGACATTTCTGACTAGGGCTCCTTTACGGTAGTGGTAATTTTGTCTGAAGTAGTTAGACGAACAGAGACTTTAGTTAATTAACAGACAGATACCACGCCACGCCACGCAAGTCATATGCTACTATTCTTTATAGGTAAACCAGAATATCTTGGTCTCAACCGATTTGTCGTACTGAGCTCATAAGTTATTGTAACGTAGTTGGGGCGGGACCTCCGGGCTCGGCGGATTAGGATAATTTCTTTTCAATCAGAAATATTCACAGTTTTTACCCATTTCACCGGTTAATACGTTTCACAATTTTCGTATACAACTTTTCTTCATAATATAACATTTGGCGATGGAGTTGGATCAATTGGTTGAGTGGCACGATCACCAGGCCATGGATGCAGGTTTTAGTCTCTGCCTTCCTCTGTGTTCTTAATATGCAATCGCAATAAATTAAAAAACTCCGCTTCGTCTCTGGGGAATTTTCTAGCTCGCAGCAATGCGAAAACAATACATTCAATTTCCCTCAGTCACCTTACTCTAATTCCATTACGGACAAAGCATCATAAAAAACAATTTAACTTCACTTATATGAACTTATCTATTCATTTATTAAAGCACAACTATTATTTATACTTATATATTTGTACTTTTTGGCTTAATTAGCATAATTCCAGATATATTAGTCACTTAGTTCTAGATATATCCATGATTCATTTTCACCGCACTTATTCACCACGAGATCGAGTCGTCCTAGACTTTCTAAGGTATTTGAAATTTGCTTCCCTTGATTTTCCGCTACCTGGGACATATGCATTACACAGCTAACTACTTTCATGGCCAACCTCGTGCACGTTACAGTATCCAGTTGTCGAACTGTTTTTTTATACCTCTCACCTAGAATGGTACCATATCGCACTCGCACATTTTAAAATAAAGTAAGGAGTAAAGAAGCCTCGAAATGTAAGGATTCCTAAATTCTCGGAATCATCTCTTTATAAATACTTCATTTTTTCACTATACAATCCCCACCAACTATTGGAATTTAATGTGTGCCTTGTAACAACTTCTAGTAAGCATTCAAGGCTTGCGTGGACTAGAATTATTGGCTCCATCCGCTCTCGAGACGACCTCTTAACGTCCTGTCCGCAGCACTTGTTGCCCTAATGTGCTGCGTTTTTAAGTCCTACCATGTTACTATATAGAATCTATTAGCTAGGGCGGCGACGTCCTCAGACTGGCCTGGGTCTCGAAGAACATTTTACTTTCCAGAGATAGTATACTAATAGAAGTATGAAAAAGAGAAAAAAACAAAAACAAAACGAAATAGTTATAGATTAAAGGAGGGCCAGACATAGTTATAGTACTAAAATTCAGTATTCCGTTATATGCTTAATGTTAACTCATATAAAAGTAAACTACTTGAGCAGGGATACAAAACTACATATACAGTTAAGGCAAAATAAGTCTGCTTAATTTATTAATTGTTTTAAGATTTGGCTGAAATTGAAATTGAAAAAAAAACTAAACTTTGAACTTTAATTTTGATCTCCCAGCTTTTACTAATTTCAGACGAGTGTTAAGAAGTAGAATATTAGCATTAGGTCGAAGCTTCTTGAGCCCAGCATATATTTTACCTAATATACAATTAGCAAGATCACAGCACTTCATGGCTTGACCAATAACCATCCGAAGGTACAACAGTAACAACTATCTCGTTAAAAGGACTCGGGTAGAAATTAATCAGCTGAGATCTATCAGCCAATTTGCCCACTCTACTAAGATCATAGTTTGAATGCGCACTCCAATCTTCAATGAGTGCAACCTTAGTTGCACATACTCAGCATAAAAATGAATCTTCACATCTTCAACTTCTTTGACCAGATCTTTTATAAATAAACAGCAGAGGACCTAGCACTGACCCACTGAGGACTTTTCGCTGCACAGGCAAGATAACAGAGAGACAGTCCTTTATTCTTATAACCTGTTCAAAACCAACCGATCAAAAGGTCATTCAAGTAGCCCACTACTTGCCATTAACTTTTCTAGTACCTTAGCCAAAAGGCAGAGAGTACTAATCGGCCGAAAGTAAGAAACAGATGTACTAGAATTGCTTTTTGAGATTGGGAGGATCGTAGCCGTCTGCCAAGCAAAAGGAAAGTAAGACGTGGTTACACTCATGTTACTAATATGAAAAATGTATGGACGCTAAAGTATTTCATCGCTTTTACCCTTATATTTTGAGATGTTGGTGTTGATGAAGAGCTACTATGTACTGTTAGGGATCGTCATATCGAGGTTATCAATTGCGAGTGCGACTAAAGGTCTTCTGTGTTGCGTTATAGTTTTCACTCATATAATTTTAAGTGCTAACTACTTACTTTTTTGTTCTTTGCAATTGAATTGATGATAGACTTCTTGCTGATAACATTCCTTTTTTTGGCCACAATTTGCTTCTCTTGTTGCCCACGTTTGGGGCATAGGTGGGAGAAGAAATTAATCCAATTCAACAACAATGATTGCAACACACACACAATTTAAGGTGTATTTCAAACTATCAGAACTCAACCATTGGTCCGCATGTTGGTTTCGAATCCGGGACCCTCATGATCGAAGGCCAACACGTTTTTACTTACTCCACCAAACTTAAACCTTGAGGCATTTCTATCTAGTGTACAAAACTTTCGCTAACATCTTTAATTTATTCGGTGGTCACATCAGTTTTAATAAAGTGCTCCAGCAACGCTTTTTTGCTTTAGTTGTTTTGAGGATTTAGCCATAAAGAAAGAATTTTCTATTAGAAAAAGCAGAGGTGACCTCTTCTCGAAATGCACGAGGTCAGTGGACCGTGCAAGACACGATCACAAGACAAGTCCTAGGCTTAAATTAGTTTTTAGAACATCTAGCTATACTTTTTTTCGGAAATTCAGAGACTACAACTTCATGAAAATTTACTTTGCGCCTCCCCGTCTTCAGCGTTACGCTCATGTAAAAGCTCGTGTTAAAATTTCACCTAGGTTGTTTATTTTATCTCCGGAAAAAATCGTGGCTCATGTAAAAGCGTGATAAACCAATTTAAAGCTAAGATTTAATTTTTTCACTGTGTCATCGAAATTAAAGAAAACAATTTTTTGCAGATAGACTCATTTCGATCTATTTTTTTGCAACTCTTGCACGTCGACTTGGAAGTAGTGCTTGGTAGTAGTAGATGGTTCAAGCTTTAAACTTTTAAATACTTTTCTCACAAATTTTCTACGATCGTTTTGCGCTGATCTACATAAAGTTGAAATTTTAAAATATTTGACTGTGGATGAAAAGATTCTTAAAGTTTTTTGAGTTGTGTACCTAATAATTTAAACCCTCTTGCGTTGAAGCCAAATATGCCAAATATGCTACTATATGATTTTTTGAGCAGACTGATAGTTCAAGGAAATGGTAGTTTAGTGAAACATTTTGGGTAAATAGAGCTGTTCTTTAATCCGTTAGAGTAGAGTGGTGGGTATAAAAATGAGTTTCCGGAGTTCCAAACCCCCCAATCGAATGCCATTTCGAAAATAAGGGTGTATAGAGGTTTTGGCGATATCTCGGTAACCGTGAGTCGTACAACAATTTTATAAAAAGTTTTTTACAACTTTTATTAATAACTTTTTCACAAAGCCGATTCCGGTCCCTGCGGAACTTCGACCTTTTCCATATTTCCTATTATGGCACGCTTTACGGTATGCACGATCCCATCGCTTCTACGTCATGACTTTATAATGATTACGCTGCCTACATGGAGCTCGGTTATTCTAGGCGGGAACTAAAGAGCCATCTGAGGCTACTTATTTGACTAAGTTAGTTATAATCTTAGAATAAAGAACTAGATGAAAGGACATCACTCGGATAAATTTAAGCATTTTTCTATATGTAGTAGATCCCAAGGTATGTGTGCGTTTCAAACATGAAAGAAGTTAAATTTTGCTTGTATACAAGAGGGGCTCACTAATTTTATATTTTAAATTTGCTGTTTTAAAAATATATTCTTTAATATAATATCACTTTGCCCTACCTTATTTTATTAATTCACTTAATTTTACTATTTGAAAACACTTAACTTAAGCCCCCAAATATTTCAATACTACGGAGACGACTATGATTTCATAAGGCGACAAAAATTGAAAAACATGATTTGAGCGAACCGATTGGAAAGATTTGTCCAATTTGACAATCGGTGGCGACACTTCCCTTAACCCCGTCGCCACTTTGCCATGAAGCAAATTACTTATCACACGTACATGGCTTTTACTTGAGATAGTTTTACTCTCGTTCTTTATTCTAAGGTTATAGTTCTTAGTTTTAATGATATGTACTTTTCGTAGTAGCTAGCTTTGGCGAATCTGTTGTAAATAAATAAATAAATAACTAAAACTTTATAAGCTTAAATAGATGAAAAATTGAGGCGGAAGGGTCTTTGAGGTATTATAACTTTTTTATTTAAAATTTTTATAAAAAGCAAATAAGAAAGTTTTTGTAGAGAATTTTCTCAAAATTATTTTAACTGCTCATTTTTGGAATTTGGACTATTTTTAAGGGTTTTACAAGGTCACAAAGAAAGAGTCGTCAAGGGTAAGTCATATAAGTATGATAGATGTGACAGCCATGTCAATAACTCTCAAACTAAACGCCATCACTGTGGGTGCTGATAGGTCAGATCATAAACACCCAGAATACTAAATTTATGTAATACTTCTAGTTTCCCAGATTTCGGCACTTCTTTGAAATTCGTGAAAATCGTTACGTTACGTTAAATTTGTTTTCCAACTTTTAGGGTCTTACCAGTTTCTATTTTCATTGCTAATGGGAGAAAAAAAATTTCTCCTAGGGGGGGGGGGGGATAGTCTAACTTCGTAACGAGTGAACCAATTTAGATAATTCTTTTTCTGTTGGGTAGAGTATGCTCCCTGTTTGATACCACGAAAAAAAATATTGGTGAGTGGGGGGGGGGGGGTGGAACCTAACTTTGTAACGCGTGGACCGATTTGAATGGTTCTTTTGCTGTTGTATCGAGTGTAATATCCCATTGCTAAGAGGAGAATAATTTGGTCCTATGGTGATGGTTCCTTGATTGATACTACGAGAAAAAAAATTTCAGTGGGATGGAGGTGGGGTAGGGGGTTAAACCTAACTTTTTAACGCGTGGACCGATTTGGATAGTTCTTTTTTCGTTGTATAGAGTAGAAGACACTAAAATAAATTCTTAAATATAAAATAGTTTTTAAAAAAAACCGACTTCACAAAAAGCGCTAAAAAGCATAAAATAATTTTTAATTTATATCTATTACGACATTTTGAAGTCGGTGCAAATTAAGGAAACAAAACAACTGCAGAGCCACAATTGAAAGTAATACATAATACTACCTGAACGTTTCAGCTCACGGGATCATAAGAAAGGACGATTAAATACTTTTGTTGTAGTTGTTTCTTGTTTGGTTTCTTTGATTTGCACCGACTTCAAAATGTCGTAATAGATATAAAATTAAAAGTTATTTTATGCTTTTAAGCGCTTTTTGTGAAGTCGGTTCAACTTTTTTTTGTAAAAACTATTTTTTTTAGAATTAAATTACACATTTCCGAAACTTTGGAAGGCTGTCATAATAACAGAAATGGGTGTAACAGAAATAGATCAACGTACAATAAAATATCTCCGCTCTTATTTTGGTTAAGCGAATTCCAGAGGAAAACAGCCATTTATTTCTAAATTTTCTTTTAAGAAAGACGAGGAGTACAGCGAAATAGTATATGTATCACAAAAAATACTTGCGGGGAAGGCAATTTAATCTGTATATATATAGTTTTAGTCTGTATATATGTGGTTTCAATATTAGTGAAATACTCGAAATAAATATACAGGCATAAAAGGTTTTTCACTACTGGTAATAAAAAAATAGTTTCAAAATGAAATAGCATACCATAGTTATACGTTATTGGCTTAACCGCAGAAAACAGTCTTATCTGAAGTGTCGCAGCGTAACGTTTTCGTCGATCTCCTTTATGTTATTTAGGTCAAGGATGTTTTCCTATTCCTGAAGAATTTAAGAGTTCTTTGTTGCGCAGATTTATAAAACTTTCCTGTAGAGGCTTTAAACTCCTTATAATGAGTTTTAGTTAATGTGTTACTATGCATTTTTCCGCTGGTAACGTCTAGTCCTCGGTAGAGTACGCGATAACGTGTTCCTTCCAACTCGGAGGTTCCAGGTTCGATCCCAAACTGCAAACATATTACGATAAAACGTAAGAAGTGTAATCCACCTTAAATTCGTAGGTGTAATTGCAATCGTTGTTTTGGATCTAGTGAAGGTCTTCTCCTGCAACATGCCCCACAAGAGGCCACGGAAATAAGAGAGAGAAAACGTTTAGTTCAATATGACAACTTGCTCTATGGCAATAATGTGGTTGTCTTTTGATGAATTTGAAGTCATGTTAACTCCAATTTAATCATAAATGTCTTAAGCGTAACCAATTTTTAATTATTTTTTTATTGTTCAGGCATGATGCTCCCGAATGTTGAAACCCTTTGAAGAAAGAATTTATGCTTTTGATACATCTGCAGGCCCGTAGAGACAAAATTCGGGCCCGGGGGGTACCACATACGGGCCCCCCGCGAAACGAATTTCTGGCCCAGCACTTAGCGTTTACGGGCCCATATACAATCGAATGATTGACTTTCAGTTTAAAATCTGTCTAGTATAGTACACTTTTTCGATCGTGAAGCATTTTTTTTATATAAATAATTGAAATGGAAAAAATTTTCTGTTGATGACTTAGATGACGGGGCCCCTTTCAAAGCCCGGGCCCGGGGGGTTTACCCCCTTCGCCCCCCCCCCCCCCTGTCGGCGGCCCTGTACATCTGTACCAGAGCTATACTTATTAAACGATTCGTTTGTTTTTCCACCAAACTATTTTCAAAAGAAAGAATTTAATTCGAAATTAGTTTTGATGCTATTTTGGGAATTATACACGTTTTCAGGTTGATTTATTTTTGTCATATTAATGTTTTGTTTTCTCGGCTTTTGTGTTTACGAATTCTGGCAACCATTGCAACTTCTCACTTATTTCTGGATTTAATAAGATTCAACAGGCACATCTGTAGAAAATCTGAACCTTGATTAGAAGAATTTGTTTAAAATAAATTTATTTTCAAAAATGAAACTTCTGTAATTATTTACAACCTTACGAATAAGTTTAATGCCCTATGGGCAAGAAAACATAACACGGTTTTCCCAAGAAAGTTACTGACGTACCTTTACGCAAGATGCTATCTGGTTTTATCCGGTTTTCGATATAAAGCTTTCTTAGAAAGGGGAACCACTTACATATTTTCTATTTATTTACAAATTTATGATACTTAACCCGTTTACACTGAGATTCCCCAAGACTGACAAATTTTTGGTTCTCATTTTGTTATGAATTGTGCGAAATTAAACCTGCTTCTAGTAAAATTGACGATTCCCAATTGCGTGGTTTTCCCAACGGAGCAATACAAGAGATCACGTTTTCTTGGGCTTACGCTTATTAGTCTTAGGTCAGTTTTTACGTAAATTAAAGAACGTGATCTTGGTATTTTCCCAATTCCTATTTACCATTCCATTCTAATAGGTATTCACGTGATTAGTTTTGGGAAAGAATGTCATTTAAAGGTCTTAAAGAAGCTATTTGGCAATTTGAATTTTACTAATCCAGCACAACAAATTTATTTTAGTTTTTGTTTATCTTTGTTGTGTTAAGTAAGAGAGCATTCGGTTAACATTGTTTACTTCTTTTATTTTAAATTAATCGAAAAGAGATATTGATTTTTTGCTCTTAGGGCTCTTTTTCGCATTATATGATATGTTTCAATTATGGTATCTGTCGAGCGGAGAAAGTTCCGAATTTCATATAACAACAAAAATGGAAACGATTCGGAACTTTTTCCGCTTTAATCGATACGATGATAATTATTTTGATTATATATTTACTCAACATCGAACTTCTAGATTTCATTTATTTATTTACAAATTCGCCAAATACTGACTATCACAAATTAACCAAATCAAAACAATAAATATAAAGTAAAATGAAGTATCAAAAATAAGTTACAGATTCAAAGTGATCAACTTATAAAAGAAAAATAAAAAAAAATAAGAAAAAGAATAGGAAAAGTAACTCTGACGATCTTAATTTATTGGAAATACGACACTTGAATAGCTAATTATTTATTATTCAATGCTTATCAAATTGAAGAGTACTACAAAAAAAAGAAGATGCAAAAAATGCAACATACTAAGAATAAGAAACGAGATAAAAATACAAAAAATTAAAAATTAACAAAAAAATAAATACAATACAATAAAATAACAAAGTAACGAGATTAAGAAAACGAGAAAAAGAGATTATAAAAAAAAGAAAAGAAAAGAAAAGCAAAAAAAACAATTAACCCTAGTCAAGCCGATCCTTTAACTGGGACTTGGACAACTGAAAATCAATACAATCAAAACGATTATTAAACAAGTGAGACATTGAAGTTATAGGCTCGCTCATTCCATAGTTGGCGCGGTGGTGAGAATGTTGAAAAAGTTCTTAGCCCTCAAGGATCAAGTTCAAAGCACACAACAAGTTAACAGCAAGAAAAAAGCATATGGAGGCAGACGAAGAGAATCGGCCCAGGACAGGACAAGAAGGACAAATCTACGCTGGATAGCCTCAATGCGATCAATATGAGCGACATCGAAAGGAGACCAAACCGGTAATATATGGTAATAATATGAGCAATCAAACTCCTTTCAAATCTTTTAACGAATCCCAGGGTCGTATTAGGCTTAGTTATAATATGTAGGTTCAAAATGATACTCAAATTAAAATTTGTTATTAATGACAACGCCCAAATCTCTGGTTTGGTCAAGACTATTCAGTGGGATAACGCCAATAGTGAAATTACAAAGCATTGACATAACATTACACTTGTCAATGTTCAAAAGAAGGAAATTAATAGAGCACCAATTAAGGAAGGTCTCTAAGTCAGAGTTGAATAAGACACGGTCATTATCATTTGAGACAACACGGAAAATTTTAGCATTGTCAGCATAACAAAGGATTTTCGATTAAGGGGAGGTTTTCGTTTATAGGCATGAAAAATGAGTTTTGCATTTTTCTCGAAACAGCATTTTTAAGTTATAAAAAATCATTTTTAATGTTTGTTTTTGACAACTTACATCTAGTCACCTAAAGTGACCAACGTCCTCCAATACGTCATTCTGTTTCTATAAGTATATAAAAATAATTATAAAAAAATAATAAAATATTTAAAAAGAAGTAACAGACTCGCTTTATGACAGTCCCACATGATTTATTGACAGCGATCAGCTGTTCTGCCCATGCACCTACAAAGTTCGACCGAAAAGCAGCTGGGGATTTTTTTCATTTAACTAGTGCTTTGCATATTTGAAAATTATCTCTGAGAGATTTAAAAAGTAATTTCTGATTTAAGCATTAGTGTGTGTACTGAACTTGTAAGATTCGTATAATTTCTCGATCCCGAATTATAAGCTTGTAAGGAATCATTAGAAGGGCTTGTTCTCGCCGCTTTCAGGCAAAACGTGCTATTGGCCTCAGCTTAAGTATTTGTTATAGGCTAATCTCTTCTTTTTTACAGTAAAATCCCCACCCGTCTACTTTTTTGGATTTTTTTTTTAATTTTTTTGAATTGTTTATATTTTTTTAGTATTGTTAATTTTTTTGGTTTTTTATTATTATTGCTTTAGATTTTAATGTATTATAGTTTTCATGAATTTGATTTTGATTAGTCTCTTAACCGATCCCTTTTTTTGATAGAGGTTAACTGTTAACTCAACAATGGTCCTTCGACCGGATAGGCCAGAATATCGCAAAAATGCTTAAGACGTAAAGAGGGTCAACAAATAATATCCAAAGCAATTGCCACATAAATAAATAAATTTATTTTAAAAGCCAGAAATAAAATTCTAAAGAAACACTTAGACAGCCTACAACAAAATCGCAAGTAGCATAAGCTCTAATACTGATACTCGTGCTAAAACATTCTTTTCCACAAATTTGAAATATTGTTGTCAATGGGACTAACACAAGCAAGTGGATCAAAAAAGGAAAAGCAATTCCTGAAAGCACTACTGCATTCAAGCTTTCAGGTATCATTTGTAACATAACCAACATGCCAAAGGCTAAATTTAAAGGAATAGCACATCTATATGAAAATAACCGGGCCAGGTAAAACGCAAACAGCCCGCGCTGTGACATTTAAAATTAAACAAATATTCCATCCTGATGATAAACAGTAGGATTTCAGTAGCATATGTAGTTATAAGATATAACCAAAGCCCACAGTTGCACGGTTTCCGCGTTGGTCGGTCAATCAGAGACTTACTGTCTTAGAATTATTGTCTCCATAACATTGGATAGTCAAAAATTTTCGCTCTTGATTTTGCAGAAGCTTTTAACAGAGCCTAACATGCTGCCTTTCTACCCAAACATGAAGCCTATGCTTTGTACTAGGGCTTCACGATACTCGAGATAATTCTCGCTGCCGGTATCGGTCTCGACACGATACCGAGATCGGCACCGAGACCAATATCATTGGTAACAGTGCGATACCGAGAGCGAGATTGAGGTGACGAGATTGGACGAGTTATTAGTTTTTATCATTTTGTTGTGGAAAATTCTTTTTAGTTGTTTCAGCTCTTATGTCGCTCCGAAAAATTTCAATTATGTGATTTATGGGGCATATAAGTATACACTGCTCTCTTCAATCGCTTCTTTCTACATTATTTCCTTCTTCAGATATTTGCGCTTTATCCCCAATAGCAAACAAGAGCCTTTGCTACCTTATTTTGGCGATGGGAAAATGAAGAAAATGCATATATACACAGATATATCACTTGTCCTCGCTCCCCGTTATCTCACCAGAATACCCTTTTTTTATCTTGCCGAGAGCGATATCGCACCGAGACTGGCCTTTATCTCGCCTAGATTGCGACGAGAGCGAGATCGTCTTCACCTTGACGAGACTAAGACCGAGACCTGCCAAAGTCTCGATCTTGTCTCGGTGCCGTGAAGCCCTACTTTGTACCCTTACTTCATAAAATGAAATAAAAGTTTAATCTGTTCAATCAGAATTACATTTGATCCCTACGAAATAAATGCCGGTGTACCTCAGGGTTCAGGACAGCACCCTTGCTTTCTCTTACTCTTTTGTTTCTGTAATAAATTCCCGTAGGAGCTCCTTAGAAATTAACCGAGAACGAATGTTTGAATCGTAAGACTACTACATTTCTACAGACAAAGCGAATTGTGTTATGTTTAACGCCTCCAACACTCAATGTTGTTCAATGCCCCTTAAAAAACACCCAGTGCAGCCTCAACATTTTTGTAGTCGCTGAAAATAACATGAAATACTTCAGTTTAATACAAATATATAAGAAATATTTCATGCCATCCGACTTGATGCTCCCATAGACATAGACCTAGGCTCGAATATTAAGTTTTTCCCTCGTTTCACTTAACCTCTTAATCCATTTCCCTTACCCTTGATACCTTTTCTTACCTTTCCTGTCATGGCTGTGCTTTAGCATCATAAAGCATCTCCTAAGCTTTGGCATTGTTATAAAACAAAAATTCAGTACAAACTTTCTGTAAAATATTTTTAAATTCCCAGTTCTTGTAAATCAAGAAAGAGCAAATCGAAGTATAATAGAATTGTAATTCAATAATTCGAGAAGTCCTAAATCGTTTTCTCTTTAATATAACATTGCTGTTCACGTTAATCTATATCAGTCCAGATTATATTCAATCTAATCAGAAGCTAAGTAATAACATAACAAATAGTTAGTGCCTTGCAAATAGTTCGTCATAAAAATCAATGCATTCCCGACCACTTTCCTTGATCGCTATCTCATTAACTGTAGACATTTGATATCATTTTATAGATAAAGTATTAAGTTCATCAGTCCATGAAGTCTCAATAACAAAAATATCATAAAATTGCAGTAGAGATAATTGCATTTTTCACGGCTCTTGTGTGAAGAAATTCAATCTGTGTTCATTTCAACAAAATATTTATATTCAACTATAGTCTGAGTGTATTAAAATAAATCAAGACAAATTGCTGCAATTAAAAGATTTTTCTGCTTGTTTAATTATTACAGTATCACAATATAATCGAATTCATCTGAGAGTAGCTTTAACACTTGACGAAAATAAAATTAATTTTGTTATTGATCTATGCCAAGTGATCTTTTATATGTAAATAAAAGAAAAAATGTAAAATCCAACTAACTAATTTAATGAATCATAAACCATTGGATGCCTTTCATGGTCTCTCCACTTTTCTAAAAGCATGGTATTTAAACCAATTCCAAATTATAAGCAAATTTGAAAGATCTGTGAAATTGGCACCCTGTTTTTAAAATTAATTTTGAATTTTTTTTTGTGTTTTTCATCGATAGTCGACCTTTGTTCACCAATTAGTTGTATTTGGCCAAGCTCCATTTCATAATGCCGGGTAAACGAAATTTGCAGGACCCCCCCGCAAAGTTGATTATGCCCAAAAACCTGCTTAAACTTTTTCCAAGTGAAAAAGTGCATTGTTTCAAAACAGTGGAAAATATATCGAAATATCTATTAAAACTATCAAATCCTAATATCATGCTATCAAATGAAACAGAAAATCCCTCAAAACCGACTCCTTTTTAAAAGTTGATAAAACAGCTTTAAATAATTGTTTACCAATAATTTTTTTAGTTCTCTTACATCAAAATTTTATAACATATTAGAACCTGTTCGATTCGATTCAGTTGAACAGTGAGACGTTACACCGTCAAAAATGAGCAATTTTTTCAAATTAAAAAAAAAACCATATTTACAGTTTTTATTTTTATTTATTTAATTTTAGTTTAGACATTTAATAAAATTATGTAAAAAGTTCTAAGCTATTCGTTGAATTGATCATGTTTAATCGCCCACCCCCCCCCCCCCCCCCCCCCCCGGCAACTAATGCAATCGCCTCATTTAAATTGTATTGTACTAATCTATCAATCTTTTTTATTTTTCATATTTGAGAAAATATAGCGACTTATTGGTTGCAATAGACACTTAGAAGTTTGACTTGCGAATCGACGTTGTTAACGTTAGTTGTCGGACGCCCAAGATCTTTATTTTAAATGTAAAAGTGTCCAATGAACTATCGATGCGCCGTCGTTCGTTTGAGGCATTCTTTTCAAACACTTTACTCAATCAGTAGATGGAGTTTGATGAGTTTTTCTGACATTCCCTCCCGATTTTCTTGAATTTTTATATAAAAATGTCGGTAAATATTACGGTTTTAACTGTAATTGTTTTCGGGAACAGAACCGTAAAATTTCCTAAACGACGAGCCTAAATTTTATGAGTTAGTAAATTTTACGGTATTGTTCCATAAAAATTACCTATGAACATATTAAAAAGTACTAGAAAATCGTGAATTTTGTAGTGCTGCTGCTTAAATATTGGCAGAATATGTTAATTTTAGAATATATAATTTTTCTTAGCATTTTCTCTTCATGGAGGAATTCCTCGATTTTTGGCTTCTTGTATGCCATCGTATCATTGTAAGTTTTTTTTTTGGTCTTGAATTTGTACTGTTGTTTGATTTCTATTTAATTTATTGAGGTTTTCATTTTTCAAAAAATTCCAAATAATTTTACCTTGTTAATTATATTTCTTGAAATTTTTCCTATCACGGCTGTCTGCAGAGTTTGTTTTAAACAGATTGTGAATGATAAAGTCGAGGGCGGTGAAATTTGTTCTCGATTTTTTCCGAAATGTGTTCATCAAATTTTGATTCATAAGTTCGATGCCCTCGGGTTTCATTCTTGTATGTTGACTGGATTCGCTCATACTTATTGTATCGCTCTTAGCGTGATTCATTTCATGCATCTTCATACATTAGATTCAATATCTCAGGTGTCCCTCAGGGAAGAAGTCTTGGCACTCTGTTATTCATTATGTAGGTTGCTACTTTAGTTTTGAGATATGGCAACACCAGTGTGAATATGTCGTAAAGTTTGACATTTTCAATGGTAATCGTACTCAGAACGTTTTGTCATACGAGTGCTATTTATATTGCTTTACTTGAAACATTCATCTTGGCCAAAAAATGTACTTAATTCGTGAACATTTTCGTGCGATGATTTTCTATGACTTTTGACGTGAATTAAACCAATATCAGTGTGCCGATCAACTCGTTTCCATTTTTGGTAATGAAGCATCATCTCAACCGACCGTGTTTCGCTGGTTTTCCGAATTCAATCGTAGTCGCACTTCGCTACAGGAGGAATTTCATGAAGGTCGTTCTAAATCGGTTGTTATGCCAGAAAAAATTGATGCTGTGCGTGAACTGATATTGCAGGATCCTCATGTGACATACTGTGAGATTGAGTCATGCGTGGGCATTAGTTCCACTTGCATACATTCAATATTGCATGAACATTTGGCTGCCAAAACGATTTGTTCGCGTTGGATACCGCACAATTTGACAATCTCTCAAAAAAAGGCTCGTGTCAATTGGTGCAAAGAAATGTTGAAAAAATTGAATCGCATATGAACCCGAAACTAAGCAAGAATCGACTGATGGGTCTTTCGAGACCCATACAGTTCAACAAAAGTTGTTCGCGCACGAAGCACTTTGAAGCAAACTGTCGCCTGTTTTTTCGGAACAATTGGACATGTCGCCACCGTGTCATTACAGCAACGTGGAACGGTCAATTCTGAATGGTACCTCACCATTTGCTTTCGAGAAGTGTTCGGTAAAATAAGGGAAACCAATCGCAGAAGACGAATCATTCTCCACCACAACAATGCATGCACTCACACATCGTCTCAAACCAGTTAATTTTTGAGCATTTAAAACATCGAATTGAAGGGTCATCCGCCGTACTGTCCTCATTTGGCACCCAATGATTTCTTCTTATTCCCGCAGATCAAAAATAAAATGCGAGATCAACGTTTTTCGACGCCTGAAGAAGCGGTTAATGCGTTCAAATCACAAGTGCTTCGAAAATTGGATCAAACGCATGCAAAAGTGTATTGATCTCGTATTCATATTAATGATGCTTTAATGTTTCAGACTTGTTCAAAGCTTCTTCATTGTGCAGGTAATGCCAAGATTTTCCGTGTTGCATCCTCGTCATGTGACTGTGAACTTTTGAATTTTGCCCTAGACCCTGCCACAAGTTTGGTATTAAACTCTGGTATTTTTCTTCTGCTGGTGAAGAGCACCAGCTTTGTTTTTGCAGATTTTACACCCAGTCCACTGTTTGATGCTCAGCTATCAAGCATACAAAACATGCTTGATGCCAGAATTACCAGACCGTATAGGCAATTGCTGTGAAACTCTCCTTCCTAACGTGGATAGGATTTCGTCTACTATTGCTACCTACAGGAGTGGTGACAACTCCTCTCGCTGCGGTGAACCCGTTCAAACTGACCTTTGACTCTCTAGGTCACCTAAGCTAGAGCCAACTGCCGTGTTGCGAAGCATTGATTCAATTCAGTCAAATCGACCCTTTTTAGTTCCTAGCTTCCTCAGTCGATTATATATTACTTTCGTTTTTACATTATTGAAGGTTGTCTCAAAAGCACACAAAGTGTATTCCTTGTACTATTTGCTTCTGGTGTTTGCGAGTTCTCTCTAAGCTTCCCCAGTTCTGTACTCCACCATGGCGACTTTGACTTACTATTGGGTCTGCTTATTGAGCTTTCTTCAGGAACACATTGAGAATCCTGATTATAGCTTTCTTCAATACGATAACCACAGTAATTATAAAAATTGATCATGTTAAAGCAAACTTTGTAACAATAAATCCGCCTATGTTCGGAGTTGGCTATCTTTAATATAAGGTAATCTTAAAGGTTATTTAGTGTTCTAACTTGATAAATTGTCGGTGCCCCAAATAAACAGATAAGGATTTCTTGACTTCACTGCTATCTGGTCAGCTGATTCACATGTTAATTTGCAGAATTGATTCGAAATCGAGAGTAACGACCGTGAAGACTTTTAGAAACTTTCGCTTTATTTACTTTTCTTCATATTATGAAATCAACCGCTGCAAAGATTGCAAAACGAATTGCTCAGCGATGCCAGTATTAATGATGTTTTAATTGGGTGGCCAGTTTTTAGCGTTTTGTGTTAACATGAAAATCATATCTCAATTTAAATTAAATTCCCATTCCCATTGAAAAAATACTTCGGATCAGGTTTTCTTACAATTCAATTAATCATTCCGCTATATTTCAACTAGTATAGTCACATCGCACCGCGGAGAGAACGCGGGCTATGAAATTACGTGATTGGCTTTTTGGACGTGAAGCTCTCAAAAAATGAAATCGTAATTGTAATGATCATAATGAGCGAGCAGTCTCGTCTGTGCCAGGTGATTAAGTCAAGTTCAAGATTGGTTTTGATGTAGTATGTATGCGCCACAGAGTTTACACAATAGTTTTTGTCAATATTTAATATTTGGCAAATCGTTTCCCTTGTAATCTTTTTGTTAACCTTGTAGATTTGATTTTTATATGAGCGAAATTTTAAGTAGCTTTGTTGGGGCATTGTTTACTGGAAATTTTTCTAGTAAATATTGGCAGAGCAATTCATGTGAGATTATTCGATTTCAAGGATTTTATAGTCATAGGGTGTTGAAAGTCAAGTCAATTGCTTGGCAATCTTGTAAAAATCTCTTCTGCCACTGTGGTATGTAGGTTGCTTCTTTTACCTTCTATACCAGGGCTTTGACGTATTTGGGCCTTTTTAGACGCCACTCTGCCGGTAGGCAGTTCTGAGATGTTGTTTGACCGCAATATCCATTGACGCATTTCTTCGCCCTTTTCCATGGAATGCGGTAGAACATGTGCAGTGAATGTTTGGTATTTTAAGCCTCTGTATTTTGTATGTGAAATTCTGGAAACAGCAATATTACCCTTAGGATATAAAATTAGAGGAAGATGTGAAACCCGATTTTAGTAAAGCAAACTTCTTTGCGGTATGTAGTGGAATCTAAACTATGTATAGGCGCAATCTAAGTCAGTTTTAAGGTAGATCCCAAAAGTAAATTTGAAATCTTGAAATTTGGTAAAAGTATAATTTGATTTTAATTGCTCGACTGGAGTTTCGAAAACCGACATTTTGACATTGTTTGACGTATTCTCTATTTCTTAAAATGAACGTATGTAAAAGGTCTTTTGGCGACTCAAATTGGAAGGGGTCGAAAAAAATGTTTCCTCTGATTTTGTTCGTATAATTATGCTGTTAATGTGCGGCCATAAAAATATGGTTTTTATCATACGCAACTGTAGAAGAATAGACAAAAAATTAACAATCATAAATTTAATAAATAAATTAATAAAACATAATTGTTTTTTCGAGCGGTTCATTTTGAGACATGAACACTATAATTTTGCTGTATAAATATTTCCTTCACCCAAAAGGCTTCTTCAAATATTTTGTAAAGGGATTTTTTTCTATTTGAAAAAAAAATTATTTATTTTGAGTCGACAAAAATCCTTTATATATATTTATTTAAACTTTGAAGTAATAGAGGTAAAAAAATTTCAAGATAATCGGAGGGTTTCGGTTATTTATTATATTGCAGATACAATTTTTTTACCCCTTCCACTCAGAGTCACCAACAATTCTTTTTTACCGAGTTCGACACGTATTTTTTTTGTATAACGTGGCATAATTTTTTAACACGTGGGCCGATTTTGATGATTCTTTTTTTGTTAGGTAGAGTATATTCACCGATTGGTAACATGCCAAAAAATTTTTGGTGGGGTGGGGTTGAAACCTAACTTCGTAACGCTTGGACCGATTTAAATGATTCTTTTTCTATTGTATAGAGTATGATCTCCCATTGCTAGCAATGTTTAATTTCGTAACGCGTAGACCAATTCGGATGATTCTTTTTGGTTGAGTAGAGTATATTCACCGATTGGTAACATGCCAAAAAATTTTTGGTGGGGTGGGGTGAAACCTAACTTCGTAACGCGTAGACCGATTTGGATGATTCTGTTTTTGTTGTATAAAGTATGAAATTCCATTGATACGAACGGAAAAAAATTGGTCCTATGATGGGGTTATGCGGGGAGGGGTAGGATAACTTCGTAACGTGTGGACCGATTTGGATGATTCTTCTTTTGATGTGTAGAATATATTGCCCCACTGCTACCACCCCAAAAATTTATGAGGTCGGGTGGTGTGCGGAGGGGGTGTTACCCAATGTTTTAATTCACACCCTAATTTGGAAGATTCTTTTTTGTTATATACAGTATGATTCCCCATTGCTTCTATATGGAAAAATGTTGACCTAGGGTTGGAGTGGGGAAGAGGTAACCTAACTTTGTAACATTGACTGATTTAGATGATTCTGAATGCGTACATTATTTATTTGTATTCGGACAAATATGGTGGCTTGTGGTGCGAGTTGGAGTAGGGGATTCTGGTGTTTGGTTTGTTTAATTTGCACCGACTTCAAAATTTTGTAATAAATATAAAATTAAAAATAGTTTTTTTCCTTAACCGACTTCACAAAACTCCGTAAAGTTTTGTGAAGTCGGTTAAATATTTATTTTAAAACTTATTTATAAGTACTTCATTTCTGAGCGTAATTTGAATATTGCTGGAAATTTTCGAAGCAATTAGATGTCACAGATTTCCGGAATTCCTGCCAGTAGCTAGATGCCAGTAGTAAGATTTGATTTGAGCATGACATAATTTTAGTATTTTATAAATATTTTTTTTCTTTGTTTTAAAAACTATTAATGATGGTTTACAAAAAGTTACAAAATACTTTTATAATTTTATTGCATTATTGCAATATATAGGGTGTTTCTTAGGTCGTGAGCAAAAGTGAGAAACTGTGAAATCTAGCGGCCTCTGCTCCAAGACGAATCGCCTCTTCGTTGGATCCTCCAGACCTGCCTCTGTGATTCGTTTACTAATACTGGATTATTTCACCCTGAATATCTGGTCTTTAGACATGATCGTCATCTTCATTCGTTGAATACTCCTATCGCTTGCGGCGTGTTGTGCGCGGTTCGTCGCAGCTTTCTGTTCTGGTGAAGATTTGTAGCTCAAATGACTTTGAGCTTCTTTGCATCGGCTGAAGGTGACAAATAAGAATATTTTGACTGCTGTTGCTTACAGACCTCCAGGTTCGGATCTGAGCACTTACGAGCTTTTAGCCAGTCAGATTGATACAATATCCGACACTTTACGCCTCTGTGATGAACTAGTGCTTTTGGGCGAGTTTAATCTGCCGAGTGTCAATATGGAGCTTTCTCCTGACTGAATGCTTTACTTCCTTTACATACATCCACATCTCAGCAGGCTTCCGTCTTTGTTGATGCCATTGCTTCTTCTGGATTGACGCAGTGCAGTGGTGTTTCAATAACTCTGGGAATTTTCTGGATTTGATGTTTACAGCTGACCGCAGGGGTACTGTGGTCGTAAGTTGCACGACGGCTCCGTTGGTCTTACAGTCATCACATCATTGTGCATAATTTGATTCTGTTCCTGCTGCATCTTCTGTTCAGAGTATTTATTTTTTTTATTTTAAAAAGGCTGACTTTTCATTGCTCAATGACTTCCTACTTAATTGGGATTGGACTAATGTTTTCCTTGAACGTGACATTGACGTAGCTATTGTTGCAATAGTTATGTTGTATCTAGTTACAGTAATTCATTTGCATATTATCCTTGGCTCAATATTTCATCAAAACAACTTTAAAATAGAAGAAGTAATGCACGGCAACGTTTATGTTCAACAAGGAGCAATATGGATTTTCACACTTATTCTATGCTTGCTGTGAGATCAATTTGTTTTTGGCCTCGAACTCACTTACAATCCTTATGTTAAGTAGTGAGCCTGCATTCATCTCAAATTCCTTCGGTGTTATGTTTAAGACAGCTTTTGTTAACAACAACTGTGGTACTAGTTTTACTGATTAAAGTTTCCATCAACTTCCGTGAAGATGAAAGATCTTTGTTTTGATGACGATCCGGATTGAATTCCTGCCTCCTTTCTTAAGTACTGCTCCTTTTCTATTGTTCCTATTTTGTGCTATTTATTTAATCTATCTATGACTTGTGTTGTCCATGTGTAGCGTGTTGTTGTTGTGGGAATTCCAATTTAGAGCCTTTTGTGCGATGTTGTTTGGCTCTTTTCTTAGTATGTGTCCTATGCATAGCCACTTTCGCCTGCGAATACTGGTGTCTATCCCGTCTTGGCCTGTAAGCTTTTCTAGGTGGTAATGACGTCCGGCCAATAAATGTTAATTTGCACCGGAGACACCGATTGACAAAGGCTTGTAGCTTAGATGATATTGGACAGGTCACTTTCCATGTTGAATAGCTGATTTTTGTGCGTCTCTAGATGTTCTTATTGTGCCAAGAGTATTAAATGCAACTCGAGCTTTATTGATGCGAGCCTATACATTAACCGCAGCTCCACCGTCTGCTGTAACTATGCTTCCGAGAAAGCACAATTTATCCACTTGTTCTATTTGCTGCTCTTCCAGGTAAAGTTCATGTTGTCTCCTCGAGTCCAAGCTAATAAGTTTGGTTTTATCAGCATTGATATTAAGCCCTGCTCAGGGTTTCGGAAAGTTGGGCTGCATGACTCTGTCTGTTGGATATGAGACATACATCGTCGGCATAGTCCAGGTGCATAAGGTGGTTATAAAGCTTTCATCTTATCCCTCGCGGTGGGTGGTCACCCTAAACTTCGAAAATTAAAAAATGAAGTATTTAATTCTATTGACCACCGAGTGACCACTATTGACCAGCAATAATTTTGATTGCCCACCCTCCAGTCACGAAATATGCGAAGACAATGTTTTCAAGGTCATCATCACCCTTGCCCCCAGAAGTTATATTTTCATTTTTATTACTGGATAGGATTGACCACTTTTGAACACCCATTATAGTTTGTAACTAGACCCAAAAAAGTTACCCTTATAATAAAAATATCCTCCTAATATATTTCCAACTCGGCAATTCAAGTTTGACGGGGTGGTCAAAACGACGAAATTAAAAAAAAATTTTTAAGTCGGGTTAGCTAAAACGTCTACTCTTAAGCGCCATATTTGGTTACAAACGGGTGGTCAAACGTTGAAACCACTTTAGACGGCTGTCTTCGTATGTATGGAGTAGATATCTACTGCTTTCGACGTTTAAATAATCGTTAATCGTTAATTTAAAAAGATTGAAAAAGTCGGTTTAGCTAAAACGTCTGCTCTTAAGCGTTATATTTGGTTTTCAGCGGGTGATCAAACGTTGAAACCACTTTAAATGGCTGCCCTTGTATGTTTAGAATAGACGCCAAGTGCTTTCGGCGTTTGACCAACCGCTGAAAACCGAATACAGCGCTTAAAAATAGACGCTTTAGCTAAACCGACTGTTTAAATTTTTACAGTTGGTAAAACGTCGAAAGCAGTTGGTGCCTATTCTAAATATAAAAGGACATCCATTTAAGGGGGTCCTCTACTCTCGAGGCCTGAAATTGAGCGGTTTTTTGGGGAATAAATTGCGAATACATTCAAAAATTTTTTTTTATTTCGAAGATACATGTTTTGACTTTTCAATTTTACTTTTGAAGATGAAAAAAAAAATAGCTATCGCGACCTTGAAACATCATTGATGACATTGATGTTGAAACTGCATGGGTCCCGCTTAAGCAACAACAACAACAACAATTTGTAAAAATTTTAAATTTTACGTCATTTTTTGACCTATTAGAGGCTATAAAAATGGAACAAAATAAAATTTTGCAAATCGTACTCGGGAAAACATAGCGGTATGTTTTCTGAACAATTGAAAAAAAAATTATTGAAATCGGACCAATACTTTTATGAGAAGTCTTACTCGGCAGCTAAAAAAACACTACTTTCGGGAAAACGCGTTTAATGATAAATTACGGTGTATAACTTGATTGTAGTAACTTACGAGTTAATCTGCTATACCGGCGCCGTAGAGTTCTCCTTCCTCATCACGTTGATGTTTTTGGTTGTCCACATTCTTCTCAAGAACGGACCGGTAAATTCTTTTGACAATGATTTTTAACTGGAAAAGCGCCTTCGTGACGCGCCGCGCTTAGTTTCTCGGAAACGGCCGGAAACGGGTACCTTTCTGTTCCCAGAAACATGCAAAGGAACGTGATTTTCATGAAATTCTTTCTGTGGCGTATTCTCAGATACATATAGATTGAAATTAAAAAAAAAAACAAAAATCGATTTTTTGAAACCGCGAGAGTAGAGGACCCCCTTAAGGCAGTTTTAATGTTTGACAACTCGCTGAAAACCCAATATAGCGCTTAAAAGTAGACGTTTTAAGTAAACTGACTTTTTGAATGTCTTGCTTAATTTCGACAGTTGGTGTCTATTCTAAACATACAAAGACACTTATGTCCACGTTTGACGACCCCGTCAAACTCGAATTGCCGAGTTGGAAATATATGACGAGGACTTTTTTTAACTTAATGGGTAAGTTTTTTGAGGCTCGTCAAAAAATGTAATGGTTAAAAGTGGTCAATCCTATTTAGTAATAAAAATGAGTAAATATAATATTTGAGGACATCGGTGAATATGACCTTGAACACATTTTTTTCGCATATTTCGTGATTGTGAAAGTGGTCAATCAAAAGTGCTCATTCGTTGGTCAATCGAATCCAGTATTTAAATTTTAAATTTTTTAATTTTAAGGGGTCAGCTTCACACAGCTGGAGAAAATCCGGCGAAAGGGAAGGTACCCAGAATAGTAAATCGTGGCCACAGTTGAAGGCGTTGGCGCAGAACCGGAGCCTCTTTCTTAATTTTTGGAAACAATTGTGATTATCGCCTTTAACAAGAACGATAATAAGGACGACATAACGAATTATAGACCCATTACCTATTTGTGTTGTATTGGTAAAATTTTTAAAGCTTTGGTTTGAAGGTTCTTTACTTTCATTGTATGGCGGTTTTTGGTTCTTTCGGTGCAAATTAAAATAACTGCCAAACCACAATCGAAGATACTATGTAAAACTACCTAAACATTTCAGATCACGAGATCATAAGGAAGGAGGATTAAATGTTATTGTTTTGTTTGTTTGATTTGCACCGAGTTCAAAAAGTCATAATAAATTACAAATTATTTTATGCATTTTAGGGTTTTCTGTGAATGCAACTTTTTTTTAAAACTATTTTATTATTTAATCGAATAAGATAAATTGAGAACCGTCAAGGTTGTAAAATTAGAAGTGGATTTACGGGTGAAAAAGTTAAAATAAGTAAGAACAAGGTTTCACTAAAACTTCAATTGGGTATGCTAATTATTTATTAGGTCTTTCGTTATAGTTCCCGTAACGCTTAGAGCGGGAGAAGAGCTTCTAAAAGGAAAGATTGCAATTTGACCTATAACACTGTGGAACAAAATGAGAAAATTTCTATAATGTAGAGGTTTGTATTCGGAAAATATATAGAAAATCATGATATACGTGTCTCAGCGTTTCTCTGGGAGTGTACTCTTTTTCCTACAACCCAAAATTATCTAGTTTTCGTGTTTTGGCCTAGTTTTCGTGTTATGTTAAATTTGAGCCACAAGATGGTGAAATTCATTTTCAGTGTGTTAAGACGAAATGTACAGGAGAGTAGGGGAATATTTCATCTCAGGGGATCGACCTCCCATCTGTTCCCTATCCCCCCATTTTCGAAAATTTTCGAAAAAATCCCATTTTTTTAAAGAGAAACTTGTAGAAATTTGGTGTTTTTGTAAACGTTAGCTCATTGTTGTGCCTATAATCAGATTCAGCGTACGAAATTACATAAGAAGTGATCTTTGACACAAGAGTTTGGAGAAAAAAATAATTTTTTTAATATTTTAAAAAACTTGGAAAAAATGTAAAAATTTTGTTTTCTAACACCCTATGTGAGAGATCATTTTTTATACACATTTTTTGTATTTTGAACACGACGGCACTATTTATAAATAATTTAACCGAAAAACAACACTACACATTCAAAATTTACCTTTACCGGTACCGTTAAATTTTTTGAAAAAACGCTTTTTTCAAGTCGAATGCATTTCGATGGGCATTCCCATCCTCGTCAGCGACTACCGCAAAACTCGGTTTGCATTCGACTTGAAAAAAGCGTTTTTTCAAAAAATTTGACGGTACCGGTAAAGGTAAATTTTGAATGTGTAGTGTTGTTTTTCGGTTAAATTATTTATCATTTTTTATGTTATTTCGTACTCTGAATTCAAATCTAGTCACAAAAATGTTCAAAAGTTATTAAAATTCCCTTTATTCTTTGAAACATTTACTTTTTTCATATAATATTTATTTTTTTCATGATCATGTGAGTTTATTTTATTTTATTTTTGGGAAGGAAAAAAATTGATTTTGTAATTTTTGGTGCGAATTTAAAAGCAAATTATACCATTCTTTTAATCTTCGACATCCATTGCAATCGACCAGCAGAAGTCGGCTAACATCAAATCGACTCCTTTCTCTTTATATGAACCTCAAGACGGCGAAATTCATTTTCAGTATCTGAGGACGAAATGTACAAAAGAGTATGGGGACTATTTCATCTCCTGGGACCGACCCTCCATCTGCCCCTATGTCGAAAAAATACCATTTTTTGAGAAACTTGCAGAAATTTAGTGTTTTTTTAAACGTTAGCTCATTTTGGTGTCGCTTAGTATTTATTCGTATCTAACGCGAAAAAACACTGCTGATTTGCATAAGCGCTTATTTCTATTGCGTCAGTCTATAACACAGAATAAAAACAAATTACACGCTGAATCTGATTATAGCGACAAAAATGAGTTAACGTTTACAAAAACACCAAATTTCTACCAGTATCTCATAAAAAATGGGATTTTTTCGAAGTTTTTGAAAAATGGGGGGATAGGAGGGGCAGATGGGGTCGGTTTCTGGAGATAAAATATTCCCCATAATAATCTCTATATTTCATCTCAAGTCACTGAAAATGATTTTCACCGTCTTGAGGCTCAAATTTGCATTTACGTATATGCATTCGGCATTATACGAAAACTAGGCCAAAACACGAAAACTAGATAATTTTGGGTTGAATGAAAAAAAGTACACTCCCAGAGAAATGCTGAGACACGTATATCATGATTTTCTATATATTTTCCGAATCCATCTTCAAAACTCCCACAAAGCCGATAGATTATCAGAAAATAGCCACAAGTGACCAACGGCGGGATTCGAAACTACGACTCTTGTGCGTAAATCAACACTGTCGATGAAGTAAGGGATAACGTGTTGGCTTTTATTCTTTACTTAGTTTAACTAAAATTACATTAAATTTGTTCCTTTCAAACGAAACATAGTTTTTTAGTCATTGGAGAAAGTTAATACTGAATAATAATACTTTACTCGTTGATTCGAAGAGAATTTCAAAACTAGTTATTAGTACAAATCAATTCATTAAACAGATAATGAGCACATGTATAAGTACAGGTATTATTTACGGTGCAATCTCAATTTTATTAATGGTGTTAGCTGAAGGATTTTCGCAATATCACTGATTTACGCACAAGGCAGCCAAAAAGTTAAAACTCAATTATTCTTAAAAAAGAAAGAGTATTTCTTCCAAAATATTTACGTTTTTGATTACTTCTAGTTAATTGAATGCAAATATTTATAAAATCCATACAGACAGGGAAGTGATTAATAAAACATTTACACAATATCACATGACTTTTCTTAAGTCATCGCAGAAGCCGCTTGTCTGGCACAAGTTCTGTGTCGAGATCCAATCAAAAATTGTTGCCAATAGTGTTCACGTCTCACGTGAAAATTAAATATGCTTGACCTACACCAATCACGTGACGACAAAGATATATGAGAAAATCTTTGGTTTCAAGATTTTGCATTTTTATTACTTGGTGTAGTAATAAATAACGTGGAGAAATGGATTTCTCTACTATATCTAGCTTTAAAGTTTGACAGTAATTGTACTTATATAGGCAATAAGTTTTAAGAACTAAAATCTGCATGCACAAAAATAACACTGGTTTACAAAGATGAAAATAATGTATTTAAGTTCGATTTTGAATTCAATTATAAAGTAGAAAAAATATATGTAAAAGGCTCTTCTAAAAACAAGCTTTTATTTAAAAAACAACTAAAGCTCAAAAGTGTAACAACAGAAAATGCCTTCCTGGATCACTGGCGCAGGTACATAAATATAAATCTGCTTAAAATATGAAATATATTTTAAAAGTTTGAGGCTTTGTTTCGGTTAGAAGTTTTTAAAGTTGCATTACTTATGAAATTTGGCGCCTCAAGCTCTTTAATTACATATTTCATATTTTAAGGAGATTTATGGTTCTTGTAATCTGTAAGTTCTTGTATCTTGTAAGTACCTCCGGGGTGTTTCTTTAGCTACTTTTTTGAACTTTAAATTTCACTGAACATTATTTTTTACGTTTTAGTTCAGTGGTTTTTAAATAAAAGCTTTCTTTTAAAAAGCCTTTTTACATATGATTAGAAAAAGTAAAAGCACTTGTTTCACTTCCACAAAAACAGGAGTAATAATTTCTTTGGGATGGTGATCACTCAAAAATATGAGTGCTCAAAGAAAAATGATGAATGTTTCGACTGAAAGTGCAAGCTGGTCATCATCAGCGTGGTACTTGCACTTTCCACCACGGACATCCATGAAGGAAGGTCAAAAACACAACTCCTACTTTTCATTTTTGAATAAATGACTTCGACCAAGTGTTAGTCGAAAGGAAACTTTTTGATCAAACAATATTTAACCAGTCATCCTTCTTCGTACTTAGTTTTCAAACTAAATACTTATAGGAGTTGTGTTTTTGACCTTCCTTCATGGATGTCCGTGGTGCAAGCACCACGCTGATGATGACCAGATTTCACTTGTATATAAATAGATATAATTAATAAACAAACCAAAAAAAAATAGTAAATATAAATTAACTTGTAAGTTAAGAACATAATAGTACAAAATTTCAAGAGTCTTCTGTTAAATTTTTGGGTAAAAATATTGCGCGATTGACAGGAAATCTTCGTATACACAAAAAAAAATGTTGCTTTGCAGTGATCATCATTATGAGTTTCTTGATTTTCTTTATTTTATTGATTTTTCAATTTTTAGAAGTAAAAAAAGATGAATTATTTGAATTTATGAAAATTTATTGATAAAAATCGGCGAATTTGTTGTTGCAAAATTAATTATAATAATAAAAAATACAAAATCTCGACATTGTTACCTCGTAATTTATGTATAAAAGAAGTGTGCAAAATTTAAGAAAGATCGGATGAGTAGTTTTTTAAGTTACAGTGATCATGGACTTTGAAAATGCTCTATTCGAGAAAGACGCATTTTAACACTGTTTTTTTGTATATACTCACACAGAATCTTCGATTGCCGAGGCATTGTATCTCCGCCAGTTTACCTCCAATCGACCTCAAATTTTAACTGGATACTCTTGATGAGTTGTAAAAATGAAAAAAACAGGCATGCATTGACAGTGAATGTGCTGAAATAAAGGAACCTCCTTTGACAGGGGTTTATGTGTAGTCGTCGAAAAAGACAATTTTTCGGCATTCCATGCTAGGTTCGAATCCCACCGGGATTAGAGGATGAGCGTATATTCTTTATTATTTTTTTGCCTTTTTAGTCCGTATAATATTTCTTAGTTATAAAAAAATAAATAAAAAACTAATTTGATTTGCAATTTAGTTTTGCCACCCACAATGAAGCAATGAAACTACCCCTTGGAAGGTTTTATTCTTCCTTTTATACTAATCCGCCATGATCGTTTTTGTTGTTTTACCGAATAAGGGAATGTGCAAATATTCCAACTAGCTTGTTGCTTGTGAGAAATTTTGTGAACACTTGGGTGTACTTACCTTCAACGTGTCCTAATCTTCTGATAAGTTATCATCTGCTTTCGTTCAGTAGATTATTTACTTAATCAGCAATATTAGGAGGGATTCACCGAAAACAGCTTGTCGTTTTTCAAAAAATAACCGCGCCGAAATTCTCGGTACCAGCGAATTACCGTGATGACACTAACCAAATATGTAGAGGTAAGTTTTACATCCAGTCTAACAGCGCTTATAATTATCATGGCAAACATCTTTATATCTAAACTAGTTTATAAGTGCAGTGGTAAGGTTCTTGTAATAGCAGGATAGCGAAACAAAATTGTTCTGACTTAGAAGCTCTCAGTTGTACTAATTAACGCACCTCCAAGACAACAATATCACTTATTTAACAAGTAAAATTTGTATCCGCAGGTTAAAAGGATGCTTTTAATACAAAGGATTTTTCTTATCAAGTTAAGAGTTAGAAACTAAATTACTCCGTCTAAATTCCTTCCACTTCTAATTCCAATTCCAATTCCAATCCTAATCCCAATTCCCATCTAAATTTTAAGTCAATCTGATCTCCATTCCAATAACAATCTAAACTAATTAAAATCCCGATCCCGATTAAAATTCCTGTCCAAAACTCAATCACAGACTCATTCTCAAGTAAAATCCAAATACTGATTCCAATCTCAATCTCAATCCCGAACTCGATCCAAGTCCCTATCCGAAATTCTTATTCTCAATTAAAATCCTACAATTTTTGTTGTTGTTGGTTAGAATAAAGTCTTTTTGGCTGTTTGAGTATATTCATTTTAATGAGTGCAGTATGCACTTGCATGACTATATAAAATAATATAATCTATATTTACTCACCTTAGGATTTTTTTTAAATAGAAGTACGAAAAATAATGGAATTGTGACTGCTTCAATCTGCTTTGGTTAGCACAATTACTGTTGTATCAACACCTATTGTTTGAGGTTCGAGTCGCAACGGTAAACGGCTTGCAACTGATCTTTAATTGAATTAAGCACCTTGTTCCAGAGTAAATAGATTTTTTTCTTTGCTTTGTATTACGTTAGTAAATAAATCGAAGCTGATAAAGAGGAAAGAATTTTTGATATAATTCGCCAAAGTGATAATCCGGACCAGTAGACCAGTGCAGAATATTAAGTCTTGCAGTGATTGGACTCGATCCAATTGAGTAACTTGTTAGCTTAAATTAAGTTGAACATGCAAACTCTAAGGAAAGAAAGGACTAGGCGTCCACATCCTCTTTTATATCACAATGGCAGATATTTTGCAGTTGAGGTAAATACGTAAAAAAAAACTATTAACACAAAAATGTAACGTGCAAAGAAATCAAAGTGAACGTTAATAGTCAGTGTTACTACTAAATTACATTAGGTAATGTTATCGAAAATATACAATATAAGCGTGCCCGTGGATATCCCCGATTTTGTTTGTTTTATTGATAATCCGCTCTGGATGTTATGCTAAGTAACTTAAATATGCGCTTGTGCGTTTTGATTGATTGTGAGTGTTGACACGTTTTGCATTTTTAATAAATATGCTAAATTTTGCAAATATATTATCGGAATCAGGTTTAGAATTCCTAGATTTTACGCTTATGTTCTTGAGTTTTCTATCGAGTTGTGTAAAATAAAATATTTGGTAAGTTTAATAGTAAGTTATTGCATCAAAATGGTAAATGAACAAGTGAGGGCAGAATAGCTAAATTATAATAATAGAATTTTATTAAAGGATAGTGTAATTATCTTTTACGTGAATTCCATAGAGGAAGTATATAACAACTCTTCTCCTAGTACTAACTTGGCGCCAAAACAACTAGCGACGTTGCGCTTAACCACAATATTCTTGTATGTAATATTAATCTTTAAAGTAAGACTTGAAACCAAGTTGACAGTGAATGTGCTAAAATAAAGGAACCTCCTTTGACAGGGGTTTATGTGTAGTCGTCGAGAAAGACATTTTTTTGGCATTCCAATGCTAGGTTCGAATCCCACCGGGATTAGAGGATGAGCGTTGCGTATTGTTCAGGAAATTCGTTAATTTGATGATTTCTGTACGACAGACGTATTCATTTTTGTTTGATGGCCGGGGCAGGGTGAGAACTATCTAGTTGGATTATCTATCATATTGAGGCTATGGTTTCGGTCTTCCGTCCGTTTGTCTATCTGTATGTCGCAGCCCTCTTATACTCTCGTTTATAAACCTATTAAGATGAAATTTGGTATACAGATGTTACCAAATACAAATTTGATAAGATTTTTGGAAAAATAATTTTTTTTGGAATGAAAAGTGTACTGAAATTTTTTTTACTTACCCCAATTAGTGAGGTGTCCTTAGATAGTTCTCCTAAAATGCAAACATGTTTTAGGACTTTTTGATTCAAACCATTCAATCACGAGATATTTGCTTGTAAAGTCGTTACCAAAAGTACCACCCTTACTCTAATTTCTAAACTATTGATGCAATATATAAGCAATTGCAAATTGCTGAATGAGGCCTTTAGTATGAAAATTGTAACGAACACTGTAGCAAAATATTTTATGAAAAATTTAGAAATAGCTTTACGGAACCCGATCATGTGCATGTCCAATATACTCGTAATCAATTTTTTTTATTATATTATTAATCAAAATCTTAAATAATATTCAATGAATCGCTGTAGAAAACCCAAACATTTCATCACCTTTTTAGTGACTGTAAAAATATGAACAGATCATTTAAGAGTTAGTATCAAATTTTATTTTAAAAATTATCTAGACCAATTATATAATATCACAATTACGACAATACTTTATTATTCAGAGAAATATATATTTCATAAGGGTATTTTTACTTTTGTAGAATAATTAAGGAACTTTGTTCCTGAATCAAGTAAATTCTTTAACTATTCCGTGAAAAGTACGGTTTTATTCCTCGAAATAAGTCTACATTTGACTACCCCACCGCTCCGATTTAGTATTTTCGTCATTTGTATAGTAATTTTCGGCGCAATTTTTCCTATACGGGTGGGTCCAATTGGTTTTAACTGTTTATATAAATTCTTGTGCACAGGGAGGAGGTGTGTGCGTGGGGACAGGTGGTTTGTAGGTGTGGTGCGGGTGGGGAGGGGTTGTTTTCTACTGAAAACAGCTTCCACCTGGTCCGGTGCTGTCCCAATGCAGTGTATTTTGAATTGTAGGTATACCTGCAATAAAAATGAAAAGTAAAAACACTTGTTGTACTTCCACAAATAGGAGTTAAAATTTTTCTTTGGGATGGTGATCGCTGAAAAATATCAGCGCTCAAAGAAAGATGATGGATGTTTCGACCAAAAGTATTTTTCAGCGATCACCATCCCAAAGAAAAATTTTAACTCGTATTTGTGGAAGTAAAACAAGTGTTTTTACTTTTCATTTTTAAATAAATGACTTCCACCAAGTGTTACTGAAAGGAAACTTTCTGATATACCTGCAATAGTTGTCATTGAATAGGGTTAAGTTCTTTTTCGGTCCAATACTCCACAAGGAGGTAAGATAACTAGATTTGTGATATTATGTTATTTTAGGGGTGGGTGGAGGGGGGGGGGATGTTGGATGGTGGGGGTGGTAACGGTAATTCGTTCAAAAAAAGGCACATTTTTGTGATTTTTTTGACGACACAGTTAAAATATATTTATTAAAACCAATGGTACATTAAAGTATAACATTCGAAGAATATTGTGTAAAATTTTCATGAATAAATATTAAAAAATACGGCAATGGCAGCAATTGTTCGGAAGCGTCTCGGAAAAAAGTAGAATTGTGGTGCCCCTCATAACTCGGTGCTGGATCATCTGAAATCAAAAAATCAAAGTTCTTTCGTTAGATAATCGCTTTCCCCATGGGAGGGTTTTTCGAAATTTCAATTTGTCACTTTTTGGGAACACTTTGAAGAGAGAACGCGATTTTTGCGAAAAAAAATCGGCTAATTTGTTATTGTAAAATAAAAAATATTAATAAATTTGAAAAAAAACTCTCCAGCGTTACCTCGTAAATTATGTACAGAAATAGTGTTCAAAACTTCAAAAGGATCGGTGCAGTAGTTTTGAAGTTATGAGGGGCACCGACTTTGAAAACGTGAGTTGTGGGAAAAAACGCTTTAAAGTTTTGAACACTAACAAATTTGGAATAAAACGTTCATAAGCGAGTTGCTTAAACTGCTGTATCTTCGTTAGTTTTGCTCCGATTCATCTCACACATATTTTCACACAATATTCTTGAAAGGATCTCCATTCAGAAAATCAACTACAAATAAAATGCACAAAAAAAGTTTAAAAACGTTTGCTAGTAATTATTTTTTTTAAAGGTACAAGTTGTGTGTTTCTGTAGCCAATAGCTGACTATTGTGTAATATCTCTCTAGTTCCCGTAACTTCGTGTTGGCGGGGGATTGCAAGTGAACCTACAATTCAAAGTGGATTCCGAACCACTGATATTTTCTCTGCAACCCCCATGGTCTGTATATCGTGATCTGTTGTCAGCACAAAACAACCATGGACCGTCGCCAGTGGGATTTGAAGCTGGGATTCGAAGCTGGGAAGCTGGGATTCCGGATTGGTAGGCTGACACGTTATAACTTATTCCACTGATAACTAATTGTGTAATACGTGTTTCTAAATTACGAGTACTTTGGATATTGCCTGAAAACCCCATTAAATATATTCAGCGTACGCAAGTCAAATTCGTTCAATTTTGTACAATACATACACTATTGTCTCAACTGTTTTGAAGTCTACCTGTGGTTTAACATTGACGTAATATTCTCTATCCAGCTTTCCGCGAACTCTCACTGTTCTAGACGAGTAGCAGAGCAAGTAAAGTGGTTGCTCATTTACTATGTTCTTGAATTCACCTCTGTCATTTATGACAATTTATCAGTTATTTGTTGTGCTCAGTTGTTATTGCTAATTAAAAAGATTCTGCGTTACATAAATTTCCTGGTCTATTTTGTTGTTAATTTGTTACTACTTTTGTAATGCTTTTTATATTTTTATGGCCTAAATATGTTCGTAGTTTTAAGTACCAGTCGACAGGAACCGCAAATAATTTTAGTGGGCTTTTTAATTAAACACTTAATGTTTTTAATACTTTAATGAATGAAATGTGATTCTTTCAAAACGAAAATAAAAAAAATGATTATTCTGCTTTTAAAAATTAATAAGAGATTCTTTAAAAATTTCATATTAAAAATGAATGGTATCTTCTTTTCAATTTCATATAATTAGACCTTGCACAATGCTGCGTTTAAACTCAAATTATGAGATTTTTTTAACCAGCTGATTGTGCACAATATAATTACTTACAACAGCGACCATAAACGGTGCCACCATGTCTTTGTTTTTCTATTCAAGGCGTTCGCTGGTCGTAGTTGGTCAGTATGATTATTATCATAGGGATGGAGATCGAACTCAGAAAATCGATTAATCAAGGATCGGTCTGCAATTTTATTCCGATTTTGTAGATCGATTAACCGCCTTAAAAAAATCGATATCCATAGATCGAACTGATTGATTCAATTTATTTCAACATTTTGAAATTATAAATGATTAAATTCTATATATAAGTACAGAGTCATTAGTAAACCAATTTAATAAATAAATGAAGACAGCCTCTGTAATTTACAAATCTTGACTAAGCAATAATGGGTTCTTTACAAATGTTGCTTACTTATTCGATCGAAACGAAAAGTATGTGATACATAGATCAGTCTCTTTTGAATGTACTAATACTGACTCGTATTCATTAAGTGGGTATTTGCATTATTTTTCCAAAAACCAGCTAATTTTTAAAATTGTTTTTCTCGAAATCTTTATTGTTTATATAAAAATGGATTACACCATGTTTAAGTTAAATACTTAAACTTTTTTTGTGTGTCATGGCTCCTGTACGCTCCTTAAGAAAAAAAGTATCATGGGTGCACGTGATTTCTCGTTACAGGATCGTTTTAAACAAAAGATGTAAAAGGGATTATAAGGATACATTAAAATACTAAGCACTGATCCACTTTGGTGTATTTTTATTGAAATGCCCTTATTTGGCGTTCAATTAAAAACAAAAGTGCAAAAAATCGTTAAAATTCGCGATTTAAATGTCCCACCAAAAATGCAGGTTTAATTCAAAATGCACTATTAGTGATTCCATGCCTAAAAGAAACAATTTCGAATAGAATGTTCAAAACTAGAAGCTAATTGGACTTATAGTTTTTTCTAAATCATTTGCACCAACTTTGAAAACGTTATTTCGAGAAAAACGCTTTGAAAGTTCATCATTCAGTTATTTAAAGCTCAAAATAAATAGAGGTGGTATGCTTTAAAGTTATATAAAATATTTGTAATTCGAATTTCGCAAAACCGTTTTTATAAATATATTCTAGGCATATTAAACTATTATCAAAAAATATGAAAATAAAAACAAACGTTTTTTCTTACTTTTCATCATGTAAATATCGCTTTACAGGAACACAACTAAAAATTTACACGTCGAAAATAAAAGGGAAACACACCTTTGTGTTGCGCATTTGTAAATATAAAAATTTTCTAAGAAAACACCTAACGCGCATTCTCTCTCTGTTCAGCCTAAACTTTCCTATTAGTCGTAAAATGTCCCACAAACGTTCCAAGAATATTTTCAAAAAACGTCCCTTAGGCATTTTTCTGCCTAAGGCTAGAAACGTTTTCAGGACATTTTACAACTATATGTGCCAAAAACATTCTCCTAATTATTTTAGAATATAACAAGGAAGTGCATTAAGCTAAGAAAACAATCATAAGAAGTTAGTTGCTTGTCTATTTACTTAAACAAAATTAATAATTCATTTCTAAGTACAAGTGCATATTCGTCCCTGTCTTCACCTTGCTAAAGAGCAAAATGACTGGTCTTGCGTACACGAAATGGCCTATCCTGTATATTCTATAATCTAAATTGTCAACGTTGTACCACATGTCCACTAGTATACTATTCAAAACATGTCATTGTAAAAGATAAGGTTTGGATAGCCTGCTTCTCTACATTGACGATGATTCCTGAAAGGCCAATAGGTACTCCCAATAGTTGAAAAACAATTTGTACGAAAACTAAAAAGCGCACATTCCAAAATCAATTATTTCTGATTTGTCTGTAAATAACTTATTTCCTTCTCATTGGAATCACCAAACGAGAAATAAAATACAACAAGTTACCGGTGACAAAATCATGTAATAGTCACTGAATTTCACAGATAATACAAAAATATTATAACGGTCACAAACGAATTCATCTAATATTTATTATTTAAAATACAAAAAAATTCCCGATTGCATTTGTTCAGTTTTAGCGCGTCGTAAATAGATCAGAATCGGAAATAAATCGGTCCTGCGTAAAATCGATTCTAAAATCGGCTGATCGATCTTTCGAGATCGAATCGAAGATCGTCCATCGCAAGTATGATTAATACTGCCCATATATTTCTTATACTCATACACAAAAGAAGGACATAGACCTTTTAAAGTACACCAATCCTTTTGATTTCACGATAGTCATTTCCTCGATTATCTTTCCATTTGAGTATGGAAGTGTCTATTTACCACTCTTAAATTGCTGTGTAATTTCCGTGTACACGGAAATATGCGGAAATACACGAAACTATACGTAAGTACGCGATAAATGCAAACAGTCACTTCCATATTCATATTGCTGGTAATAGTTTATCACAGCCTGTTCTAGATACAAACCTGGTGGGGGGAAAACTAAAAGCCTGATTAATACACCTCTTCCTCCCAGAAAATCTAATAATAATTTGACGTACTTTCAGTGTATTTCCCTGTACACGGAAATTACACGGCCATTTGGGGTGATAATAGGCACTGTCTTTGAGTATTCCATTCTCTAGCGAAACCATGGAAATTATCTGTGATTATTCCCCTACATACGAAATGTAGGTTAGGTTAGGTTTGTAATCCTGAGGGATGCCTATGAAATCGTTTTCATTAGAAGGGAAAGAAAAGTGAGATTTCAAATTATCGTCCCATATTTATGTTGCATTGGTAAAATTTTTGAAGCTCTAGTGTCCGATGTTCTTAACTTTACTGGAAATCTTTTTTTTTTGGATTCCCTTCAGCATGGTTTCTACTACAACTAACTTATAGGAATTTTCAATAGCTGTATTTCCGCCATTAAAGCAGGTAAGCAAGTCGACTACATAATTAATAATTTTAACAGTTTTAGTTCATAAGTTAATTATTTTTGAGTTTTCCTATGTTTTCGTTAATTGAATTCGTTCTTATCTCACTAATCGCACACAATGTGTTCTATTTCGAGGTGCTCTTTCTAATGATATACATACTACTCACGGTGTGCCTCAAGGTAGCCATCTAGGACCATTGTTTTTTCATTATTTGCATCAGTGATGTATTCTTAATTCTGACTAATTACAGAATTCTATGTCACGTTAACATTTTCCGTGTTATTTCAAGTGAGAAAGACGGTGCTCTTTTAAATTCTGACTTAGACGGCTTTCATAATAGGTGGTCTACAAACTTCCTTCCTCTAAAGTTAAAGTGTTCTATCTTTAACTTCTCACAGAGTTTTTTCAAAACACTATTTATATCGTTCTTTATCTTTTAGTTACACAAATCTAATAATTCACTTTTAACTTGTTTATAAACTCAAAAAAAAACTTATCTGACAAACGCTTTAGACAGAAATCGCCGAAATCAAAAGTTGACAGCTCAACTTAGTGAACTTCGCCTCCTTCCCTGTCTCCACCTTTCCCACGTGCAAAATAGCTGGTCTCACGTACACAGTTCATACAATGGCCTACCTATTTATTATTTTATCTAAGGTTACAACATTTAGAGTCATAGATTAGTCTTAAGTCAGAACTTCTATTAAAAAGGCTTATTATAAAATAAATAAATATTTTAAATTAAGAATATATAACTGTTTTATAGTTTGTTTTTTGTAGTAATTCAATCAAATTATTATAATTGTTCTCACAGGGAATAAGTTCGTAAGTCGAATATACCAACTTTTTAGGGCAGCACTTTTTACTTTTGAACAATTCATGTAAATCCATTTTTGGGAGAAAATATATTTTGTTGACAACAATTCAGTCGAAAAGTATTAGGGTCATTAGTTACCAACTTCTTAACAGTGCGTATAAGACATTGGAGATGACTAGAATGCACTTATCTCATTTTGGCCATTTTTCGACATACCAAGTTTTTCTCTGTGACCACAGATATAAAAGGTGTAAAATAGATGCTATGGCTAAGGTAGGCAACTCCAAACGTTTTCAGGCTCAAAACCGCTGTTATACCAATATTGCATGTTAGTGATTCCAGGCTTTTTAGTCTTGATGGTGGTGGGGAGAGGGCTTGCACTGGAACAGGGTTTTTGGAAAATATTTCTGCAGATTTCATGTAATTTATTTTTTACCTACGAAACAAATCTTCAAGTAGCTCAACAAAAATGCGTGCAAAAACGACAGCCATAATAAATAAATAACAATAGGCAAATTTTATAACAGCCCTGCGTATCAAGAAACATTATTTATCGATTAACGTGATAAGGATTTTACGATTGATTAGATTTTGTGCGTGCTTAAAAGCCCTCTATTAGGCATTCAGTCGTATTTTTAGTGCAGAAAATTAGCCACGTTTTATTCGATTAGTGAGGCAGGGCCCAATCGTTGTGCAGCACAAAAGTAATCTTAACTCATCTTAACGAGCCATAATCGTGGCTAAATTAATCAGATCACAGGAAGAACAGATCTCTTCATTTCTTGACCTGCGAACTTATGAAATATTCAATATCTTCGTGGAATATGATCCCATTCAGTCAGTCAGTGTTCTTACATCGCTAGCTTTGGCTAAATCCGCGAGACGCTTGTCTACTCGTAATCAAAATGAGTCGGTCCTTTTTGTTTTGTGATTTTATTTTACGAAATTTATTTTTTGGCGTTATTTTGACTATTGTCGTTCTAGTCTAGAAAGTTTTTTTGTGTGTACCGGCGTGTTTTCCGGCAGTAATAATTGTTTTAATTAACTAGCCGTAGTTACTTCAGTTGCTTTTTGAATTCTTTTTGCGATGCCATTCCGACGGAATTTCTTGTGTGGGATTTATCAATTATTGTTGCAAAGCATTGTATATGCGACCTTTGAGCAATTTAAACTGATGGTGCTCAGATAAACTAATTTTTTGGTAATTCATCGAAGCGGCTTGAAAAAAAGTCACAAATTTGAAATGACATATTTATTATATGAAGATTTATAATTACAAAGTGAAAGTAAAATGATCAATGCACTATACTGGAATTACCTTCACTTAATACAAGCCCAGTCCGTTCAAATACAATTTCTGTAATCAAACAATAATGGTTATCTTTAGTGCAGGCAATATCTTAATAAGGGGGTGATAGCAACAGGATGCTTTCCATATTTGTTGATAATTTTTCAAATGGAATTTGTGCCATTTTGAATTCTGCAGTGCGCGACGCCCTAACAATATGATTTGTAAAGGTGCAATTTTTAACACGCATCAGAAGTTGTTTTACGTTTACATAGAGAAAGTGATTTGATTCTCGCAATAGTAAAGCACTTTACTAGTTGACTAAATTTTTAGTTAATTAGTTATCACTAAAAACAAGTTTATACTCATTGTTTTAATTTTGTTATAGTGTGCAAGTGTCTAGTGCAGGTAACGTGTCCAATTTTCTTTGCAAAATATTATTAAATAGATTGTTAGTATTTAAGAGAATACAATATTAATTCATTGTAGAATTCTTTAATTGTATTATTGAAGAAAATAATTACTAGAACATCTGTGTTGAAAATAACAATGAATACCTATCCATTTAGATAAGAAAGTAATTACCCTGGAAATAAATTGGAAAAATTAGAATCTACGTTTCTGAATTTAACGTGGTACTATAAAATATATCTCTTTTTATAAGTTGTATAAGTAATTACGAATACTGTATACACTTGTGCAATTATGCCCTTGTTTAGTTTATTATCGAATGATTGATTAAGAATTTGTTGATCATGGAAATTTTTAAAGATATAATGAAGAAAATGGTTTGGTTTCAAACAAATATAAAGCGACCAATAAAAGTTAAGAAGAAGTTACAGACAAATATGTTACATTGAAAGTGAAACAACATATTGCAAAACACTGATTATTAGGGGGTACGCAGGTGGAGGGGGGGGATAGGTAGTGCTGACCAGATAATTTGTGACATTACATAAATATTTTTTAAAATAAAGACGAAATAATAAAATTTCTGAAACAAGCAAAAGATTACTGTTAATGATTTAACGAAAACATAACAGATTATTTTTTCCGGTTTTCCCATAAATATGGGACTTTTAAAGTATAGATTGTTAAAGATAAAATTTCATCTATATTTACCAGTGACAAAGTGTCTATAAATCAACAGCCAATAAAGGGAAAGACTGCTATTTGGATAACGGATATATCTAAGAACAATATGTAATAGATAATGTGATAGAAAATTTTTTGAAATAAACCAATTGATATTGTGAAACTGGCAATTTAAATTCCGCCTGAAGTGAAAACCAAAAATGTGCTAAGGAAATAAAACCTGTAATCATCAAGAAAATTTTAGATATATTATTTTCAAGCTCGCTTACTAAGCAAGTTAAAGCCAATGCTTGAAAAGGTATCTTGGAAATGTCCATGGACTTGGAGCATTTGTATGTAAGGACTACATATGCATATTATTACGCATTCATTTATTATGTTGCAAGTTTCCTTAGGCACTATTTAATGATTTAAGTAGAGACACTTCTTTCAATTCTCCAATTGTGCATTCAATGATCTTTGTTGTATGATAGCCTCATGAATAGGTCTCCAATTATTTTTCATCAATGTGAATAACGTGCTATTTCTCATGACGCACCATGCACTCATCCTGACCATTTAGCGCTTACATAATAAAACTTGTAGTGTGGACCACAAACCAGCATACAATTTATGGAGTGGTTGCCGTGTCTGCCTACAAATCTATCGTCAATGCAGCCTATTATGAAGACATGCCTGTAATTGCAAAAATAGCAGGTCTGTATCATTTAAATCGCTCGGTGACGCGAGAAATTTTTGAAACAATGATTTGTTTATCACACTAGTGACAGCCCGCGCAACTCCCCATATTGTCGATTTTGACTCTCAATGCATACCCCCAATTCCATAATAGTGTGCATCATTTCGAAGCCAATGTAATTCAATTAAAAACTGGTATTTTGACGAATGTGCATGATTTCGATTATTTGGGTGCACTAAAAACCCTCCTAAATCACATAATATCATTTCAATAACACTTGTTTTCATTGAAATTTTTGAGCAAATTCGAAGTCAGTTCAAGATGTTTGAATTGCAGCAGAAAAACACATTGCCGGAATATTAAGATATTTAATATTAACTTTAACATAATACGAAAAAATGAAACTCTGCAAAAATTCATACTTACTAAAGTCTTTAATATTATAATACTATTAAAAATATTTGTATGGAATACCAGTCCGTGACTAATAACTGTACTCTTATGAAATAAAAGACTGGTACAGTAGTAATATTGTAAGTATGAACTGGAACTTTATCAGTGTAGTTTTACGAAACTAAAAATTTACCATATCTTATGAGTTCCCAGTAAAAGAACGGGTATTTGCAAGTCCATACTTCTATGAAATAGTGCCCAGTTAGTTATATCTGCCGTTCTGTTGTCAACTTTAAAAGAGAGTTGTTTAAAAAAAAAAATGTTGAGGAAAGTTAATAAAGTTAGTGAAAGATAATTGTTTTTATAGAACAAATCAGATAACAATTAAAAATTATTCAAACTTTTCTCCAAAATGGTTTGACTAACATAAATTTTATTCGTTCAAATATTTTCCATCAGAAGTTATTGTTTCTTCCTTACGATATTTTGCGCATAGTTCTACTAGGCCTACAAGTATGAAATGCGGATTCTAAAAAACAAATGGCACACCAATGCAGTGTGTAGTATAAATATTTGACATATGTATATGGCATTTTGTTGTGTCATCAACAACTGTTAAACACGCTTAAGTGATAAACTGAAAAAGTGTTTGCATGGTATTGTTTTGCTGTGTTCAATATGTCGAAATTTGTGCCAAATAAAGAGCATTCGCAGACAGCATTAATTTTTTGTTTTCATTTGAATAAAACTGCTGCTAAATCATACCGATTGCGTCGTTTTTGCATTCTATCGTTACTGGGGATAAAAAGAAGATATATTTTGAAAATCGCAAGCATAAAATATCATGGGTAGACCGGGGCGCACCATCCATGTGTTTGGTTGAACCAGAAGAGTGTGGTCTATTATAAGTTGTTCAAACCTGGTGAGACGGTGAATACCAAATGCTATTGAGAACAGTTGATCAAATTGAACCGTACACTGGTCAAGAAACGTCCAGAATATAAAAGAAGGCAACACAAGCTTATTTTTATTCACGACAATGCTTCGTTACGTACGGCAAAACCGGTTTGCGACACGTTATAAGCACTCAATTGGGGAGTGCTCGCCCATGCGGCTTACTCAGCAGATTTGACTCCGATTACCACGTGTTTGCTTCGAAAAGAAGAAGAATTTTACTTGCGTGGTATCCAAAAATTACCCAAAAGATGGGAAAAATGTATAATTAGCGATTGATCATACTTCGAATAAACCACTTGTTATCATTCCTCCGATTTTCATGTATTTTTTCGAAAAGAAAATCCGCATTTCATACTTCTACACCTGGTATATTGTCCTTATTTATATATGCGAGTTCTTGAATACTAATTGGCCTATATGATTTAGCAAGTGCGTAGTCTGCTCGGCGTTGTTTAGGACTCAAGCTCTTTACACGGTCGATAAATACTCAAGTGCAAAGGAGGTATTCCCATCCCAACTGAGTCTGGTAATTTGAAGGGTTCAAGACGAACATAGAATTGTCCTATAGGTGGAGGTTGCGGAGGCCACATGCCACATGGGTAAACGATCCATCAGGCTTCCTGAGCCCAAAACCAGAATGGCTTAAACCCTAAATTTACCTAAGGTTCCTGAATAAGGGCTAGGTCCACGATTTGAGTGGATCACACTTTATAAGAACTGTAAAGCTTTATTATGCAACAAAGGGAATATTTTGGAACTGGACGATGCTACTTAACACAGCTCCACACATAGTCAATCTTAGATTTTTAACATAATATTGAAGTGTGAAGTATTGCGTGTTCTAAATTAAATTTTTGAATAAATCGCCTGATTTATTAATCGAATGTATGGTAAAATCGTGTTGGCGTTCCATTACAAATGTTTCAAGTTTGAACCCCACCGGCGGCACATTGTGTATTATACTGTCAACAGATTATGCTAGAAAACACATTAGGGGTTACAGAGTAATCCAGATGGTTCATTATACACCTTAATTTCAAGTCCCACTTGCAATCATTGTCATCGAATCAGGGACTAGAAAGAGAATTGTTTTGGTTAAGATATAATTTCCATCACAATTCAAATTAGTTAGCTAGTGCTCAGATTTCCGAAACCGCAAGTGAATAATAAATAGTTTGGTGGTGTAGGTGATAACGTGTGACTTCCATCATGGAGGTCACAGGTTTTAACTCCACAGTTTTCTTCTGATAACAGATTACGATAAAAACCCAGTTGGTGCTTGCAGAGTAATTTAAGCCGCCCCCTGAATACTCTGCCCTCTCTAGTACCATTGTAACTTTGTTTATTTTGTACTTGTGGATTGGCATTTTAAAAATTTCAAATATTTGAAATATAAAAACTATAAGCGATGAGTATACTTTAAATATACCGATTTTAAACCTTGTAAGAATATATAAGGTTTGTGTAGAAAACCTCCGATATACTTTTATTATACCCACAGTCGCACAAATCTTATCAGGGAAATAATGTTCCTATAAATATTTTTAATTAAATTTGCGAAGGCACAAATCCTAAGTGTGTCTAATTGTGTTGCAATTTTTTATGTTTGTTCTTAAAAGATTAATATAAAATAAATAAACAACAATAACAAATAAACAAACAAAAATGAACCTAAGCTTGTTTATGTTTATTCCTTCTAAGCTTAACTCCGGAATAGCAGATTTTGAGTCACTCAATTTAGTGTCATTCAACTGTGGCGACTCATTTTAATTTGCATAGCAATTAATTAATAAGCGAATGTAAATTGTGTCAGTGTAAGGTATTGGCACAGAACTTCTCACCACCTACTTTCCATGTTATTGGGCTGTTGATTGTTGTCTTCCCGTTGATACAATTCAATTGAAACCATCCGAATTGTCTCGAGGTTTGAACGCATTGCAAGCAAAATTTTTTAAAAGACGAATTATCCAATTTATTGCATTCTTAACGAATTTATTGTCTCAAATATTGCCATAATGGCCTCGGTCTAACACTTTTAGTTGCCACAAGGAAGTGTCCCCTATGTCGGAGTGAAATTCATAAATCCCATGCACAAGAAATAACCTCTTCGACCTGCCCTGACAAGCTTTTCTTCGTTGAATTATTGTTCTAAGCGAATCTTCTCAATTGAATAATTTGACTCGAAGATGATTCAAGTCAGATGTGTAGTGTCTTTCAACCGGCAGTACGCAGAAAGAATTGACTAAAAGCGGATGTTTGTCCGGTTTAAGAGTGATTTACCTATTTTGTGAATTTTTCTTGAAAGAACAATTAAAATGGTTTCCGAACACGATCGTGAACGCGACAGAAATATTGAACGAAAGGTCATGGAACGGATCATACACGATGCAGAATTCGGGGAGGATAACGTGGAAGTGGTCGATTCGGAATGGGCCGACTTCGAGAAATTTCTTAGGTTGGAAATCGATATTTTTGTGTTATTATTAAATATGATATTTATTAAATGTGCATTTAATTTGGTGTATAAAGGGACATTCGCCAAAGAAGAAGCAGCACTAATTCCATGGAGGAAGAAATACATCGGTCCAAAAAGCCACGGAAAATTAAGGCTCATGCGTTCTACCCTTGTCCACCACCAAGCGCTTCTGAACATGAACGAGATTCCGATTCTTCAGACGATGATGATCCTTTTGGATATATTGACACTCTCGTAAGAAATTTATAATCTTTTTTGTATGTTTTTGGCATTTGCATGATAATATTATGCACACTATAGTGGTTTTGTTTAACTTTAAGTTTTGGTATTATTCCGTAGTTTAACTTATTTTTAATCTATTGCTTCACATTTCGAAAATGCACATCTTAAGAACTGCAAGAAAGAGTGTGCTACCTGTAATTTTATTTTTAAAATCCATATGGTTTTAACTCAGTTATTTTTAAAAACAAATTCCTTACATTGAAAGTGTTAGGCTTAAAGTTTATTTGATCAAAAGCTTCTCTACTCATCAAGTCCCCAACTTTGCAAATTACACAAAAAAAGAAAAATTAAGTCATGTAGGGTGGTCCTTATTTCTGAAGTTTTTAAAATTTTTAAAGATACCACAGGAAATTAAAATGTGCAAAATCTTAGCTCTTTCTAATGAAATATGAAAGTCGCCTCCGATATTTGATTTATTTGTATTCAAAAGTTACTCTCTATTACACTACACTATACATAAGAACGTTGAAAACACCTAAATGAACCAGAAAATTTATAAATAAGCTCCCTAGAACCTGCTTTTCGATAGTATTTTAAAATTTCTCGCTTTAAATACAAACGTCGAATTCAATTTTTAAGTTAAATAACTTTATTAAAAACGATAATTTGTTGTTTGCTCATAATTAGTGCTTTTAAGTTATATTGCAATCTAAATATAAATATTTAAAATGGATCGTTAACACGAATTGAAGTTATGTTATTGATACTTATTTTAAAGAAAAAAAGGGAATATAAGTGTGGCAAGTTTGTTTTTAGCGGGAGAGGTGAAAATCTGCCAAAACACACCGGACAGCCCGCGCCCTCCGGTAGTGTGACATTCTTACTCATTAAAAATACCTCTCCTCCGAATTAACCGTAGCTAGCCCTTCGGAAGGCAGGTCTGCATTTTCTACTGGTGCGTGTACCGCGGAGATAGCCAATTCGGTAGAGTGTACCAACTCTGCCACCGCCGCACCTGAGGAAGTGCTAGTTATTATTTTGCCAAGAGCACCTTCTTCCAGGATTGTTACAGCGCTGTCAGCCGGCGCAAGCCAGCCTCCATAGCCGCCGCAGATCCTTCGAAAGGCAATTTTGCCAAAGCTGCTTCTGTTGTGTTGTGGGTAACGTTGGTATAACTATCCTGTTAGGGTCTACCACTCCTACATAAGTACCTGAGGAAACGCCATTCGCGACACTGCAGACTCCCTTGGCATGGCCTTGGAGTTAGGGGGATTTTTCGAGTGCTTATCTCCACCCGCATTAGATACTTGGCTACGTTATAGGATGCATTGCCCGGTTGCTACCGCTTGGAGGTGTAACTAACACTTGAGAATGTTCAGATGAGGAACGCCGTATCCTTGAAGTGTGGCTATGATCAACAATATGTTTGTTTATATTCAACAATCACAAAATAATTGCACCAAATCAAGAGCATTGCTGCGAATATTTTTTTCATCGACAAAAGAGAAAGCCAGCATGTCAGATGAGAGTTATATGACTTCAGCCAATGAGATTACAGCGGATGCAACGAATTGCACTAGTAAACAAGTCTTTATAAGACAAAAATAAATAGATGAAGATCCTAGAGACCTATATAGACGACCAACTTCCCAGTATGATGAATATTGAATTTTATGAATGCATTTTACCAATAATAATGACACAAAAAAGTAAGCATTTTAATCACTAAAAAAAATTTGGTTTATTGGTATTTACTCATATAGGACGTTTCAGATTTGGTGTGCCAAAACAAGTAGGGTGGTAGTTCACCTAGCTGAACAAAATTATCAACAATGTTGATCTAACTCCTACGATTGCAGGTACAGTCAAGTAGAAAAAAAGTTTTGCGATTACCTGAAATTCAGCACTTTCCCAAATTTTAACTGAAGTTCATATACTTAATACATCTGTTTTTTATTTTTATTAAATTTCCAATCTTATTGCCTTTCCAAAAAGGTACAGCCTGTTTAGGTAAAGAAAGGATTAGAAAAACCGCATCGTTAGAAATTTCTGACCACCTAATTATTTTATTTCATTTAAGTAGGAAATTCTTAAAATAAAAAAAAAATTTTAACACTAAGGTTAGAAAATGTTCGTTTGGGGTACAGGGTGATTCATTAATTTCAGTTTTTCATGGTATGCACATTACTCTTTTATTTTTATCTTTTGATATACCCAACATAGCGACATCAAAGAAACGCTAAAAAACTACTATCCTAATGACCTTTCCAAAAATGTCAACACCACTAATCTAACTCCTACCATTGCACGTACAGTCACTTCCACTTCTGTACTTCGTACCTGATGAAAATTTTGTTATAAAAAAGGGTCAGTCAGCAAGAATACCTATCATAGTTGAAAAGCAAATTAATAAGTACAGGTAATATATGATAAGCAAAAATTATTAAAAAATAGTAAAATTTACATTTGAGGAATACGCGGATATTATTTACATTTATGGTGTAGTAGAGAGGAAAGAGAGAGTGGCTGTACTGGAATATCAAAGGAGATTCCCCAAGCGGCAAGCACCCCAAAGATGGGTATTTACACGGTTTTCCAAAGGTTAAAGGAAACCGGAAGTGTTTCTTCACATGACATGGACAACACCCGAACTTCGACCCGAAACTTCGGGAACTTTTGCCGACGTCGAGCAGCACATAATCACCATCGTGAGGCAGGACCCTGAGAAGAGCACGAAACGAGTCACAAGACGATTAGGAGTAGGGATGGGGGATCGAACTGAGAAAATCGATTCAGTACGGATCGATCTGCAATTTTTTTCCGATTTCGAAGATCGATTAATCGCCCTAAAAAGATCGATGTTCGTAGATCGATTCCATTTATTTTAACACTTAGAATATAGAACGAGAGGAAAGGCTATCTTAAGTAAAAACCCTGTACGTGTGATAAGTATTTTTGCTTCATGGCCAAGTGGCGAGTGCGTTAAGGGGGAATGACGCCTGAAATGTCAAATTGGACCGAATGTCGCCTTGAAATCAAAGTCGTCTCCGTAATACTGAAATATTTGGGGCATAAGCAAAGTGTTTTTAAATAGTAAAATTAAGTAAATTAATAAAATATGTTCGGGCAAAGTTATATTATATTAAAAGTGTTATAAGAATATATTTTAAAAACACCTAATTTAAAATATTATCAAAATGAGTTGGCCCCTCCTGTATACAAGCATAATTTTACTACTTTCATGTCGAAACGCACACATTGCTCAGACTCTACTACATAAAGAAAAATGCTTAGATTTTTCCGAGTGATGTCCTTTCCTCTAGTTCTTTATTCTAAGTTTTAACACGAAGTATTATCTTTACCAAGTGATTAATTTTGCAATTTAAGAAAACTAAAAATCAGTGATGATTGTTCAGAAGAAGACCTTGCTCCAGACTGGATACCATATAGCGGAAGGACGGAGTGAGCGGACGTAAAACTTATCCTAGTTAGCAGCGAGAAATTTTCAAGGGCTTTAGATTTAATCAGGGATGCACTAAAATTGAATGCTACCAACTACACTGTTTGGCAGTATATGTAATAACAATAACAATATTTTAGGTACGAAATTTTCAATTTACAGGATTATTACACAGATTAATGTTGATGCGAAAAAATTTCCACGTGAGCTTGCTCAGTTTTATTAGCGTGTAGCGTCTTGTCTTAAATGGATGGGAATCGGAAGTAAATAAATCGATTCGAGCCGAATCGGTTCCGCGAAAAATCGATTAAAAAATCGGCAGATCGAAGGCTTAAAGATCGATTCGGCCGGATCGAATCGAAGATCGCCCATCCCTAATTAGGAGTGTCGTCATCTAAGGTTTGGAGGGTTATTCATCGAGGGAGATTACGTTCATATCACCATCATCTGTGGACAGATGAATGTCAATTCACCAGGAATGATATCACGAACTTTCATAACCTTCATACCTGGTCGAACACTAACCCACACAGGGCAAAGGTGACCTCATTCCAGCAGTGATTCAGTGTCAATATTTGGGCTGGTATCATCGAAAACATTTGGTAGGACCATTCATTTTGCCGCAAGTGCTTAATAGTGAAATTTATGCAGACTTTTAGGACAATACACTACCAGATCTAATAGAGGAGAACCCTATGGATAATCTTGGGGGAATGTTTCACCAACACGATGCAATACCAGCGCATACGGCTAACATTGTAAAGGATATACTAAGTGAAAAATTGCCTAACCGCTGGATTGCACGAGGTGCACCGATACCTTGGTCTGCTAGATCTCCAGACCTTACCCCATTGGACTTTTTTTTGTGCGGAACAATGAAGGATGAAGTTTATTCAAGCTCAGTTAACAAAAGGGAGGATTTAGTTACCCCAATTGGGAATGCAGCGATGAAAATACGGGAGAGGCTGGCTGCAATCTATGTTGAAATGCATCGAAAGTGGCGGTGGAAATTTTTAACTGTTTTATTACTTATCAAGATTAATTGTAATTATTTTTAATTTCAATAAAAAGCATTTTAGAATTAATTTGAGTTTAATTTCTTTAATTTGTTGATTTTTATAATTTTCTCCGATAGGATTTCTACGTATAAATTTCTAGATATTTTCTCTACGTGGACATGTTGCACCTTTTTGGAAAGGTAATAAGATGGGCAGTCCAATAAAAATAAAAGAAAGGTGTACTAATTACATGAATTTCGGAGAAAATTTGGGAAAATACTGAATTTTAGGTAATTGGAAACCATTTTTTTCACTTTTGGAAGTGACTGTACGTGCAATGGTAGGAGTTAGATCAGTAGTGTTAACATAACATGAAAGGACATTGGGATGGTTGTTTTCTAGCGTTTGTTTGATGTCGCTATGCTGGTCACATCAAAAGATAAAAATAAAAGAGTAATGTGCATACCATGAAGAGCTGAAATTAATGAATCACCCTGTAACTCCCAAACGGTTTAGATTTCCTCCCCCCCCCCCCCCCCCCCCCCCAGCCATACGGTTTTTTGTTTGTCTAGTTGGGGTCTCTCACCCTACTCATTTTGTCACGGCAGATCTGAAACACCCTGTATGTAGGTAGGTATAATTCATCTAGAAAAAGGTTTTTTTAAATTCGATCATTGTTGGTACTTTAAACGCGTTCGAATGTGGTACGGTCCCTTCTGAGTACACACGTTGCAAAACTTCAAATTAATTCTCGAAAATACGTTTTCGCAAATGACTCACAGTTTCCTGCCCACTGGAGACGGAATTGGATCAATTGGTTTAGCTGCAGGACCACCATGCCTTGGTTCCGGGTTCGAAACCAGTCCTCCTCCATGGGTTTTTAAAAATTGAATTCAAAAATCCACTCCGTCTCCGTGCTGTTGTCTAGGTCGCAGCAATGCAAGAACGAGACATTCAAGTTTTTCCCCTTATCCTATCATCAGGGCCCCTAGGCGTAAAAAAATTTTCCCTGACCACTGTATTTAGATCGACTTGAATATTTATCAGATAATCGGAAAACGTGAGGTCATGTAAATTTATAGACCTCTTTTCGCGGAGCTCCGACGTCCGCCATTTGGATTTTTCATTACAAAAACAAATGTTGTTGTATACCATAAAGACTTAATAATAACTGTAAAAGAACCGCAGTTGCCTGTATTTATTCTTTTTTCCACAAAAAAAAAGGTTAGCAACTGAAAAATGGTGCTCCAAGGTAGAATTCTCCTTTAAGCATTCTTTTTCCACTTTTTTATCACGCAAAATATTATGCCATATTTTTTTTCTATCACGTCAAACGTTAAACAACATTGTCGGTGAAGTAACTGATAACGTCTACCAATCCGAAGGTCCAGGTTCGAATCCCACCAGCGGCGACTCATGGTTGTTTTCTGCTGACAACATATTATGATAAAAAAGCCATTTTTATATTGTTTTCCCCTAACTATACATATACATAAATATTAAAATTGAATTTGAATTCTTGTCATCCAGATGCTGTTCAATTGCCACCCCCCCTCCCCCCCTCCCGACAATGCCCACTAAAAATCTTAATAATCCCCCAGCTAGTTGTAAGCTATTAAGAAGAACTTCAAAGGCAGAAGGGATGCAATATTATATTTGGGTTGCTTATCTTACTGACTTTTAAGATTTAAGAAGGATGGAAAAAATGTAAGTAAATTTGAATTGTTTTTAATAAAAAAATGCTATCTTTTGAAATAATAAATACATATACCTCGAATTTCTCACAATTCTTTTTAAACATATTTAAAAAAATTGTGTTCGAAACGTGAACTTTGTGTCTTTCGAAATTCCACGATATTTCAAGTATTTTTTCGTGAGACAGTCTGCTTAGCGATAAAAGCAATTTCCCTAGATCAAATCATATTAAACGTTTGGCTATTATTAACGCTTAAATTGTGTGAAGTTCACGTTCAACATCAGAGGGGCTAAAAATAATGAAAACAAATTATCGAGAGAAATAACTACATTTTCTCAATGTTCCACTGTCTGGTGCAATAATGGGGTGCGAGACAATTTCCAACACAAGCCTAACTTTACAGACTTTGCAGCGTGCCCGCCAAAAATGCAGTCGTTGCAATTGCCAAAAAATAACGACAAATAAACAAATCTAGACAAATAGTGAAGATATTCCACTGTCTAGTGAGCTGCAAACAGTATTGCTTTTTGGTGCAGTTTAGTTCTCCTAAACTGAGTGTTAGCCGTGACATTTAGGGGTTGAATGTAAAAATTACGAAAAGGGTTTCATTTCATGTGCAGGGCTGCCAAATCTTTGTATTCTCCCTGCGATAAAAACTATTGCAAAAAATCAGAGGGCTCGGTAGTGTTTTTTAAACTAGTGCTGACCGCGAAGAATTTTATTACAAAAATAAATGAAGAATTCTGCTATGGCTGGGACTGGGATATCCTTCATTTGATTCTACGCAATTTTTGGTAGGTTGGACTTAAGGCAGGCAATTCATAGTGTGTTTGTGCTTGAAATGTTCCGTCCGTTGTGATGTTTTGCATTCAAAGCATATTTAGTGTGAAGAAAATGATGAAGGTGAAAAATTGTGAAAAGTACGGATTTCGTGGAAAATAGGATTTCAGTATTATTGTGTTGCAATTAAAGTAAAATATATAATTTTTTTGGATGTACAGTACGGAAGATGATGAAGAATTCGTTCGGGAATATGCCTTTGAACCAGAACTGTTACTGAGAAAAAAAGATTCCATACGCATTCACAAAGAAAGGCATGCCAAGTGTAGAATTCATAGAATTACAACTAAAGAATCCATTGACAATCTTTACGGTGATGAAGAGAGGAATCAAATTGAAATCGAAATTGAATCGTTTTACTATGTAAGTCGTTATCAAATTAGATTTCAATCCTTGTAAATATTTTTTATTTGGATTTGTCCTGCTCCTGTGTTAGTGTGCAGTGGACAAAATTATACCTTGAGATGCAAATTCGCCGTTGCTATGTAGCCAAAAACGCATGCAATATTTCGCTTTCGTCATTCTAAATTAAATCAAATTTAACAAAAATTATTTGGCTGCAATTATCTGCCCACTTGTTCCCATTTGTTAATTTCATCAGCTAATGTTAGCCATTTTATTAATGAAATTGTGTTTTTCTTTTACGTCGAGTTTGATATATTTTAAAATTTATTTATTTTGCGTTTGGTAGATTTAGAAAAACCTGTGCTTATGTTATCCAACGAACTGCTGTAAGCATGTATCTCAATATGAGAAGTGTTTTAACATAGAATATTGTTCTAAACACACAAAAAAAAACTTAGTAAAACTTAATATGACTGGATTTACAACAATAAACTATTCCATTTACCTTTTATAATAAGAGCGCTTACTATAAGTGATATGTTAGAATTAAAGATAGTAGTTTACTTCAAATAGTTTTGATTCAATTTATTTCCGTGATTGTACATATGAATCATTTACATAATTTTAATAGCACTAAAAATATATTAATTATATATAAAAAATAAAAAAAAGAGTTATGATATATGATTATAAGAAATACGAATAAGAAATAAAATTACAAATTTAATTAGTTATTTAAAATTTATTTGTTAATAAAAAATTAATAACAGTTATAACACAAGTATACAAGTAATCGAGAGTACCCCTACGCCGTCATACACTTTCCACATAGTCGGAATACTTAATATCGAACCCAGAAAAGGCTATTTTCAAACAGATTTCACTTGTTTTTTGAACTTATTGACCGAACCAGTGCAAATTATTTCAAGCACTTTTAGCAAAAACGAAGTAAGAATCCTCCTGAACAGAGTATTGAAAACTAGGAACTAGTAAATTATTACGTCGTGGAGAATTAAAGAATCTTAATTTGTTAAATAGGTACAATGGTTTACCAGCATACATTACTCTCTATCCTTGGTTCCTTTAACCTCTTGTGGGACTTAGGGCGTATTATACATTACTCTATGGAGCGAAATGAGTAGTTTATTCAAAAAAAGCTGACTTAATGGACACCCCAGTAATGAGTTTCGTTATGTTGAGATCTGATCAAACCTTTTGAGGCCATACATAAATCTGATACAATCACTGAATGCTACGTTCAATCTTTTAGAATACAAAGAGTCTAATTGAGGAAACAGTAGACTGCCTTTTATCAATTACGGAAGGAGTGACTTAACGAGCATCATCTGGATGTTAATTGATAGAGCGCCAGCAGATAACCAAAGACGACGTAGTCCTCCATATGTATATTCTAAAAATCATGATGAAGACATGATCACTGCATTTCATTTTGGAATTTTGATAAACACCTACATTTTTCACACGGTCAGAGAAAGGATTTATAATACAGTTGAGTATAACAGTGGGAAGATCAAGAGCCATAAGATCATTAGGATAAAAGCAAACACATTGAGACTTTAGTGGATTGAGTATTAAGTGATGTTCGGCAGCTGAAGAAGAAACCCTCACTTGGTTCACACAATCATCAGCACAATCCTCTGTTAGGCCGATGGGTCTTTAAAGGTAAAGCTGTACGTCATCAACATACAGGTGAATATAACAATCTTCTATCACTTTAGGCAGATAATTAACATATAGGCTACACAAGATTGCACCCTGGATTGAGCCCTGCGGCACGCTGCAACTAAGAGACAGAGGAAATTTCACTTACCTTCACTTGCTGAAATTTATCTGATAAAAACCTACAGATGAGCGAAACAGATAAGGACAAAACATTGAGTTAGAACTTAACAAGGAGTTTAGAGTGGTCCATCAAATCGAACGCCTTTGAGAAATCGAGAAGAGATAACACGCTCCAGTGGTTCTCGTCGAGGGATTTCCAAATGTCGGACGTAACGTCGATCTGTACCGCCTCACAACTATGTGACTTTCGAAAACCCAACTAAAAAAGACTTATTAAGATATAGTCATCCAAAAATTGAACTAATTGTTAAGACATTAGTTTGTCTAAAGTTAAAAAGTTAAAATACTGAATGGAAGGTAATCACCTGGACTTATCGCCTTTGAAATTTTAGGCACAGGAAGAACAGTGTCAATTTTTGAGATGGCAGGGAAATAAGACGTAGTCAGACACGATTTATATATATGCAAAATGGACTTAAGAACCACGGTAGTAGAATCTTTTTAATTGTGATTGAAAGAAATTTGTTTTAAAGGCTACTAGGGATAGAACTGTTACGTTTTTCAATTTTTTTTTTCGAGAATTTCAATTTCGCTGTTAATTTTTATGGAAATTGTTCCTGTACTCTGAAAACCGGAAAGGTAGGCCGAATTTGCTTAAATTCTTTTATAAAAGAACAAAAAGATAGATTTTGAACAAAAAGTATTGATGTTGGAGTATGATATTGGAGCTGGCTTATCAATGTCGGAGGGAAAAAACGTAGATGTGTAAATACATATATTCCACCAAACAATTTCAGAAAAATCGGTTAAGTATTGCATAAAGGTTATAATTTCTATACGATATTCCTAATGTTATAAATGTTATAATAGTATATGGTGGAGTCCAAAACGTTCTACAGACGTGGCAGCATTAAGGGATCGTCCTACTTCGCGCGTTCCAAAAACAATTTTTGTAAATTTTTTTTTAAAAATCTCCCTATACGAGATATTTAAAAATTTTTTTTAGGATAAATAATTATACTCTTAAAGTATGTGAATCATTTTTTTATTGATTTTTTTTGCTTTACATATGAATAATTGCGTGGTGAACGTAAGCCATAGCTCGTTTGAAAGAACAAAATTTAAAAAAATTATATTCTGCAGAAGTATGGCTATAGCAGGATATATGATTATTAAGGTTTACAAAAAGAAATGACAAAATGACGAATGGTAAGAAAACAAAGACGGTTTTTCAAATCAAAAAATATTAAAACTTTAAATTTTGACTAAATACTATGTCCGGCTATAACCATGCATGTACACATATTATGTGGTAAAAATTTGTAGAGGGTTCTATGAAAGGTCGAACACTGCATATAAAAATATAGTTAAAGGGTGAATCGATGCGTCGACGCATTTCGTGCTTATAAGAAATTTATTTTTAATATGTAATTGTAAAAATAATTGAGACCAACAAAAATGAAGCTTATAAAAAACATTACAAGTAAATGTTTGCCAGAAAATATTATATAAATATAATATAATGAAGTTTTTGTTATGATTTTTAATCCTCGTTTCTGTTATAATTTTTAATCCTTACTTTTTTCATCTGTTGATGTCTCGTTTTCCGAATACTTATCCCTGTCATCTTCCTCGTCATAGTTTTAAATATCAGTTTTATTGATGAAGAAACCCCTTGCTGGACATACGGCTCTACTACACAGACTGTCCACCAGGTCCGGCTCTGCGTCAATGTCTTCAACTGCTGCCACGAGTTTTTTATTCTTCTCCTCGAATTTTCTCCATGTGTTTCGAGGTCGTTCAATTTAGCGCTTTTTTGGGTCTCGTGCGGGTTTTAGCCTAAAAAAGTATTAAAGTATTATATAGAAGCCCGACTCAGGCAATTAGCCCAAAATAATATCAATAACCTCGCAATATTTTAAAGCGAAAAGCACTTCTTGATTGGAGTAGAGATACGTTGAGCATACTCAACTTACTAAAAGCTGGCAAAATGCTGAATAAATTTTCCCTAGAGTAACCTCATTTTGTAGTCAATTAAGTCCAAGAAATATTTTGTTCCTTTTAATTCATGTTTTGCTAAAAAGAACAATATTTTTATAGGAGCTATAGAGAAGTAACACAATTGCATCACGCCACGGAACAGCACGTGCTTGCTTAGTGTACCTAACTCTCTCTCCCTCTTACATGGGTATTGTTTTAATATAAGATAAACTTTTACCAAAGATTACTTATTACTAGATAAACGGCTTCGAACAAAGTAGTGACAGGAGGCTGTGATTTTCTCCGGATGAGAACAGAATTTTGACAGGAGTAAGTAATTCTCTCAAATAATTGTGCAGGAGTAAAAGACTGCACACTACCTGTACCAGTGTTACTTTTTCAAGACTAGCTGGGTAATTTAGGGAGCCGGTTATCTAGTACTAAGTAATCTTTGTTCTTACTTTCTTTAATTGTAGTTTTATTTGTTTTGCTTTTATTGTTTAATTTTATCTATATAGTGTACTCATTTCATAGTGGAAATGCCATTTCTATTAGGAATTTTACTGAGTCGTGCTTCTTTGTAATACTTGTTCGTTGATCTAGAGGCTACTGAGCGATGTTGGTTGGCCCTTAACTTTTCTTCTAACACGAATTTCTATCCCGCCTTGGCATATGTGGCTAGGTAGGTCTTTGTTGGAGCTCCGATCAATGGATGTTAATGATGCGGCTGAAATAGGCTTGTAGTTTATATGTTATTTGAAAAGTCACTTTCTATGTTGAACAGCGGTACAAGAGAACAGATTTTACGTTCGATTCAGAGATCCAGAATTTTGTGCGTCGGGAGAAGTTGTTTGCTATATATCCCTAGAAGTATTAACTACAACTTGAGCCTTATTAATGCGAGCAAGTTAGTTGGATGGATGACATATCGTCGGCATAGTCCAGGTGCAATAATTGCGATGAAAATGCGCATTATGTGTCTGCTTAATGTTTGTGCAATGCGTAGTTTAAGTTCAGTGTGTGCCAAATAGTAACTTATTCGTAATGACAAAACTTAATCTGCAAACGCAATTCTGACGACCAAAATGAACAACTGTCAAGGACCGACCACAAACTCCCTGGCAAAATACTTGAGTAGTCGCCAAAGTTGTTTGTAAATATTATATTTTTTATTAATATTTTCAAGTAGTTTATCATCGAAATTGCTTTTATTATGTTGCGCCTAACAAGTCCATTTATGTTACCTTGTTGGTAGCAGCAATTGTTATTCGCTGTAATTTTAAATTTTGCTCTGTTTTTCTACTGTAAATTATTGATGGCGATCTTTTTCATTTTTCTGCAAGGCCTTTAACCAGATTGACCGCAGTATCCTTTTTTCACAAATTAATGCTTCTTGGGTTCCATACTAATTTTATCAACGGGGTGAAATCCTCTTTATCGTTCTCAACGAGTTCCCTTTCTTGAATCATACTGGAATGTTATCAAGATATAATTTACATTAACGACCTAAACCTTTTCTTACGCAACTCGCGAATAGTCTGCGAATGATGCTAAGATTTTTCGGGTCATTTTAAATTAATGCGCTTGTTCACTTTGAACTATTGTGCACCATAAATCGCTTACCTTTGAACTTTACAAGTGCACGTCGATGTACTTTTCACGTAAAGAGTATCACTTTTAATTTCATAATTATCTATCGCTCTTTGGGACAAGTAACGCTGGCAGAGATTGTGAAAATTGTTCACTACCGTTCGTGAAAAACTGTCATAATTTTTTTGTAGAGCAATTTAGGGACTGATAGACGCTTTATGTATCGAAGCAAATAATTGTTGTGCAATTGATTAGTCTCAAAACATACCCTCATATTCTTTGTTATCTTTTAACCGACTTTTTAAAAAACGAGATGTTATAAGTTCGACCTATATTTTGTATTTTTCTTACTAAATTTTTTTAATAATTTTTTTTACTCTTTTTATTTTTATTTTCTCAAACGACCCATTTAAGTTGTCCGTCTACCTATCTACCAAGCGGGACAAGCCATTTATTTGCTTTGTGAATTGTGATACAATGTGTATTTTTGCGTAGGTTTTTTATGATGTAGCCAAAGCTCAGGGGACGACCCTATGATGCGTTAGCATGGCTACAGTCGGAAAGGAATTAGAGCAAGGGAAGTGAGAGAAATTGAACCTATTGTTTTTTGAATTGCAGCGTGCTAGACAATAGCTCAGAGAGGTTTATTATTTATTGCAATTGCAAATAAAAACTAGTAGGCAGTCCGAGTCTCGAACCTTCATCCATGGCGTGTAGATCGCGTCACTCAACCATTGATCTAACTTTTTGCTAAGTTTCTCTATTACCAGGGAGTCGAAAGGTATGTTTTATTAATCCCTCCCAGGACATCTCAGTGCTTAATTCATCGATTCTTTCGAGAGATTATCCTAGGCGCTTTGTGAGTACTATAAGTTAATTTGCACAACCTTCAGTATCTGGTGAATTTAGGGCGTCTTACTCAATCTCTTGTCTCCGGTGACTTAGATGTTGTCACCGTGATAGTAACTATAACCCGAAAACGTTAAGCATAGCACACTTGATGACAAATCTCAGGCTTTTTCTAGTGCCTTTCTAGTGGCATTCATTATTGATGAGAAGCAGGAATAATATTACGAGGTTAAGTTAGCAGTAAGAATTGTATTTAAAAAAACAATTTTTACTTTATTTTATTTCTTTTTCAATGCTGTTTATGATCGCCGCTTAGGGTTTAGACATGGATGTACCGTAAAACAACAATCTAACAAACTAATAAAACTAAATTCTCCATGTTGATTGGACTATGAAACTTGAAAAATAATGAATTTTATGTATTATTAGTAGTTGCTTCCTTCCTATATATATGCCTATAACTTTCTTTGTGAACTCTTACTGCAAGGTGTTTACAAAATTATAATTTTCGAATCTAAGTACAGTTTTTAAAAGATATTTGTCTCCGGCTATGCTGGCCTGAGCTACTCTGGCCACTCGGCATTTCCCTTTAATAATGATACCGTTTAATCCGTGAAACTATCTCCTCCCACCACCAAATAATTAGTACCTATTATTATTTCATCAGTATTAACTACTTAAAAGGAAACATCCTGTATTTAAATTTATTTTCATTGAGATCGTTACTACGAAGTGATGTAAACAGAAAAGTTCTCGTTATCGCGTTATATTTATCTTGTTAATGAATATCAAATAATGTTTGAGGTTAAGGTCTTAAGCTACTGAAAGGATGCTGCGTCTTTTGCGGTAAATAAATATTAATTAGGTGCACACACCTGTTCATTTTAATTTGGTTGGACGTAAGTTCTGCTAATTCGCCGGATAAACTTGAAACACTTTGGGCGGCATTGTTAGCGTAAGTTGTACTAGCAGCTGAAGTTGTAAAAACCTCTGCTGTCGTTGTATATTTGGTAAACAGAAACTTAATAATAGAACAATTGATAAAGAGATTGTGAGGTGGTATTTTTAGATTTTTTCTCTGTTCTATATTTACCTAGCTTACATGCGCGCATGTAAGAAAACCTCATAACTATTTGTTTTTCTGAACAGACCTCATAAAATCTTATTATTGGCTAATGTTTGTCTTTTATCAACACGCAAGGAAAAACAAATCTTATTGCTTCATCGAATTCGATTTGTCTCTTCGGAAGTCATAAAAATGGCAGACAAAATTGGCTTAGACCAGACCACAGGTAAGCCAATTATAATTAAAGTGCATAGTGCATGCTGGCTAGTTTGCCATAAGAAGTAATGCATGATTTTTCATTTTTGTAAAGTTTAATTTTTGAATTTTTTTTAGCGGTATAGATAATTATTATTTTTTTACAATTTTTTTTAGATGTATGGTCGCTATACAAAGGACCTAGGAGAATTTGCAAAAGATGAAGCCAGAAAACTCAAATTGCTTGAAAAACGACGAAAACAAGAAGACAAAGCCAGAAATAAGGTACTCTTTCTAATGAAATTTGTAGAATATTTTAAATTACTTTTTATTAAATCATGTAACTTTTACCAAAACATTTTTTCGAAGTCAGGTCTTTTAAATTTTAAAAATTGCGTTAAACAGATTAAACAGGGCGGAGCTTCTTAAGCCAGACTTGGTAATAAATTTAAAGAAATTACTGAATCTATAAATACAAGATTTTATTTTCTGCATTTGACTATAGAACTGAATTTTTGAATGCGCTTTATCTATATTAAGTGCTCTTATGGCAGTGCCAAAACTTTATGAATTAGATTTCATGTAATATTTTGACCCTGTGTTGCAGGTTTACAAGTTTTGGTGAATTATTGTACATGTTTCGGTACATTTATTGTTTGAGATCGCTAATGTGAGCACATAAATATGATTCAGTGTAAATTTAATATCTGTGGGCAGAGCGCTACTACTACAAACACCTTTCACTTGTTCCAATTGTGATCCTTCTAAACTATTTATGCAATATTAAAGAGTTTAAAAAGGAAAATTAAAGCAAGAATAAACTAGAGCAACTAACCAAACCTAATTTAGTAGAATGTGCGGAAATTTGAATTTATTCACGGATCTGATAGATGGTTGTCCAGCAGTAAATAAAATAAAAAATACCTAATATGACATCAATAATATAATAACTTCTGGATTCTCCTTACTCCAGATAACGTGATTTTGAACGAGAACACAGATAATAGATATATCTTAAGAGATTCCTTTTTAAGTGTTACATCGAAATTATGACACGCTTTGACAGCCCTACTGGCGGATAATTGGTTCATGTTGGCTATAATTCGATCTGGAGGGGTAAACATGCAAAAGGCAGTCTTCGGAGGCTATGTCGAGTCTGTGTAAGGAAACGTTGTTAACAAGAGCCCTTGAATCAACGTCTGAATTCAAAAGCTGGTTAAGACCAAGTCAGCAGCTCAAGTGAGGGAAAAGCGAGCAAACTAAGGCGGTCGGTGTAGGGCGGGAGCCTAAATGGATCGTTCCATGAGAGCTCCCTTGATGAGAATCTAAGAAAATAACGCTGCACTGATTCTATGCTTAGAGTTAACAGTGTAGTAGGGCGATTAAATCTGAGGTGTATATTCGAGAATAGGCCGAACCGAAGAGTAGTACAAGTGAATCCAAAATCCAAGTACCTTCTAGGCCAACTCTTTACAAAGGCCAATATAAAGCTACTTCGAGATACAATGTAATTAATATGTAAAGTAAAATCTTGTCTCTTGCGAGTTTAACCTCAAGGTTAGTTACGGATAGCACACGACGAACGCCATTCCCCGCAAAGGTGTAATTAAAAACTCGTGGATTGAGGCTCCTGGAAAAGGACATAACTTCACATTTGTTCAAATTGAGTTGCAAGCCATTGTGTCGGCACCAACTTAGGAACCGATCCTTAACACAGGATATTATCTGCATAGATTAAAACATTAAAGTACAAAATCAGAGGGATAATGTCATCAGTGGCAAGAACGAACAGCAGTGGCCCAAGATGGTTACGTAGCGTCACACCAGGTGAACCTTGAAAGTTCTTGAAGTTGAGTCATCTCACGACACTCTATCTTGATTGGGTGGAATTCCAATCGACCAGCAGAGCGGGGAAACCTCCCACGTTTAAGCAAAATTACGAAGCGAGGGCATTTATCAAAAGCCTTACTGAAGTTAGTGTAGATACTGTCCATCTGCATGCCGTCTTGGAAGCTTGAGATAATGTGGGAGGTAAATTTCAACAATTTGATGGATATAAGCTGCGAATATATTATCGCCTTAAATAACTTGGGTATGCAGGATAACTACGCGATTGGTCTATAATTGGTTATAACGTTCTTATAGAAATTTGGCAGATTGCAGGGATTTGTTGATTTATCAATGGAGTAAGGAAGGCATCAGAGCGGGACTTAACAAATTCAGAAGCGATACCCTGAAGACCGCAGAAAAAGTCTGTTTTATGGTGTCTGATTTTGTCCATAATAAGATACCGAGAGAGGGTGAATAGGTAAAGCGGGACGATCCGAGATATGATAAATTATCTCAGAGAAGTTCGATCTCTTAAAGTCGTAAGCAAAGTGCTCCAAATTGGGATTGGCAATACTATTATCTTTATAGCAGAAAGAGACGAAGATGGCGGATGGAAACTGCCAATAGAGGACAAGTTATTAAAAGCTAATTTGACTATAGTATTGCTCGAATCAGAAGAGAACAGATTGTGTAACTGCCCCTAGATGTTTTTACATCACTTATTTGTTGCAAACCAGAGGAAGCAACGACGTCAAGAAATTGAGAATCCCTAGCTGTGGGATAAATTGAGTCAAGCAAGTTGAATACCCATTGAACAATAGGTAATTTAAAGCCCCCAAAAAGAAGAATCACATCTTCAGGGTTCGTCATATTTTAGATAAAATCTAAGTTAGGAGTTACGAATATCAAACAGACTACGTCCATCAGTATCAACGCTAAATTTATCATGCTAGGAGAAATGTAACAACAGAGCAGTAAAGTATTGTGCTTTACTAGGACCAGTTTGAGAAACAGGAGTTCAACAACGAGCGCACTTGAAGTCTTTACATTATTGATGGGCATTATTCGGTTAAATTGTCAATAAATTATTAGAATAAGTTTTTATTTGATTTTAAATTTATATTCAAAATATCTATTATTTGCTACTTCTTTTTTGAATTTCAAATAATTTTATTTGTAATTTGATTTTGCGTTATTTGATAATCAAATAATTATTCGTATTTGATGTATTATTCTCAAATAATTATTTGTTACGAAAAAAATCAAAACAAACATTTCGGAACACAAGCTAAGTAAGAAATATTAAAAAAAATAAAAAAATTTAAAAAAAACATGATCGGCGTTTCTGATACAAAGAGCAGCACCAAGGGATACGGTAGCTTTCTTTAGCTGTTGAGTAAGAGTCAAAGGCATTTAGCTTTTTATCAGAAAAGTCGATCATGTTAATAAATACTTAATAGTTCTTACTCTGTTCGAACTACGAACTGTTTGTTTTGAATTTTTTCGTAAGTCTTACTCGGGTCAAGTGTGTTATCATACATATTTCGTACATTTTGAATTATTTGTTATTTGATTACCAAATAATAATTTTTTAGGTAGAAACATCACATGGATGGAATGGTTATTTGTTTTATTTTTCAATGTGGCTTCACAACCTTACACATTTGAATTCTAAATTTAGAATAATGATTGATAAAGTAATAACTAAAAGGTTTATTGCATTGCCACTTTCAATTCACAATTCAGAATATCTCCATTTGAAGTGGTTTCTTTGTTAAAATTTTTAAATATGAGATTTATGTCTAGGTAAGGGTAAATTTTTTGATAATCGAATAACAAATAATCATTTCCGAATAATTCATCAAATAACAAATAATTATTTGATTATGAATTAACGCATTCCATCGTGGTCTCGGGTCTTTGATTATTTTAAAGTGAATTAAACTGAAATTTATTCGAATTGTTAAAATAAAATAGTTTGGGAAAAGTTACATGATATGTAAAATATTGACCTGAATATAAAATAGCAGTGGTGGGATTTACTTTCAGGAACTGTTAGGAAAAAGAACAGGTCGTTTACTAAAAGTACTGTCATGGATTTGGAAACACACATTTGCTCGTCTAGGGGAGGATTGGGTATTTTTAGCCCTTTTAGGTGTAATTATGGCATTCCTGTCTTATATGATGGACAAAGGCATATCTGTCTGTACAAATGGTAGTTAAATCCTTTGACAATGTAAAGGTAATTGTTTTTATATTCGTTTTTTTCTTTTAATGTAGCTCGAGTGTGGTTATACAGAGATTTAACAGTACAGCCAGTTGCACAATATTTTGCATGGGTTTCTTTGCCAGTATGTCTGATACTATTCTCGGCTGGATTCGTGCATCTTATAGCACCGCAAAGTATAGGTAGGGAATTTTTTATAAAACTAGTAGTATTTTCAATGTTCATGTATGTTAATTTTTTTCTTAGGTTCAGGGATTCCTGAAATGAAGACAATTCTTCGGGGAGTAGCCCTTAAGGAGTACCTCACGTTTAAAACGTTAGTAGCCAAAGTTATAGGTTTAACAGCAACATTGGGCAGTGGAATGCCTTTAGGTAAAGAGGTGAGTATTTTTTTATTAAGTTGTTTGCTAATATTATAATTTATAATATTTTATTAAATGGTATAACCTTAACCTAGCACTTTAGATAATTGATTTTCAGTGTCCCTAAGGTAAATATTTCGGGAAAACTTATTTTTACTTGAGCTTGAACTTAAAATACGAGAAACAAATTTATATATGCATAGATATGTTTTTATTAGTTTTATGTATCACTTCCCCGGTAAACACAATTCTAAAATCTCACCTATCGGTCTAAATAATTGTTTTTGTTTTTAACCAACGGTGACGCAGTTGAATCGATGGATAAGTGGCACGATCACCGCGCCATGGTTTCAGTCTTCGAGCGTCGGTCTCCCCGTGAGTTTTTAAAAATAAAATTAAAAGATTCAGTTCTTCCCTGGAGTGTTATCTAACTCACAGCAATGCCAAATAACAATCCATTCGTGTTCCGAAATGCCAAATAACAAGCCATTCATGTTCCCTCATTCCCCTTACCCTTAATTCCCGTACGGTGAAAGTAACGTATCATAGGGTTGTCACCTGGGCTTTGGCTGCATCTCAGCAAAATATTTTCTACTACAGCGATACTGCACCTGGTTCTGCGCTAATTTATTGCACGACTATATAACCCGCGTTTTTTTTATATGCATCGCGGGTTTCTGTTTAGTGGTGTTATTTTTCTTATCATTTGGCCTATCTATTGTGGTCTATAAGGCTATATGTCTATATGTTATGTTGAACGACCATGCCGTCGAAGGAGGAGTCTTAGCGATGTCGATGCGAGTCTGTACATCAGCTTCAATTTCGTTATCTGTTGTTACTTTGCCTCCAATATAGCAAAATTTATCCATATTTTTTTTTGCGCTGCTCTTCGAGATAAAGCTGATAAGTTTGGTTTTAGCAGCTCTGATCTTTAACTCCGCTCTGCTATGCTAAGGATGCTCACATGCATCCTTAGCATAGTCCTCGTGCGTAAGGAGCTAAACAAGCTAATTCCTCGCGAAAGGTGATTCTCTACGGCCCTGCTCATTACGTCTTTGTATCCAGTTAAAAGTAGCAAAGGTAACAAGATGTGTCTTTGTCTCAACTAGTTCAGTAATGTTTTCCATCATAAGGGACGTTGGGCTCCAGAGTTTGACTCCTTGATGATGTTTACTTCTTTGGTAGACCTTTCCTACTGTCCATATGAAGTCGTGATCAACTCTGTGAACTGTTTCTCAAAATCGAGCAATATATATAATTGAATTGCTATATGGTAAGGGTGTTGTGATCGCTTCAAAAAACCCACTAAAGCAGTCGTTGAAAATTCACACGATTGTTTGCTTGATTCGCATTAAGATGAATTTTGCCATTAGTGTTGACATTGCATTTTGAAGATAGACGCCATGCCAATTATTGCAATTCCTTAGGTCATCATTTTTGGGAATCCTTACAATCACGTATTTTTCCCATTCAGTGGATAGGTCTATGTTACTGGTCCGTCTATTCTTATCGAGATCCATTACTTTATCTTGTCCAACCTTATCGACCGTCTGATGTTAAGGATCGCCACATTCGACGGTCCTTCTTGCTCTCTTACAAGGAGGTCAGTTACAAGAATCATTCCTGCCAAATTTTTGTTAAAGCTCTACAAATCTTAACTGCCACCGCAATTGGCTTCTACCCTATATCCCAGTGTTTTGATGTGATTGTCACGTTTAATACTTGTGTGAATACTTTTTTCGAGCGGTTGGTATGAAGGTCTGAGATGAGAATATTCGGATTATAATCCGCCCGATTTTAAGAGCCAAAGGTCATCTACAGGGAATATGTCCGAAGTTTGACGGACAAAGTAGACATTTCGGGTTTAAGAAGGTTGGTTTTTCATGTAACAAGCTACTACATATATTTTATTCAAGGTATTTTGAGTAAATAAGTGATGGGTGATGGGATTAAGAAACTGTTAAAATTTAAGATCATGAATGAAATCGGGTCACCAACCGGAAGGTCTACAAGCGCGGCATAAACTGTGTAGCTAATCTGATGCCTTTATCTGAATACTGGCTCCCATCATGACACTTTGCTCTCATTCTAAACTAGAGAGGACTGCCCCGTAGAGGAGACTGACCCATAACAACAAAGATCAGTGACATCAGCAAAAGTTTCTCCAGCCTCAGGAGGTTCTTGCTGAACCTGAGCCAACTCGGAGTACCATTTATTGAATGTCGTGAAACCAAAGCATATTTATACATATTCTGTGTTTAATGTCAACTGCTATTAGAGAGCTACGAAGGTAATTTATTACGGCTTTTTTACAACTTTTAATTTGTTTATATTTTAAATACAATAAAGGTCGTATTATTGAGAAAATTTTGTATATTCATTCATTCATTTTGACGTATCCTTGTTAAATAAAAAATAAAAATAATCAGGTGTGTTGCAGTATTTGCATAATATTGTGCATTTTAAATTTAAATTAGTTCGCTTTAGTTTAAGTGAAAAGGCGAAAATCTTGTTTCGGGAAGTATGCAGAGTAATTGCTGAAATAACAGAAATATTGAGCACAGCTTAACCTCTATTAAATCCATTTAGAGTGGCTTGTCAATTAACCTTACATTATTATATCTTTATATATGTATCTCTTAAAATCAACTAACAAATTACTCGACTTTAGCATTCAAATTCCGCTGATACTCCAATGAAAGTCACATTTATTGAATTACCACTTGAAACACGTCAATCGACGTGCCGACTATTCTGACACCATTGGCTTAATGAAGAATTTCCTATACGAAATAGAATTTGATCTGGTGCTACTTTGCTGATTAACAAGCAAAGTGCATTGAATTTCTACGAATGAAGACCGAAAATATGCAATGTGAGCAGAACGAAATAGAAGCAATAGTTTCTATTGTTATAGTTATTAAATAAAATCAATTAGTGATCACTAAATATTAAAAAATACTTTTCAAGAGTTCTTCTGAATAATTGTCTTATTCTTTGCCAATAAATATCCGAGGTTAGCTCATTAGCATCTCTATTGGATTGTTTTGTTCAAGTAAACGCGGAAAATATGATAAGTTATGCTAAATAGTAGAAAAACTTAAGAACAACAACAGATATATTTACTTTCTGATCTTCTTTATTTGCTCCTCTTGGTTCTGCCCAATAACCAGTCGCTCGCTCATTGATCATATTATATGCGACCGTCTTAAGTTTTGCCAGAAGCTCGAAGACCTTATTTAGCAATTTAACTATATGTGTTATCCTTTGGCGTAACTTTGGTCCAGTGGTAGCAAAATTGCTAATTTTCCGAAGCCTTTAATATCAGACATACCCCAAGCGAAAATTATTAACTTTTAACGTCTTCTTAAAAAGTCAACAGAATTTTTATAACTTTCATTTCAATATTTACATCTTATTTTTTAAAGAAATGCTGAAAGAATATTTTGATTTATACATTTAGGAAATTGGATTAATTTGGATAAGAAAAAAGTATTTTTCATATAATACTGACGGACCTAAACTGAACCAAACGTCGGTTAAAAATTTCGGTAATTCTTCACTTTAAGGCACAACTCTCACTCTCCGATGACCTTGACCTTGAAATATGTTATTCTTGGGGTGATTCTGAGTATATGTATAAATAGGTCGCGCTGGGACCTACTTCATATATTTCTTTGACCTGGAAAATCGCATTCTTCAAACTCTGAAATACCTTTCTTAATGACCAAATTTTTATTTAAATTGCGGGATGAGAGGGTAATATATATCAATCAATCAGTATGTGCCTCTATAGAGCGGTATGAACCTCTGTAGGGCGATACGTATCATTCATGTTTTTTCGCTGAAATAACTTAATTTCATATACAGAAAATTCAAAACTTTGAAGGGGTGTAACTTTTTGGAGGGAGGGCGCTTTGATCGCCCCGATTTCTCACTTTGATGTTGATGAGGGGATCACCCACAACACCCTACAATGGTTACCCCAACCTTCCTCCGCGTGTATATATATATAGGGCGCGCTCGCAATGCGATTTTCCCGATTTTCAAAAAAATGAAGAAGCTCCCAGCGTGCCCCAGCGCCCCACGAATAATATATTTCAAGGTTATTGGAGATTTGTACCTTAAAGTGAAGAATTACCAAAATTTCCCTCATGTACATGTGTATATACTATACGAGATGTCCCATTTTAAACTTTATTCTAAATTGTCTCACAAGGAATGAGTTATTGAAAAAAAATATCTAAAATGAGAGTTGTTTAGTATCAAAAGGGTCGAAAAGTTACCTAGATGAACTTTCTATAGATGGCGCCATCTTCGAGATACGAATACCAACTTGGTTTTTTAATTGGAAACTCACGGTTTTTATGGCAGATTCGTATTCTTTGGGTAAATGTAAAAAGTTTTGTCCAAAGAGTTTTTTTTAGGAAACGCCAATGTTTTGAGGTTCTCGAGAAAAGAAATTAAAAGTTTTGGAACAAAATTTTGGTTAATAAAATATTGCAAGGGAGCAATAGGGCTTAGGTTTTTACAGGAAATCTGGACAAATGTTTTGGAATTTGTTTTATGCACTTCTTTTTTCTTCCGAGTAAGAAATGCTCAATATTCCAAAATTTTAAATTATTTTTTCTAGTAAAACTCAAAAAACTTATGTTTTCAAAAATAATGTTCGAGACAGAAGTTGTTCACTTTTACCCAAAGAATACGAATGTGGAATAAAAAGTATGGGTTTAGATTTAAAAAACGTAGTTGTCATTCATATCTCTAAGGTGGCACCATCTATCGAAAATTCATCTGGGTAACTTTTCGCCCATAACAACTTTCATCTACGAAATTTTTTTCTATGTACCTCATCCCTTATGCGAAAATTTAGAATAAATTTAAATTTAAAATGGGACAGCCTGTACATCTACAAAGTGGTTCGAGGGTGTGTGTCACTTTGATCAAGGTCAATTTTTTTTTATTGGTAAGCTTTTGTCACAAACATTTTGAAAACGTCAATTTTTTGAGTTTCTCGCGGAAAAAATAGCTAATTTTGGAACTTTGACCTTTTTTTAATCGAAACAGAAATATTGATGGGGACTAACACAACTTAGATTTTTGCAGGGAATATGATAAAAAAATTTTTCCACTTCCGGTTCCATTAGAGTAAAAAATGCTGTTCCAAAATTTTACATTTCTTTTTGCTAGAAAAACTAAAAAAATTGTTTGGGACAAAAGTTGTTCAGTTTTACGTTGACAAAGTCATAGTGACACACATCCTCGAATTTCTCCCATCGAGCTCTACAAATTTTGTTCGAAACTTTTTTTCCCCGTATATTAGCTATCAGGTACATACAATATTTAAATTGAAATAATAATGATTTATTTTTAATTGATAACTGGCTCTCGGTTTGCGATTGGAGTGGTGTGCTCGATGACAACGATATTAACAAACACGTGAGCTCTGTCTATAACTTACTGTCCCTCGGTTGCACTAATTTTGTTTTAATCACAATACCTACTAACTACTCAGGAACTAATCAACCTTTAGTTAGTTGATAAATCTAAAATATATAAAGAAGAAGGCCTGGAGGAGTTTTCGCTCCTCTAAGAGCGACGCTGAATTCTTAACTAATAGTTTTATTTCAGAATCAGTTTCTTCTTATAGTGACTACATTTATAGACTGAAGGCCAGCCTGCTTCTCAAGTAAAGCATTCGATAGAATAAATCACATAACTGTTGCTCTCACTCTCTTTCTATTTTTAGGGTTCCGTACCTCAAAACGAAAAAATAAACCCTTATAGGATCACTTCATTGTCCGTCTGCCTCTCAAGACAGACTTAGGTACTTACCGTTGACCTAGAATCACGAAATTTGGCATGAAGCAAGGTCTCCCAGTGCAAGCAAAGGAAAAAATCCGAAAATCGTTAATTTGGAGTGATTCACATTAAAAAAATATTACGGAAGCCTCAGTGCGCGAGTCAAAGACGCACTTGTCTGGTTTTTTTAATTGGATATGCTCGTATCTGCCTGATCGCAATTATCGAGTCTTGTCTCGAGGAGTTTTCTTCGAGTCAATTTTTAATACGTCTGCGGTACCACAAGGCAGCTCACAATCACTTTTAATTATTTAAATCAGTGATTTTCAACCACTTTAGTGTACCACGAGCTTCTTGGAGTGTGCCGCCACTGCGAATACCTATTCTAAACAAATATCTTCAGAAATAAGAATTATACTACGGCAAGTCCCCGCGTCATAACGTATCAAAACAGAACCAAAATCTTTCCTCCTATTGACAGCCTGAATGGGAGAATTCTTCTTTTTTTTGTAGCTTAGGTTTTCCAATTGGTACCAAGTCAAAAATGTTGGTGAAGTTGGGGGTCGGGTGTGGGTTAAACTAATTTTTAAATTTATCTTATTGTTAGTTTGCCGCCAAACTATGAAATTATTAAAAGTGTACCGTGACGAAAAAAGGTTGAGAGTCACTGATCTAAATCTAGGACATATTTTTGATTCTATCTTATTCTAAATTCTTTGTTCTGCTCACGACCGCCGGGATATTTCGTCTTTGCTTCTTTCAAATATTGAATTGGACGCGGTGATGTTTCACCAACCGTCTCCTTCTTAACATCGGTAACAGCTTATCTACATACTTTTATCGAAAAAAGGAATCCTGTAAAGTTCAATTTCAGTATCGATGGCTTCCCCTTAACATTACTTAAGAAACTAAGGACCTGGGTGTCGGGCTATATTCACGGTTTTCAATGGAGGGTTACCTTTTGTCAGAATCAACAAGGCCAGCACGACCTTGGGCTTCAGCAAGTGATGGTCAAACGATTTTGACGATATCTACAACAGTAAGCTAATCTACTGTACTTTCGTCAGACCTATTTTCGATTCGGCTTACGCGGTCTACCGTGGAACAATTCTTTTACACTACCACCACACGTTGATCCACTTGGGTTGCTTTTTCTAGATACACTCGAATGAAGACTCTGCAAATGCAGTGTGTTTGTTCGCCTTCAATTGCTTGCAGGGTTCAATTGACTCTCCTGAATTATTGGCTTCTTTAAAGGTATCATTTCTTGCTCGCACAATATAAGAGATAGTTTTAATTTTTTTATGGCATCTTTGATTGTGAAGTAGGTTCAACTTTTTTTTTTAACTGTTTTATTTTTCACTACTTGACAAATTATGTTCATGCCAAAAAAGAAACATTACAACAGAAAAAGAAAACATAAACATCCAAATCGCCCTAGATACAAAATGTCTACCAAGGTGGTAGTCCTGCAGCAAGATAGAAACATCCAAATCAGACCACGGATTTTTCCCTCGACTCCCCTTCACTCCACAAAATCTAACGCATCAAAATCGCTCCACGTGCTACAAAGATAGGTGCCGCCCTACTCCCAATCCTCCAAATCGATCCACGCTTTCTTCCACTCTAGGTCGCGTTTTTGATAAATCGGTTAAAAAGTCTCCTCAATATCGGTGCATAAAGCACGATGTTAGGCGCCACGCCTTCTCCATCCCACTCCATCTAAACCCCACTCCGATCTTGACCCAACCCATCCTAAGTATCCCTTATAATACCACATACTCTAAGCAACAACAAAAATTTATAAATTAAAATTCTTAATTAATGTTCAGAAAAGATGACATTGGTGAAAGTATTTTATTCAAAATATTGAACGTGTAAATTTTTCATCAAAAGCAACAATTGAACTTCTCGACAATTCAGTCAAATTTTTCCAAATCTCCGAATATCGATTTATCCGTATACCAAATTTCATCTTAATAGGCTTAAAGGCAGACAGACAGATAAAAACTATACAGATTCTTTGTTACCCCCCTCCCCCCTCCTTTCTTCAGCCTGCTAAACTCAAACCAACATTCGCGTGTGACACACGAAGTCTTAATGATAAGTTTCCGAGTAAAAATAAGACTAGTCGATTCCTAGCCTGAAACAGGCACGCACAGCGTCGAAACACCTGAACAGCACTCGAATGAGGCACGTTACACCTTAGTAAAAGTTATACTTTTACAAATGTCAGCCCGTTACAGGCACGTATCAACAAAAGACTCATTCTATACCGATGTCTCAAATAACAAAACTATCTCCGCAGTAGCCGACAATTTTTGTGCAGTTGAGTCTTATTTTTTTAAATAACCCACCTGGTGAGTCACCAGTCTCAAATGTGTTGAAGTAGATACGCATTAACAGCAGCGTGCGTTTATGGCGGTCGTATTTTCATATTGTTGTACCTAAAGCAGGAGTGTGCATACCCATACTACCGGGCACGCATATCGAACGTGCTCGCAACGGGTGCGTATATACTTTGAAAAATATTAACGTCTGTACTTGCTTTGGGCGTCAATATATTTTTTCTCAGGTTTCGATGTAGAAATTTAAACTTTTCCTTGTGGTGGACAAAACATTATTTAAAACGATGAGTCGACGAAGCTACTTTCCTGGCTCTTCGCCTAGACCTTCGTTCGAAGTATTGCGAGCTCATTAGGTCAATCAAACGCACCATAAAATTGATAAAGAGCTCTATAACCTTGGCGAACTGAATATTGATTTTTAAATTAAATTTCAACATCTTGCAAGCAATCGAACAATGCAAGGTGTTCCATTATTAATTAAAGCATTCTTACTGAGCACACATGTCAAGAGGAGCTCAGCTCTTCTGCATCGGTTGTTTTAAATTTTTCTTTAATCGTCACATGTCCATTATTTTTTTGTTTTATTTTTTTGTATTATTTCTTTTCCATTCCGTAAACAAGTGATTTTTTTTGATAGTTAATTTCTGAATATGAGTCTATAAATATTTACATATTTGAATTAAAACAACCGATTATTCGATAATCAGAATAAGAATTGCTAAACATGATATACCTGTAGAAATTGACAATTATAAAAAATAATTTAAAGTAATTAAACAACAACCTAAAAATTTTTAATAAGTTAAAGTAATCATTAACTACTTTGAGACTTGTTAAGTCATTACTTTTAAAGTCATGTGAAATAAATGAAAGTAATTTGAAATTACCAAACGATTCCTTACTTTTAAATTTACAAAAACTGTAAGAGCAATACACTTGACCCGAATAACTTTGTGTGAAAAGGAAACTGTTTTTTAAACTTAATCGGGGCAAGAAACATTAAACTGAACGAGTATTTTTTAACACGATCGGCGTTTTTGATTAAAAACAGCTAAATTCCCTTGGTGGAGCGCATTTCGGATAGCTTGTGTAATATAATAACATTAATTACAGTAAGTTTCGAATTCAATAAAAAGCATTTTAGTGCTAGTATGAGTTGAATTTCTTTAAATTGCATTTACATCCTTTTTCTACATTTGTGGATGAGTAATAAGATGGGCAATTTAATTAAAAATTCCCGCCAAGTGCGAGTTAGATCCGCGCACCGAGATAGAGACATTTCATTTTGCCTGTAATACTTACATAAACCTCTCTCAACTCTAATTATTTCAGATTTTTCGCTGTGCAAGCTTCGGAGATAAGGTGGGGGGAATGCTATTTTTTAGACATTTTTCATTATAAGTCGAAAACTATACTTCATAAAAGGAAATCAAATTATATATTGTATAATGTGCAAAGGAAACCCTTTCATATGATACTTGACCTAGTAACCCCACTTTAAAATGTTGACCCCCTTTCGGTCCCCCTTTGCAATAAAAATAAAAATATTTTTAAAATTTTTTTATTTGCAGTAAGGTCGGGCAAGCATTATTCAAAAAATTTTCCAATTTCAAGTCGATAGCATTAGTAGTTGCTGAAATAAGCAGTTGTGACAGACAGACAGGCAGATGAAGTCATACTATAAGGATCTCTTTTTTACCATTTAGGTACGGAACCCTAAAAACAGATATATTAATTACGTGAATTTCGAAGGAAATTCGGGAAAATGCTGAATTTTAGGAAATCGCAAAACACTTTTTTCACGTTTGAAACTGATTGTACCTGCAGTGGTAGAAGTTAGATCAATATTGTTGAAAATTTTGGAAAGGCCATTGGGATAGTAAGTTTTTTTGTCGTTGCGTTGAGTAGATCAAAAGATAAAAGTAAAAGTACCGTGAAAATTGAAAATTTATAAATCGTCCCATTCGATGCAAGTTGTTGGTCCACGGATATATTGAACTAATGCTGGTCTACAAAATTTGTACCAAAACTGGAAATGCGGTATGGACCGATAGATTGAATCCATAATTGCCAGAGATTGTTCTTTAAAATTAGAAAAGGAGAAAAATTAAATTCACAATTTTTTATTAGTAATAAGAAAACTGAACACCAATAGTTTAGAATTTACGACGTGAGCCAGATGGAGATCTACCCCAAGGTTCGATAATTTCCTAAAATAGACCATGCTCCACAAGTTTTTTAGAAAATATGCATGGTAGATAAAATTTGGTTCAAGTCTGAGATAAAAGATATAAATAGGCTTCCCACCCACTATATTTTAATAATCAAGCTGAGTTTTAAAACTCCGCACCTTCTAGAGTATTATAAGCCTATGGCAAATATAACTTAAACCACCTTTCGGCCAAGTATTATTCACAAAGGCTTGGTAAAAATAAATAGACCCAAGTCCACACTAAGAGTGAGGGACGAAGGCGTTTTCAGAAGAATTTTACCCAAACTTGGGTGATATCAAAGTGATCAAGATTTGACGAACCATAATAAAGCCGACATTGGTGAACTACCTCCGCGCCAAGCTTGATCTATTTGCTAAGCTTGGCGATTTCTACATGAGATGTTACATTTCGGGGCCGAGTGATACGTCTGTAAAATTGTTGTTTTTGTTACTTAGAAAGAGGTTTTAGGGTTTATTTACACTCACAATATATAAACAGCGCGATTAAGGAAAAGTAAAATTTGCACGTTTAGAAGGTTTATATATTTTTTATATGTGTGTTGACAACAGATTAAGCTAAAATTTCATTGGATGTTGCTGGGTATAATGTTTGTGGTTCGGAATTCACCTTAAATTGTAGGTCCACTTGCAATCGTTGTTTTCGAATTAAGTGAAGTTCTTCTCCCGCTGCATGATTTATAAGACGTTATAAGAGATCATATTTCTCAGTTTTTTTTTGATGAAAGTCTGTCAATACCATTTATTTTCAAAAACAAAAAAGACAGTAATTTTCTATTATTTAAGAAAAGTTTTCTCTTTCAGGGTCCATTTGTCCACATAGCTAGTATAGTTGCGCAATTATTAAGTAAGTTAGTGACGTCATTCCAGGGAATTTATGAAAATGAATCTAGAAATTCAGAAATGTTAGCTGCTGCTTGTGCAGTAGGTGTTGGAGCATGTTTTGCAGCTCCTGTTGGAGGTGAGATAGCTTTAATTGGGGATTGAAGACAACTTTATACTATATTCAATCTTCTTTTAGGTGTTTTATTTAGTATTGAAGTAACGACTACTTACTTCGCTGTTCGTAACTACTGGCGAGGATTCTTCGCTGCAGTTTGTGGTGCTACAGTATTTCGTTTATTGGCCGTTTGGTTCCAAAATGTGGATACAGTCAGGGCATTTTTTTTAACAAATTTTACAACTGAATTTCCATATGATCCGCAGGAGCTATTCGCATTTGCGTTAATGGGGTAATTAAAATACATTATTATTAATTTTAAAATAATTTCCATTTTATACTTAGGGTTATTTGTGGACTGGGAGGTGCTTCCTATGTGTGGGTACATCGTCACTATGTCCTGTTTATGCGATCAAACAAGAAAATGAACAAATTTCTTCAAAAGAAGTGTGTTTTAATGAATTTTATTTAAGTTTTTATTAAACCTTTAATTTTTCTTTCAGTCGTTTTTTATACCCAGGAATTCTAGCCCTCCTTGTCTCAACCATCTCATTTCCACTTGGATCTGGACAATTTATTGCAGGCGAATTAAGTACTCATGAGCAAGTTACAGAACTTTTTACAAATTTTACATGGACCCGTCCAGATCTTACAGTGGAACAAGCTGCTATTGTAGATCATTGGACAACACCACGTACAGATGTATTCATTAATTTGACTTGCTACATTATGTTCACGGTAAGTGAGCTGTGCGTTAAAATAGTCTTATTCTTATTTTGTTCTTCAGTTCTTTTTCTCGATAGTGGCGTCTACAATCCCTGTCCCATCAGGTATTTTCATTCCAGTCTTTAAAATTGGTGCTGGTCTTGGTCGCTTGATAGGCGAAAGTATGCACCTATGGTTTCCAAGTGGAGTTCGATATGGAGGAAGGCTTTCGCCAATTATACCGGGCGGCTATGCCGTGGTTGGAGCTGCAGCCTTTTCAGGTGCTGTTACCCACACAGTATCGGTTGCTGTGATCATTTTTGAAATGACAGGGCAAATTACACATGTTGTTCCTGTCATGATTGCTGTGTTGATAGCTAATGCTGTGGCGGCCCTGCTCCAACCTTCTATGTACGACAGTATCATTTTAATAAAGAAACTCCCGTACCTTCCGGATCTTCTTCCTTCTAGCTCTGGTAAGAAAATGTGGAACGATTAAAATGGTGCTTTATATAATACTTTTAGGTATGTACAGTATATACGTCGAAGATTTTATGGTTAGAGATGTTAAGTACATTTGGCAAGGTATTAGTTATCAGAAATTGAAGGAAATCTTAAAGGCAAACAAGCACCTCAGAGGTATTCCTTTAGTTGACAGCCCGGACAACATGATTCTGTTAGGATCTGTCCAACGCTATGAGTTGATTAAAATGATTGAAAAACATATTGGAAGGGAAAAAAGGTTGGAAATTGCTCAAAAGTGGCAGAAAGAAGCTGAAGAAAGGTAAATATTTCCTTATTATATTTTCTTTTGAATAAAGAATATTAAGGGTAGTTAAGCTAAAAAAGGTAATGCCAATATATTGAAATATGTTAAAATTATTTACATAGCTATAACCTAGCTTTGACCTTATCTTCACAAGTGCAGTGAAGACCAACAATTTGTTGAGCAGTTCTATTTTGCGATAAATATTTAATGGGCGTTTGAATTTTATTTATTCCGATCAAGTAAATCCATAATATTGCTAAAATGACGATGCAGATAGAATTTAGAAGAGAGAAGTTATTTGTTAAAGTATGTTCTTATGGATTGATTTAACATTTTTAGCCCAATTTAGGCCCAAGCCTTAAACATGGCGAAAAAATCATATCTTTCACCAAGCTTTGGCAAAGTTTCGGCTGCGCAATATAAGCGGATCCAAGTCGTCAACAGCTAAGGCTTGGTTTTTTAGTCCACGTCCAAGTTCTAGCCAATATCTGATGTTCCAGCCCTTGCCGCACTATAAGTTAGTCTCTCTCAACAGTCCCGTGCGCAAGCCCCCGGTTTTTAAAATTTTCTGAACTTCCTGATTAGGAAAACTTTGACTGAAATACAAAAATAACCTTAAATGTATGTGACCATATTTTTTAATTGCATAATATATCATATTTTATGTACATCCATTTGTTGATAGGTTTCCCCCCACCCCCAATTTTCCTTTGCTTTGCTGTCTATTTTTGGAGCTTACTAAAACTGAATGTGCGATCAGTTCAATGGCGTCTTTATGCACGGTCGTTGAATATTTCCAAGGTTTCCTGAATGACAAGGTTGACAAACTTATTGCTGCAACCGAGAAAATTAACTCCAACTCGAGTCTGCTGTTGGATAAGTCTCATGAGCTCTCTTCCAAGGTCGCCTGTATTTCGTCTTATTTCGACGATCTTCGTTCAGTTTACCCGGAACGCGTCTTAAGCTCTGACCCTTCGACAGGTCTATTTTTGCCAGCCATTGATGATATCCGACGTTTCGTTAGGCACGTCAGGGTTGACCTGGGGGTGTGGTCTGAGGCTGTTACTAAGAATAGCGAGATTTGGGGTGAGGGTGGCTCTACTCTCGCTCCGTCTTTGTCGGTTGGTGGTTCTGAGGTTTCCTGTGGGAGTAGTTCTGGAGTGTCTCCCGCGGCGACTGTTGCCCCCGCTCTTGCTGGTACGGGACATGCCGTCTCTCCCCCCCTTTTCAATTTACTACAGGTGTTGTTTCGTTCTCGCAGACGGAAGATAGGGGTAGTGGTGTGGTTAACAACTCCTCGCCCGAGATGATGAAGTACTCAAAATCTAAACCTAAATCTAGGGTAAAGCTTCGGCGCCGTGTGGAGTGCTCCGTAACGGATTCTGGTCTTACTGGTCCGGTTGTCACTGATGGCAGCTCTAGTGGCATCAATGGGGATAGTGAAGGGGATTTGGGCGGTGATAATGATGTGATTCCTATGGGCATGTCCTCGAACATTGGCGAGTCTAGTGTTGACGATGTTGGACTCTCCGCCGTTTCTCGTCCAAGGTCTATTTTTGTCACTCGTCTAAAGCCTGGAACCTCCTGTGACCTAATATTGCGTTTCCTTCGGTCTAGGAGTGTTGACACGTCTGAGGTGTTCTGTAGGAAAATAAGTGGGCAGTCAAAGCTCTACGCATCTTTCTTGTTGTCGACTCCTCAAGTGGCTGATGCTCTACTCAGTGATAATTTCTTGCCCCAGGATGATTTTTGTAAGGTCTTCGTACACAATTCTCGCCGCCGCACCAGTCAAGAGCAGTTTAGTCTCCTAGTTCAAAAAACGGGACAAGCTCTCTCTTTACTACCAGAATGTGAGAGGACTGAGGACCAAAACAAATAATTTTTATTACTCATCTACTAACTGCGATTTTGATGTGATTGCTTTATCTGAGACGTGGTTACACCAGGGTATTTTGGACGCGAAACTTGATATGTTAATGGCTCTTATCAAGTTTTCTGTAGCGATAAGCATGCTGCTTCGACCGCACGCGATGGTGGGGTTCTCATAGCTTGCAAGAATTTTCTTAGTACTAATCATTTCGACACTCCTTCATTTTCTGACCAATTGGAGCTGGAACAAGTTTCAGTAAAGATTTCATTTGATTCGCACAACCTCTACTTAATTTGTTGTTATATATCTCCTGATGCGTCTTATGTCGTTGATAGTAATGGGCAGAGTCAGAATGATATAGTCATTAAGCATATTAACTACATCTATGATCGATTGGGTTCTAAGGATGAAATTATTCTAGTGGGGGACTTCAACTTACCCAATGTACGATGAATAGTGGATGATGATGGCGATAGCTTTCTTCCCCATGACTTGACTGAAGGACAATCGTTATCCACACCTTGGCTAGCTTTGGACTTTGCCAAATGAGCAATGTGAGTTACAATATGGGAAGACAGCTTGATTTGGTGTTCTCTACGAACTCCACGCTCACTTTTGTTGAACCCAGCCTTGACAAATCTTGACGTGTTTCAATCCGCACTTGTTGCTTTTCATTGTCTGTCGGACGAGCTTGTCGATAACCTCGATAGCCAATATCATTTTAATTTTAGAGCGGCCGATTTTGGGGTTTTGATTGATCATCTTGGTGAGATAGACTTCCACATTTGCTTGTCTGGTGATGATATCGACAGAAACGTATCAGGTCTCTACGACGTTTTGTATGCAGTTTTCGGGAGGTTTGTTTCTTTAGATCGGGTTAGAGGTAGAGACTCCGCTTCACCCTGATTTGACAGAGAATTGAAGACTCTTAAGAATAGGAAGAATAGACTTTGGAAAAAGTACCTTCGTGTTAACAGCGTTGACTCCTGGCATAAATTTAGTATTTGCCATGAACATTTTATAAGCCGTTCTCGTTCTCTATAAGAAGAATACCTTCAAAATTTAAAGAACAGAGTAAGAACAGTCTTCAAGGCAGGTCCACGGTTTCAAACTTGGTTGAGTTTGTTTCGTGCACTGTGGGCGGATTTATGGATGGTTGCCAAACTGACTGTATTTACACTGATTTTAGTAAGGCCTTTGATAGGATGTCTTACTCTATCATTGCTTTTAAATTAGCTAACTTAGGTTTCCCGCCCTCGCTTATTATTTGGATTAAGTCATATTTATCTAATAGGACTTATAGAGTACGTTTTCTGGCGTTCCCCAGGGCAGTCATCTGGGTCCATTGTTATTCATCTTATCTATTGATGATATTTCGTATTTGCTTCAAAGATGTAAAATTCTTATATACGCTGACGATATTAAGATTTTTCTCCCAATCAAATCTAATTCTGATTGTGAGATTTTGCAATCAGAGTTGCACGTTTTCTATGAGTGGTGCTGCAACAACAATCTTAAGCTGAACACTGAGAAATGTCAGGTTATGTCCTTCGCGAGGTCTCGCATCTTCCGTACTTTTCAGTACATGTTTGAGGGTTCTGGTATAAAACGGATGGAAAAAAATATCAACAAATGGATTTACATAAAATATGATATATTATGCAATTACAAAATATGGTCATATACATTTAAGGTTATTTTTTTAGTATTTCAGTCAAATTTTTCGTAATGAAGAAGTACGGAAAATTTTAAAACCCTCCTGGAGGGTTCTGAACCCCCCCGCATGCGCTCGGGCTTGGTAAGAAACGTCAAACTCCAGTATTATTTAGCCATGTTTAAAAAGTAACAATTTATCTTAAAAACCAGTCTCTCACCAGGGCTAAGTCAACCTTAGGTCAGGTTTCGATATCAAACTTGGGGCAGATTTCCGTACCAGCATTGGGCGAAGTTTTAAAACTACCCTTGGACCAAGTTTAAGAATCAGCCCTGAGCCAAGTTAAATACTTTCCAAAATTTTCTCAGGCTTGTACTATTTTGCGATAACAGGCTAGGGCCAGCGCTTCAAAGAATTGAAACAAACTTGAGAGATTTTTTTTTTTTTTTTTATATATGATGTTGCCAAAGCTCAGGGGATGCCCTATTATGCTAAAGCACAGCCTTGGCAGGAAAGGAATTAAGGTTGGGGAAAATGGGTTAGGAGGTTGAGTGAAGGAGGTGTCGATGTAACCCCCGTTTGAAAGTTTGAGGCTCATGAGACGAGGGAAAAACAGAAGATGGTAAACTGTTCCACATTCGTGTTGTTCTGCTAAGAAAAGATTCCCGAAATTTGACGGTACGTCCAAATTTGACGCGGAGAGTATAGGGGTGGGAGCGACTTGTAGATCTTGTATCACGCGTTGTAATGAGTCTACAAGGAATCAGGCTAGCAATTTCGTTAGAACAATGGCCATGGAAATAGTGATAAAAAAGTGAGAGACAACCGACATTCCGTCGATGCTCCAGAGAGTCAAGGCCCTCAGAGAATGAGGAATCGCCAATAAGTTTAACAGCCTTACGCTGAAGTTTGTCTAACGCGGACAATGCGGTGTGTCCTGCCCCTGCCCAAATATGGGAATTATATTCAAGTCTAGGCCTAATGTGGGACTTGTAGATCAACGCTAAGTCGGGTGGGGTGAAATATTTCTTACATCTCTGTAGAAAACCCAAACATTTCATCGCACTTTTAGCGATTGCAAATATATGATCCGTCCAGCTAAGATTGCTGGATATCTCAATACCCAAGATCTTTAGGGAGGGTGAATTGGGTATGTTCACTCCGTCGACTGAAATGGGTTGGGGGTGAACTGGGTGTTTTTTAAGGTACATTAAACAGCATTGAGTTTTGGATGCATTAAACATAACACGATTTGCTCTGCCCCAAGCGAGGACCATAGAAATGTCTTTGTTTAATGATCTAATCATGCGTTCCCGATTGACTTCTGTAGCATTTCCACGTGAATTCATTACAGAATCAAATGAGTACGCGAAATCAAGGGTGCTGTCGTCGGCAAAACTATGAATAGGATTGAGAGTAAGGCATAAGAGTTCATTAATAAAAAGAAGAAATAAGGTTGGTGAAAGAACTGAACCCTGAGGTACACCGGAATTTATTTCGTAGGAATCAGATGTAACTCCGTCAATTACTACACGGATTGAACGGCCTGACAAAAAGCTCTCTATCCATTTAACGAGGGTTGGGTGCAGACCAAATGTTTGAAGTTTGGCTAACAGGGCAGCATGCCAGACTCTATCAAAAGCCTTTGAAATATCAAGAGCGACGATTTCGGACTCACCGAAATTATGGAGACAATGATTCCAACGCTCCGTTAGGGCAGTTAGTAAGTCTCCGGTTGAGTGGCCAGCGCGGAAACCGTACTGGCAATCGTTGATAAGATGGTTATTTTTTAGATATTTCAACAACTGAGAGTTGATGAGTGATTCAAAAACTTTGGATATGATCGAGGTTAGTGCAATTGGTCTGGTCTGTAGTTAGAGAGGTCGCATGCCTCTCCTTTTTTAAGTATCGGCTGGACATGAGCAAGTTTCCATACACTTGGAAATATTCCTGTTGAATATGACAGGTGAAAAAGTTTGCGCAGAGGTTTAGTCAAAGCAGAGGCGCAGCATTTTAAAACAAGGGGCGAGAAACCATCAGGCCCAGTAGCTTTGGACACGTCGAGTTTCGAAAGTACTCTAAAAACATCCCGAGTGCGAAAGTGTAGCGGCTTTTGCCTACTAGTGCACTGTGATGGGGATGGAAGTGGCTGCGATGAAGGTGGCAAGTACGAGTTAGCAGCAAAATTAGCAGCAAACAGGTTGGCCTTGTCCAATGAGTCAGTAAAAACATTCCCATTATAAATGAGTGGTGGTGTTGACGAACAGGTGAAATTGTTCTTTACGGTTTTTACTAGAGACCAGAAGCCCTTACTACCCTTTTGAGTAGAAAACCTTCCGTCTGATGCTCTGGTCGAAATTGAACTTAGCCCGGCTAATTGCTGAATTGCAAATATTCCGCGCATCTCTATAGATACGTCTCAATTCCTCTGAAGGGCACAGTTTATATGCCTGGAAGGCTGCTTCCTTCTTTTTAATGGCTGTGAAACAGTCATTATTGAACCAATTGGTGTTAGTTGGTTTGATGTTCTTGAAGCTATGAGGAATAAAGCGATGCATTCCAAACCATAGGATGTTCAAGATATAATCGGTGCTTCTGTTAACGTCCTTCATAGAAAAGCAATCAGACCAATCAAGCTCTCTGATATATTTATTAAGTCCCGCCCAATCAGCATTTTTATAATGCCACACTAATCTTTTGGTGGAGTTTAGGTTAGTGGTTGTCAGAGAGGAGATGGAGAATTGGGCGGAGATTAGACAATGGTCCGAATTACCCAAGGGAGACGTCACCGAAACCGAGTATTTTTCTGGATGCGATGTTAGAAATAGATCTAAAAGATGCGCGTTGTGCCCCAAAGTATCAGGAACACGAGTCGGACACTCAACCAGTTGCTGTAAATTAAAAGACTCACTAAATAACTCGACGTATCTTCCAGACGGGCTTGTGGTGGAAGAATGCCTGAGCCGAGAACGATTTCAGAAGAGGGGGATAATTCCAAAATCTTATCGATATCGGAAGACAGTTTATCGAAGGAGCACACAGTGTCAGTGTCAGACATATTCGGGCTGTGGTATAAAAAACAGAAATGAATGATGTGCCGATAGAGTTTAAATCTAATCCAGACAAAATTAAATTCTGAATTAGTAGAAGAAAATTGAGGGAGAAGGGAGAATGGCACATCTTTTCTAACATAAACCGCGATTCCCCTCTGAGGAGAGAAGAGTGGCAGTGATAACCAGGGATGTGATACTGATTAATATCAGAATCGGAAACAACCTTGGTTTCGCTTAGTGCAAAAACAGCCGGATTTTCCGCGATCAAGTGGCAGTAAACCGAAAAATGGTTACTTTTCAAGCCACGAATGTTGCAAAAATTAAATAAAAATTTCTGCATACTCCCGGTCTTAATTTGCCCAAAATAAAACAAAACAAAAACGTACACAAACACAAGGACTGACGAACGGGATCCACAGATGCAAATCAAAGCCGCCTCTGCGAAAACAAAGCCAGCAGCAGTGTTATGGCTGCTGTGCTGAACTTTGATCTCGACAAAGGCAGCCAAATGCTCAGCAGTGGAGACCCGTTAAACGCATTCAATGCAGCACGATTGTACTATATTGAATGTTGGATGGAAATAAGATATATTAAAAAGGAACGCACTCACCAGACTGTGCTTTCAAATAGAGCATAAAAGCCCTTCGCTTCGGCAAGATGGCACTAGCACTTTGAAATTTTTTAATTTTATTTGCTTTCGCAATCGCTTTAAAAATTTTTGGGAAGCAAGACCCGGCGGCACGTCCGTCCCCGTCAGTAGTTCAACTCAAACTCCATGGATCAATTAGTTGAGTGGCATGATCATCGCGGCATTTTTCCAGGGTTCAAGCCTCGGTCTCCCTTGAGTTTTTAATAGGAAATTAAAAAATCCACTCCGTTTCTGTTGTGGGCTGTTGTCAAGCTCGCAGCAATGCAAAAATAAGACTTTCAATTTTTCTCATTTCCCTTACCCTAATTCACTTCCCACCAAAGTCATGTTAAAAAAAACTTATCATAGGGTTGTCCCTGGGATTTGGTCACATCACATAAAAAAATAATCATGGGTCTTTTTTTATATCCTACATGGGTGTGTAGGAATTTAAGAGAAATACCGAGAGTATAAATGCTTAATCCTCGAGTTGTATTTACGTATTGTGGTGTGCTTCCAATACGCTTCGCAAATCGAGTACAGGTTTCTTTGTTGGGCAGAGACAGGAGAAACATTTCAGTTGATTCGAAACAGCGATTGTAACTGAACCTACAATTTTATAGTTTTTTTCCCTAATCTGTTCTCAGCAGAAAACAACCATGTGTCGCCGCCGATGGGGCTCAAACCTGCGTCCTCCAGAATAGAAGGCCTACCCCTTATCACCGTTATCCACCGACGATTGAAACCTTAATAGGTGAAGAATCAAGAAGAGTTAATTTTGAAAAAACCAAAGCTTTAAGAGTTTGAATACCTTTTTTGTGTTCAAATATATCACTATAATCCATCTTCTACGCACATTAACTTTTAGTAATCTTCACTGCATTGCTGACAAGTAAGATGAGGGAAATAAATGTTGCCAAATTCATGATTAGCCAAGTAAAAATAATGGAGATGGTATATTCACACCCAAAGCAACAACAGACGTTCACATTTTTAGTTTAGTATATACGCGCCTGTTGCGAGCAGGCATAACGAACGAATACGCCCGGTACCATTATGCTCGCTTCCGCTAGAGGCCAAAATATTGAAAAATACGTTCGCCACATGGGTTTGCACATTCGAGACTGGTGGAGAAGTGTTAAAGTTAACACATTCGAGACTGGTGACTCAACTCGTGAATTATGTAAAATCTCACCCTAATAGATACGTGTTCACCGTGTGGGTCATCGGCAACCTGATATAAAAATTCTTCTCAAAAACCAATGACTCACAAGGTTGGTAGTCTGGTGACATGTTCACAGGTGCCCTCAAAACAGGGGGTGCCCACGGGGGTTTTCCAACGGGTGGAATCGGTGCATCTATATACCGATGGCTTTAAATTGGAATGTAAAGTGGATGAAGATATCAATTCGGAACACCTGAAACTTAAAAGTTCTTTTCGTTTGCTAGGGCTCTGAAGTGTTTTTCAAGCTAAAGTTATTGCTATACAAGAAATGCTAACATGGAGTACAGAGCGATGTAATTAAACGACATCTGTAGCTATACAGATAGCCAAGCTACTGTTAAATCTCTCGCGGGTTAGTGTATACGACCTCGAAAACTGCACAGAGAAATGTCATTCAGCTTTGTAGGACAGAGTTAAGCACCTTAATGTACAACTGACATCGGTTCCGGGCTATTCCGGGAAACTGTAAAGCCGACTAGTTAGGGAGACTCGGCACTACTTTATCAGACTCGAATGTCTCTCAACAGTTAGGCAAGCCGCTAGCTACATGCTAGAAAGGAGCATTAACAAAGAATGCTATTGAGAAATGGCGAAGACATCTGTCTTGCTTAAGCGAAATATTATTAGCAATGTTGCGTCTGTCATCACGGGTGATTGCCCTATAGACAGGCATGCTAACAGATTCGGCGCGCCCTCAAACGCCTTTGAAGTCACGGTGAGAAAGAATCATTGCAACTGCGCGGTTCGAGCCAACCGCAGGAGCTGATATCTAGGTTCCCTTTTCTTAAGACCTAGGTGAACTAGGATCTACTAATATGCGCGACTTAGTTGAGTTCATTAGTAATTGCTCTAAGTGAACGTAGTCCTGGAGGCTGTCACTTGTTACGAACCCTGTAGTCACAGTAGCCTCCTAAACTCAACTTAGTAGACGGCTATCTACCGCGCACTCTGATTATGCAATACCTGATCATAATTTTATGAGTGATTTGAGTTTTAAAATTTCGACTAGAAGTGAATGGAGGAACACTCAACGCTATAATTGGTATGACATCGACCTGTTGACTGTGTTCACTGTGTAGTCGCGCCGGCAGTTTTTTCCGAATCCTTGCATATATCGAAGTCCTATATTTCAAGCGGAAGTTCTTGATGCTCGTTGGTATTTCGACGGACATCCAGGCTGCCATTAAGTCACTTGAGTCAGCTACAACTCTCAAAGGTAGACACTGTAAAGAGAAACTCGCTTCTCTAGGAGGCAGATTGAAAGTCACCATTCGCTGGGTTTCGGGCCATAGGAAAATACCAGGGAATGCGAAGAAAGAAGAGGAAACTATTTCAGTATTTCTTACCGAAGGCTATCTTAAATGGAGTGCTTCTCCAACCCTTGCCTATACAGCGACCTAGCCAAATTTTAACAGAAAGGGAACTTCGGAGCAGATCTCGTTATCCTACTAAGATGTCTAAATGTCTAATACATCCAGAAATCTAAGAACTCTCCAAATCAAAATGTACTTTAATTTCTAACCTTACTTTAATCAAAAACAATAGACTGGCCAATTTGTAATTCGAAATCCACGATCGCCATTCAAATTCCAATTTCGACAAATCCCTGTTTTTTTTACTTCTTTAATATTTCCTCGAAAATTGTGGACTTTCTTCGTTGCCCATACTGCTTTTGACCATTTTCGATAGCTGGTATGTGGAACTTTGCATTAATCTGAAATATAATTCATGACCTTAGAAAAATGCAAGAAGCTTAAATAAATTCTCGACACAAAATTTGTATGATTCTGACTTTTACGAGAAAATTTATTTATTCAAACTTATTCCTTTTTAGAGCGAGAGAAGAGGAACGTCGAAAGAAAGAAGAAGAAAGGGTTCGTAGGCCATCTCGTTTTGAAGTTCTTCCAGCTCCGGATATTTTAGCTCTACGTCAGTTCGCTAATGATGAAATGCTTCCTCCACAAGCGAAAAAGCGTCAAGAATGTTTAAATAATACGGTGTTTGGAACCCTACCCAGAAAGAGCATTTTGAAAAAGACAAATTCATTTACGCTGAAGGGTCATACTCCTCTTTCACCACACAGTCCAGTTTTGACTCCATACTCAACCATCACCGGCACAGAACATCGAATCCGTTCGGCATTTGAAGCAATTTTCCGAAAAGCTGCTACTTTGCAGGATGTAACGCCTGATCCAGAAATAGGATGCTTAACGCCTAGCCTTAGTGTAAATGAATCAGGAACTCATGTACACACAGGGATATCGAAAAAAGTTCAGTTGGTGAGCTTCGCAAATTTATTGCTTTTTTTATTGCCTATTTATGCTTTCTCGTTTTCAGCCAAGAGAGCGTGTAATCGACATGTCTCCTGAGGATCAAAAACTTTGGGAAATGGAAGAAATGGCCAAACCAATTGATCTGGAGGTAGCAAATGTTCACATCGATCCGGCTCCATTTCAATTGGTTGAAAGGACCTCTATTCTAAAGGTCCATTCGTTGTTTTCGATGGTGGGGATTAATCATGCTTATGTAACTAAAATTGGCAGATTAGTTGGTGTTGTAGGGCTAAAAGAGGTAATCTTACTTCAATAAGAGTTTTTGAAAATTTCATAAATTTTTCATTATTTTAGCTTCGAAAAGCTATAGAAGATGTTAATAGTAACAACTTTACAGTACAGACTTCCCCCAGCAGAACTGATGAGGAAAAGCAGACTGGAAATACTCAAGCAAATGAGCCCTTACTTAACAGTGATAAGAAAGTTAACTTGACAGTGACTTCCATGGACTCAGCTTTATCCAACTCTGAAAATTGCTCAGACATAGAACTAGACAGTATGAACACGCGAAATGCCAAGAACTAGTCAGAAGAGATAAGTTGCTCCAAAAGGGCGGACATTTCCTACCCTAACGCATTAAAATTAGTGTGGTTTTAGTAACAGTCATGCTTTAATACGTGAAGCTGTAACAAATGTGATCTTTACTATTGTGAGTTCGTTTTAGAAATTTTAATATTAATAAGGTGTCAATGTCCCGAGAAACAGATCCCAACCAAATACGTATTATTTGTGAACGTTTTAGTGATACGACTTCAGTCCGCGTTGTGTATTTCTTCATTGTGTTTGTACTTCGTCATCCTATTTTTTTTTAATTTATTTTATTTTGCAATTTTTATTTGTCAGAAAGAACATGTTTCGTTGTATTTTAAAAGACATCTTAGGCGTAAGCAGTTCTAGTTGTAAGCTCAAACCTGTTTTCATATTTTAAGATTTTCTGAAATTTTATCAGTCATTTTATTTAAACATTATTTAAACAATTTGTTGTGTTTTATTGCGTCAAAGTAAAGTATGTATGTAAGGAAAGTAGAGACAACAAGTTTGACAATTTTGATGTTATTCATCTAATTTTAAATATATAGAATTGATCCTTCTAACTGAGAAGGCGCACTTCACAGGCAGAAGCCTGGAATCAATTGACCTATTCACCAGAATATAACATATATTGAGCTGCATGAGGCTCCCACATCAACATGCAAAAGAAATATTAGCAAACAAAAAATCAGGGGTGCACAGACAATAGAAATCCTAAGAGCCAGGTCAAACATAGGACACATATTGACGGCTCTACACATGAGATTTACAGGCTAATGCATACCATAGTTAGACCGAGAATGAACAACATGTAGAAAAGGCTATACAGGGTATGCCTATAAGAAACCAAACTTGCGAGAGTTCGAGAATCTATGTTCAAGTTCAAAAGCTGGTGAATAAAGACTAAGTCAGCAACTCTAAGAAGGTTCCTCCAACGGGTGCATATTAAGCAACTAGAGACGATCCGCATAAGGGGGAAGCCAGAGTGGATCGTTCCACGGGAGATCTCCTAATGCGAATCTAACAAAAAGTTTCGCTGGACCGACTCAATGCATCCAGAATGAACGAGAATTTTTCTAACCAAAGAGAAAAATATGTAAATTAGAGTCTGTCGGTCAAGAAACTCCTTTGACCACCGTTTAACAAAACCCAGAACAGAATTACTCCGAGACACGATATAGTTTATGTGCAGAGTGAAATCGAGTTTTTTGTCTAGCTGCACAACAAGATCAGTAGTTTCCGCAAAGGTATAATCAAAGACGAGCTGATTGGGGTTCCTAGAGAATGACATAACTTCACATTTATCCAGGTTAAGCTGCAGGTCATCTGAGGCACACCAAACCTTGAAGGTATAATCATCTTGAACTGTTTCTAACGCATGAGAAAATCTTCATATCGCTTAACTAGAGGAACGTCAATGGCAAGAGTAAACAGCAGCGGCCCCAGATGGCTACCCTGCGGTACACCACATGAAGCCCTGACAACTCTAGATAAAGATTTACGGCAAGATACTTGGTATGACCTATCTTTTAAGTATGAGCGGATCCAGTCGAGCAATCAGTCATTGAACCATATAACCAGCTTTTCAAGTTTAAGCATAATCACAGAGTTAGAGAGTTTATCAAATGCCTTGCTAAAGTCGGTGTAGACGCAGTTGGTCTGGAAACCTCGCTGGAAGGCAGAGGGATGTAAATTCAAGCAGGTTAGTTGTCGCCAGGCACAAGGCAATGTTGCTTAGATGAGATTAATCACTTGCACTGCCCAACAAGTTGTGAATATATAATAAATTCGAGCAATTTGGGTATGCAGAAAAGCTTCGCGATTGGCCTATAATATGCTATTAAGGTATTATAAAGGATATCTTCCATAACGTAGGAAATCTACCGGGCTGAAGAGATTTGTTGGAGATGAGTTACAGTGCAGGAACAGTGGTGGAACACCATCACGACTAAAAGAAAAGTCCAGTTTAAGCTCCTTGATACCAACCATGATAATATTGTAACGTGCACGAGGTAGGTCATGAAAAAGGAAATAGTCAACTTTGTAATGCACATGTCCCAGGTGGCCAGAAATCAAGAAATGGAAATGCCAAACGGGGAAAGTCAAGGACGACTCGAACCCATGGTGAATATATGAGGTGAAAATGTGTAACGGAAGTAGCAGCTGAGTTAAGTTTAGTCGTGATTTAGACTCCGAAGCGTTTACATGTGATAATGGGAATAGTCAGTTGTATTTTAACCCGTGAAGTGATAACTGATAATTAGAAAAGTGAAACGTTGCTATATTGTGAAGAAAACGTTTAAAGGAAATTGTAAAGAGAACTAATTAAGTGAAGACTAATAAAATTGTGAACATTTGTGACTGTAAATAAGTGTCTTAATTAATCCGTCGAGCCCGAAGAGCCCCAATTACATTACAATATCACATATAATGGAGGCAGTGGGACGATCCTGGATATGAGCAGGGCGCGCTGCAACTAGACGCTAAAATGCTGTCATAGCAAACAACGAAATCACAAAAAGCTGACGTGTTTCTACAGCGTAAGTAAATTTTCCATAGTCTATTTTTTACTCTAATGTCTCCGTAATTCTCTAGTATACCACGGAGGAGAATAGCAGGATGATATCCACCGTTTGAGTGGTACACACAAATTAAACAGATTATAAATCCTGCCATAAAACACGCATTCGTTGATATCGCTACCATAAAAAAGAGATGGGAAATTGATTGAGATGATCCTGTTTGAAAGATCAGAGAAGTCCGCTCTTTTAAAGTCACGTACGTACAGATCTACGTTGAGGTAGCAAAGTTAGAACCATCGTAGCAGAAAGAAATGAAAATGGGCGGATGTAAACTGTCGATAGCGGATAAGTTACGAGAAGCCGACTCGACTATTGCGTTACTCGAATGAAAAGTAAAGATAAGATCTGTCTTCTTTACATCACTTATTTGGTCTAAACCAGAGCTCCTCCTCACTCCTCACTCCTGGACTTAAAATAGAGTTAAAAAATAAAAGTTAAAAGTTATGTTTCGCAGACTATGCGTTGGCCAGCTTAGTGGAACTCTAAAGTCAATGAAGGCTGAGCATAAGTTGGCTCTTCAATAGTCGCCTGAAGAAGCTTAAATCTACGCCGACATAGCACTAACTGAAGAGGCGACACAGTGACAAAAATCGCTGACGAGAAACGTGATGGAAGTCAAGATTCCTGAGGGACCGGGGCAGTAATTCGGTTGAATTTATCGATCCCTGCAATACATTAAATCATCACATCAAGGCATTACTAGGAATAATACATAAAAACATTCTCCTCTTGATAAGCTAATAAGTTAAGTAAGAACCCTAATATTTTCATGAAGATCACCACCGCCAGCTCCAAGTCATTTGAAAAAATTTCCTTGGATATTGTAGATCCTTTACCACAGTCACTAAAGTAACAAATACATACTTTTCATAATAAATAGCCTTTAACACTGTGGCCGATAATTTTGTTACACACATTGTTTGTAGACACAGTGTTCCTGACTCTGTTTTAATAGATCAAGGAACAAATTTCCTGAGCGACATGTTCATCCAGGTATGCAAATTACTCCAAATAAAGGAGTTCCAAACAACTCCATATCAACCTCAAACGAATAGTGCTCTAGAGAGAGGCCACAAAACTCTAGCCGAATATTAAATCGAGATCCTTTAACGTGGGAAACATGGATCCCTTAAACTATGTACGTTTACAATTCCAGTTCGCACAGCAGCACTAATTTTACACCCGATGAACTTATTTACGGCTATCCGCCAAGGTTACCATCTTTGGTTAAATCAATTCAAGTGTGATAAGGATGCTAAAGAAAGGATGTACTTTATTGGTGATAGACTCCTTCTCAAAAATCAAGCGAGGAAAAATAAATTATCCCCGCTTTCTCTTATCAAAGCCCAGCCCAGGCGATTGCAAACACCATTCACAAAACGTGGCCATATCACCGATCACCGTGGACATATCATAGATCACCCTTCGAGTCCTGAGAAATAGTACATAATCTGCATAAGACAAAATTTTAGCGTTAGATAGAAGAAGCGGAACATCGTTTATATACTGAGTAAAAGGAGCGTACCAAGTATGCTGCCCTGAGGCACCCTAGAAGTGATAAAGATTTGGTCTGAGAGAGCTGTACCAAAAAAGGACACGCTGCCTCGAACCAGACAAATAAGAAGATAGCCCTTCGACGAAACGTGAAGGGAACCCAAGCAGGAAAAGTTTCTGAGCCATGGTCAATTCTATCGAAGTCCTTGCTAAAATCCGTGAATATACAATCCACCTGTTCGCCTGATTCAATTGCCGGTAAAGAGTAATTCAGGACTTCAAGGAGGTTAATGACAGTAGATTTACACTTTTAGTTTTTTTTTGACGTTGATAGGGCACACATTTATATGGTATGAATTTCTGCTTAAAATACACTGGGCCAACTACCCACAGAATCGAAACTCTAGTGTTGGGTCTAACGCCACCATCGCCAGTACCATATTCCATTTTTGAATCATCAGCGAACCATTCAAAGCTTTTAAGGTCCAGACTTGAGCCACCGCTGTTGGACAGCTCCTCATTGCTCCTGTTGCTCCTGCTGAAGCTTGTTAAATTTGGCGATTGCCGTCCGTGGAAGAACTTAACGCCACCAAACAAAGGCCGCGTAGGCAACAATCGGTTTGAAAATCGAATTGTGTTCGCAAAAAATCATCTTCCCTTGGTAGCCTTGTTTACGGTGGAGTGAAGATGAGCGTTTCAATTTGGTACTTTATCGAGCATAAAGCCCAAGCATTACACCTCACTGGAGTACTCAATAATCGTGCCTTGGATCGAAAGTGGGTCGGTGGTGCATTCTAGCACAAGAACAGTCTTAGCAGGGTTAATAGTGAGATCTTCTCTAACGCACCAGTCTTTCATTGAACCATATAACCAGTACGATATGGTATATCTTCCAATTGTATAATAGGAATCCCAAGCTATCCCTCGGAGCAGATGGTACTTATAAAATCACAATGTAAAGTATCTAAGTGTAACATTTTTGCTCTTGGAGGACGTAGACTTGCGAGGATTCTCTTGTAAGCCTCGCTGAAGGTACCATCTTTGATTTTAAATACAACTCATGCACCGGAAGCGTATATGGTTATTAAATATGTGATGCAAATCCGTTTCTTAAGATTATTAACTCTAAGTTAACCTACGTTACTTGTTAAAAGTAACAACAGTGGCCACAGGAGCTATAAATTCTACTCATAATAATTTGGTGTAATATGGAGATTGCTTAACTTAAGGGGCATTTTATGAGTGAATAAATCGATAAATGATGAAAATAACTCCGATTCAAAATATTTTTCTTTTTGGGCTCTCGACACGAGAGCGCAAGTTTTTTAATCCTTCTGTGCGCAACCAACTTCATTTGTGTGCAAGGTCATAATGCGGATTTAAGGAGGATATATTTCGATATTTAAGGAGGATATATTCTATATCTGGACTTGGTTATTAATTAAATATAATTAGAGAACCGAAGCTTGATATATAGTGTTTGGCAGCCGACTGCACAAACTCTGCCGAACTGTACATTCGACTTTATGGTTAAATATATTGTCATTAGACTGAAGGAATCCGAAATTTGCAAAACTTGCCTATCCAGGCGCTTGCATCTGCAGGCGAGCACTGACTATACCGTTCCTACGATATGTTTCGAGAAAGCTTTCTCAACTAGAATACCTAGAAGAGAATAGTGTGAAGGTTGTCAGTGGCTACCGATGCCAAGTATTACCGACGGATCTTCACAGACGGCTCAAAACATGAAGAATGTGGTGGGTTTTCTCAGAACGCCTTAACATTTCAAACTCGTGTCGACTGCAGTGTATTTCAAGCAGAGGTCCTGGCCATTGAAAGGACGACTACTACTGTCGTACAAGAACAGACGTAGTGAAATATGTTTGTACAGGCCCGTAGAGACGAAATTCGGGCCCGGGGGGTACCACATACGGGCCCCCGCGAAAGGAATTTCTGGCCCGGGACTAAGCGTTTACGGGCCCATATACAATCGAATGAGTGACTTTCAATTTAAAATCTGTCTAGTATATTACACTGTGTTTGTATAGTGATGGTCAAGGGCCATCAAGGTGTTCGACTCAAACACGATTTGCGATTCAAACACGGTGTGTACTTGTCGGAGCGGTTTGCAAAGTTTGGAGCTACTATATGCACAAGGTGGTTCTCTGCTCCGTCCCCGGTCATAGTGATGCAGCCGATGGTTCGCAATTGAACGCTTCACAGAGAGACAGATCGGCTGTGGTGTCTGAGAACACAAGGTGCAAATGCTATGGATCGATTACAGGTGGAAATGATTGCGACTCTTGGGGGCTCAGTCGATCTATTACGTCATCGAATCAGTCAAGAAAACGGGATTAGACGGCATATTCCCAGTCCTAATCCAATGGGGCGGTCAGATTGTAGCAGGGGCATATACATCGCATGCTTAGCAATAGGATACGTCCCGGGTCCGTGGAGGGAGGCTAAGGTCATTTTCCTACCAAAACCGGGAAGAAAAGACTATAAGGGGCCGAAGTCCTTTGAGCCTCGACATCATTTTTGTTCAAAACAATAGAGAGGATTCGGCTTATTACATCGAAGAGACGGTCCTCGAGAGATACCTATTAAGTAGGAACCAGCACGCTTATTATCCCGGTGGATTTGCTGAAATGGCACTCCATCAAGTGGTGATAGTTGCAGAAGAAGACCTTAATAGCAGAGGCATAGAAATGGCCTCCATAATGATCATTGGTGTCTTTGATAATATAGACTTCGGTAGGCTAGAGGATTTTTGTTTAGCGAGAGAGATGAAGTTTTTTAAAAGACACCGGGCCGCGCATGTCTTCTGGTAGTGTGAGATTCTTACTCACTAAAAACACCTCTCTGGGGATTAGCCAAAACAGACCCTTTACGTCTCCTTCCAGTCTCCCTTAGCGGGGGCAACTGAGTATCCAGTTATACCACTACCGCCGCTAACTTTGGTCTCCTGGGCTTATGCTAGAATCCTGGCCTATCTGCAGAAATACATGTTGTTTCACCATCTCCAGTGTTCTTTCTTGGTCCACGCGTTAATAAAAGCCTCTTCTCTGCCCACGGCATTGAAGCATCCCGGGCCATGATGCTTTAGTTCAGAAATATAAAAATAAAAAATAACCTCCTCCGGATTAACCACAGCTTACAGTTGGGGCGATTTGATCAGACATAAGAGGTACGCAAAATGATAAATTCAAGGCACTTCCTCAGTTAGTGCTAAGTAAATTTCTGTAATTTTTGCCAAATATCTGACCATTGCCTAAAATTAAATTTTCTTTCTCTTTTAGGTTACCGAATATCGGTGTCGCAATGGGGCCTTTGTGGAATATTGTACCGGAACTCTACTGGATACCACCGGGACACATTACTGCACTGGACAAAATGGGGAAAACAGCTTCTTCAAGATCTTATGGTACGTTCCGGTTCCTTTAATAACGAGGTATATTTTTAGAGATTTTCTAAAATTGTTTGATCTTGTGAGTCTAAAGATTGTTTTTCCTTTTTAGATGATTCCATGTCTTTGGGAGGATGACATCCAAACTATGTGCTCAAGGAGAATCAGGACTAAATAAAGTTTTCTGGTCCCGTGGAAGTTGGCACAAAATTGCAGCTGCACCGAAGATTGGATTATCGTCGAATCTATCAGGGATGGAGTGAAACTACCTAACATAGTGACGGCTTTGTAGTGATTAAATTTAGTGCGATCGATTTACATAAGATTTTGTTTAGAAATAATTTTGGGTTAGTGCTAAGATTTCATAATAATTCTTAAGTAGTGTCCTTAAACTAAGACAAAAAACGGTTCATTGTAAAAACCTTTACTTTCTTTGATTAAAACTAGTTTTGAAAAATGTGATTTTTCAATTATTTGTCTTTCCTCCTTTATATTCGAAATTTCAATCATTTTCAGGATTTGCATGTTCTCTCATTGGTGAAGAAGTCCTTGCTGAGTTCATAATAAAGGAAGTTTGGTCGAAAAAGGACCTCTACCAAGAAAAGCAGATTTTTAAATACCATCCATTTATGACTAATTTCAGGACTTTATCCTATTCTAATCTAGCTGAGACGTTGCAGGCTGTTAAGGAGAATATTTTTAAATTGATTGAAAAAAAATTTGGTCAAAACAGTACCTTAATTAAAAAAAAAATAAGGCATGAAACGAATTCTACTCCGTCCACACCCAACATTTCGTCGTTTTTCGTTAATTTCAGGATCTTATCCTTGTCCAAATGCGGATCTGATTGCATATCCTGGTAGGGAAAACACCCTAGAATATGATACAAAAAACGAAAAAGTTCTTAAAACACCGAAAATAAGAGCAAGAACGATTTGCCGAACGGAAAAATTTGCTTCCTGCCGATTCGGGTGGCCTGGTGTAGAGCTGGATTTTTTGGTGGCCTGAATATCGTTTTTGGGTTTATTTTCCTTAAAATTTCAGCCTGGCAATTTGAAGTAGTCATACTGTCAGGAACACTCTGGATCTTCCAACTTTCAATAAGCATCATTGATTGGAACGTTAATCTCCTTTCAGGATTGGTTCTTAACTGAAAGGCAAGTCAGGCTGAATGTGGAGTCCTCCTGAGCTATTGAAAATTGTTGTAAGGTTTTCGAAATCGCATTGCAGAATGTCAATTAGCGCATCATAGCAAAGATATTAAAGTTAACAATTCTAAATCCTGTGAAATTTTGTAAAACAGTCGATTCATTATCTAAATAAGAGCCCTCTGTTTAAAAGTTACGTACACGTTCCGTGTAGTCCGTGTAAATGTTGCGTACACGGAGTACACGGATCCGTGTACTTCGTGTAAAAGTTCTGTACACGGATACGGGTGATGCGAATAAGCACTGTCTTATAATTAAGGCTTCTTTCAATTAAACAACTTAATTGAAATTAAGACGGCTCGAGATTGGATTAACCACCTCAATTACCTTCCATTCCCTTCATTATACACCTTACTTATAAATTACACGTGCCAGTATTAATGCCAGTAATTAATTCAGTAAAGTAAATATACATATAGCTCAGCATTTAACATAGCATTACCATATATGTATGCACTTGCGAATTAAGTAAGATAGGTATTATTTGGGCAAAAAAAAATTAAAACATCTATTTCCAATAGATAACTATTTTTATTCACAAGAAAATACATTTACAATTCCGAAACTTAAGTCCCAACAACTAGTTCGACCCGCTTCAGCGGTGGTTAAAAACTGAACTGTCTAATTATTTTTTCTTAACTAGCTTAAAGCTTTTTTCCTTGTTCGTTGCAATCTTTGCTGATTTTACATTTTATTTCTTTAGTCCTGAATTACACGAGAGGGATTTTACCCCATAACTCACGGCAATTATCTTCTGTGCAAAAGTAGAAAAACCCACGGAGTGTTGCTACGAAAGGGGCTTTGATTGACGTTAAAAAACCGGTTCATAAGTCTTTTGCCGGGTTGAAAATTTGTATTCGCTGGCTCAAGCAATACTAAATCAACTTGACACCAAAAATTTATCGAACCCAAATGAGGAAGTTTCGAAAACGGACAAAAACAAATAAGGAAAAACTCAAGCAAAACCCCTACGGTTCGTTATTGACACTCACAGATGACCCTCTTGCTACCTCACTTCTCTCACCAAGAAGAAAACAGGTTTTCGTCACTCATAGGGTAAAATCCCTCTCGTGTAATTCAGGACTTACAAGAAACTGTCTCATGGGAAAATTAAGTTTTCTGGATTCTCATAAATGATAAGGAAACGAGATATTTACGCAAACCCGATTTTTGTGACCTTTGATCTTCAATCCCTTGACTCGAAAACACGAGATTATATGAGACTTTTGAGTAAGTCTTTAGATAACAAAAAGAAAGTTTATACTATAAAGCTACATTTTTAGCTTTAATTCTCTCATTCCGAGGTTAGATCCCTATTTGACTGGACTAAGAAAATTTACTAAGCTTTACACATTCCTGATATTTCTGGCCCACTACTTCGTTCAATATTACTTCACACTTAACATATATAATTATTATTTTTATTTAACCTACTTTTGGTGTCATATTACTGTATAAAATAAGCTATTTGAAATAAGTTATCTTAACTTTTCGCACAATCTTCTTGATCTGCTTTCCTCATTTCTTGTAAAATTCGGTCATAGACTAATTCCTTGGCATATTTGCCAAATAAGTGATCGAAGTGGCCGAACTGTTTATCCTCTATCTCTATAAGGGTGGCTTTCTTTGGCAATCTATTCATCAGTCGATAAACATCTGGTAATTGCGAAATAAAATCTCCTCCACTGACATACAAAAATATTGGTGATGCTTCTACGTTCTCTAGAGGATAATCCGGAGGAATTGGGTTTCCATATCGTCTCATGTTTTCTTTTCTTCCATAGTCGAAGAATTTAAAACCACCATCTCGAATAGCTTGTGTATAGTGGGTTAGTTGACGCATTGAAGATCCAGCAGGTAGGATCCTAAACAGTTTTGGAAATAGGTTCTGAAAGTGTAAAATAAATGAATAAAGTAAAATAAGTTGAATCGGGATGTGTACATTAACTCGCTGTAAAGGACTTTGACCTCCGATTAAACGAAGAAAGCCATAGCATATTTCGTTATTTGGCGGTTTGCACAAAGATTTGGCTAGAAAATTTGCAAACAAAAAATTTGGAAGCAGCTCAGAGAATCCGTAGTTGTTGGATAGGTTCTGCAAATGAAAAGAAAAGTTTAAGAAACATAAACAGTAAATCACTTACTGCCAAGGTTTTCATGTAATTAGTCGCAAAGGTGAAAAAGGGACTTATTTGATGACTAAAATAAGTCACCGGTGCAAGCGCATGTACAGTTTTAACTTTGTTGTTGTATTCTTTTTTTAACGATGTTAGTATAAAAAATGTTGTAGTGCCCTGAGAATGTCCAATATAGTGCAATTGCTGCTGGTTGGTGACGTTTAGTATGTAATCAATCATTGCAGGATTATCATATAATGCGATTTCATGATATGAGAACTGCCAGAATTCGCTGCTATTGGTAGACAGCCAATCATGTTTTCTAGAGAATGTGTTACCACGTGCATTTCCCAGCCAAACATCATATCCTGCGTCAGCTAAGACATAAGCTAGGGCTCTTTTGGGTCCACTCATGAGAAAGTAATCAGAAGATTCTGTTAGACCATGAAAAATGTAGACTGGCAATGCCATTTTACATTTTGCTTTACGACTAGGTAGAACTCGGAACATTTTTAAGTAGTATCCATCCAGTGTTTTAACAGTCCGTTCCTCAACAGGATAGCCATACTGACGAGCATCGTTGACCTGCAATAAATGTATAGCTTTTAAGGATAAGAAAAATGTTGTATGTTTTTAATTTGTGTTGAATCTTGGAAGTTCAGTGCCTCACAAACTAAACGTAGAACAACGACAGGATTGGATAATGCATAAGTAGGCCAGCTTAAGGGAAAGGGAGTAGCCTGTATTTAATACATGACTCTCCATCAAAAATGTTGTGCCTTGTTGTCTCTACCTTATCCTATCTTGTAGACCATAAAAAGGTCATCCAAATCGGTAGACGATTAACGAAGTTTTCTTTGTTAATAACTAAAAAATTTATAACAATAAAAAGATCGTCATAATTTATTTTCTTAAATTTTCGAAACATAGTACTATCGGAATTAACTGGGGACAAACATTTATAATCTAACTTTCAATAGAAGGTATACAAAAAAAAGTTTACGAGGGTGCATAACTTTTTTAGACTAAAATTTTAACCTTTAAATTCCATATTCTGATATATTTTCAAAAAACTTTCAAGAACAATTAGTAGAAATTTAATATCGCTCAAAAACCGGTACCCAAACTATTTTTCAATCTATTCGTCCGATTGACTCAAAGTACTCAAGTACTAGTATTGCTGTTACTATTTAAGTTAAATTTAGTTTTTCCTGTTTCAGCTTATTATTATCCCAGTATATTAGGAACCGCAAACCACTTTTTCACAGTTTCCATCAAAAAATCAGTATCGACATCGCAGTGATATTTACCTTCACCTGCGGAACGACCATCTGCAGGGGTTTAAATTGATACGACGTTCTATCAGTGACCTTTCTATCACAAGAACTACCTCAACCCACACTTTTTTAAAGTGTATCTACAAGTTATAGGTACAACATGAAGTGTTGATTAGGAGGCCTTAGCAAGGTTCCAAATCGATACAAAATCTATCAAACCGCTCTGGAGCAGATCAGTATTGTTTATCAGATCGTTCCGATCCAGAGCGGTTCATTATTGTTCTTGATTTCAACCGATCCGAATTGCTTCCTGGACTAATATTGAATCGGTTCGGAGTGCTTAGAATGCCGCTCCGCTGAATTAAGGAACGAAGTCCACCTCACCTGTAACTTAATCATAAGGTGTGTTCTACTTAGAGTGTTTTAAGAGTTAAGAAGAGAGTAAGTGGTAAGTGAGTGGATGGGTGGGTATTATCGCCACGTTTTCGCTACAGGTCTAAAAATCTAAACATATGCCCGGCATAGCTGTGTGCTCCTTTCTGGCTTTAAGGCGACCTATTTCTGGTTAATGCGAAACACACATTTTGTGGACCCTAATTTCTCTGACTTACTATATTATTTATCACGTAAATCTCATAGAATATACAAATGCATTAAAAAATAGTCCGAAATCGAAACTTTTTTTTCGAGTGCGTAATGGGCGGAAAATGGCCCTTATCAACCCACCTCCTTTGTATTAAAACATTAGATATGATAGAACTTCATACAAGGCATACAGCGGATAATTTAAAAAACGAAATTGAAAAAGTGCTTAAGAATTTTGACACAAATAAAAACCAAATTTACACAATAACGACGGACAATGGAAAAACATGCTAAAAGCAGTAGAGTTGCTAAGTACCAGTGTTGATGATGGTATAGTTTGTGCAATTGATGAGGAAAATGAAGATTTCTTTGAAAATTTTTGTTATTTTTATTTTAGGTACATCTTTGCTCATTTGGAGATTAACCGACCGGAACTTGATGTTTCTACTCGCTGGAATTCAACATATAAAATGCTTCAACACCTTTTTTGACGTGCACTCCATTAAAAGCGCTACAAAATGACGATCAGACTAGCATATAGGCCGAAAATTGTGAATATTTAATTTTAATAAAAAAAAGAAGATACATGGACTACGTAACGGAAACTTTGAAAATGTTTTTGAGAAATTATTTGTCGAAGAAGGGACTGAAGTTGAAAATCTGGTTAATGTTTTGGAACCAATTCATGATGCAACAGCCCAACTACAGAAAAAACAGCTGTTCCTCGGAGATTTTTACAAACTTTGGATGGGTTTAAAACTTAAACTGCAATCTTTATCTTTATGAAACGCTATTACTTCAGAAGTTTTACAAATTTTTGAAAGACGGGAAGTAACCCTGTTAGAAAATAACACACTTATTTCGGTTATTAACTTGGACCCAAGATTTCGTCCTTTTCTAAAATCTAATTAAAAAGAAGCCGCGAAAATTCATCTCAAAAAATTGGCATTGGCAATATTTAAACTTACTTAAAAATGTTTGTTATCTTTCTGCAGGACAGGTATAGTGTGGAAAATATTCAAGGGACTAGCAGTCTGTTATCCTCAATTGGTCAGCAGAACGAAAGTCCATCTGCTCCTGTTATCATTGATAATACTACCAATCAAAGCTCTTCTCTTCTCAGACAAAATAGAGCTACTTCTGATGAAGATTCAGAAGAAGATCTACAAAATAAAGAGGTACTTTCAGCTTATCGCGAAATAGAGATTTTTCACCAAAGCAAGTGGACGTTGATGCACATATATAGTAACGGAATACTGGGAGAAGAACAAATACTTATATCCAACACTTTACACATTAGCGGAAATAGTTCACGGCGTCCCTGCTACACAAGTGAGCGTCGAAAGATGATTTTCCGCTCTTAAGTTAGTTTTAAGTGACTTACGATACAATTTAAGTGATGAAAATTTAAAAAAACTTCTTTTAATAAAACTTAATACTTCCAATTCCAATTAGATTTATTATTTTAGATTATGAAAACAAATTTTCGAAATACGTGATAAATTATTTAAAATTCGCCTCATAATTTTTGCCGGGCAATCGGAAAATAAAAATTACTTGATGAACGTTATCATTCAATCGAAAATGAAAATTATTTATTAATCGTTATTAAGCGATCGAAACGTAAAAATTACTTGGTAATCGTTATAAACCAACCGAAAAATAAAAATTAGTTATTAATCGTTATCGACCGACTGAAAAATAAAAATTAATTTGCAATCATTATCATGCTATCGAAAAATAAAAATTATGTTTAACCGGACGGCGACCGTGATTTCTCCAGAACCACTGAATCGATCATCATGAAATTTTAATTACATATTCTACACAGTAATATCTTCAGCGCATTCTACAAGCAAATCAAAATTTTGATTTTTACAATTTTTTTGGGCCAAAAACAGTGAAAACAAAATCTAATTTGTTTGTTTTTTTTTTAAATATCCGCCATTTTGTTATTTATCAATAAATATCAATTTCCATATAATGTTCTAGAGCCACTGATATAATGAACTTAAATATTTTTGGTTTTTGTGTTTAAGATGAGCCGTTATCAAGATATCAAGATGCCAGCGACATACCAACTTTTTGACAAGTTACATTCACCCGTTGTTTATGTATATAAAAAGTGTATAAATACAGATATGTTTTCAAAAGCGTATTTATTGAGCTAAAAAAACTTTATATCAATATCTATAATAGGTTTTTCATAAAAATAGCCTTTTTTCGACCGTCTAAATCATAATGATCCCTTAAATTGCCCTATTATTTTTCTAAAATGGTAGCATGGCGCTGCTTTGCTTGGATCAAATGATAAAAATAAAATGATTTATATACCATGAACATTTTGGGGTTTATGAATCACCCTGTAATTCCCAAACGGTTGGGTTTACCCCCACCCTGCCGTACAATTTTTTTGTTTATCTAGGAGAGATCTATCACCACATTTATTTTACTACACCTTACACGAAACATATGTATAGCTTTTATGATTCATCTTCTACGAAGAAAGTAACTACAATTGTAAATTGTAAAGTAAAATATTTAACCGAAAACACGATATGTTAACCACTTTACTTTACGGCGACTCAAAAATAAAGAACTATACTTTTTAATGGACTTATTCGACAAGTTTGGGGCACCTTAAATACGTCACTCATTACTCTAACTGTTTTCATAGTTTATGAAAAGTAATCTTTATGTTGCTTTACCACACCTAACAAAAGGATTTGTTAAACGTTAAAAAAATTAATTTAAATTGTCTTTGTTGCTAGCGCTCGCTCGGGGAAACGACGATTTAAACCATCATACCAAGGTGATGACAAGAATTTTTCATTCGTCTTTTGTTATCCACATTTCTGGGTAGAACATTTGCACAGTTCAAGGTTGACTACTCTTATTCTCCTTAGAATTTATCTTCACATTTTTACCAACCACTTACTAGAAAACTTTCACTGCTTGGATTTCTGAGTACGTTGTTAACAATGTAACCGACATTTCGAGGATTTACGGCCTCAGTCAAACTAATACAGAAACTTATAAGTAAAAGAATAGTTCGCATTTTGTGCTTATCCTGTGAACGTTTCGAAAGGAACTAAACAATTCTCAACATTTTTCTACTCACCTGAACCAATTAAGCACTAAAAATAACGACGACTTCGAAATTTCGATTAATTTTTAAATAAAGACAGGTTACAAATAGAATGTGGCAACTCGGCTTAAGAATATGATGCCTAGATAGTGACAACACGCATTGGTCTGACGGAACTGAATGTTGCGCGACGGACAACACATTATACATGCCAACTCTCAATCAGGTTTTACGGCCGCGCTTGTACGCGAATCCGGGCTTTTTCATATTATTTATTTATGGTATTCTTAATGTTTTTCTGACGCTAGCCAACTGAACTTGCAAGATCAAGCACCTCATCACAATATAAAAACAATACCTTATATGTAACCATGCGTAAACTTGGAAGCTTGCAATTTGGCGCAATCTCTGCTCATTCTGCATACAAGTTAGGTTGATTTAAATTACATCACTATGATAAAAAGCAGCAACTTAATCAACTTAATTAATTGTGAAAAAAATAATTTTGCCGTTCTTATTTTAAAAAAAATTATAACTATCTTAGAATTTGCAGTTCTTTTGTCGTTAGTGAATGGCTGAAACAGATAGGACTCAAATTACTGTTATTAGGCAATTTTTATTTAAGAATGCTAGGTTTTTATCCTTTTACTGCGACTACAATTGAATTGCGAGAAAATAAATTACTTCACAAATGCATCGAATTAACTAAACAGCAAATTCTCAGAAAGAAGTTTCTTGCAAAAACCGGTATATATGCGATCTTTGGCAGATGCCTCGCTAAGTTTATATGATGTCAGTGATGTCGTTCAATGTCAAGGACAATCGATAAACGCCAAAATCAATGTCTTCGCAGCTAAAGACCCAACGCACACCTGACTCTAAATTTCTTCCCTCAAGCCGGTTTTCGGACGTGAGCCCGACGCACACGTAAGATATTTTGCTCCGACTCAATTTTATGCCAGAATGCGGATTGAGTTAGTGTTGGTTTGATTGTTCAGAAAGCGACATTTCAAAAACCTGTGCTAAATATCCAATATGTACTTATATTTGTGTTCTGCCCACGAGATATAGAAATCATTTCGGTGGAAAAATGTAAGGAACAAATTACGTTTCCTGTGATCCTCTACCTGAAATATTTTCTTTTTAAATGCCAATCCCTAAACAGCATCACAGACCCAAATTAAACCGAACTTATAGTTTGAATTGAGTTCACAATGTGGGTCTATTGTTACATGACCATAATTAACCGATCACATGCAAAATCATTTAATTAACCCTCCAGTCACAAAATATCAAAAAAATTTTATGTTGCACCCGACGGATAGAAATCATTTCGGTGGAAAAATGTGTTCAAGCAATTTCCTTCCTTGCGATCTTTTACCTGAAATATTTTCATTTTAATTACCAAGTTGATTACCTCAGAACTAAAACATTAATGAACCGAGTGCATGCAGCACAATTTTTTGAACCCTCCAGTCACAAAATATACACTTTATGCATGTAGTGGTGTTTTACACCCGAGAGATAGAAATAATTTTGGTGGAAAATTTGCGGGAAAAATCCCCCTTCCTTGCGATCCTTTACCCTCAAAAAACCTGTTTGGATAGACTCAAAAGAGCACCGTGTGCGTTGGCTGATAGGGACTTATGAAATGGTTGGTTTGTAAAATATGAAACTAATTTAGTTTAACCCACTGAGATATATAATACTGGAGTGACTGGTGCCATGAAATTTCTTCAAGAAAATGGTATCACTTTTCGCTAGTTGTCCCTTTCTGGGTAAGCATCTTTTTTTTCAACATGGTTTTCTTAATTGCGAACGTCATGTCGCCTATTAAATGCTGGCGTTAGAAATAGATGACAATATTCACAATCATCTTACATCTCTTTCTGGGTAAGCATTATCCAGACTAAAACAACCTTTTATTTATAATTTGTATTCCAGTAATACCAATGATTTTTACATTTTCCTTACAACAATATAGAAGATTAAAATTAAATATGTCTCTTCGTATATATTTGGTTATTATATTTTACTCTGAATGGCTGCAAATTCACAGTAAACGTTGGAGATTAAAAATTGTTTTCCTCCACTGAAAGTAAAATTGTACCCATATGAGATAGGTTATAAGTCAGTCCAGTTTAATACATGTCAGTGGTTTAACCCTAAAGTCGTGAAAAACAGCGAAATTGCAAGTTGCTGTTTTTTAGCATCTGAATCTTTGAAACGTTATTATAAGGAAACGTTTATAGTTCTATGTTACACCCTTTCTATGTAGTTTTCTTAGTAAGACTTCTTTTAGGATTATGATACAAAACACAAAGAAAAAATTTTGCAGGGGAATGGGTTCAGACAAAGCCACCGTAAACTACAAACTACTACTACTGAACTGACGAATTTTTCGCACCCACATAAGGCAAAAGTGGTCTGACATTTCGTTTAATTTACATTGCTTCTTATGGTAGCCGGGGGTGATTTTTCTTTAAACTCGTCGTAGTGTCTAAGCTATTACTTCTTTGAAAAAATTGTTTTGTTCTACTAGAAGTAAACAAAACAATCTTTCGAATGAAGTACAAATATTCATACTATACTTAAGAAAATAATAAACATTTTGAAGCCTAAAAGTTCGGAAGTGGAAATTTAAAAAAAATACAAGCGACAGAGCATGGTCGGACCATGACTTGATTTGATTTAATTAAATTGGAGGTGTGAGGTTCTCAAGCGCTGCGGCCACTGGGGCCTATTGTGCTAACCCTCTCAACTCTTTATAACAAGCCGGTTCCTTTTGAAGAGGTTCAACAGCTCCCGCAGTTGGCACTCATACAGCCCGCGCGGTACCAGGGTTGGTTTCCCGAATAGGCTAAATCTGCGCCTGGCCACTGCAGGGCATTCACATAATACGTATAATGGGGTCTCATCATCCTCCAGACAGAGTCTGTAGGTGGGGTCGATGGCTCTACCTATTCTTACCAGCTGCTTCCTTAGCTGACAGTGGCCGGTAAGTAGGCCAGCCAGAGTCCTAACATCCGACCTGCTCAGCTTGAGGAGCTCCCTGGATCCAACCGGCGACGGTGAGGGCAATATGCTTCTTGAGTGAGTGTCCCCCTCAATGTTGTTCCAATACAACCTATGCTCCTCACTTGCGCGGTTTGCTATTAGCCTTTTAGCCATGCAGAGAGGAATTCCACAGGCCGGCTCCGGCCCTATGAAAGTGATATGGGACCCCTTCCTAGCAAGTTCATCTGCCTTTTTATTCCCCGTGTAGCCCTGATGTCCCGGTATCCAAATCAAGTTGACTTGATTAGTTCTACACAGTTCATCTAGGCTCCTTTGGCATTCCAACACCAGGTAGATGAAGCAATTGCTTTGATTGGAGCTAGACTATCCGAGAAGATTGAGATGCTTTTGTTTTTATTAGCTCTTCTTAGGTTTTCGTAAATATATGCCAGTATAGCGAAGAGCTCAGCCTGGAATACCGTGGTGTACTTTCCCAGGGCCAGTGATAAACTGAATCGAGCAGAGTTACTCCAGACCCCTGCCCCAACGCCCGATTCAGTCTTGGATCCATCCGTATAGCATACTAGTTCCCCTGGACGGACAGATGGAAACGTCCAGGTCTCACGATTCTCTACCCGTATTAGGGGTGGTTGGAATGGTGAGAATCTTGCCGGCATCTGATCAGCTAACATGGCCAACTCATTTGTGGCTTCAAGAATCTCCCTTATTGTCGTGTGGCCCTTACCCATGTTTCCCCCAAGGAGACCGGCTCCCTCTAGTTTGTAGGCCGCACATAGAGCCAGGCTTTCAACAATATGAAGAGGTTTGATATTTGGCATATTTTCTAGTGCAGCCGTTGTCTAGGTGCGCAAGGTTCCAGTGATGCATAGGCAGGCCATACGTTGCAGTCTGCTAAGCTTAGTCTTGATCACATTAAGTTTTGCTCTGTGCAACCATGTAATCGCTCCGTAGGTTATCATTGACCTTATTACCGATGTGCAGATCCAGACCATTGTCCTGGGTGTCAGTCCCCAGGTAGTCCCGCAAGCTCTACGACATGCCCAAAAGGACTTCCGAGCTTTTTCCACGGTTGTATCTAGGTGCAGGTTCCGGTATAGCTTGGAATTCAGGATCACCCGCAGGTACTTCACCTGATCCTTGAAGGGTAGCGCAGTGCCCAAGAAGGTCGGTTCAGTCAGACCCGTCGACCGTTTTGTCAGGGTTGACTTTAAGGTCAACCTCATAACACCAGGTTGCAACTACGTCTAGTGCCCATTGGACCATGACTTACTGCTTGCGTTTTGAATGAAAATTTGGTTTGCGACTAAAATTTTACAATAAAAACCCAAACAAAACAGACTGTTTTTTTTTAAACTCGAGCAACGTAAGCTCGTATTGACCCCCAGAAACGTTACACCCTCTATAATTATATCCCAGTTGGACTTATAACAAGGCATCCATTTAGAATTAGTGAATTCTTGGAGGAACAATTTTTACTTTGTAAGTGCTTACAAAAGTAATGGGTTAGAAGCTACGAGGAAGTAACTAAAGGAAAAGCCCTATCGTGTTTATGTCGTGTGTGTGACATTGGCAAGTTTTTTTTCTGCGGCTGGGTATATGCTGTCAAATTTGTTCGTTTTTTACTACGAAAAAGTAGGCTTTTTATCTGGGCCCTGGCTCTGTGCTGTCACTTAGTGTCTTGAGGTTCCAGCTGTTTTCGTAAATTCTGCACTTACCCAAAGAGGATTTTGTAAAAATTCGAATTATTTTATTAATAAACTATTAATTATAATTTTTAAGTACAATATATGTAAATTAAAATTCTAATTAAATTTTCTCAATCACGGTCGGCAGATAATATTTAGCGGCGAAGAGTCTTGTCAGAATTAAAAATACTTTTCTAATCGCCTGCCTTGGGCTTATGAGATTGTATGCATGGGAAGCTCACACAAGCTTAAAATAAAGTAAGTAAGTAAGTAAGATTAATAAAAAAACTTGTACAACGAAACTCTCCAAGAAATTATATAATGTCGCGTTTTCCGATCCAAACGAACGAAGATCTACAACAACTAGTAAAAATTTATTGGAAAATGAAGATGAACTGGTAAGTTAAAACACATAAATGACATAATCGGTGAAGTAATCGGTTCACATAGGTTGCTGTAATTAGACGTATTCTTTACCCTTTGGCTTTAAGTCGAAAATTTCATCTACTTTTCGGAAAACAAATTGTGCTGACATACAAATTCGACGAAGTTCCAAATAAAAAGGCCTTCAAAAGTTTTGATAAAATAAACGAAGCATTATATATTAAGTCATTATCTATCCAGAAATAAGATATGGAACATTTATTTCATATATAAATGTTAATACAAATTTGGTTTACAGAGCCTTGTTCAAACGATGGATATACCAACGAAGAACACATAAACCTTAAAAAAGCTTTTAAATCATTAAAAAACAGATTCCATAAGACGGAACATGTCAAAAGGAAGCAACAGCAACAACAAGAAGAAAAACAGCAGCAACAGTGTTAATAAAAGCCATTATCATTATTATTATCATGTATCCATTCCTTTAATTGTACTACAAAACTAATGTTTCATAAAAGGAATTTTATTTAAGTTTAAAAAAAAGTTTAGGAAAACTGAAAATTACTAATTTTTAAAACATGATTTTATATGTTAATTAAATAAAATAAAAAAAGGGGTTGAATTTTCTAAAATTTTTTTTTATTTCAAAAAGGTGCGTATTAATATTTTCTTGTTTAGTTACTTAATCAAGCAATGTTTTCACCATTTTCTGTTCATCAATGAAGTAATCTGTTACTGGTAATGAGAATTGTAACTATTAATTTCGACACTTATTTTTCGCTAATGATAGAACGCATTCTTGTTCATGTTGATTGCAAGTACTTACCACCCTAAGGTTATCACATGTTAAAGTAATCGGTTCCATCATCAGCAAGGTAATGGGCACTACTTGCCAAGTGCTCTACCAATTTCGTATACACCATGAGTCCTACTGTGTTGTATATGTTTCTATGTTTGATGAGGGCCGTTAACTCAAAAAACTGGTAGACCCATTTTGATGAAACCTCTATTATTTTGGAATATCAAAAGTGCTTTCGGGTGGATATCAGCGTCCGTCCAGCTGTGCGGGACCGGTCAACTTCGTAACGCGTTGACCGATTTTGATGAATCTGTTTTTGCTGGGTAGAGTATGTTCACCATGTACCATGTCAAAACAATTTTTGGTGTGGTGAGGGTGGGGGTGAAACCTAACTTTGTAACGCGTGGACCGATTTTAATAGTTCTTTTTTTGTTGTACAGAGTATGATCTCCCATCGCTAATTTTAGAAAAAAGTTGACCTAGGGCGGGGGGAGGGGAAGGGATAGTCTAACTTCGTAACGCGTGGACCGATTTGGATAGTTCTTTTCTGTTGGGTAGAGTATGTTACCTGATTGATATCTCGAGAAAAATATTGTTACAAGTTTCAGTTTTTGTTTATATTTCCGAGAGGGATTTTGTTTTTAAGTGTTATCTAACAACGGAACAGCGTCAACAACAACGCAAGCGAGTTCAGCCAGAATAATTACCAGTAACAAAAAAATAAACGGACTCGTTACGTGCAGTGCCGTGTCGTGATTGCTTTTTCGTAAAGTAAATTCTGTGATTCCTGGTGTTATTGTGCCTATACGGTTAAGTAGTGCAAGAATGCCCTTGACCCAGTTTTAAATTTCTCGTTGGTTACTCAGACTGTCAAACGGGAAATGTTTCGACTTTACTAGTGCGAAGTGAAGTGACTCCAAACAAAACCAACCGATATGTAGTGATCAGTGTAATATCGCCGCAGTAAAAATTAAAATGGTTTAAACTACGATAGCTGTCGCGTTGGATAGTGCATTAAAGTGTAGACCCAGGCAATACAAAGTGTGTTTTAGGTTAGTGTTTAGTGGTAAAGATGTCCCTAAAGTTGTGGCGAAAAGTGCAGTGGTGCAGATATGTAATGCCGCGACAGAAGAAAGTGCTACTTTACTTCTTTTGCAGGTTTCTTGCTTCAGGCCACCGAGTTGGGGAAGTTGTTGGGTTAATCAGCACCCCGCTGGGTTTCCTAAGGTAGTGCCAAAATTCTACAGAAGTAATTAGTGCAACCCACGTGCCCCAAATAAATTTAAATTTGTAGTTTTATCCTGATTGACAGTGTGTGTTAGTGCGTGACTTAATTAATTTTCGTAAATTTCGTGACTTTTGGAGTTTTTCGGGTATCGTGCCCTATTGACCTCTATAAGGTCAACCGACTAAGCCTCGTCGAATTCCTTCCGCGATGTGATCAATCCGCGTATAAATTACACGCAGTGTTAGTTGGGCGATCGTTTGAATTTCTTTTGCTCAATTTATTTTTGTGTCGGTTAGTCCAAAAAACTTCAAAAACTTACCTGCGGTGAGGTAGTTAGAGGGATAGACTCTCACTCTTTGCCGTCTTGATAGTTTATCGTCGGCTCCGTTTTCTTTAATGTCTTACTTTAAAACACTTCAAATAATGATTTCTTATACAACTTTTATTTAAATTCTAATTTATAATTTTCTATTTCAGGTAAAGTCACTTTTCTGTCTCCTGCTGCGTTGCACATTCAAGATGGCTGAAGCTAATCTTCTCTTGTCATCGCTGATAAGTCATCGTTGTTTTTACTCGTTGGACCCTATATCTAACATCATTTCCTTTTCAGAAGAGCCATCTGTACGTCGATGTGCGACGAGGACGGCGTTCGGCGTAGGACACCCGCCAGTTGAGGATCTTTTAGTGAAATTTTAGTACATCAAATCCAGGTAAATATTTTTTTAAATGGTGTCGGGTGTTTTCTTCTTATTATTTTTATTTTGTCTTGTAGGTAACGTCACAATATGTTGGTGGGATGGGGGTGGAACCTAACTTTGCAACGCGTGGACCGATTTGGATGGTTCTTTTGCTGTTGTATAGAGTGTGATCCCGCATTGCTAATAGGAGAATAATTTGGTCCTAAGGTGGCGGGTGGGGGAATGGGAGGAGTTGTCTAAAGTAACGCTTGCACCGATTTCGATGGTTGTACTTTCGATGTTTAGAATATGTTACCTGATACGACAACAAACATGTATAAGTTGGGTGGTGTGCGGAGGGGGCATTAAACAATTTCTAAATTCACGCACCTATTTAGAAGATTCTCTTTTGATATGTGTTATATGATCCCCTATTGCTATTCTGTGGAAAAATATTGACCTAGGGTTGGGGTGGGGGGAGGGGAAATCTAAATTTTTACCACGTGGACTGATTTAGATTATTCTGAATGCATACACTATCTATTTGTATTCTAGCAAAAATTGTGTCTTATGGTGAGAGTTGGAGGATGGGTGGCGCCTAGCTTCATAAGGTATAGACCGATTTTGATTCGGTTTTGCAGAATACGTTTATCGATTGGCAAATGATAACAATTTTGTACCTAGAGTGACTACGATGATTAGAGAATCAGAGGACTACGATAATTCTCTCTCGGCAGAGGACTACGGTAATTCTCTCTTGCTGTATAGAGTACGGTGGAGCACTAGGATCATATTCAGAATTTTCTAAGGTGAGGGAACTTAAGGGTAATTTCGTAATTTGGATAATTTGGTTAGTGCACTACCTGTGCAACTTTTGAAATTGCTTTGTTCGTACGAGCAGCATTCTTCGAGTCGTATAAATGAAGACACTAAAAAGCAAAAAATAAAATAGTTTTTAAAAAAAATTTGAACTGACTTCACAGAAAGCGCTAAAAAGAATAAAATAATTTTTAATTTTATATCTATTACGATATTTTGAAGTCGTTGCAAATTAAACAAAAAAAAAGCTACCCAACCACAATTGAATATATAAAACTAGATGAACGTGTTAGCTCACGGAATTATAATGAAGGACGATTAAATACTTTCGTTGTAGTTGTTTGGTTTGTTTACTTTGCACCGACTTCAAAATGTCGTAATAGATATAAAATTAAAAATTATTTTATGCTTTTTAGCACTTTTTGTGAAGTTGGTTCAGATTTTTTTTTAAAAACTAATTTATTCAATTTTGGTGTTAAATGAAAATGAAATTTCAATGCTTCGATTTGATATTGGATTTATTTTTGTACTCTGTTACCCAAAAGAAGTCTTATTAAGAAAACTACACAGCAATATTATTTGCTAGAACTATAAACTTTTTCTTTTCTTGAAACGTTTTTATTCAACGCGTTCAGATGTTGAAAAACCACGCCATAATGTTCTCCGAGATTACGAGAGTAAGCAGAAGACGACTTCGATGTTTTTCATGGCTTTAGCTTTAAACTAAATCACTTTAATATGTTTCTATAAACTAACCATTTCATAAGTTACTTTAGTTGTGAAGTCATTGATTTTGTCATTTATCGATTTTCATTAGAATTGAACGATATCACTGACATCATATAAACTTAGCGAGGCATCTCCCAAAGATCGCATATATACCGGTTTTTGGAAGAAACTTTTGTTCTGAGAATTTTCTGTTCAGTCAACTCGATTCATTTGTGAAGTAATTTATTTTGCCGCAATTCAATTGTAGTCGCAAGAAAAGGATGGAAGCCTACAAATTCAGCCTGCAGTACCTACCATTCGTGAAATCAACTTTTTTTTTAACTTTATATAAAGTGAACGAGACACCCTATAATTTTTTTTTAAATAAGAACGTATCATGATCAGGGTCATGGAACTGTATGAAGCTTTTTTTTCGCTTACGGACAATTAACTGAATTATTGTAGGGGAACACGGACAGAAAAATTTAAAAAAAACCATTAAGTTAACAATCTCAAGGTATGTAGCTATTAATAAAGTTGTATCGTTTCTTTAACATAATTAAGCAGTTTTTAGAAAGTTATCATAAAAAATTTACTTTACAATAAGCGCCAAAAAGTTTGAAAAAATATTTTATTTTATGTTTCTTACGTCACGAAGTTGGTGCAAATAAAACAAGCAGAACAACTACCTTTGTACTAACAATGAGAGATATGTAATTCTATGGATATTTAATAATTCTTAGGAAGTGTTATAATGTATCTTTTGATTGCGGATAGATAGTGGTTTTGTTTGTTTATTTGTATTGACGTCGTACCTTAAGAAACATAAAATTAAAGATTATCTTATGCTTTTTAGCCATACGTGTAGCACTTTAGATGAAACACTTTATCAAGGTGCTGACTACTACAATATTGTAACGTGGTTGGGGCTCTCTTGGCTTGACGGATTAATTAAGACACTTATTTTCCATCCTGAATTTTTATTCATTTCACTGATTAGTTCGTTTCACAATTTTCTTCACAATATACCGTTTCGCTTTATTTATTGAAACTTGCTTTTATATTTCACTGCTTCGTAGTATAAATGACGACTAAGCTAACCGGGCTGCAACTTAGTCCTTTTTATACTCTGATTCTTTTAACCCCATGTCGGACATGGGCGTCTCTTACACTGACTCTCCACCTGGTCCGGCTCTGCGCCAACGCCTTCAACTGTGTGAGTACCTTTCCAGTCGCCGGACCTTCTCCATGTGTTGCGCGGTCATCCAATTCGGCATCTTCCTTGAATTCTGTGGTGATTGCAATCTAGAGCCTGCTTTACGATGTTGTTTGGCTACTTTCTTAGTGTGTGGCCTATCCACCGTCTGCTGTTACTATGCTTTCGACATAGCAAAATTTATCCACTTTATCTATTTGCTGCTCTTCAAGATAAATTTCATATTGTTGTGGGGACACACAGTAGTTCGGATTATGAACATAACCAAAAGTCGCTTACACATTTTTGATAAATCCACCAACAAACACTTTCTGATTGATACCGGTTCAGATGTTTCCGTCATCCCAAAATTCAAAACACAATTCATTAACCCTGATGGTATGAAACTTTTGGCAGCAAATAATAAACACATATGGTAGAAAATCACTAACCATTAATTTAGGCTTACGTCGAAATTTTCAGTGGGAATTTATAATAGCTGATGCTTCCAAGCCCATAATCGGTGCTGATTTTTTACGAAAGTATGGATTGTTAGTTGACTTGAAGAACAGGGTACTCATTGATCCCCTAACTTCAATTCAGTCAATCGCTCAAACAATTAGAGGAGTTTCAGAATCACTAGCAATTTATTCTGACCCTGCTATCAATCATCAAGTACAAAAACTGCTCATAAATTTTAATTCTATTTCGACAGAAAGCAATTTCACAGCTCAAACTAAACACGATGTACTGCATTACATACCCACTGAAGGACATCCAATAACTTCTAAGGTTCGTCGTTTAACAGGTGAAAAGCTCACCGCAGCCAAGAAGGAATTCCAATTCCTATTGGAGAAAGGAATCTGTCGACCATCCGATAGCCCCTGGTCATCTCCGCTTCACTTGGTGAGGAAAAAGAATGGTGAATGGAGACCATGTGGGGACTATAGAAGGCTTAACCCCAGAACAACTCCCGACAGATATCCTATTCCTCATATCCAGGACTTCGCAAATCAATTGGAGTGCAGTACGATATTTTCAACAATTGATTTAGTCAAAGCATATCATCAAATTCCTGTCGCAACTTCTGACATACCCAAAACAGCAATTTGTACCCCTTTTGGCCTCTTTGAATTTACCAGAATGACTTTCGGATTGTGTAATGCCGCACAAACTTTCCAAAGATTCATCCATTCTGTTTTACGTAAATTACCATTTAGCTTTGTGTATCTGGATGATGTTCTGGTAGCCTCTAAATCTGAAGTAGATCATTTAGAACACCTTAACAAATCTTTTCAAAATTCGATGAATATGGTTTATCCATTAACTTAGAGAAATGTAATTTCATGGAAGAGGAGGTAAAATTTTTAGGACACTATGTTTCAATTAATGGAATTAAACCACTGCCAGAACGTGTTGAAGCCATGAATTCAATGAAACTCCCAGAATCGGTGAAGGAGTTCAGACGTTTCCTTGGAATGGTAAATTTTTACCGGAAATTCTTAAAGAACGCTGCGTCCATTCAAATGCCGTTAACTTTTAACAGCCGACAAAAAGGACGGCAAGAAAAAGGTAAACTGGACAGAGGAAGCGGTCAGGGCTTTCGAAGCAACTAAGAAACAATTATGTGAGTCAACCTTACTAGCATTCCAATTTGGTAGCGCTCCATTGGCTTTAGTTGTTGATGCTTCAGATATACATAGGTATTGGAGCGGTCGTACAACAAAAATATAACGACATTTGGCAAACATTAGGGATCTTATCCTCATAATTATCTATCGCACAATCAAAATACAGTACGTATGACCGCGAACTTCTGGCAATGTATTATAGCAATTTTTCCTTCTGTTTTTATCCGAGTAGACAGTTCTCGACCATGCTTACAACCTCCATACGAAGGTCCATATCAAGTGTTAGAAAGAAACGAAAAATTTTTTAAACTCCTCGTAAAAGGAGATTAACGTTTCCATAAACAGATTAAAGCCTGCATTTCATAGCTCATATCTTAATAAAACTCAAAGCACTACAACTAACTCAAATGAACATTCTCCTATTATAACACAAAGATTAAGTTTGCCAGCACAAAAAATCTTTTATCAGACAATCGAATGAGTATTTGTCCGAAGCCAGTGCAAGGAAACAACCCAAATTCGAAACACAATCACTGGCCGAATCCCACTTTAACACAAGATTCATCACCACCAAACGATAGACCACACCAAATCAAAAGGTCGTTGGAGCCAGTGCAAGACGATCAGACACAACCAGTCCGAATCTATAAAAGGGTGTCTTTCCATCCAGTGCTGGAGAACCCAACAACTTCGGCAAACTCAAATAAAAAGGAAACAGATAGAAAAAGAAACAAAACAAAAAAAATTACATTTACAGAAGACGGAAACACATTGTTTCCTTACAGAAAAACAAGAGCTGGGTGAACCATTAACCCTCCTAAACGTTTCGCTTAATCCTAAGGATTCGCTAGCGGGGGAGTACTGTGGGGACACACAGTAGTTTGGAATATGGTTTCAAGAATTTTTGAAACATTTATATTGTTTGTTTTCATTTTAGGTTTCGTTCGTTCAAAATACGTTGCCTAGTCACTTGTTGTAAAGGTTATCTAAGTAGGTTGAAATAATTGTGTATGAATTTTGTTATGTTTTATTTAAGTCAAAAAAATATGTTTAAAAAACTAATCAGTTGAATTCAGGTCTTCAACCGCAATAGATATAACTTATAAAAAATTTAAATAAATATCTCTCTCGAATAGTTAACGGAATTCTTTTTTATTATTTGCAATATTTCTTGGCAACCATGTGGTTGCCAATTCAAATAAAAAGTCCTTGCAAAAAAGGTGAGTTTTAAAGTCTTCCGGAGCTATACGCTCTTGAGGCAATTTCAGTTCGTAGGACTGTGGACGAAGTATTGTGACCCAACCGAGACGAAAAATATTTAAGGAAAATATTAGAAGCAAGTTTATCAATTCAGTCGAGCGTTGATTGGACGTGGAGCTTAGCGACTACGGAAGAACACGAATCTCTACTCATTGGTAGATGGTGACGTTCAACATCAACTGAGAACAGTCATCATCACTAAATTGTCTTCTGGCGTCTAAGCTTATTGGTTTGATTTTATCAGCATTGATCTTAAGCTGCCTTCTCTGCTCAAAGCTTCGGGCATTTGGGCTACACGACTTTGTTTGTTTGATAGGGGACATACATCGTAATCACAATCTGGAAAAGCAAAAGTGACAGTTTGCATCCTTGTCTCACTCCATTCACCACTTGGAAGGACTCCGACAGTTTTCCCTTCTACAGGACGTGACCATTGGGCTTCTGAGTAGGACTCCTTTATGATGGTGATCATTTTTTTTTGGGATGCCTCTTCTACGATTTTTGCAATCAACGCTATTAAACGTCTTTTTAAAATCGACGAACATTAGATGTAAAGGGGACCTCCGCCAGATTGGTCGTTGATAATTCGAAGGGTGTTGATGGTATCGCTCGATTGTATTCTTGATTCGCACTAAGATGATTTTCGCCATCAATTTGGCGACTGCAGTTAAAAGACAGATACCGTGTCAATTGATACAGCTTAATTCTACAAAGTTCTACTATGTTCTAGAAATTTCCATTATTCATTTTCAGCACCCCAAGTCACAGCTTCAAATCGGCTTTGACTTCCTTGTCTCGGGTAGTGATCCAGCAACAGGTATCTGGTGACTAATTTTGCTGCCTCGTAAGCCATAACCTTAGCGTATACATATACATACATGTTAGGGGTGCTGTGAAATAGGGTCATAGGAAATAAAGTCATATGACTTTGTTACAATTTCAAAGCGAAAATAGGTCGTACTTTGTGTATGACCTAATTTCTCTTTGAAGTTTCGGCGCGTGCGTTTAAAAGTTTTGCCCATTAAAGGGCATATTGCCGATAAGTTACGCATGTTTTCGGACATTTTCAAGTATATTAAACCTATTATTCAGTTACTGTTTCATTTTCGCGATTTTTCTTCATTATTTTTCTGACAGGCAGACTGAAGGCACACAAAGTTTTTTGGAAAAGGTTAGCGCTAATCTATTTGCATGCGAAATTTTAAGCTGTTAGTCGATGACGTCAGCGAATCAAAAAAATCGGAGCAATTAAACCAGGTCTACCACCTGTTCTGGTAATAAGAACCCAGGCAGACCTGGGCATTCTTGCACGTGGCATTACGTGTTATGACGTCATGTTAGGTACTTGTGAAACACAGGACCGCAAATTGCTACTTTTTATAACACCCGGCAAGAATTTGCCAGATTAGTCATTGCATTTTGTGTTTGGCTTTATTACACGAATCAGCGAAATAATGTTCGGTCGTGTTATTTTATGACGTAACAACAGCAGTTTCGGATGTGTGAAATGAAGGTGTTTTATAAAAATCGAAGATTAAAGAGAAGTCTTAGAGTAACACCTTCATGGAACCAATGCCAGAATTGGAGAATGAAGTGGACATGCCGAGTGCTGCTTTGGAGTTTCGTATAAATGTAATGAATGCCCTAGACAGACGACTCACTCCAACGATCACTTTTGCATCTATTATCATCCCATTCCAAATGTGTCATTTTAATTATTGCGCATGAAAATCGCATTCGTCATTTCATCGAATTACGTTCTCCATTCATAACACAGCCCAACACAAAATTTTTTTCTGGTCTGGCGATCAGACCATGTTTACTATATATTTTCGGGGTCGCTGAACCAGAATCCGAAGTCTATTTAATCCCATCACGTCAGGTTTTTTTGAGGTTTCGGGGTACTTTAGCTCAGCAGAGATTGAGTGATGTGGTTATGTGAATATGGGGTCATAGATTCAGTTTTAGTGACTCCAAAATCATATAGTAAGCATGGACCTCCAGACCAGAATTATCATTGACTCTCAGTGATAATTGGATCAATGATAATCTGTCACGCTCCCGTAAACGTTCTTGCTATGTGTATTTGTGTGTTGTACTAGAACTAGTGATTCTGCCAACTGTTTCATTACTTTCAGCGGCTTACCAAGGATTTCTTACTGAGGATCTTACAATTTCGCTCTTTTTCTTACTACGCAATGCGTAAATCTTAGCGTTCAAAGGCGATAAATTTCCCCTCGAAGCTCTTTTTCATTCTGGACCACTTTAAGAAATTAGGAGGAATTCCTATAACTCTATAAAGTAACAAATAAGAAGAACCTATTTCGTATGCTACCTAGGCGCTGTTTGTTACCGTTTGTTTTCGGTACTTTGCTTACGATTCATCCACTGGAAGATTCAAAAGACCTGCAAATGGACTACATTTCAGCGTACATCACCGATAGTAATTAGTGTATTTGAGATTATGTTTATTTTTTTCTTCTTTCTTAGATTTTGAATTATATAATGGATAGGTAAATTTCAAAGCTATAGTAAAGTAACGGAATATAGTTTAATAATAATTTCTTCTCTTCATTTATTTTAGTAAAGTAATTGAATAAAGTAAATCAACGCAATTTAAAGAGATGATTATTAGTTGACGTAAATTTATTGTACTCATCAAGTCACCTAGCCGCTTTAAATTTAGGAATAAATTGCACCGTTCTCACCCGTCCCTAAACCGTTTTTCCACGATAGTAAAAATGTTTACGCAAAAGCAAATAATTGCATCTAAACTCCAAATCTCCTCAATTCTAAGATCAACAATCTAAAAAGTGTAAAGGTTACAACGGACGCTATTGAAATAATCGAAACATCACGTTAAGTCAAAAGAAAAAAACTGCAATATATACGGACGAACTTATTAAAAGTCGTACATAGTGAAAGTCTAAAAACATAAAGATGTCAAATTACTGAAAGTAAAGAAGATATAATTCAACACTTTATTAACCCGACAGTATACTTTAAAAGCCAGTATCAGAAGGAAATATTCACCTCAGCGTATCGAACAATTGTAATGTTAAAATATCATCAATATTATTGTCGAACGCACTCAACGCCTACGGGAAGCGGAAAGCTGAACCCTACACACTGGGCAGCAAAAGTTGGGGAAAAATATGACCGGCTGAGTAGAGGAGAAGACACGGACAATCTCTTCGCATCCATACCGCCGAACGATAATCACCTGAGTCTGGTCCCCGCAAGAAACCAGCAAAATATTAAAGTGTAATTTTAAAGTTTGAACTATTAAAAAGTGAAGAAAAGTTAGTGTAATTAAAAGAAACAAAAACAAAAATAGAAGAAGAAAAGAACGCCAAATTGGGGAAAGAAGCGAGGGATTTGGACGACACGTGTACGGTTAGAAGTTTCAAAAAAAAAGGGCAGCAATTAATCGAGGAATAGCGGCTAAAAGACGGAAACGTAAAATATATAAAAGATAAGTACAAATTTTTTTTGAGTATAAGATCAATCATAAAAAGGTATATTGGTTTTTGCTGTGGCGGGGTGACGGGGTGATTTCACTTGATTTTACATTTCCTTTTCTTCTTTTATCAATGAATTTAATTGCGGTTGGTGTATCAATAATCTTGGAATATAATATAGTTTTCTTTTGAGCATACTCGGTTTGTTTATTTTTAGATATTCATTAGGTTTCGTGATCTAGCCTGCAACACTGCAAAAGATCACGTGGCGCCAAATTTTTTTCTTTTCGAATATTTTCAGGTATAACCCACTCCCTTCTCCTGGGCTGGCGGATACATCCCTCGGCGGATGTATCACAAATCGCATCGTGTCGTCTGTCTAGGGCATTAGTTAACGAATTGAAAAAGAAAAATTACTTAATTATTTTACTAATTTGAATTTCTTTATGTATTCGATATATTATTTTAATTTTTACGATGACACCAATTTAATCGGAATATATTCATCACGTTGTCTTGTATATAGCTGGACTTGTTGTATATAAAATAAATAATATTTTGAGATTCCCTACTTTTTTATTTGCTCTTCAATTAAATTATACATCTGTTTCAGTTATGGCATTTAAGACAAAAGAAAAACTACGAGTCCTAACGGAGAGCGCTTTACGTTTTCAAATGCATTTCATCAAAACTCATGAGTCGGTACTCGAAAAAAAAATTTTTGGAAATTTCTATAGCTCAACAACACTTCTTAAAAGAACTGGACAAGTGCGAGTTGAATTCGCGTGGAGAGCGTTTCGTACGATGAATATGTCATCTACCATGTTTTTTAAATCTGACTTGTTTGGGGTAACAAAAAAAAGTATGTATGGCACGGGATTGCAGAGCGAAATTGCTGTCTATTGATTGTTGAACTCTGTCTTGTCATATGCGTGGACTAAGGCCTAAAAAGTATTCTGATATTTAATTTTTGATTTGTCCTTAAAATTAATATTGATTTCTCCTGCTATAATAATCGTTTCGTGCGTACTAATAGCATTCTTAATGCATTCGACTGCAATTTTTGGAAGGCATTTTGATGATTTATATACGGTTAAGAATTGAATACTTAATGCTTTGAATTGGAGGCATTCACAATGCCCATAATTTATCCCAAGAAAAAATTTAACATTGTAGTTGAAAAACGTGTAACACGTAAAGAACTATTTACTGTATCTTTTTCAAAATTTTAGGTTCAGTAGGTTCGGTGATAAGCAGGGGGGGGGGGGCGGGAATGGAAAATTTTCTCTTAAATAATATTCAAACTATTTATTTTAAAATTAGAAAAAAATATATTTGAGAACTTCACTATACGCCCTTTTATTTGATATGTTACACAGTATAGTTTGCAAAACTTTTTTTTAAATTTTCTAATATGCGCCTCCCCCCACCCTCCAAAGTGACTCCCATATTCAGAATTCATTTATTTATATTACACGTTCGTGTTTGGGTCACAGGAATTCATAAGTGTACCAAATTTCAACTTAATCGGTCCAGTATATTCGTAGCAAAGTGATACATGGGTGATCCTTTAGGGACCGGTTTTTCATTCGAACGTACGGAACCCTATAAAGATCTCTTTGATTACCGATAATAAACACGTGCAGTGTAACAGTTATTATAGTTCCTTATTACAATTAATAGCAGACAATTTCATTAAAAAATTAATTTTTATTTGCATACACAATATTAGTTTATTGCTAAGAAAGCATCTGAAAAAAATTCTTTACGTTAAAATTACAATAAAACGGTAATATTCGAAGGCAAATCTGTAAATACAAATTTCATATTAAAAAATACCATATCTTAGATTAAGTATATTTACTATATGGAAAAGACTATAAGATTGTTGGGAACGCGTCAAAATTTTCGCTTATAAAATAACTTATCTTACTTCCTAGCATCTAATATTTTAAATATACGTATACGGGGTGTTTCACAGCGCGTGTGCAAAAATGAAGAATCTGGTAGATCTAGATGAGAAACAAAAAAAATTTTTGGAAGGGGGTATATCTCCCCCCCCCCTCTCTCCCAGCTATAGGGTTTGATATTTTTTTACCATGACAAAAGCCGGTCTTACATTTTAACGAATCTTCTAAAGTTTTAGCGCTAGAGACGTTATTAACATTTAACACAATGGTGCTAAAGGTTGTGCAACTTTTTTTTATTGTAAATTGTTTAAAAATAATTTATTTTGAAACTTAAATTTTTGGAAAAAAATCTAATTTTTTCATTTCAAAGGGAATTGTCTTGAAAAATTGCCCTATTAACTTTTTTATTTTTGGAATTAAAATACTGACTAATGTGTCTCTTTTCAAACTAAAGTTAAAGCGAACAAAAATCTTTTACCGTTAAATTACATGACTAAACGTCCAGCTAATACCTGCCATTTTAAGCAAACATTCAATTTGCCTCCTAAATTATTAATCTTTTTTACTCTTTCTGTTAAAATTTACTTGAATTAAAATTACACAGTCTCTGCTACCTGTAAACTGAGATATTAATACGGTCTGTGGCACTAAACCTATTTTGGTCAAGACATAAATTCAATAAATTAACTAATTGAGTGCTTTTTTTCTGAGTCAATAATATTTTCTCTAATTCTATTATATAGGACTGTATTAATGTAATATAAATAAATAATAAAAATAAATAATAAATTAATTAATTATCGGAATAGACGGTAAAAGTGGTAACATCAAATGATACCAGTTTAGCACTATGTGGAATATTAATTGAAGTTAATTTAATAATTAAGTCCTATGTATTTTTTATTGCATATCTGTTGTCAAATTCAAAAATTACCGGTAAAATACTATTTAATTTTCTGCTCAGTTTTTGGGTTGGTGCATTAACAGCGGAAGACACCGGACGGATAGGATGTCTATCCTTATGTATTTTCAATAAGCCATATAAAGATGGTATAAAGGGATAACTCATTTTTTAATTGATACATTTCAATATCTGTAAATACTAAAACACTGTTGTTAATGGCGCAAACAACTAATCTATTAAACTTTTTAGTAGGATCTCTATATAATTCTTTAAGATTAAATCCAGACAAACAATCTTCCCTTTTGTTTATACAGTTAGACTTTGTTAAGCTGTAAATTGAATTTCCTTTATCTGCTTTTGTGACTATTAAGTTATTTTCTCTAATTTTAACCGACTTCACAAAAACAAAAAGTTCTAAGTTCGACGTGTATTTTTTTTTTATATCTGACCGGGCATAAGTTCGTAACGCGTCGACCGATTTTGATGATTCTTTTTTTGTTGGGTAGAGTATGTTCCTTGATTTATACTACGAGAAAAAAAATGTTAGTGGGATCGAGTTGGGGTAGGTGGTTAAACCTAACTTTTTAACGCGTGGACCGATTTGGATGTTTCTTTATTCGTTGTATATTCGTTGTATAGTGAAAAATAAAATAGTTTTTTAGAAAAAAGTTGAAAGTTGAAAAAGCGCTGAAAAGCATAAAATAATTTTTAATTTTATATCTATTACGACATTTTGAAGTCGGTGCAAATTAAACAAATAAAACAACTACAGAACCACAATTGAAAATAATACATAATACTACCTGAACGTTTCAGCTCACGGGATCATAAGAAATGGCGATTAAGTACTTTTGTTGTAGTTGTTTGGTTTGTTTGATTTGCACCGACGTCAAAATGTCATAATAGATATAAAATTAAAAATTATTTTGTGCTTTTTAAAAACTATTTTATTTTACGATTAAATTTGAAAGATCCTCTCTTAAATATTTAGTAAAAGTGGGATTTGTCTGTATGCCATAGAACCACGAAATATCAGTTAATGGATAAAATTAACTAGCTGAGAATTGACCTATTAACAATAAAGCATTGAATTATATATAAAAATTGGGTAAATATATCAAAAAGACCTTTGCAATAGAAGATATTTAGTAAAAATGTCATTTTATTAGGTAATATGGTGCTTCAGCACATCTGAATTATTTTACAATCCTATCCAAACAAATAGGTAGAAGTCCCCTAAAGTCTCAAAACAAATCAAATCTTTATTGACTGTTTCTTTTGTACGTTTTGCTTGAAACCTTAAAAATGTGCCTTAACACTTTCATTCACCTTGTAATTTTAATAAGCTGAAGACATTGTCTGTCATGTTCATTTATTGCGGTCATAAAATTATTGTTCCAAACTTTGTGGCAGAAATTGGTTCGCAGGTCAGAACTAATCCTTTTGATTATTGAAATGAGTTGCAGAAGAAAGTGAGAAAGAAGAAAGCACTACAAGATGATATGGTATAAGTTGTTAGCCAAGATTTCCACTTAACGGTTTAATAATGTAAATACAGCAAAGTCAGAAAATCCTAGCTTTAGACATGTTTCAGACCCTTTTTGTTGAAATTATGGATTTTCGGGCTCCGTTGTCGCCTGTCTGCAAGATGAAAGACTTTTATTGCACCTATTGAGACTGGCTTTTACCTTTTCGGGGACTGTTTGGTGACGTCTGGTCGTGTTTTAGGGATGAAAACATAATATAAGTATAATAAAACTGACCCGACACACCTTCTGACTTTGTATCTTTCAGGCGACACCATGCAACAGGATTCTTAATATTCCAATCTGCAGATTTTTGTATCTTAATACTACCACATTATTTGAAATATATTGTAATGATTACATCGTTTAACTTGTATGTTAGCCTACGCAATCGTTAACTAATTATTTAAAAGGGAAATCTCTTTTTTCCTTAATGATACATATTGTTTGCAGGTGTTGAGGTAGAAGAACTTACATATTGAGTTATAGGTAAGTTGATAAAATTTGTTTGGTATAAATAATAGTGTTTTAAACGGATACCTACTAAATACTTTGTTAGCTTAATATATGAAAATAACCCCGTAATAACTGAAAGTAAGAATGATGAGGAACAATTTTTTTTCTCAATGCCCTTTTTACCTATTAACATTTTTATAACTGTTGGAATTATAAGAAAGTTAAGTAAACACACATCTATCAATTATTCCTTTTCTGTACTAACTAAAACGAAATGGTGTATACAGGGTGTTTTTGATCCGACGTGCCAACATTAGTGGGGTGATAGATCTCGCCTAGCTGAACAAATAATGTATTGCAGAGGGGGGGGGGGGGGGGGGGTGGCAATCTCAACCGTTTGGGAGTTACAGGGTGATCCATAAATTCCAGTTTTTCATGGTATGTACATCACCCTTTAATGATGGTCTTTTCAAAATTTTCAACAATGTTGTTCTAACTTCTACCATTCCAGGTACAGTCACTTCCAAAAGCGAACAAAATGTTTTGCGATTACCTAAAATTCCCATTTTCCCAAATTTTCTCCCAAATTAATGTAATTAGCAGACCAGTTTTTATTTTTATTACATTTTATTGAATTACATTTTTATTATTAAAAGAAAGAGTAAAAAAGTTCAATGATTGTAGTTGGTTTACTGGGGGAGGGGGGGGGGGGTCATGACCCCTTGACTCCACTGCGTTGCAAATTGCTTTGCTGCATAATAATGTTGTGTTTTTGGAGAAGAGGTTCTAATGGTGGAATTCTTAAGCCGCTCGAAAAATGTATTAGTACACTATGTTCTTAAGCAGCTCGAAAAATGTATTAGTACACTATGTTCGGGGATGTTTTGGGCACAACAGTAGTTATATTCATTTCACTCATATGACATTTAAAATTTAATTTTTGTATTATATATTTTCATGTAACAACGGATCCAAATTGTGAACTCAGTCCAAACTGAGTTCTGTTTACTTTGGGTTTGTCATTGATTATAATTTTTATTTACTTTTTGTTATAGAATTTCCTTTCTAACACAGAAGGCGCACTTCTTGGTAGGAACCAAGAAACAAATTGACCTATGCCATCAAATCGGTGTAATGAGGCTCCCACACCACATGCATTGGAAAAAATGAGCAAAATAAAGAAAACATAGAAAGAAACCTAGCACAAAACATGCATAATAGAGAGTCACGTGAGCACGGAGAATAGATGGAGGCGGGTAGGTAGGTGTAGGGCAAGAATCTAAACGGATCGTTCCAAGTGAGCCCAAGTGAGTGAGATTATTATCTAACAAAAATTATGCTGCACAGATTCGATACGCAACGGAGGCCATTTCTTGGAAAGTTGTAGTCAAAAGCTTGTGGATTTAGGGTCCTTGAAAAGGACCTATCCAAAATTGAGTTGTAAGCCATTGTGCCCGCACCAATCCACTGTGAGTCCTTTTGAATGAGGGCGCTTTCACCACTATCGTTAACATAGAAGAAAATCGTCATATCGTCAGCGTAGATCAAAACAGTAGATGGCGAGATCTGATGGACAATGTCATCAATAGCAAGAACGATTAGTAAAGGGCCGAGATGGCTACCTTGCGGCAACTGAGATAAGGTCTTAAGATAGAACCACGAAACGACGCTCGATATGTCCTGTCTCTTAGATAGGAAGAAAACTAGTTGAGAAGCAGAGTCTGGAAGCAAAGCTTTTTGAGTTTAAATATAGTTGCGGAGCGAGGAAGTTTATCAAAGGCTTTACTGAAATTCGTGTATATTCAGTTTTAAGTTTTTTTTGCCGGATAAGAACCCATGCTGATTGTAGGAGATTAAACCCTGACATCGCTCAATAAGCTGTAAATACACTGTCAATTCAAATAACTTGGGTATGCAGGATAACTTTGCGATTGGCCTATTCCACAATGTACGAAATTTATAAGGGACTTCTTGAAGGTAATCGCTAATGATTTGGGAAGGGCAACGGAACAGGATTTCATGAAGGTCTAAAAATCGGATGAAGCGGAACGATGCAGAATATGACCAAAATTATTCATCGAAGGCTCAAGGTTAGATAGGTTGATAATTTATTTTCTATTGTACAACAGAATGAACATCTTTTGCATTTGCACCCGAAACATAAATAAATATAATATGTAAATGAAATAAAAATAATAAATGAAAATAAACGATTGAAGAAAGAATTAATAAAATTTAAAAATTTTGTCTCCTGTATTTTCATTTTGAGTAGTCAGCTTTGGCGAATTTGTGTATCAAATAAATAAATGCGTGATAGACGTGAATCTCCACAAAGGTTACATGATCTCATTCATAGACACGAAAATGCTCCAAGCCTCGTGCGAGTCCCAGAGTCGAACAACCTGAACCAACAATGAATTAAATCTGGGTGTAAGTATAATGTTTCGCCCTCTGCGAGCGAAGAAACGTAAAAAACGACGACAGTTACTCAGGATTGTTGCAGTAAATTATTATATGAAAAAACCCAATAATGTAATATTTAGGTAAGTTTTTATGGTACAGCCAACTAAGGAAGATATATATGGCGATATGTGATCACCGCGAAAGCCATACACAAATCGGATACAGTTGTTAAAAGCAACATTTATTTTGTTAGCACATAAAGAGTCAAGACGGAAAAATTACGAGACTAAAAAAGAAAATGGAAGGACAAGTGCTTTAATTAGCCCTAAACGTGTTGGAAGAAGGGACTCGGTTATCCACAGCCTTCTCAAGGTTCAATATATTTTAGCTAGAGATGAATTGATGTGGCCGCAGCAGGTCAGCTTATTAAGAAGGAAGCCAAAATTGTTGGCCTTCTCAACGCGACTCAGTGGTAAATTGCTGAGGAAAACGGTGGGTAGATTAGAGATATCGTCAAGCTCAGTGCGCGAGAAAATAGTATAGCAAGACTTTGACGGATTAAGCGTTAGGCCGATGTCAATTAACCATCTAGAAATTCGATCTATGCACAGGTGCACTAATATATAATTGGCAATCGTCAGCGTGAAGATGTTAATGCAAATGCCGCACCACAGGAGATAAATCGCTGACATAGGAAACAGGAGCGGCTCCAAAATCGAACCCGGAGGCACTCCGCAAGCAATACAAGCAGTTGCCGACAATCCGCTGTCTGATTTAGCCTCTTACGTCCTATCGGAAAGAAAGCTATGAATGAGCATGACAGCAGTTTATGACATATACAATTTGTCAAGCAATATTTCATGGTAGAGAATATCAAAGGTCTTAGAGAAGTCGCGAAGAACTAGTAAGAAGTCTCTTTTCTATCCAGAGCAAATCTCAAGTCAGTAGAGACATTCAACAAGGCTGTCTCGCACGAGTGATTTCGACGGTATCCCGACTGCCACTTAGTAATGTAGGATTGCTGGTTTAAGTGGCCATGGAGCTGATTACTTATGAGTTAGTTATGAGCATAATATGCTAATTGGTTTAAAATCAGAGGAAAAAGAAGGACAGGGCTTTTTAGGATAAGGAATAATAAGAGCCTGTTTCCACGCAACGGCAAAGGAGGATTATATGATTAAATAAGTGGGTTACGACAGGTAGAATAATAGGTAATATTAATTTTAAAAATGTTGGTGAGATATCATCAGAGCCAACGATTTTATGCTACTCATTGCCTTCAGAATATCAGTTTGATCAATATTGCGAAACGCAAACCAGTTACAATTCTTTGTGAACTGAGGTGTTGAGTTACGTGTTGTACTCCAAATTACAGCGAGAATATGTGTTTTGATGAACACCGCATTCTCTAAGAGTTCTGCAGAGTGTCTTAGGGGGTAAATTGTTCTTGAATTATGTTTCGAAATATGCGCGCTTAGCTGCTGTGATCTTAGTGGTTACAAGATTGCGTACTTTGTTATTAATTAGCTGCTCTTGACTCATCCGTCCTAAGCTTCTTGTAGCGCCGATACAGAAATTCGCGCTCATTTATGAGATTTTCAATCTCAGATATAAAATAAGGGATGGTATTAGGTCTGATAATCTTTCTGCGTCGTGGGGAGACTATTACACGTTTCAAGTAGTGAATTGGTGCTTATACTGCAGCTGTCTTTGGTGAAGTCATAGCAGATAAACAACATATCGTGGCCTAAAAAGCTAGGAGAAGTGATTTGATTGTTGAACAGGACGTTGTTTCAATTGGTGGTTAAGATCAGGTCCAATACCGATAGTGAAGTTGTGCCAAAAAAGGTGGGCATAGAATTTATGACATGCAAGTCAGATCGTTGGAGGATGGAATACAAGTGCGTATTACCGCGTCCAGACTGCAGAAGATTGACGTTGAAGTCACCACAGACTATAATATCATCATATCTTTGACACATATCCATCAAAATATTTTCTAATTCACCAGTTTTATCAGGAGAAAAACAATGAGATGGGCTATACACACAAACAACAAGGCACTTGTGTTGATAACTATTGTTAATTTCAGTAGAAGAGGATTTGACCAGTCTCGATTTTAAAAATTTCTTCACGTAAATTGACACACCACCATCAAAACGATCGACTCGATCACAACGGAATAAATTAAATTAAGATAAGACGGCATAATTCGAGGGTATACTGCTATTTAACCACGTCTCACCAACACACAACACATGCAGATTTGTATTATGAAAGAAGATATTGAGGTTGTCAATTTTGTTCCTGATGCTGCAAGCGGTTAAGTGGCACACATTAAGGTCTTTTGTTGTTTACCGAAGATATTTAATAACACTCTAAATCTCTTAATCTATTGTTAAGCGGGGCTAACTAAAAATACACAAAACTTAGACCAATTAAGTCGGCGAGAGGAGTACTGTGTAGCATCGCAAAAATAACAAAGATAAGAGACATGCATATCTATCAAAAATAAACAATATGAGTAGTGTACTATCAAATAAATATTAAAGCAAAGAGCAAATAAAAATTTCTTGGGAATAGCTGAACTCTAGCATCGTTGGTTGCAGTCACAGCATCATTCTCAGTAGCACCTACGGCATCGGTGTCAGCATCAACTTCAATGACCCGGGCATCAGATTCAGAGTAGAACTGACTTAACATATGACAGTCCACTTTCTGGACTGACGCGGACATGAACTAATCCATTTCCTGTAGCAGCCATAGAATAAAGAACTAGAGGAAGAGCTTTAACTCGATTTTAGTGAAGCAAATTTCCTTTGTAGTATAATTTCGAGCGATGCAGTGGTAGCAACAATACAGGCGTAAACTAAGTCAGGTTTCAAGTGGGGCCAAAAGGAAATTTAAAATCTCGATAATTCGTTAAAGAATAATTTGATTTAAACTTCTCTGAATAGAATATTTAAGCTGCATATTAATTTTGACGTTATATTATAGGTTAAGCAAATCATCAATTTTGGTTTTAATTGATTAAATCTTATTTAAGATTTCCTATCGATGCCCCCTAAAAATTTTGTCTAGCCACCACTAGAATGAACACCCAAGGAACAACCACCGAATATTAAATCAGTTTTCATCTTGACCTCACAAACATTCATACGAAACTTCCTCTTTTTTTTGCAAATTAAGGTATTAATGGAACATGATCTGGTTATAGAATGAATTTCGAAGTAATTTATATAATTTATTTACCGGAAAAGCGATTTCCCGCCATGCTATTTCTAATTATTTGTGCACCAAAAAATCCAACGTTTCATGCTGCTTTATTTAAACAAATTCTCTTCTTTTAAGCAATTTCGGTTCACAAAAATGACGAAATAGTCTAATAATTTTATTACAATGATAATATCCACTTTTAGTAGGAGCTATCTTAACAAATGGAACACAATTTAACTTAATTCACTTGAGGAAAAATTTTCACGCACAAAAGTAAACAACCTTTAACAGTACGAAATATATTTGTCTCTGTAACGTAGTATGCTTTTGTCTCTTTAATTGAACAACTACAACCGATTTTAAATTCCTCGAGCAGCTTCACTCACGGATAGGAATTTTACACGGTACAACGCTTCCTCTCACAGCCTGCTCTAGATACAAGCCGGAAGCTGACATTAACAGCTGAGCATTGGTGGTGTAAACAAAACAAAACTTGCCACAGTAGACATAAGGAAAAGTTTGGGGAATTATACTTTCTCGTAGTAGTTCTCGCAATATATTTAAAGTCTTAAATTGGCTTTTACTTTACTATAAATGTTCTGAACATATGAACACGATAAAATTATTATTATACAATTTTCATGTGTTTTAAAAGTAAAGCTCTTTTCTGCTCGTCTTGTGGAAATATTGAGCTTAAGGGGGACTTACACCTTGTAAGCCAATTTTGGAGCTAGTTTTTGACAATTTATTGTAAAGAAACTAGAAAAGATTTTCATTTGAATTTTTTTTTATTTATTAGTAGAACAATAGAATATCGCACATGATTTCCATAGTCATGTTGACTTACAAGACCTTGAGATGACATTAACAGCGCGCGCCTCAAAAGTGAAGGGTTGAACGGTGTACTTGATTAGATCGGCCCTAGTTATCTGAAATCAAAAATCCAAGAAGACTTTCAATTATTGTTACATTAGTGAGGTCCCGATCGTTCACTTTTTCAAAATTTCGATTTTTCACAAAATGGCGGGTATTTGTTCACAAAAGTCATTTTCGTACTATGTTTTTTGTCTTATGTAAAACTGTCAAAATGCAGTAAAGCAAAATTTCTTAAAAATGAACGATCGGGACCTTGCTAAGTGTTTTCTGAAAAAAATAAAAAAAAATTTAAGCCAATACGTTGATTTGTTCTCTCGTAATCGTGTACACCAGTTTGGAACATTAAAGTTTTGGAAAACCGCGTTCAAAGTTTCAGAACAGTACAACACGTGAATCATGGGACTTACGTGAAGTATCGTTAGAAACTGAGTGACTCGAAAAACCCTTCCCTAAAAATATGCATAGACACACACATTGACAATAGAATACAGGAAAAGCGTGAAAACTATTGACAGAACGAGTAGCTACACGTGAAATCATGATTAACGCGGAGGCGATCCAGGAGCGAGCGAATCTGACGTGACTTTCTATTTTTTTTTTGAGCTATACTCTCGAAATAGAGACGAATCCTTTTACAGGCTGATTTATAAGACCCTTTAGAAAAACAGAAAAATGTAAAAAAAAAAAATTGATTTTTTGAAAGTGACAAGGTGTAAGTCCCCCTTAAAACGCGTCAATGACATAAGCGTTTTTCTTTGGTTTTGATTACAAGAGTGTGCAGTCTTATTTGTGTGCGCAAGCATTGGTTAATCTGTCGTACAACAAAAATGAAATAATGACGAAACGCTTGGTGGTGAAATAACCGAACTGTCATGTTTCCCGGGATTGTATCTAGAGTATGCTGTGCATGAGAGCATTACGCAGTATACGATAGTTGTGCACAGTGAGATTTTCATAGCCTCCCACATTACTATTCGAAGAAAAACTGGGAGGAATTTGGCACAATTTGATCGGCCCAGTATTACGACATTTTTAAAGAAAGAGCCTTTGGCCGTTAACTGATGCAAGTTTTACTATTATGGGACGGTCTCTCAGCAATTTTATTTACAATTTGTAGCGTCTCCTTTTTCTGAATAAATGGAATACCAGTGACAACAGTATCATTAAGCTGCTGCTGTCAGTGAAGCTCCTTGCTGGAATTTCGCAGCGTCGGCACCTAGAGCTGCAGATCGTCGCAAACACATTGCAGTTTTCTTAATGAAGAAGTTTAGAAAATTTTAAAAAGCCTCTAGGGTGGGGGGGGGGGGGGTTCGGGGTTTAAACCCCCTTGGCTAAAGCCAACATGATAATATCGTAACATCAGCCAAGAGAGACATAAAATAAATGTCTTGTTTTAGTTCTTAAGTTAAGGTATTATGTACAAGGCGATCTGGAAATAGATACTGTGATAACTAGGTACCAGAAACTAATTTGCGTTAAATCTAATTTAATATGAAAACAACTGATTGTTGTTACGATTCCGATATTGTCATTCACCTGAAAACAAAGCTATTAGTTCTTTTCAATCATCTCTGAATAAAAGACCATAGTTTCAACCTACATATTAATATTTTATTCTCTAGCTGTTATTTTTTATGCTTATAAACTTAGCCTATGTTTGTGAATCGATAAATATATTTACATTAAATATCTATACAAAATGTGTATTAATTTTCACTGTTATAAGTAGTTGCACATCATTTAGATAAGCAATGTTTTTAGAACCAGCTTAAAGCTAGTCTAGCAAAGTAGTATAACACAATAATAAAAATAAAGCAAAAATTGTTGTTTGTATTTTTTTTATCTTCATTACACTAAGCTACTTCTCCGACGCCAAAAAGCGTTTGAAATACATCGGTGAGGGGAACATCGTCATCATTTACAGCATCTTCTATAATGGGACCTTCCAATTTTATTCTAGGTGAATTGGAGGCAGATTGGTTGATAATAAATTCAGGACTGTTCTCAGAAAGAGTTTGGAAAAAATTATCTTGCAAACAGGGGATGCTGTTGTAATTTGTGTTTTGGAATTGAGGATACAGCCCCCCATTTGGCATATAATCCAATGAACCAGATACAAATCTTTGGGTTATATTGGAATTAATATTTTTTAGCACTGGTGATGATGAAATGATGTTGTTATTATTTATGTATCCAAAATTGTTTGAGTTATATGGAATGTTGCTATAATTATTGTTTGTGTAATATGGGGCAGTTTCAAATGGAGTTTTATAGTTGGAACCTTGGAAGAAAGATGGTGGGACACCCTGAGGATTATAGGTAGATATTTCTAGTGGCCGCACAGAATTAGTTACATTTTGAGAGTAAGCCATCAATCGTCGTACAGTTCCTTGGTGGCACGTATCTTGAATTCCTTTGGTTTGCTTATTCTGCTCTGGTGAAGTTGTTTGCGGTGGTGGAGATCCCTCGCTTGTTGAGCAAGAAGTTGTTGAACATGGACGAGATTTAGCATCTTTGACGATTTTCTTCTCTTTCTTAAACTTCATCCGCCTATTTTGAAACCAAATTTTTACTTGTCGTTCCGATAGTTGCAAACTTTGTGCAATTTCAATTCGTCGAGGTCGAAGGAGATACTGGTTGATGTGGAACTCTTTCTCTAGCTGAATTAGTTGCATACTTGTAAATGCTGTACGTGATCTTTTTGCTTTTGATTTTACTAATGCTAGTTGTGGTTTGTCAGCATCATTTTTAGCAAAATCTAACATGGGGTAGTCTAAATTGTTGTGAGGTTGGGTTGTAGCCATCTGAAATAGAAAAAAAAATAATATTTTAAATTTGGGTAAGTGTATGAGTGCGTAGTTTAATAATGAAACAAAAAACTTTCTTAACAATCTGTAACATCATCCAACACAATTAACTCTTAATAATTATGTCCCAAAACATAATGGCCGGGGAAAACCTCTAAGTACTCGATTTTTGAATTTTCAGTGATATGTATGATAAACTCCCTTTTTTGTAATCTGGAATTATTTTGTAGTTTTCCTGAAAAAAAATCCACAAAAAAACCTATTTTTTCGACCTCTCGAGTAGCCTAACCTCTTAAAGCTTTTACACCTTGTTCTAATAAAAACAATCTGTTCCGTACTCATATCATTACTAAAGAAAGTACCCTAGGGCCATTACCTCATTGAAATGTAGCACAATGATGAAAAAGGCAGCAGGTGCCCAAAATTTTAAAAAGGTACAAAGAAAAAATATAATAAAAATAAAAATAAGCAACAAAATATACGGTCTAAGGAACTTCATATAGAGGCTATGAAAATAGTGGAAAATTTAATAGTGCATTTAATGTACTAATTTTGAAAACAATGAAGATGTTTTGAAAAGACTTCACTCTTCTAAAATAACAGTCCTAACGCTGTCGTAATTTTATTTTGTTAATTAAGGATAACTGTTTAACTATGTTATCAAATACTAAATCGCTTTGAATTTATTTTACTTTGCCCGTGTAAATATCAAATTTTTTCATCGTTTCGTGGTATCATAACGAAGTGTTTCCATTTAATATATTTTAGATACACTTGGCGAACGGCAACTAGTTAAAGTTCGGTTTTTACAATTAAATTGATTGGATAAAATAATGTTGTAATAAGTTAAACACAGAAGAAATTGTTATGTAACTGGAACTTAGTACACAACTATCCGACACTATGACAATTTAAAAAAAGAAAAATTCTTCTTATATTTCACTATCACAGAAAGCCATTCTTAGTCATAAGTAAATCCCAAAAACATAATAACGGAATATAATATTACTCAACATTACACGTTTTAACTTTTCACCAATTTAAAAAAAAAACACAACACACTTTTTAAAGTTGATAAGTTATATTCTCACCTTTCTTAAATGCTCTTGATAACTTGGAGGAGATATGTTAGGAAATTCACTGAATCCATACATTTTTACAACACTGATAAGTTTTTGTACCGCCGTTAACTTTCTTTACCTTCACTCTTGACGAAATATCGCAGAACTATGTTCTAAGTGAAAGGATTTTCATAATTTATATTCAAATTTTCCCATATTTCATAGTAGGGATGAGTCAACTGCTTACAAAGTCAACAGGTAGGCAGGTCGCATTGTGTCGAATTTGCAAAACCTTTTATGATTGGCAGAAAAATCGGCTACCTGAATGAAAGTAGGAGCAACTTTTCCATATTTTGACGACTTAGTTTTCCCGATTGTCAAAATAAGAGAGCAATGAAAGTGATTTATTGCGTCTGGGATTTTTTCAAAGCCGGTCCTTATCGCATATAAAGGTATCTGTACCTTTAAGAATGGAATTACCAATGTCGTCAGGTTGGTTTTCACTAATTCCGCTTACCTGAATATTAATGTTATGTTTTATTCCAATTAATGTTGATTTTTATGGGGTACAAGTTTTTTTTTGCATTTTGAAAATGAAATTTTTATTTCTATTCTAATAATCAAATAATATTAATTTTTCACACGCCCGTATATTAGGAAAATAATAAAATTGAGAATATGTATTGTTTCTTGTCAGACCAGAAGCTTTGTCCAAACATTTTCTAAAGAATTTGAAAAAAAGTTTTTTGAAATACGTGAATGAACACATTTATGCCTAACATGAGCAACTTAATGTGTTTACGTAATTAGTTTACATACAGCCTTGTGATAAAATATTAAAATGCTTATGGTGTGGCATGGATGAACGAAAATTAAAGTAAATTTATGTTTATATTTAATGTTTTACGATTATATTTAATGTTTTAATCAATATTTGGTGGGTCCACCCTTTGATTTAATTACAGCCGCCAGTCTTTTAGACATAGACGCTACCAGCCTGTATCATTCCTCGTCACTTATCTTATTCCCCTCTTGTTTTATCGCGTTCAACAGTGACTGTTGGGACGATATGCCGCAGTATACTTTTCTTCAAAATAACCCATAAATGTTCAATGGTGTTAAGAGCTGGCGACTGTAGGGGTCAGTCAGCAGTGCAAACCCATCCACTGATTTTTGGCATGGCGCATTGTCTTTTTATTTATTTATTAGCAATATTATTAGTGCTGACTACTACAAAAAAAAACTAAATAAAAAAATATATATAACTATATAAAATCAAAGAATAAGGAGAGAATTCACAAAATATAAATACAGAATATAAAAGTGCATAAGTGTATAAAAAGTACATACAAAGTAAAAAGTACAACAAAAATGTGTCGACGACAAATTGATGACATTCCGTAAGAACATTAACTGGGGCTAACAAAACTTCACCCTCTCTAACTATGTACTAATTTTATATTCCAAAAACTAATTCTGAAACATTATTAATGTGAATCATGTATAATTCAACAAAGAAACTGGAAGTATATAATAAATGAAAATATCCAAAAATAGAATCATCTGCTTTGCCAATTCGATTACAAAGTTTTTCAACGTCTTCTCCACCATAAGTTAAGGATAGTTGTTCACTTACAAATTCAGTTTTAACCGCTATCAATACTCCTCCTCCCTCCTCATGACCAGTTGCTATCTTACACCGATCCTTACGATATACATTATATTGTTTTCCACAAAAAAGTTTGCTTCAAGAAATTGAGCTGTTTAACCGAGGTTAAATAATTCCTATGACATCATAATCATTTTCTAAAACTACTAATGAAAAATCGCGAGTTTTGGTTCGAAGACCGTGAGCATTCTGATAGAAAACTTTTAAATTAAAGTTACTTTTATCCGTGATGGCACTATTTTTTGAAAGTATCCCAGTAATAATAATTTCGTTGACTTACAGATTGGCTCGCTGATAAGTTTTTGACATTTTTATAAAAATGCGCACATAAGCTCCTATCGGCCAAAAGTCAGATGACATCAGCTTTGAAAACATTTGATCACGAACACCCACAAACCTCAGTTCCGTCAAATCTGCATCCCTCTTCATAAGTCTCTTACAAATGATAGTATCCGCCGGAAGTAATGCATCTTTTAATATCTTCTTCTGAGGTATTGGGATGAATCCGAGATACAAGTGGAATCGTAAAGAAGCGGAATAGGCCAAGAAACTTTGGCACAATCATTGGGGGTTGGCACTACCCTATCAGTAAGTGGACGTCGATCCTTTTATCATCTCCTTTTTCTGAAATCAGTACGTAATGAAGACGATGTAGATAAAAACTTGATAAAAATTTTTATTATGTGAATAAAATGTGTTCTTGAGCACATAGAATGTAGTTTACAGTATATAATAACCTTGATCGTTGAATGTATATGCGTCTATGTACTTGTTTCCATGGAATATGCGCTTTGCACAGATTGAGCGTTCTCTTGGTTGCAATGAACGCGCGGGGTCTTTAAAATTAAATGTGATTATAATAATAATAACAAGTGGAGTACAATAAGACAAAAAGAAAGTCTTTTAATCAGTACTACTAAAGTTACTAAATAAAAATTCAACCAAAGCAATTATTGTATACCTATGTAAATTATATGAAAGCAAGATACAAAATGAAGTACAAGAAAAAAGATAAAGATTTAATTAGATCGAATTTTTTGATTTTATCGCGGGTTGCTTCACAGCCTACTCTAGATACACGTCCGGAAAACATGACAGTTCGGCCATTTTAATACCAAGGGTGTCGTCATTACTGCATTTAGCTTTGTACCACTGATTAACCAATTCTTGCACACATATAAAGCTGCACACTGTCGTAACCAAAACTAAAGAGAAATGCTGATGTCATTGACACATTCTACCCTCAAAACTTCAAGAAAACAAACACAAAAGAGAGACTACCAGTGATGCCACTTGGATACAAATGTATCCATTTGGATACATTTTTTGTAGAATTTTTATTTTGGATACACGGATACTTTTTTTCCGCAATGGATACATTTTCCCTTAACATAGTGAGAAAAATTTAAAAAGGCGTTTTAACTTATGAACACACGACGGCGGCAAATCTATTCCATTTCATTATAATTGACTACTACTGTTGACTAGTATTTTTTGGAAGAAAAGGCCTTGGGGAGATTTCTGCAGTACTGGAAAAGAGGAATTTTTCTCGTATAGGGGACGAAACTATTGTAAGTATGTCCAAAGCCCTTGTGCTAGTTACAAAGGTTTTCGATGAAACTAGCTCTTGTGTTCAGGAAAGATTTCTGGGAATGTTTAAACTAAGAAAAGCTTTTAAATAAAATTAAATCTTAATTTACATATGAGGTTTACGAATTTTATTTTATACCACCTTGAAAGTTGTTGTTTTGCAAAGAATTTAATTCAAACTTATTTGGAAGGACAGTTTGGCAGATACCAACTATGGTATCTGCAGGAGGAAAATTCAAGAAGAGCAGAGAGTGAGTGAATTAAAAAAAAGTTGTTAATACTCCTACAATAATATAATAATGGGTAAAAGTTAACAAAAATTTTTAAAAAAATTTAAAATATATTTACAGCTTCCGTTACAAGTGTGTGAAATATTTTTATTTAAATCGTTATTTTTTAGTTATGATATTATTCATTGTGATTTTGCAAGTTGTATCATAAAAGTAGAAGTGGATACATTTATGGGTCACTGGATACATTTTTTCGGAAATTTGGATACAAAATAATTAAGCTCGGCGGCAAAACTGGAGACTACCCATTAAAAAACAAGAAGATTGTAATTGAGAAATTTTTTATCGTGACCACATGCTCTGAACATTTGTAGGTTCCCGTTAAGTAAATTCCAAGTTGAGACTTTAAAAATACTGCGAGGAATACTACGAAATAGAAGAATTCCCCAAGCTTATTCTATTCTTTACTGTAGCAAGTTTTGGTTTGTTTACATAACCAATGCTCAGCTGTTTGTGTTAGGTTCCGGGCTTGTATTTAGAGTAGGCTGTGGTTGTTCCCTTTCTGAAAACGAGCGATTGCGGTGATGTACTTGCTGACAACGGGGCTGACTACACACATCAGGTATGGCGTGGGTGAAGAGCGTCATCCGATTGGAGACAGCCATTCCTAGTGGTCCTACAATATAAAGTGGATTCCGGTTTTTCTCCTTTTTTGTTCTATGAAATTAAATTTCTTATGCCTAAAGTTGAATTTTTTGTGTGATTACGAGTTCTATATCCATAGCAATTTCAAAACTCACCGTGTATAAATAAGAATTACTTAACTAACAGAAAATAAGCTTACAAATGTTAATATTGAGGTGAACGAAGTTCTAGTTGAAGAAGCAGCAACTTCACTGGACTCTCCGCAAAGCTTTCCCTACCAACAATCGTATTATCCCCGAAGGGTAGGCGGGACACGACATGAATATCTTCTACAAAACAAAGGCTGGAAATGTTTAATAGAACACCGTTGTTATATCATAACATCACCGTCATAAGAAAAATTCTATAATCGGCAAAACTTCGTGTTAAACCGTTTATAAAAAGATAAAAAAAGAGGTTCGAGAATGCTACCCTGAGGCAATGCAAGAAGAGATAGACATCTGGTAGGAGAGAGCTTCACGGAAAATAACGCGCTGCACACGATTTAATAAGTAAGAGGACAATCAGTTATCGAAATCCAATCAGTGAAAAAAGTGAAAATTGTGAATGAGGGTTGCGTGTCTAATGGTCCGTGAGAAGAACTTGAGTATTATACGGTGCTTGAAATGTATTTTGAGTGCTTGGAAAAATGTACTCCTGAAAACTGAATTGACATTTGGCATGCATGAAATAAGGAGGGTGGGGGGGGGGGGGGTCTTGCTGTTAGGCAAACGATTCATTTATAACGTTTCTGAGGCGCGACTCATCTGTAATAACAATTATTGGCTATATCTCGCAAATGAGCAACGGAATGTTATTTTCGTTAATTATGAGCTAAATTCTATTTAATACATGACTTTCAATTACAATAAAATAATCGATTGAAAAAGAATCGCTTGTAAACGTCATGAGCTGAAGTCGATTCCCCCACGACTCAACCAGCGGAATATATTTTTTACCAACATATGAGATCAACAATTTACAAAACAAAACTTCTCACATATAACATATAACACATTCCCCCCTCGACAGAAAGCCTTCCTTGTGTATCAACTTCCGGGCTATAATTCTGTTGAAAGCTTTTCTAAATTTTATGAATACACAATCTACCTATTCACCAAAGTTGAAAGCTGGCAGAAAGTAACATTTGATAGTAAGAATATGTTCAAGGCATGTAAATTAATGTAATAATGTTTTTTTCCAATTTATTTTCTGTTAAAATTAAGAAAACATAGACGTAGTAATTTAATAAAAATTAATATAACCGGATCCTCTCCAGCTCCTAATCTGGGAAACAAATTGTTAAAAGAAATAAATAAATAGTAAGTAAATAATTATTTATGTAAAGATAATTATTAAAAATAAAGAACCGGTCAAATGTGAGTAGGAATTGTGCGGTACTTCATATAGATTTTCAAAATTTGCTAAATATTTTATTAAATTTTCAAATCTCCGGTTTAAATTTCTCACTTGTACTGGGATGACTTTTTAAGTGACACCTGCAACTTATCCCGTTTAAAATCTAGAATCAGGGCCTTCTAGGCGAAGGAATATACATTGTACCGACACTAAGAGCGTTCGCTTCTTTCGGGTAGATAAACCTTAGTAATAAAAAGAAAGAACAATATTAAGATTTAGAGTGGTCTATCTAATACAATTTATAGTATTTATACAATCGTTTTCCTGTTTATGTACTATGTTGTTAAACAAATTTGTTGGAATATCGTCCATATTACAACGGAGACGCAGACGGAGTTGGATCAATTGATTGAGCGGCACGAACACCATGCCATGGTTCCCGGTTTCGAGACCAGGTCTTCCCGTGGGTTTTCAAAATTGAATTATAAAATCCACTCGGTCCCTAGGCGTTGGCCACATCGTACAAAAAAATATAGTAGGAATCCGAGTAAAACTAATTTGGTATATTCAAGTCCAGACCAAGTACAGACGTTAATATTTCTATAAGTATATATGAACCAGTTCCACGTATCGGGAACAAATGCGCCCGGGACTATTATGCCCGCTCTCGCTACAAGCCCAAAAATTGAAAAATACGCCCGCCACAGGCACAAAAATCTAAAAATACTTCTGATACTATTCTGGCCGTAACACATTCGGGAACAGGGACTCACCGCGTGGGTTATTCACAATATCACCCGTATAGCCGGTGACTCGCCTTGTGGGTCATAGGTTACCTGAATTACCCCAGATTTCTATCTCTTCTGAATTGCCGATGACTTACAAGGATAACTAACCAATAACAATCGCCTGAAATGTGTTTTTATATTTTCCAGCTTCAGTTAATCTTTATTATATTTGCACAAACATTGCCGGCTACTGGAGATAGTCTAGAGATACTGTAGATAGATAGACGTCGGTCTCGACTGACTTAATCTATGAAAATAATTTTATTATTTTCATTGTAAATGTTAGTCTAGAAAAAGTTTGAGCGTACCGTTTGGAGTGTTTGGTGCATCTTTTATTGACACGTGCCTGTAACGGGCTGGCATTTTGGAAACGATAAATTTGTCTCAGGCGTATCGTGCCTTATTTGGGTGTCATACAGGCGGCGTTTTGACGCTGTGCGTGCCTGTTTCAGGCTAACAACGGGCAAGTTATTTTTCTAATCGGTATAAAAAGCAAAAATACCTTACAGGTGAGTACTAAGTTATGCAATAAAAGGTGTAAAATAAATAAACTTTGTCATGTGAGGTATATATATGGTTTAGTAAGCTATTTATAAAATATGTCCAATGATAGGCGATTGTGGTCAGTCTAAGTATTTGACAGGCGAGGGGAAATTTGCTATGGAGCGCGAGTGATGTTACGTAAACGCAATGGCACAAATGAGACATATTATCTAACGATATTGAGTTGAATATCTGCCTTAGGTGATGCTGTATAGAAAAACGTTGTCAGTACATTTGACGTGTTTGTTATATACTTTCGAGGAAAAAGATTCTAAAAAATTGGTTTTTTTTTTGCTTAAAAAAAAGAAAAATACCTCTTAAAACTTCCTCTTTTTCATTTGCCGTACGAATTAGCCTAATCACATTGCATGGCATTCAAAATTGAATGACGATAGCGTTAGTTATTATAAATCCTTCATATTGATTAATTATTGTATTAACTTCTAATGTCAATTAATGTAAACAATATAATTATTTGCACAACTAATTTTAAGTCTAGCTCGTAATTAGGTTATCCTGAATTAAGAAAATAACTCCACCATAAACGTACCGAAATCCGGTCTCTTTAAGTCTAAAGTTAATGATCATTAAAGTCTAGTATGTCTGACGTCAAGCCTGACATTGACATTCTCTTGTGGGACTTATTTTGACGTTTGAATAAAGGACTTTATATTTATGTAACTGTAGTTTAAAGGAATATGATTTATAGCATATGACTCAAAATATAAAATCTGGATCCCATCCGTACGGCACCAAAACCCTAATAAACGAAGAACGTCGCAAAGAAATTAGTGTCCGCTCTAATTCAGCGAGGGTCAAGAAATCGGCGACATACTTGCTTAAATTGCACACTTCCGCCGTCCAGAACTTGACCACGCTTTCCCTTTTCGGTCAGTACATATCGCAACTATTTAAATTATTCAAATAAGACTAGCCACTCTAATCCTTGCCTGTTGACTAATTACAAACAGACGGCTGGTCAAAAACTCACCTTATTTTTGTTATCGGCAAAGTCATCAGAAACCGCACTGGCACCAATTACAGAAGTCAAGTGCTCATTATTCTTTAAAACAGGTATTCTAAGTTTATGGGCAGGTCATCCTTTTTGCTATTACACTGATTTTTTAGCACGTTTTTCACAACTTTTTTGAGAACTTGTTCACAGTTTTTTTACAATATTTACAGGAGTTGTCACAAAACTAGTGCTAACGTGTGCCGGACGGAAACTATTTTGTGTCTGTTTACAGGTCGGTCGCTTCTTCAGCGGTTGATAAGGCCAAAATCCAAAAATGCTCTTATCTTCCCCGAAAATACAAATTTTAAGTGCACACAAAAATCTACGTGAGTTATGTTGACCTGAACATGCTTTCTACTTCTGGCATTTCAGCGACCTCAAGATATTTTGATAAAGATTTTCCCTCCGTAATTCCGGTTTAGGGAGCAGGTAATTGACCACAATGCATGTGACAAAACTTGGTTTACCTTCTATGCGCAATGATTTAATCAAAAATTTGATGATTCACTGGAAAAAGTGAATGTTTCATATTACAAAATTTGAATTATGAAAGGAGGAAATAAACTTTTTTCCTATTGAGCAGATTTTAAAAACAATTTAAAATAATCCTTATTTTTAATATCCTGGAGATTTTGGCTTATTATCTCTGGAATATTTGTTTTTGTTAATTAATATTTGTTAGACAGATTACCAGCAATTGATTGCAAATACGATCGTTGTAACAAATTCCCTATTTTATTGTCCTATAAAATTTGTCTTAAGCCAAGATTCTCTGACATTTCACTTTAATAATAATAAATAATAATAATAAGAGTTTATTTCCATCAACAATTCAATTATTTCCTTCTTAACAATTATCTAATTGTTATCCGTAACCTAATAAGAATTTATATAAAACAAAGCAATAAACTACGACAATGGTATATATACCGTCTGTCAGGTCATTTCACTTTAAGTTCTCCTTAAGGATTTTGCCACAGTGATGTACCTGAATTTGTTTGCCGGTCCCAGTAATTACATTTTGTCTATATAAAGCTCGCTACTACACAACTATTGTTCAAAGTTACAAATGTTGCAAATTTTATATAGTTATACGTACAAATCAGGTATCAACAACCTGCCAGAGAAATTCCAGGTCTTGAAACCACCCTTATAAGTTTTTAATTTACAAGAAGAAGAAGCTTAGTTAAATTGAAGTATTCCGTTTGAAAATTAGATTTAAGGACTTATCTAGGTATAAATAATATTTACAGATGTCCTGGTTAAATCTTAGTCATTGTCAGGCTATTACATACTTCGATTATGGGCAATTCCATGTCAACTGAGCATCAACCCGATGTTCAAATCTCAGATTCTGTTGTTGATTTTTTTATTGTAATCTATAGAAGAATCCAAATATTCCCAAAATTTTAATAAAGTATATGGTATTCTACACAATTTTTGTATTTTTAAAAATTTCCAGCAGTTTTCTTGAAATTATATGGTTTCTTGTGAGAGACGTGTATTTTATTTAGAAGATCCGGTTTTATATCAAATGGTTTTATTTAGTTTCACTTTCGCATATTTTTTTGTTTGTTTCAAGTGTGTCAACTGACTTTTCACGACTTCTAATTGTTGTATCGACTTGAAATTTTGTATACATATCCAAATCCGGTGACAATACAATATTATGGTACCATCGGAGGACGGTGGAGAGTGATATGTATCAAAACGAGTTATATTGGTGTCGAATTTATACTGTTCGGGGTCTGTAAGATGACACTCCCGATGCCGTTAAATAATTTGGTGATAAGACACCATATTATGGATGTTTGTGGGAAGATATTGCAATGTACAAGTAACCGAAAACGACCGATATTAGTTATATTACCATAGTTGTTGGTGTCGTTAAAATGAATCGAAATCGACCTATGCTTATGTCGAATTCATACTTCACTCTAAATGCCGTTGGATACTTTGGGGTTAAGACACATCTAGTGCCCCTATATGTGGGTGTGGGTAGGAAAGGACATGTGAAACTAATCGGAAACTACACTCACTAGCCAAAAGTACGAGCAACGCCGGGCACATCCAGTTCGTAGTATATAAAAGTGGATGTGGTCTATGGGGTAAGACAACCTCTAGCCCTGATAAGGCACCCCTAGCACCGGAAATACACCGCTGCTACCGGTAAGACGCATGTAGCACCGCCACGGCTGCAGTGGAAGGGGGTGGTGACTTTCTAATTTATGGATCGATTTGAAATTTGTTGACTTATTCAATTCCACCCACAACACAACGTTATGGTACCACGAAACTTGTATGATGATGGAGGAGGGATGGAGGTGATATTAAACATCCTCAATGGATAACGGTAAATCCATCGATCTTCTTATTTGACTTGGCTTCGTGAGTGATTTGGTTCGATATTATGAGGAGAAGGGGCAGATGATTGAGGAGGTAGGTGGTCATATTGGTTGGTCAATAGCTAACACTAACTGCTTGTGTGACTTAAAATAGAAAAGCTTGACTGCTTGAAACTAGCTGGAAAGTTATAAGAAGTTTATTTTCAATCCTAATGATGCAAGGGTTCTCCTGTCCAAACGGAGATACTTGAGAATGTGCTAATTTCAAAATTATCTTAAACGACCCATTGAATTTGAAAATCTAAATGAAACATTAATAATAATTAGAGTTGATAAAAATTATACGTCGCTAGCTAGCTTCACCTTGTTGTATGACAGCCTTGTCCCTTTACATGGACCTCTGCGTAGGGGGGAGGGGGTCGACCAAAAATTGTCCAATACTCGTAAGAACAATATGGGAAATAAAACAAAAACAAAAGAAACTGTTACACAGCGAAAAAGGAGGCTAGAAAGGGCGAAGGAAATGTATCGAGCAAAGCGCGCTAGAGAAAGTGAAGATGCCAGGCAAAATGTACTAAAAAAAGTACGTGAACTCCTGAGCAAGGCGAGACTAGGTTGTCGATGCAACGTGATCGCACCCATAGTAAAGTAGCATCACAAACACCGGAGCAACGCGAGGCAAGGCTGAAAAACTTGCGGGAAATCTCAGCACGGCGGAGAACAGAAAAACCATCCGAATTCAAGATCATTTACGTCGTGTAGAAGAATTTGAAAATACCATTAACACATTATGCAATCGCATTTGTAAAATTTGTAAATATGTTTTATCCCAATCAAGTTTACACAGTACGTTACAACAGTGCTGCTTTATAATATCTTTTGACAGAGTTAAATACGAAAAAAATAGTTTTAAAAAAAACTTTTTTTTTTAATTTTATATCTATTACGACATTTTGAAGTTGGTGCAAATCAAACAAACCAAACAACTACAACAAAAGTACTTAACCGTACATTCCTTTAATTTTTTACTTTTTAGTGTCTTCTACTCTATACAACGAAGAAAGAACCATCCAAATCGGTCCACGTGTTAAAAAGTTAGGTTTAACCCACTGCCGCACCTCCATTCCACAACATTTTTTTTTTCATGGTATCAATCAAGGAATATACTCTATCGAATAGAAAAGGAATCATCGAAATCGGTCCACACGTTACGAAGTTACTACCCCTCCCCCTCTCCTACCACCACCGTAGGACCAAATTAATCTCCTATTAGCAATGGGGGATCACATTCTATACAACAGCAAAAGAACCATCGAAATCGGAACACGCGTTACAAAATGAGGTTCCACCCCACCCCCTACCCCTCTCCAACATAATTTTCTTTCTAATGGTATCCACCAGGGAACATACTCTACCCAACAAAAAAAGAATTATCCAAATTGCTCTACGCGTTACGAAGTTAGACTACCCTTCCCCCCTTCCCCAACTCTAGGCCACATTTTTCCCCTATTAGCAATGGGGGTTATACTCTGTACAACAAAAAAGAACCATCCACATCGGTCCACGCGTTACAAAGGTAGGTTTAACCCCCACCCCCACCCTACCAAAATTTTGTTTTATTGGTACCAATCGGTGAACATACTTTACCCAACAAAAAAAGAATCATCAAAATCGGTCTACGCGTTACAAAGTTATGCCCGGTCAGACATAAAAAAAAATATACACGTCGAACTTATAACCTCTTTGTTTTTGGGAAGTCGGTTAAAAATAGATGTAAAAAAACTTTTAAGTTAATCGGTTCTATTTAACATAAAATTTTTTTTATGATACTACCGAAGCTCAGGGGATGCCCTATGATGCCAAAGCGAATTCTTGGCAGGAAAGGAATTAACGGTGAGAGAAATAAGGCTTCCCTCACCTCTTAGTTTTTGAATTCAAATGCGAAACAGATTATCACTTGCCCCCAGCTTTATTCAAGTCTGACTAAAGCCCCGGATTACTTACTTATTCCGCTTGGGTCAAAGTGGATTTTGGTCTCCGACAATAGAGGACGTCATTGCTCTTGGTCCCATCAGTATCTTAAATAAATTTTCGGAGATGCTCTGTGAGGTTGTCGATATCTGGTTTGTTCGTATAAATATTGTATTTATGAAAAATTTTAATTGGTATAAAACACTTTAAACATATCGTTCACCTATTTTCGTTGTATTTCTATCCAAATACAAAGTAATATAAATTAATGTAAAGGACTACGAAAAAAAAACGAACTGAAAAGTATATAAAACTAGAGTATATTCTTGTCTAGGACCATAGCCTGAAATTTTTCTATACTGTTTTGAAAAATTATTTATAATTTGCCGTCTTAATAGATCATTTACTGAATTCAAATCGACACACAGGTACGGTGGTATTCGGAGTATAGTCGCGCTTGCGTTACGCAATAATTAAGTATTTATGTAAATAGGCATTCATAGGGCAAATAGGCCCTTTACTTTTTTGTTTCATAGTTTTCAGCTTGTTTTTTTCCATAGTTATCTTTTAGTTTTTTTTTTAACTTTAATTTTTATTAACAACTTTTTAGTTTCAGTTATTATCTAGAGTAGGTAAGTACATGATTCAAACAGGCAGTACCTAGCAATGGGTGTCGGCATGGAAATGTGACATCATATGGTTATTATTAATTTTGTAAATAAACAAACGGTAATTCTTAATTCCCGGTACATTCATTTACACAAGAAACAAGTATTTTACCTGCTTAAAAAAAATTAATCAGCTGTTTACTGTTGATTATAAATTACGGGAAAAAATATTATTGTCTCATCCGGCTGATCAGTCCAAATCACCACTTGTAATAAAGGTAGGTATTTCTATAGAACAACTAGTGTTCCTAGTCGATATGATTTATGTATGTTTGTGTAGATAGAGTGTATTTTATTGCAGGCACATAGTTGTTTCGTTCCAGCGACTGCAAAATGTCCTAATAGGCACAAAAGTTTTATACTTTTTAGAGCTTTTTTAATAGAATTAACCCTTCTAACTCAGAAGGCGCACTTCTAAGGCAGGACCCTAGAATCAGTTCACAGTTTACTCCCACACCAACATGCAAAAAACATAAATAATCAAAATTAGGCTACGGGTCAATCCATATCAAATCGACCAATTTAATTAGTAAAGGTCGCTGACAAAATTTATTTATTTTTTATTTTTTTTATTTAAATTTGTACTATACTAAGAGAGTTGCAAAAAGGTATTGATTAATTTTTTAGATGTAAAATTTTTTTTTTAGCCGCCATTTCGTGTATTTGCCTCAGCCTATTTAGCAATTTACAGAGGTTTGTGTTAAACGCGGTGACTTCTTGGATTTTAAATATATTCAGTTCAAACAAAAACCATATTAAAGTGCATAAAATGTACAATATTGTCTGTCTAGTATATATTTAGGCTAACTTAACTGTAAATACAAAAAAAAAATCGGTAAATATTAACGTTTTCAAACTCAAAACCTGGTCTTTTAAAATTAAAAATTTACAAGATTGAACTAAGACTCACTTTCAATTTTTGTTCTGGGTAATGTCTTTATACTACTTTCCACTACTATGTACTTCCTGCTAGAAAAATTAAAAAATAAGCCAGCCACATGGGTGTGCACGTTTCTGCTAGTGTTCTGGCTTTAACACATTCGAGACCTGTGACTCAACACGTGGGTTATGCAAAATCTTACCCATATATACGGTGACTCACATTGTGGGTTATCGGCCACGTGATATTAAAATTTTTCCGAATACCCGATGACTAGCAAGGTAAGTCATGACAAATGATAAGAATTACTTGAAATATGTTTGTTTTTATTATTATATTTTCCAGTTTCAGTTAATCTTTATTATAACTGCACTAACGTTGCCGGCTACTGTATGTCTTGTTTCTTGCAATTTTGACAACTGCGCAGAGACCAAGTGGATATTTAATTTAGTGCAATTGGACGTTGTTTTGCAAAAATGATCCATTCCACATTTTGAACCGTTTCTACTAGAAATTTTGTTTATTTAATGAAATTCCTACCTACAGTGCAATAAAATAATTGAGTAGTCAGGGACTTCTAAGACTTTCTTTCTCCACCTCGACATGTTGTACCTTTTTAAAAAGGTGATAAGATGGGAAATTTAATAAAAATAAAAAATAAGTGTATTAATTATCTACATTTCCGAGAAAATTCGGGAAAGTGCTGAATTTTAGGTAATCGGAAACATTTTTTTCACTTTTGGAAGTGGCTGTGCCTGCAGTTTTAGAAGTTCGATCAACATTGTTGACAATTTTGGAAAAGTCATTAGAATAGCAGTGTTTTGGCGTTTGTTTGATGTCGGTGCGTTGATTAGATCAAAAGATAAAACTAAAGTAATGATGCGCACACCACTAATATTACAAATTAATGAATCACTTTTTAACTCACCCCCTCTCTCTCCTGCCGTGTCATACGATTTTTGGTTGGTCTAGGGGAGATCTATCCCCCCCTCCCCCCACCCGTATTTTGGCGCACCTTACGTGAAACACCCTGTAGATAAAATTATGAATAATTGTCGGCCGTAAAAATTTTACTCACACACTTTGTTGCGTAGAGGTAACAACTTGTTTTAAAAGACTTGTTTTAGAAAATTCGCAGTGTCTTTTCTTTAAATGAGGATTAGTTTTCGAAACCGAACAGTTTTTTATGGGTACACCACCCCTTTGAAGAAGACCTGCATAGTTAGCAAAATTACTTAATATTATATTCTCTCCTTTTAACATTATTCATTTTCTATCATTACTTTTCGATTTCATTAAGGGGTTATATACAAAGTTGAGGGGAAAAAGTGAGCTAAGTTGGTGACTTTTTTTAAGGGTTTTATGCAAATTTTATTAAAAAAAGCGAAAGACAATTTGTTGGTAGTACTATCGAAGAAAAAAAAACAAGTTGAATTATAATAAAATATTAAAAATTGTCGGAGTTATGGCCCCTCCCTGCGTTTCTTTTGCAGGTGAACACTCTCCAAGGCAAACCGCTTAACTGAAATCAAAAGAGTAAAAAAATTATTGAAGAAAAATGTAATGTGGTGTACTTGAACGATTCGGGTTCCGAAAAAAATGTTTTTTTCCAATAAAAAACCATGTTGACAAAAAAACCGATTTTTGAAGTGTTCACAATTCTAAACAAAAATTCATTGCAGACAATCGACAATTTTTAGATGAAAAAGGAACCGTTTAAGTACACGAGATTGTAAATATGAACAGTTTAAAAAAAATTATGAAAATCGGTTGAAACGTTTTTCAGATATCACGTTCACCGCAACGGTATTTTTCAAAAAACTCTATTCCGAGATCATCGCGTTTAAAGTTTTTGGACGCCGCTCGCCAAGTGCTTATGGATGGAACTAGCGCGCTGCGAAAGGCTATCATTTGAAATCTAGTGCTCCGATCTGGATGAAATTTCACACAGATATTTTCGAAAGTAACTTTCAGAATATGGAATCAAAAAATTTTCGATTTTTTGAGCCCCAACTTTGTATATAGCCCCTTAAGTCCTGCTGCTAATTACATTATTTCAAAGCTCTTTCGTCTTCGGTGGAATAAGTGAAAACGCATTTGCCTCCCGCCGTTCAGTTTCGAACCCCACGGGTAGCGTCCCACTGTTGTTATCTACTGACAACAGATTATACTAAAGTAGTAATTAACTTTAAAATGTACCAGCAGTTCGAAATTATCTTTAAAATGTAGGTCCACTTAAAATCGTTGTCGTCAAATCGGATGAAGTCATTCCTTCGCTCAATGCCCACCAGGAGTTACAGGAAACACAGAGAAAAATCTCTTCAATAAGATTATCCATTAGGAGAGAGTTAAAATTGTAATTAAAATCGAGTACCAACTATAGTGATTTAAGGAAGTTTAATTTTTTTTATTTTGCTCGACTTCGAACGGGTTTGTTATTCAAACAAACATTTCTTAGAAAATTGTAATCGAAAATGTGATAAATAATGCAAGCCCTTGTCTTTTGCGCTTATACAGGGTGTTTCAGATCTGAGGTGCCAAAATGAGTGGGGTGATAGATCTAACCTAGTCAAACAAAAAATTGTATGGCAGGGGGGGGGGGTGGTTCTCAACCGTTTGGGAGTTGCAGAGTGATTCATAAATTTCAGTTTTTCATGGTATGCACATTACTCTTTTTATCTCTTGATCTACCCAACACAGCTACATGAAACAAACGCTAAAAAACAACTATCCTAATTACCTTTCCAAAAATATGAACAATGTTGATCTCACTACTACCACTGCAAGTACAGTCACGGCCAAAATTGAAAAAAATGTTTTGAAATTATCAATATTTGAGCATTTTCTCAAATTGTCTCCGAAATTTATGTAATTAGTATATCTCTTTTTTATTTTGATTGGTTTTGCCCGTCTTATTACCTTTCCAAAAAGGTGCAATATGCCAAGGTAGACAAAGAATAAGAAAAACCGCATTTTTAGAAATCTCTGACTACCTAATTATTTTATTGCACTTTAGATAGTAAATTCTTTAAGTAAACAAAATTTTTATGATTAAGGGAGAATACCTATTATAGTTGAAAAAAAAAATCAATAAGTGCGGGTGTTTTTAAGCTAAAATGAGTAAAAATGGTAAAATTTACATTTGAGGAATACGCGGATATTATTTACATTTATGGTGTAGTAGACGGAAAAGAGAGAGCGGCTGTACTGGAATATCAAAGGAGAATCCCTAATCGGCGAACATCCCAAAGAGGGGTATTTACACGGACTTTCCAAAGGTTAAGAGAAACAGGAAGTGTAACTTCACACGACAGAGAGACACAACCCTCTCACAAGACTTCTGCAGACGTCGAGCAGCAAATAATCACCATCATGAGGTAAGACGCTGAGACGAGCACGAAACGAGTCGCAATGCGATTACAAGTGTCGTCATCTAATGTTTGGAGGGTTAGTTATCGAGAGTAATTACGTCCATGTCATCATCACCTAGCCCAAGGACTACTGGAAGGAGATTCCGGGAGAGGACTAGCATTTAGCACTTGGCTTCTGGAACGCGACATTGACAACCGGGCGTTTCTGGACCGAATTCTGTGGACGGATGAATCTCAATTCAATATCACGAACTTCTGTAACCTCCATGCCTGGTCGGAAACTAATCCACACAGAGCAAGGGTGACCTCATTCTAGCAGAGATTCAGTGTCAATGTATGGGCTGGTATCATCGGCAACATTTGGTAGGACCATTCATTTTGCCGCAAATGCTTAATAGTGAAATTTATGCGGATTTTTTGGACAATACACTGGTAGATCTGATAGAGGAAAACCCTATGGATAATCTTAGGGGAATTTTTCCCCAACACGATGGAGTACCAGTGCATACGGCTAACATTGTGAAGGCAATAATAAGTGAAAAATTTGAAAACCGCTGGATTGGACAAGGTGCACCGATTCCTTGGCCTGCTAGATCTCCAGAGCTTACCCCATTGGACTTTTTCTTATGGGGAACAATGAAGGATGAAGTTTATTCAAGCCCTGTTAACACTAAGGTAGATTTAGTTGGCCGAATTGGGAATGCAGCGATGAAAATACGAGAGAGGCTGGCTGCAATACGCCTTAAACAGGGACTTAGAAGGAGATTGTTGGCATGCATCCAAAGTGGCGGTGGACATTTTGAACGGCTTTTGTTACTTATCAAGATTAATTGTAAATTTAAATTCAATAAAAAGAATTTTTGAGTTAATATGAGTTTAATTTTTTTAATTTGTTGATTTTTATATATTCTCCGATTGGATTTCTACGTAAAAATTGCTAAATACTTTCCCTACCTGGACATATTGCACCTTTTTGGAAAGGTTATAAGACGGGCAATTCAATAAAAATAAAAAAAAGGTATACTTATTACATAAATTTCGGAGAAAATTTGGGAAAATGCTGACATTTTGGTAATTTCAGAACATTTTTTTCAATTTTGGCCGTGACTGTACCTGCAGTGGTAGTAGTGAGATCAACATTGTTGACATTTTTGGAAAGGTCATTAGGATAGTTATTTTTTAGCGTTTGTTTGATGTCGCTATGTTGGCTAGATCAAAAGATAAATATAAAAGAGTAATGTGCATACCATGAAAAACTGAAATTTATGAATCACCCTGTAACTCCCAAACGGTTGAGAATTCCCCCCCAACCCCACCTTCCATGCAATTTTTTCTTTGACTAGGTGAGATCTATCACCCTACTAATTTTGGCACGTCAGATCTAAAACACCCTGTATAAATAGCTCCATTAATTTATTCTAAGATTATTCTAAGATTAAGCTTTCTCAGCCGATAGCAAGTTAATATATGGCTTTAAATTAGTTGAATTACGAACCGTAAATTATTTCGGCTACCTTTATAGTAAAACATGAACTAATTCATCAAGCTGGATATGATGACAAATCAGCGTGTTTCCACCGTAGTACTCTTACCACTAATGTATTTATATTTAAAATGAGAATATGACATCCAAGAAATTTAATAGCATCGAAAGTAAAAGAATTATTTTTTCCCTTTTGAGAGTATTCTTTTATTTAAACAAATTTATTTTCAACAATTTTAGAGTGGCACAATCCTTAAAAGATTTACTTCTTCTTGATGGTGTCGTAGATGTCAGTGCGCCTTTGTTGTTGAAGTGGAATCTGTTGTCTCATTTTTTGGAGTTTAAGGAAGTCTGAAATAAAATAAAATTATATTGAAGATGTCCCTCAAAAGTAAACTAGTGTAAAATATACCCATTTCTGCAACGACAAATTCTTCCTTTTCTGAAGCTTCAGCTACAATAGAGCCCCATGGGTCAACCAACATTGTATGTCCCCAAAGAGTATAAGCTTCGCTTTCATCACGAGCTGAGGAAATTCCGGCAACATAGAGCTGGTTATCATTGGCTCTTCCTCTCATAATCAACTCCCAGTGAAGATCTCCTTGTACAAGATCAAATGCAGCTGGATAGATTATCATATCGCATCCTGTTGAGAAAATTTCGTTGAACAGCTGAATCTTTTTATTTCTCAGCAATATCACTAACCTTCATTTCTGTAAACGCGAGCAAACTCAGCAAACCTCATGTCATAGCAGACACAGATTCCTACCTTCCTTCCCTCAATGTTAACAATGGTCACTTCATTGCCAGGAGTTAAGACATCGGATTCGCGATATTTAACTTGATCCATGGTGATATCGAACAAGTGTACCTTTTTACAAACTCGATAGTATTTTAAAATTTTAAAAATTTCTTCTATCTTACCTTGCGGTGCTTTCCAAGAAGATTTCCTTGTGGACCCCAGACGGTAGCGGTGTTATAGATTTTGTTTCCATCCTTTTCCATGAGGGTTCCTCCAACCAAGTAAATGTTCAACTCCTTAGCGATTTTAGAGAATTGCTGGCATGTTGGTCCGTTAGGGATCTGCTCGGAATATTCAGCGAAGAGTTGGGTTTCATACGGTCCAGCAAAACATTCTGGCAATACAACGAGCTTGGCATTGTATTTTTTAACAACTTCACGAATCTTCTCCAGAGCGTATTTTACATTTTGTTCCTTGTCCTTAACCTTAAGGAGTTGAAGGAGAGCAACCTTTATACCTAAGAAAACGGGATTAAAGATTTTGAAAGTTTTTCTTAATAACTTTGAATTAAAACTAATTACGTTGAGCTGGTTGAGACATCGCTTTTAGAGTTGACACTTGTTGTTAACTTTACTTGAGTGATGCAAAGAATGCAATGATTCTTCCTTCGTGAAAAGCTACTTATATACCAAAAATAAAAAGGACCCCCCCAATGTTTACAGTCTGTTCAAATATTTTGAAAATAATCCGATTCTGTCTTATCTGCTTCGTTTAGGTTGATCACACAGAACGACCCCAATTTGATTTATTCCATAAACATTATCGGAGACATTTGTAAAGTTCGGCAACTTTAATTTGTTATCATCTGAATGAAATCAGCGATAAATATGTGCCAAATTATGATTACGATAATTTTTTTATCTCCAGGTGTTTAATGATATTATCGAAAAATTTTTGAAACCAATCGGCTTTATGTCAAATGTATTGATGCATCATTCCTTGCCCAAGATTTTAATTAAAACTGTTTAATTATAACTAGTAATCAAAGTAAATTACTGAAACCGTTCTTAAATTACTTTTTTAGATTATTTATTTTCAAAACTGTTGCCTTCCAAAACAAATTTGACCTCTTTGATATTAACAACAGGGCATTTATTCAGCTTTGATAACGCAACTAGGTTCAAGTATGTTATCGAAATATTTTCTTAAAATATTGTTTATAAAATATTTTTTTTGTATCAAGTAATTTTTTTGTTTAAGAATGCCTCGGAAGAAATATTTCTTTTAAATTTTTACAATTAAGAAAAGGTCAAGATCGAAAGGTTAAAGTAAACACAATAATAAGTTCAAATTATCGCAAAAATATTGCACTTATTTTATTAAAATTAATATTTTCACAATGAGAGATAATTGAAAATATATGTGGAACATCCCTCTAGGATTTCGCGATAATATTACTGGCCTATGACTAATTATTGCAGTTTACATAAATAATAATATTTAGCATTTTATACTTAACTTAAAATATCTTCTTAAATTTTAAATACCAATTAGTCAAGTACACTACCAAATATTTTAACGCCATAGACGAATAATGCTGTTTTAATTTTTGGTTGGATATCGATCAATGTAGGAGCGTGAGGCGGGAGAAGAACTTTTTCTGATTCGTCCACAACGACTGCAAATGGATGTACAATTTGAAGTAGAATCCAAACTATCAACATTACTCTGCAACTCCAATCGTATTTTAGCCTAATCTATTGTTCGCAAAAAACAACCATTGAACACCGCCGGTAGGTTTGAGCTGGGGACCTCATGGGGGAAGGCCAATACTACCGACGTATTAACAACTTAATGCCAACAAAAAGAGCGCTATAACTTGTCTTAAAGTTCTCCAATATCCGTTTAAATCAAACGTTTATTAGAACTGTTTTCAAAATAAGCTGGGATTAAAATAGAACGTAGAAAACGTAGAGAACGACAAAATTGTGCTTTTTTTATGATGTAGCCAAAGTCCATGGGACAACCCTATTATGCGTTAGCATGACTTTGACCGGAAGGGAATTGAAGCAGGGTAAATGAGGGAAATTTAATGTCTTATTTTTGCATTGCTGCGAGCTAGACAACAGACCAGAGACGGAGTGGATTTTTTTTATTTCTTACCAAAAACTCACGGGGAGACCGAGTCTCGAACACTGGAACCATCGCCTGATGATCTTGCCACTCAATCAATTAGTCCAACTCAGTCCCGGTCAAAATACAATTTTTGAAATCTTGCCGGGACTAAAAAAATATACTGAGATACGCGGTACGATTTAGGTACGAATTATATCAAGGGCCTACTAAAAATTTTAATTGAGAGGTTATTGAAAAATGTTAAGTTTACAGTGTGTTAGGAATGTGGAATCTACAATATTGTTAGTTTCAAATTTAAATCACTGAAAGTATGAGCAAAATAAGTGTTTTTTCAGAGATTTAGAGCTATATTGGTGGACATATAAGCAGTTGCTGTACCTTAGGTAGTTATATAGGTCTGGGTGGCCGTCTTATGAAGGAACACACTAAGATCTATAGGTAGCAAGAGACACCACAACTCCTTACTGAAACAACCTGGAGCTGACGATAAAGTACGACTGTCGTTTCGGGATCGCAGAGACTATCCAAGAAGTAGTCACATAGAAAGGCCTACTCAGCCAAGAACGAGCAGAGGAGGTGAGGTATGGTATTCTCCTCCTTCTCGTCCCTGCAGCTTCTGCATAATTTTTTTGAGAAGAGTTCCAATCTCTTCGCGCGTGTATCAGTGATCACCCCAAGTACGCCCAGGTTAGTTCTCACTAACAAGACTAGACACTTGGAGCACTAAAGATTCAGCTTACGCTAGATCTGTCTGGTCATGTGGCATGTTTTGCCGTTTGCCCATCTAATATTTGTTTGATTAGTTACTCCCGTGTGTAGCAGCAGCTTACAGCTGTCTAGTGGCCTACCTTCAGAAGTTTTGTTCGTTTGGATCTCTATTGTAGTGCCATATCTAGCGATTTGATCCAACATCATTGAAGCTCACCGTGCCCAGGAACCCAGGGCCTCCTAAAATACCAGTACTTCTAAATGGAATACACAACAGTGGTCGAGAAGGCGAAAGGATAGCAAAAAAGCGAGAATTATCGAAAATTAGAGTTCTTCCATTATCTATAGCTCCGATCTGAAATAGGCAATCGGGATTTCTTTTTGAAGATGCAAAAACCACTCGCATTTTCCCCCCGTTTTGACCCTCGCCCTGAAAACTTGGTACCTCGTAGTTTTTGAGTCAATAAACCGATTGGTGAAGAAGAAATATTAAAAACGTCCATGGTGGTTTTTTTTAAATTTGGCAACATTTTGAAAAAATTGGATCAAAAATGGATCGATTTTTTTGTATTTAAATCTGAAAGAACGGGAAATTTCTAATCAAAATATATATGGAAATCCCAATTCCTTCAGTTTTGAGTTAAAAGCTTTGAAAAGTTGAAGCCAACATGTAAAGGAAAGTTAAAGTTCAAATTCCATGAAACTTCCTAAAGTAGCCTATGAATCAACGAGATCAACCTATCAACCCTAATCAGATTTAAAGTGTTGTCCTTATGTGTTAATTATTTGACAAAAAATATTCATTTCATTAAAAGGATTTGGTTGTAAAGTACCAATAATGTGTGTCGTTGATATACAACACTTGTCAAGTTTGTAACTTCCGAGTAAGTCTTCTTGGGCATATAACGTTTGGGCATAATAAAATATAGGCCCAAAAGACCTAAAAATTATTGAAACTTGAAGATACCATGTTTGTGCACTTAACCATCCATATGTGTTCGGAGATGGCAGTGTCAATGTTATAGGCCTCAAACAACATCGTGCAACAACCAACGAATTGCACAACCATACAACATATGTTGAAGATCCGTAGAGACGGAAGGTATTCGGATAAAAACCGAGGCAGTAGTTGTAGACGTTGGCGTAGAACTGGACTAGGTGGAAAGTTGATGTAGTAGGCGCCCTTTGCAAGGGATAAAGATAGAAAGAGATACTTCGACATTATCGAGTGTACTGTGTACCGCAAGGCAGTCATTTTTCCCGTTAATTATTTCAATTTAAATTAGCCATGTATCCCTAATTCTACTTAACTTTTGAATGCTATATTACGCTGAAGATACCGAGGCCTTTCGAAGTATTTTAAACAAACATTAAATTCTGACATTATTTGTTTTTTTTTATAAATGGTGCCCCACTCATACATATATAGTATATTCTTCTCACGCAAGAGATGACCCATGCCTTTTAATTATACAATTAACAGCTGCTTTTTTAGTAGGCTGGAAAAGACCGAGAATTTGGATGCTCTAAAGAGCTCAACGATTAAGTCAATTTTGGAATATGCCAGTTGAGTATATTAGTAAAATTTATTCCCCGTGGCCCAACTTAGAACAACTCTTCTGTTATTCGTCCACATCAAGATAGACTTAAACTTTATAGTAAAAACGGGATAATGCCAGAACTGTTTCCCTTTTAACTCCTTGCAGAGTATTACAGATTCCCTTGAGCTTTATTCAATTTTTCGGTTTCACGTGGTTCTTGAAAGATCAAGACATTCTTCAGGTAAATTTTGATTAAAATAATTCACGAGCCTGCCTATTCGACGTGCCGCTTCTTTAATCTTAACTTTAATTGTATCGATGTTTAGATGTCTAGTAATTTTGCAAGACTTCGTTGAGATCTAAATTGTCAATCCATTTGTAATCAGCTGTTTGATGAAGTTTCGAAACAAATATTTAAAAAGCACCGACATATAAAACTTATTTGCCTGACTGCATCGATTTATCAAGAATTTTTAATTTTTACAATTGAATTTTATTCAAGTCGATTTGGTGTTTTTTCAAATCGCTGAAATCAAAAAATTGGTGTATAATTGCACCAAACATTATTTGGTCTGCTAATCATTTTGGGAAATGAAAATCACCAACCAACTACAGAAATTATCTGAAGCGAATACGAATTCATATCGTTAAGTACACCGAACGGGATCAATAACTTAAGCTTTATAATCATATATTAATAATAATATAATCTGCAATGTAAATTTCTTATAAGTTACATTTTTAAGTGGTACATATCTTGGCTTAATTCAAATATTTAATTCTACGCATTGCTCGTTATAATTTTTCACTGTTTACAATTTAAAGTCTTATAGTCTCATATGAACTTTAGCACTATTTAAACAAGTGAGCATGCCGAGACATTATTGTTACATTGTGATAATGGCGTCGATAACAGGAAATACATATTGATTATGAATTGTTATGTATGTATGATTGACAAATGTCAGACGAAATAATCTTTGTTTCAGAGAGATAATTTTACCTTTAGATATCGCTCGATATAGATGAATTTATAAAGGAACTCCTTAAAAGAGAAAACACTATACATTCATAAGGTGTGCCAAAATAAGTGGGTTGATAGATCTCAACTCTCTCTCTCCAGGTCCCGTAACCTCTTGTGGGGCGCGAACAGAATTTCACTCGATTCGAGGCAACGATTGCGAGTGAATTTACAATTTAAAGTGGATTCCGAACCACTGAAATTTTTTTTGCAACCCTCTTATCCTTTCTATCGTAATCTGTTGTCAGCAAAAAACAACCATAGGTCGCTGCCGGTGGGATTCCGATCTGGAACCGCCGAGTTGGAAGGCCGACATGTTATCACTTATTCCACAGACCTTATTTCACCTACTCTAAGAAAAAATTTTGTGGCAGGGGGGGGGGGGTGGAGGGAACTCAACCGTTTCGGACTACTACTATCCCGATGAACAGCACACAGTTCTCCTCCCCCGACAGGGGCATTCAATGAGGACAGATGTCGATCACGGCGAAAGACTATGTATTCCGGGCCGAAAAGCTCAATGTCGGGAATCATTCCACAGAGCCAGGTTTCGGTCAAAGAGACCACGTCGAAACAAGAGTTAGTAGAGCCAATATAGAGGCTGATCGTCTTAGATCGAAGCCCAGTTACATTAGCGTAGTATAACAAAAACCCGCCGAAGAGTTTTTTGGAGTACGTCTAGATTCAGAATGATTTCTTGGAGTAAATTCCCGGACAATGTCTCCATTAGGTCAAACCTCTGGAGAGACGATAGCGTTAAACAGAGCATAGGAATGACGATCTTAAAAGAAGCGAAGAAGGAGCCAACAATGCTGCGTGACTTTTCAATCCGTCGGCAATTAATACTGTCCCGCGAAATGCCAAAGTGTGATGAAGCATGGCACACGACGTCCTCCACGGTGGTATCGGGATGAATTCAAGGGACAAAGATGCAACCAAAAAGCACAGCAGGTCTCAAAGTCACAGAATTGACAGTCCTACCAGCACACGTCGAAGTCCCAATGCTAAGGCAAACTTCCTCATTTCCTCCCATTTCCCTTATTTTGTGACAGTTTTTGCAAAAAACTAATTTGCTTTGCGTTTTTCGCAATGGTTTACTCGCTCCTTATTCTAACTAAAAATAAACATTCCATTTAAAGATCTGTCGAAAATGCCTATTGCAGTAAAAAAATTTACCGCGGTATATAATTTTCTATGAAAGGAAAATATTTACCTGGGTAAATCTGTTTACCGGGGTAAACTTCTCCTGCTGTAATTTTATGAAATCGGACCCTGGAAGAAGATTCCGAGAGAAGATTTTAATTTTGAATTTAGCTTCTGGAATACGACATAGACAACGGGGTGTTTCTGGACCAAATTCTGTGGACGGATGAATTGCACCGTTCATCGCTTCCTTGGCCTACTAGATCTCCAGCATTGAATGTTTCTTTAATGGAAAACAACCCCGGATGAAGTTTCTTCAAAGCCTGTTAACGATAGGGGCGAATTAGTTGGTAGAATTGGAACTACAGCAACGAAAATACGGGAGAGGCTGGCTGCCTTAAACAGGAATTTAGAAGGAGGTTAATGACATAAGTTGAAAGTGGCGGAGTATATTTCGACCTGATTTTGTAACACACTAAGATTAATTGTAATAAGTTTCGAATACAATTAAATTGCAGATTTTTATAATATTTCCCCAAAAGGTTTTCTAAGAACGGATCTCTACATTCTTAATCTAAGTGAATATGTGGTACCGTTTTGGAAGGTAATAAGATAGGCAATTTAATAAAAATGAAAAACAGGCCTATTAATTACGCAGAGTTTGGAGAAAATGTGGGAAAATTTTTCTTATAGGTAATCGCAAAACATTTTCTTAATTTCGCATGTGACTGTACCTGCACTGGTAAGAGTTAGATCAACATTGCTGACGATTTTGGAAAGATCATTGGGATAGTAGTTTCTTAGAGTTTGCTTGATGCTATTGCTTCGAGTTGATCATAAAATAAAAATGAAATAATGATGTGCATACCGTGAAAATTTCAAATTTATGAATCATCCTATAACTCCCAAGTGGTTGAGATTGCCCCCCCCCCCCATCTTCCTGCCCTACCTTTACCTAGGTGAGATCTATCACCCCACTTATTTGGGCATAGCTTATTTGGAACATAATATAATTTCGAGACAGGCAATTTTAAAATTTCAACGACCAATATTTCAATTCAATTTTCACTTTGCTACCAGTTTCTTTCACCCTTATTCTTTAAAATTTAGAGGCAGAAATTATAACGTTTTCTAAGTCTCTATGCTGGCGCAAAGTATTTCTGGAAAGGAACTCAAAAACACTATTCTATATACTATACTCAAACACACTATAACATTTTACTTCATCAATTTACAATTATCTAACATATTCGCACTTTGGAAACAATTGTTTACTGATTAATAACAATAAAACAATAACAAAATATTTGTCTAGTTTTGATAACACTGAAATTCAGAAAATTTTTGTTCATAGCTTTTTATAGTACTGATGCTATTAATTGACATGGGCTTAAGTATTTTTTCTGCCTTGAGCCCCATAAGAGTTCTAGGGTTAGTGCTTATTACAATATAAAAAATTATTAAAGAAGAATTAGGACTTTAAATGTGAGATATTATTAGGTACATAAACAACAAGAGCTGTCTGTTACTGGCATTCAACCTCGGTACTACTATGTATTAGCTCTATTTCCCCAATTTTCAGGAAATTATAGACAAAGTTCGGGAAACCAAGGAAAATGAAGAATTTAGGCGATTAGTCTGAATCAAAGAGACGGGGATGTCACTGATTACTGGAGTTTTTTTTTAAACATGAAACATGATCACAGGTAGAGTGACTACGAAGCATATCGCTAGGCGGTGGGGTACAATGGACCAGGGATGGTATCGTGGACCATACTGTGGAATAGAATAATTTGAGTTTTTCAAAATTCCATAGGCTCTGAACCTTTCCAAATCCGAAAAATTTCCCGATTTTTTTGGAAAGGTGGGGTATGATGGGCCATGATTAGTCATAGTCATTAATACACAATTGTGGCCCTCAGGATCATTTATTAGGCTATGTCTTCATGTATATTTAAATTATTATAAACTTCTAATTGAATTCTTACTACTTGATTCTTTATTTACTTTCGTGCTTAGGACGAGGACGGAGTTGGATCAATTGGTTGAGTGGCATGATTACCACGTCATGGTCCCCGGGTTCGAGCTTCGGTCCCTCACCCATTCTCCTTAATCCATTCCGGCTAAGGCCCAGCTAAAACGCACCATAGGGTTTTCCCCTGGGATTTTGCTAGCTACATCATAAAAAAAGGATACCTGTCCATGTTGAAGACGAGCATCGGATTCATTCTAGTAATGTCATCGTTCCTAGAGAGCTCGCAAAAGCTTGTAATTTTTGACGTTTTTTGTTAGGCTTCCTCAGGATGCGAATTGAACCGTTTATGTTGAAAGTGGTATAACTTACTTTGACTTCAGTTTCTCATTTTAACATCCAAAAGTAGTCCGTCATTATGTTAACGTTCTATCGGTCCTAGTACCTTCTTTCCATTTTCTTGAGAACTTAATGAAAAGCTAAGTTTTCAGGAAAGTAGTCCAGGTGGGAATCTAGAAAATGTAGTTTTGATTCATTATCCCATCCCAAACCTCTGAAATTTTCTACCGTTACTTACTTTCATAATATGGGCTTTAGTTATTTCCTAGAAAGTTTTTAGTAAACTCGCAAAAACTGAGCCACGCTGCTTTCTACACATCTGTCATTGTCGCTGAATATTTTTCAACCCGAAGTATTTTAGGGATTTGAGGTGCATGGAAATTTTTTTCTTTAAATTTAGTGTTACTTAATTAAGGAAAATGGTAAGCCAAGTAGTCGAAACAAACTCCCTCTTTATCTAAAGCCTTGACAAACTGTTTAATCAAGCCAAGTTTTATGTGGATAGGAGATAGGGTTTTTTTGAAGGATTCAGCAAGGATTCTTTGATGACATTATGCTTTCCTGGATCAAGTGAACCTTTATGTTACCATTCTTTCTATCGATAACGATTTGCACGTTTGGTTTAAATTCACTCATCAGACCGTGAATGTCTATGAAATAAACCAAGTGAAATACTTTCGAAATTTATTCTCTTCTTTAGGTACTTCAATATTTCTAATAAAATTATTTCCCGATGTTTGATTAAATAGTTTGAGTGGTTTATTTGTACCTAGTGGTATATATTCTTTATCACTGACTTCCATTTCGATGTTTGCAGTATCGGAACCCTCTTCTTCTTCGCTATCAACCTCCATCGAGTTATCAATTGTCGAGGAAGTAGTGTCCATTCTCCTACTGCCTGGTTTATCATTTGTCGGTTTCGTAACTGAAGATAGATGTGGCTATACTATATAAAAACCTCTCTTCAGACTGGAACATACACAAAGGCAGGCAGAGATCGGTATCACAGTGGCACTCAAATCCATGCTCTCCTGTGCTCTAGGCGCTATTTTACATCCCTCCTGTATGTATACGCTAAAAATGTCGCGAAGAAGTCGATGCTGCGTCTAAAGGAATCAAAATTCCTCCAGACGCAGAGGTACGGCCACAGCGGACTGTGAGAAAGTCTCACTATATACACTGACTACATACTACCGAATAAGGCCGGACTCCAAACTCACCTTTTGGAAACACATAAGGCATACGGCGTACACGGCAGCGCAGACTATAACCCAGTTGAGCAGGCTCATGATCAACGTGGGAGGCCAGTTAGTGAGTGAAAGGCGACCGCTTATATCGATCATGAACTCGATCCTACTGTACGGATGTGAGATCTTGGCTGATGCGCTGACGGTCCAAAAATTCAGGAACCGGATGGACGCGGTACAGAGGAGAGGTGCTCTTAGAGTTGCCTCCGGCTAGGGAACAGGATCGGAATTACGTCAACTGACTGTACCGTGGGGTTTTTATGAAACATCGTAAATTATTAATTAATTAAAACTCAGTTTTACTTGTTTCAAACTTTATTTTTACGCGTATCGGAATAAAAAATAAAGTTTGAAACAAGTAAAACTGAGTTTTAATTAATTAATAACAGGATCGGAACCAGAAGATCTGGTTGTAGCAGCCGCGACCCCCATAGATCTATAGGCGCAAGAGCGCAAACAGTGTCAAGCAAGGCAGACTGACATAGAAAAAGGTTCAGCGAAAGCCGAAGCTGGCGAATACGCCCTTACGAGAAGGTACTCTTATTTATTTATTTAAAATAAGTTTAACAAACTATACAAAATCAAAGAATAAGGAGAGAATTCGCAAAATATAAATACAGAAAATAAAAGTGCTAAAGTGCATAAAAGTACATAAAATTAAAAAGTACATAAAGTGAAAAGTAAAAAGTAACCTCAACAAAGCTGACTCCTCACATAATTTCGCGATAGATGAAAATCAATGCAATCAAAAGAGGAAATAAAAAATCGCGACATCGATGTGATAGGCTCATTTAATCCATAATTAGTGCGATGAAAAGGTAACTGAAGAAAGTCGTGGTTCCTCAGGGAGCGAGCCGGAACCGATATGCCAAAACAAGCCAAGAGAACGGAAGAGTCTATGGATCCCCGAATGCAGTTGAAAGCAAAAAGGAACCTGGAGTTACGGCGTCTCTTTTCAAGTGTATCCAAGTGCAGGAGTTCAAGTTTATTAACATAAGGTGGTAATATAAGGGAGTTATTCCAAGGAAGACCTCGAAGAGCGAACCTAACGAACCACCGTCGAACAGCTTCAATGCGAATGATATGTGTCGCTTAGAGCGTTGACCAGACTGGAGATTTATATTCTAGAATAGGTCTGACAAAAGTGAAAAATAAAAGCTTTGTAATGTAAGGGTCATCAAATTCCTTTGACCACCTTTTCACGAAACCCAGAGTCATATTAGCCTTGGTGACTATGGCATAAAAATGATCCTCTAAAGAAAATTGGGAATTGAACCAGACACCTAGGTCCTAAGTCTTTGTAACTCATGTTAAAGGACAACTCTCTATGCAAAAGTTAAATTGAAAGGGAGATATTTTTCGTGAGGAAGACATAGATGTGCACTTGCCAATATTTAGGGAATGGTCATGAATGGAACACCAATTCTAAAAGGCCTCCAAGTCAAAATTTAAATGTAGGCAATCGGCATTGTCTGACACAGTGTGAAATATCTTAGCGTCATCGGCATAAAAAATAATATTTGAGTAAGCCAGAATCGTAGATACATCATTGATAGAAATTATAAATAACAATGGCCCGAGGTGGGAGCCCTGCGGTACACCGGAAGTGTTGAAAATAACCTTAGATAGAGCTCCACGAAAAGAAACCCGCTGAGTGCGTTCAGACAAGTAGGAATGAATCCAATTTACAAAAACTCACGGAATCCCCAGAAGGGAGAGTTTGAGAACAAGAATTCTATGATTTATTCTATCGAACGAGGACATGGTGAACAGCTTGATCCGAGGTAAAGCGAAATGGGACCGAGTAGCAGTATTTATGAATATCTTGCAACAAAACAAAAAGAAAACCGCTGAAGCATTTAACGGACAATAATTAGATAAGACCTAGAACGTTAGAAGCAAAATATGGCGTAATATGCACCACCCTGAAGTAGTACGAAGACAAAAGGAGGAGGTGTTTAGTGGGTGCGCCCTGATGATGCATAAAGCATTTTTCCCCTTCAAAAAAAATTGCGTAAGCAAAGTGATTATGATTATTATTATCATTTATATGATTTTCAGAAATATTTATTACAAATTATAACTATAGTAACTATAGCATATACCGACTTTTTTCTATTTGAAACTTTTCATGACATACTGAGCTCAGTAATATAACACTTTTCTTGTTTGTTTTTTGTGCCTGTGTAATCAGTATTTGTTCCGCTTAGTAGTACGCTTATTCTTTTTCCCGATATTCGATTACTGCTAATGAACAGACAACGTCTTTCTAGTAAGTACAGTACGACAGTACATTTTTATTGAAGGTGATATCGATATAATTTAACGATGAATAAAATAATCTTAATTCTTTAACTTCAACCAAGGTTCGCCAATATTTTCTCAATTCAACTAACCAGGAGAAGACAGCTCCCTACAAGAATGCCATGTTTGTTTGTGTTACCAACCCACACTACAAAGACTTTTAGGTACCATAATCCAACTGACACTTAACTGAATTCTTTTTAATGGCAATCTAAGATACCACGGAATCGGAAAGGAATAAGAGATAAATCCAAAAGTATCAGATGCATTCGATTCGCATTCAAATATTCAAGTCACTGAAATACTCATGCTGTTTATTTGACGTAAAACCGTTTATAAATGAACGAACACATTTTTTGTTTTCTTAAAGGTGAAATTCAACAAAAATATACCAAAATTGTATCAAAAATAAGACTTTTATTTGCAATCAGAAGATTTTCAACAAATTATTATTCAATGGAATCAAAAGAAAAATCCAGAAATAACCAATGGTCTCACTTCTTCTTCAGAGTGTCGTAAATATCTGTGCGGCGTTGTTGTTGGAGTGGAATTTGCTGTCTCGCCTTTTCGACTAAATTAAAATCTGCAAGTAAATGAAATTAGTATGACAACGAAATACTATCGAAAAACTTAAATAATTTACCAAGTTCCGCAATGACGAATTCCTCCTTTTCGGAAGCTTCACCCAGAATAATACCATTTGGATCTACCAACATTGAGTGGCCCCAAAGAGTGTAATCCTCGTTCACGTCACGAGCCGAAGAAATTCCAGCAACAAAGAGCTGGTTGTCTAGGGCTCTTCCCCTCATTAATAACTCCCAGTGAAGATTTCCTTGCACAGGATCAAAAGCAGCTGGATAGATTAACATCTCACATCCTGTTGGAAGGCAAATATTAATAATTTCGTCCTTACAATATCTAATTACTTTACGTGCCTTCATTTCTGTAAACGCGAGCAAATTCAGCAAATCGCATGTCGTAGCAGACGCAGATTCCCACCTTTCTACCCTCAATATTGACGATAGTGACATTACTGCCAGGAGTCAGTGCATCAGACTCTCGGTATTGTACTTCATCCATGGTTATATCAAATAAGTGAACCTAAACAGAGAAGTAGAAGAAGTTTTTTTATAAATTTTGTTATTAAGTTTGTGGTTTACCTTGCGGTGCTTTCCAATAAGGGTGCCAGAAGGATCCCAGACGGTGGCGGTGTTATAGATCTTACTCCCATCCTTCTCGAAGAGAGTTCCAACTACGTAAATGTTCAATTCCTTTGCAATTTTGGACAATTGAAGGCATGTAGGTCCACCGGGAATCTGTTCGGAATATTCGGCGAATAATTGGGTCTCATAAGGTCCAGCGAAACACTCCGGCAATACAACGAGCTTGACGTTGTACTTCTTGACCACTTCACGAATCTTCTCCAGAGCATATTTTACATTCTGCTCCTTGCTCTTAACTTTTAAAAGTTGAAGCAAGGCAACTTTAATTTCTATAATTAAACATTTTGATTAAAACTTGTTATTAACTTGCAGCAAATATAAATTACTTTGAGCCATTTCTACTAGAGAATTTTTTAAGTAGGTAAACCTTGTTTGAACTAATGAAATAGTACTGTTACTTTTGCTGCGGGTGGAGTTGCTTATATACAAAAAGATAACCGAAAACAAACCAAAATAAAAACAACAATTTTATGTAATTATCGCGAGCAAAAAATTAAAACTGAAAATTTTGCAGATTACGTTATTGTTGAATTAAGATGAACTTGTTTATGTCACCTCTAGTGTTTGCCTTATCATTTTCGTTCAATTTAGACCCTATGTGCGTTAATTCAGCAATTTCGAAAAAAAGTGCGGACATGAATCTTTCCAAAAGATACACTGGTTTCTTTGCATTTGTAATGTACAATTGTGGTCTTATCTGTGCTGGCTCCGTATATGATGAGTATTGGATAGTGTCTTCACTTATCTCGGGTTCCATTGAACCTTACAAATGCTACTGTAAAAACAATATTAAATTTCCGGCGGGGTCAGGGCCGGATTTAGACTTGATAAGGCCCTAAGCTATTTGAGATATGGGCCCTTTATAAGTCCATAACAAACTTAAAAATGCAATCTCGGGTAAAAAGAAACAAAAGTTCTTTTAAAAGGCATAATTTACAAAGGCTTATTATCTAATCTCTTGAAACATGTTATAAGGATTAAGGAGTTATATTAAACTAAAATATTTTCTTTCTTGCCTTTGCCAGAGCAAAGTCACTGATGACATCAGCAAATGATAAACTGCGTAGTTTGTGACTTTCTATGCACATGAGACTGAGGGCACATAATTTATCTTGAGTCATTGTTGTTCTAAATTCATTTGTTATCCACTTCAGCTGAGAAAAAGATCTTTCTCCAGAGTAATTTGCAATCATCATACTAAGAAACAATCTCAAAATTGCTTCTACATTAGGGAATGCTGATAGGACACGATCGTTAAATATTACCTGATGTGTCAGACTTTCATGTTCCGCTGAACCATAGGTTTGACAATGTCTAACATACTGCGGGTTTAGACCGTATCATTTAGGACTAGTTTTACGTAATTCGAATTGCGTAGTACTAATTTGGTGTGAACTAAACATCCTGAATTGGCAAATACTAGTACTACTTTAAGTTATCATCTGATGCGGTACTACTCATATTTTGCATTGCATAACAGCAAAGTGGACAAATATTTGTTGTTATTTACAGTGCAATAATATTGTTTAGCAAATAATGGGTATTAAAAAGGAAAAACGCGCAAATTGGACAGGAGAAGAAACAGGAAATTCAAATAGGATACAACTTGACAGCTGCCAAAGTTTTAATACGAGCGGTCTAAACGCAGCCGGATTAGTATTATGTAAATCGACTTACGTAAAACTAGTTCTAAATTCCTACGGTCTAAATAGGCTTAAAAACTTGGGTGATGAGTATGGGACGTTCCGAACGTGCGGCATTGGGACAAATAATGCTGCAGTATATTTAAGTATATATGACAATTGCCCTAAGCTGTAGCTTGTGTAGTTGATACGTAAATCCTGCACTGGGCGGGGTAGAGGAGAACTAGTCATATTTTTTTGGCTAATATACCTTATGAGATATCTTATGAAAGCGCTTGCTTTAAGAATTAAAAAGTTATTTGTTCTTTATTTTAAGCCGCATTAGTTTGTGATTTATGACGAAAAATGTCCAAAAATATACTATTCACCAACCGCCTTACCCACTGAAAGGAGTTATGATAAACGTGATCGTAGTTCTCCGCGACAGAATTCACATTTGGCCCGCTTCATGTAATCGATCTAGCACCTTTTCTAAAACCATTTTGTGGTCTTCGAATGCCTGCGTTACTATAATGACGTCATCAAGGTATAGAAACACCTTACTTTCGAGGTCTGCTGATAGAACCATGTCGAATAAGCGCTGCCACGTAGCTGGGGAATTGCTTAAGCCGAACGGCATTCGACAAAACTGGAACAGCCCTCTGCCAGGGACTGTAAAGGCTTGGAGTTGCTTGGAGTTAGAGATTCTGCTCTGGACGCTCTCGCGGGAGGTGGAGTTTTGTGCGTTGTTGAACGTGACATTCCGTGTTCCATTTTTGAAATATAGAAATAAACCAACGTACATGAAAATATCTCCGCTCTCATTCTGCCTAAGCTTATTCCAGAAGGAAACAACCATTTATTTCTAAATTTTATTTTAGGAAATACGAGGAGTACAGAGAAATAACATATCACAAAAAATACTTTCAGAGAAGGTAATTTAATCTGTATATAATTATTGATTTTTCTTTCGACAATATTACCGAAATATTCGAAATAAAAATGTAGGAAAAAAAGTTCTCTACTACGGTTACAAAAGTTGTTTCAAAATAAAATAGCATACCAGCAGTCCAAAGTTAAAAGTTATATGGCATTATTCAGTTCCTCAGTATTGTGAATGACTCGTTTACCCGAGGATCTAATATTCTCTACAGGTGTGCGAAGATTCTTGTCGTCCATTGTTGCTGAAACCAATCATCATGCTGTAAATTCTTATGATTCTGTACATTTATGTTATAACTTTTAAGAATAGGTGGATTTCGATATACTAAATAAGCGGCTCTCTGTCTTGGCCTGGACAAATGTTCTTGAGGAGCACGGCGTCGATAAAGCATTGTTTAATTTTTATGACAATTTGGCAGTATGTTGTACTCAATGTGTTCCTATCTCTAAATCTGAAAGTTAGCATACTTTTCCACAATTACTGAATATCTCTGTTAAGCACATTAAGAGTTTAAAAAATGAGGCTTGGAAGAGGTTCTGCTTCTCTCGGAGTGATGACATGCAATATACACGGAATTTAATAAAGCCTTTGACAAAATTTGCTCACTCCGTAATTATATTTAAACTCAAAAAACTTGGTTTACACCCTCTGCTCCTCGACTGGTTTTGTTCCTATCTAAGAAATAGGACATATAGAGTGTCGCTTCGAGGTTCTATCTCAAGAATTTTCATGTATGTATCCATCTGGTGTGCCGCAAGGTAGCCATCTCGCCTCTTTACTATTCGTTCCCGCCACTGACGAGATCAGATGGACAATGATCCGATTTCGTACTCTAATGTTCTGATTTACGCTGACGATGTGAGGAGTTTCTTCTATGTTAAGGGTAGTAGTGTCACCACAAGTTTTTGACTACAACAGCGGGAAATGGCCTCCGACACGTGCTGTCCGGAACTGGAGTTGGAATAAAACTAGATAGAAAACTTGATTTTGCTCTGCATATTAATTATATTATGTCTAGAAGTAGTTTAATATTGGGCTTTGTAAAGCGTTGGACTAGAAACTTCTTGGATTTACCAAAGTTAGACCTATTCTAAAATATACATCATTGGTCTGGTCGCCCTACTACTCTATTTATTCTAAATGTATCAAATCTATGCAGCTTAATTTTGTTACACTTTTCTTAAGAGGTCTCCCTTGGAACGATCTGCTTTGACTCCCGCCCTGCACCGACCGCCTGCATTTGCGTGGTTTGCCCGCATTTGAGAAAAGGCGCAAAGTCGCTGCTGACCAACTCTTCAATTTCAATATTGACTAAAGTACTTCTGTTAGCAAGGTTTTCTTAAGGCAATCTCCCCCATACATGACATATTGTAGTTAAAAGTACTCAGCATCAGCTATAACCAATTTTTTACAAATTATAATAATTTTTAATATAATAAATTTACATAAGGTTTTTAACTGACTTCCCAAAAGCTATAGTGGGTGTTGCAGGAGGAGCCTAGCTTCATAAGGCATAGACCGATTTTGATGGACTTATTTATGATGGTGATAATTTTTTCCGGGATGCCTCTCCTACGTACTATGTTGATGTGCTTACTTGCGCCTGTAAGTCGCATACACATACATAAGATCTGAATTTTGAAAACCAGTATTTGTGACATCTTTTCAAGATTCTTTAACTTCAAGTAGCGTGTTTTCAGTAAAACTAACTAGGAGCGCTCCAGATACCTATTTCAATGCCTCGATAGGTTAGCATAATACTACACAGAATTTTAGGTAACATCGTCTAACTCACACCGAACTAAAGAATATCCCAAAGGCAATCTAAGATACCACGTTGTTTATTGTGTGAAATCGGAAAGGTGTCTGACAAAGATCCCAAAAAGATCAGTTGCACGAAATTAGTTTGTGCCCTTGTTCATTCAATTAAACTCGCTTTAGATACTTATTTGTTATGACAGAAGTGAAAACAATAGTTGCATTTGCTAATATTGCAATTTCTGAAATGGTTATAATGTGTTGTGAAGTAGAAAGCTATATAAATGAGCAAACAAATTTTTCGATTTTTTAAAGAAAGGCTGGTGAGATTCAACAAAAACATATACCAAAGTTGTATCAAAAATAAAACTTTTATTATTCAATGGAATCAAAAGAAAAATCCAGAAATAACCAATGGTCTCACTTCTTCTTCAGAGTGTCGTAAATATCTGTGCGGCGTTGTTGTTGGAGTGGAATTTGCTGTCTCGCCTTTGCAACTAAATTAAAATCTGCAAGTACATGAAATTAGAATAACAACGAAATGCTATCGAAAAACTTAAATAATTTACCAAGTTCCGCAATGACGAATTCCTCCTTTTCGGAAGCTTCGCCCAGAATAATACCATTTGGATCTACCAACATTGAGTGGCCCCAAAGAGTGTAATCCTCGTTCACGTCACGAGCCGAAGAAATTCCAGCAACAAAGAGCTGGTTGTCTAGGGCTCTTCCCCTCATTAATAACTCCCAGTGAAGATTTCCTTGCACAGGATCAAAAGCAGCTGGATAGATTAACATCTCACATCCTGTTGGAAGGCAAATATTAATAATTTCGTCCTTACAATAACTAATTACTTTACGTGCCTTCATTCCTGTAAACGCGAGCAAATTCAGCAAATCGCATGTCGTAGCAGACGCAGATTCCCACCTTTCTACCCTCAATATTGACGATAGTGACATTACTGCCAGGAGTCAGTGCATCAGACTCTCGGTATTGTACTTCATCCATGGTTATATCAAATAAGTGAACCTAAACAGAGAAGTAGAAGAAGTTTTTTATAAATTTTGTTATTAAGTTTGTGGTTTACCTTGCGGTGCTTTCCAATAAGGGTGCCAGAAGGATCCCAGACGGTGGCGGTGTTATAGATCTTACTCCCATCCTTCTCGAAGAGAGTTCCAACTACGTAAATGTTCAATTCCTTTGCAATTTTGGACAATTGAAGGCATGTAGGTCCACCGGGAATCTGTTCGGAATATTCGGCGAATAATTGGGTCTCATAAGGTCCAGCGAAACACTCCGGCAATACAACGAGCTTGACGTTGTACTTCTTGACCACTTCACGAATCTTCTCCAGAGCATATTTTACATTCTGCTCCTTGCTCTTAACTTTTAAAAGTTGAAGCAACGCAACTTTAATTTCTATAATTAAACATTTTGATTAAAACATGTTATTAACTTGCAGGAAATATAAAGTACTTTGAGCCATTTCAACTAGAGAATTTTTTAAGTAGGTAAACCTTGTTTGAACTAATGAAATAGTACTGTTACTTTTGCTGCCGGTGGAGTTGCTTATATACAAAAAGATCACCGAAAACAAACCAACATAAAAACAACAACTTTATGTAATTATCGCGAGTAAAAAATTAAAACTGAAAATTTTGCAGATTACGTTATTGCTGAATTAAGATGAACTTGTTTATGTCACCTCTAGTGTTTGCCTTATCTTTTTCGTTCAATTTAGACCCTATGTGCGTTAATTCAGCAATTTCGAAAAAAAAGTGTGGACATGAATCTTTCCAAAAGATACACTGGTTTCTTTGCATTTGTACTGTACTACTGTGGTCTTATCTGGGCAGTCTCCGCATATGCTGACTATTGGATAGTGTCTTCACTTATCTCGGGTTCCATTGAACCTTACAAATGCTACCGTAAAAACAATATTAAATTTAAAGTTTTTCTAGATGTAGCTGAAATATTTTAATTTGGTTTAACTCGTATTTTTTAGCGTTTCGTACCTGTCTATCTGGATGTCACAGCTGTTTTCTCAGTAACTACTATGGCGTACGACATAAAAAAATAATTATCTTTTAAATTAAATAGGGCGGGGAAGAGGAGAACTAGATATATTTTTTTGGCTAATACATATACCCTATGGGATATCTTTTGAAGGGCTTGCTTTAAGAACTGAAAAGTTATTTCTTCTTTATTCTAAGGCGAATTAGTTAGTGGTTTATGACCAAAAATGTGCGAAAAATATACTATTCACCAATCATCCCCTTCTCCTCGGAAAGGTGGTATAATAAACATGTGGTTTCAGATGTGCTGTGCCAAAATAAGTGGGGTGATAGATCTCACCTAGCCTAACAACTAATTTGGAGGGAGCGGGGTGAGGGGGGGGGGGGGCGCAATCTCAACCGTTTTGGAGTTACAGGGTGATTCATAAATGTGCAATTTTCATGGTACCCACATCATTTGATCTGCTCAAGGTTAAGCGCATTCCAAAGGAAAATAGCCATTTGTTTCTAAATTTTATTTTAGAAAATACGAGGAGTACAGAGAAATAGTATATGGCACGCCGTTTTGCTATTTATTGACATAAAAATATATGAATACAATGAATTAAAATTATAAATAGAAAAAATTTAAATGTTCAATTTTTATTACGCTGAGATTAAATTTCAATTCGGGCGAAATACTATTTTACTTTAACATAATGACAATTTTATGTTAAATTTATTTCAAAGTACAATTAAAATTCATGGCATTGTAATTACGACAATGTTAAAAAATATTCCCATTTAAAATTATGTACATAGTTTAAAGTTCCCAATTAATATTATGTACATAATTTTAATCCTTAAATTTTAATTCATAACTTAAATTAAAATTATGTGCATATTTAATAATTTGCATTTGATTTTTTGAATTTCTTGTTAGATAAATTTAATTGACTCGATGAAAATGATATCTATAATTTTAATTTAAGATATGAAATGCGTGCTATTAAATAGTAAAACGTAAGTATGTATGTACACAATTTTAATACAAGAATTTTATTATTCGTGAATTAAAATTATGTAGGGGAAGTCGGGGTATTCTTGGACACACTTTTATTTTGGCCAAAAACTCGCAAAAAATTACTTTTTCTAAAAAGCTTGGTTTTGTAGTACGACAAATAACCTTCCTTTTGGTATCAGCAGTTTGATCAAATTGTACACTTTATATTAGTTGTCGCAAAAAATCTGTTTTTGAGATTTGAAAAAATCTCGGGGAATTATTGGACAGTTTATAAATCGATAAAAAATGAAAATTACTGATAAGAAACGTTTATTTGTGAATGAAAACGAAAGAATAAATCATAATTAATAAAATGAAGCGAAAAATCGCGATGAAACTTATTCCGAATCGCAGTGAACACACGTGAAAATATTCGGGTTTGCTCCGGCGCAACTCAAGTGAACACCTCGATCACAGACGATGCAATGGGCTGTGGTTTAGCGGTTTTCTTTCTTCGGCATATATTTCATGCAAACTATGCAGAAATCAATGTCTTCCTCCACGTCAGTTTTGGTCGGAGGCTCTATTTTTCTTCTGCGGAGTTTTCGATTTGCCACGGCCCTTTTGTTTCTTTGTTGCTGGTGTGTCGAGTTTCTCCGAAAATCTTTTTCGCTTCTTCTCGGCCTTATCACGTAGGTCAGCCACAATTTCTGGCGATGTCAAAACGGCCGATTTCATTGGCTTACTTCCACGGTTTGACTTCTTGGCTGGCGTGCCAAGTTTTTACGGACCTACCGATTTTAATGCGTTACGCAGCTCTTCGGCTGAAACGACAAATTCGATGCGCTTCGAACGGTTTGGCATTGAGTACTGACAACAGATTGCTGAAGAAGGCATCGACATTCTCTTTGCTGAAGGACTTCGCACGGTTCTGGCTCACTTGTTCCGGTGTTCGCAATGACAAATTTCGGTGACTTTTCATGAAGCCCAATTGCCAATCCGTACTTGCCTCTCCGTTGGCATCCCACGAGTCCGGATACGAAATGCCGATGTTTTTAGCATATTTGAATGCAAGTTTCCGCAGCTCCTTCAAACTCAATCCATAGTTAATGTCGCTGACCTTGAGAATGTATTTCATCAGAGCACCTTCTTGCTCTGCATTTAAAATCTGAAAAAAAAATTAATTTATTTTTGATTGAATGAAAAAAATTAATGAAATCAGCACAACTCACTGCTTTGCCGGTCGTCGAATGTTCTTTCAGGAAATTCGTCATTACATAAACATTAGCAGTAACAACGTCAATGTTTGCCTTATCGAAATTCGCAATATGCGAAGCCAAAGTGCTTTTTGGAATGTTGTGCGCCTTCGCAGTTTACCGGATTGAGTTCTTGTGGATTTTCACAAGCTTAATCGCCTCCGATATATTGTCGAATTTAATTGAGTTTTCCTATTTGGCATAATAACGCGGCATTCTTGCAAAAAAAATTTTATCGGACCAAAAAACTATAAGAAATTTCCGAAAAACTAATACTGTGTTGAAATTATGCAGGAAAAATCACTTATACGCATAAAACACACGAAGTTATGTCGTCAAATGTCAAGAACTAAGTGTCCAATAATACCCCGAACGCTCATTTTTACAAAATGGTATAAGTAACACAATGCAAACTTCATACAAAATTCTATTGTGCTTTGGAGGCTTAAGGCAAAGATTACTATTAATAGATAAACGGCTTTGAACAAAGTAGTGAAAATTTTTTGGTTGCTTTTATATATTTCTCGCATCGGGCAACACTGCATTCAGAGCTAAAAATTTGTTTGCCCGGAGAGTTTGTGTGTAAGAGACAGGTATACTTTTCTTATGTGCATTTACAAATGTCAAATGTACTTCACTCATTAAAAGATTAGGTTATAGCTGTACGTAAATTTTAATTAGTAAATTATTTAATTGTTGAAAACGAACAGATCGACGCATGCAAATAAATCTACTTTACGAGCTAATGGCCATCGCAAAGTTGCACAATCTTGGGAATAGTGCCGTCAAAATACGCTTCAGCATCATATCGCAATCGATTACAATCCGAAAGTATCGGAACCAAAGAAACTGGAATACTGGTCGAAACTTATAGAAGCTATTCTTCAGATTTTGTTGAATAATCCCAACATTAATATAGCAGAATTTGTACTGGAAGATCAGGAGGAATACCAACAGGCTACCTATTATATTCGAGTATGCCCGCTGACAGCAGTTAAATGCTTAGATGACGAATTCACGAAGCTTCTAGGAGTGTGATCCAAATTCCAATGAATATGTTGAAAGCTTTGTGTTTTAGAATGAAATTCTTGTCTTGTGCTCAAACTATATATTTCAGGCTTAAAGATGAGGTACAAAAGTAATTGAAATGGTTCTGCAATTAATTGAAATTTTAATGGTTCTGCAGTATGTAGAAAGAATTTCCGGGGAGAATGAGATTTGTCGCGCTTATTTGCGTAAAATTGAGCATTTATATTATAAATTTGATCCCAATGTCCTGAACAAGAGAAAGGTAAATCGACACACTAGAATATTTCAACATTTTACATCTAATCACATTCATTTTTATCACTAGGGCGAACTTCTCGCAGATACTGTAACATATGTCGACGTCATGGATAAGTTGAGCAAATATTCTACGCCAAGGATCAAATTGATCGTATCCGTACATGTGCCATTCTATCACATATTTATCATCATGCATTGCACGATAATTGGTTCCAAGCCTTCAACTTCTAACCAATTTGTTTCATTAAATTAAATGAAAACATTTCAAAGTTAAATAAATGGGAGATATTGGCAAACAACTGAAATTTAAATGCATGCATGATGCATGCTTCTTTTATTCTTTGGGAGTGCAACTTACTTCTAACTTCTATTTGCCGCCTCTGACGATGTTTAAACAGTTTGTACCTGGATATGTAGGTTTATTAGTCACAATTTAAAACTCTTTTTCTTAATTTTGAAGGTAAAGCTTGCTACTATTTATTTGATGCAACAAAGGAATTTGAACCAAATCACACGGTTTACAGAATCGTACTACAGTCTTTCAATTAATCAGCTGAATGGGACGTCATTAATAAAAATATCTTTGGTATTATTAAACAAAAGTGACGTTGAATTAATCTACTGAAATAAGAATAATGTCGGAGAAAAAGAGTAAATCTTTTAAATTTTAATCAGATTTAAGTTTATAGAGTTTGCCCTTTGCAGATATATATCTTTTAATGCCAAGTCCTCCTACTGGAAATGTAGGGAACAATGATTTATTTCAACATGTAAGTTAGTTGTGTATCCATGGGTGACATTTTCATTGTGTAACTTGTATAAGAGAGGTCCACCGCCAACCTATGAAGACAGTCAAAGGCCTGATGTTCGGCCACCATCCCCTGGACATGTCAATTCTTCCATACCATTACATTCGTTTACAAATGCACAAACACTTGCAGGAGGATATAATGTAATTTATCATTCCACATTAATTTAAAGTTTAATTAACTTTATTAAAGGTAGTTGAATTCGACGCTGGAGCTAGGTTTAAAGGTCGAGGCGCTGGATCAATTTCGGTTCCACCGCCACCACCTGGTAATGCACCTACACCTGCACAAATGGCTGCTTTGCAAGGACATCCCGTAATTACTTTCAGTTATTTAATTTTTATTTATTAACATCGCTGTTTCTTTCAGGTTGTTCTCAAGAAAAAGAAAAACTCATTCTTTTGAACTTCCAATTTTATTTCTCAAAATACTATCCAACTGTAATGTGCTGTGGTTATTGATTTGTAAGGCTGCACCTAAGTTCGCCACAATTTTATGATAAAACAAACGATACGTTTATAATTGTTAATTGCTGACCAAATTATATTAATTTACAATTACATACATATAACCGAACATAATTGCTTTTGAACTGATTTGAAAATTTTATATCGCATTTTTTTTTATATTTACTTTTAAATGTTTTTTTAATATGCATAATAATAATAAACCTCATCTACGGGAAATGTACATGACTATCTTTTATGGATACGAAGAAACTAAACTGTACACTCACCAGCTACGATAAAACCGCATAAGTATAGGGAGGGGGTTGAATAGTGATTATGTCAGCAAACAAACTCTCATGCGTACAGCTGAGTAGATGGCTAAATGGCTCTGCTTAGTCTGAACCTGGCTGATTTGATATTATCTCATAATCATTTGGGCTATAATTTGATCGAACATGGCATTACAATCAATTGCGGAAAAGCCAGTATTTGGTTTGGGAGAAGAGAAGGGGGGGGGGGGGGGGGTAAGTTGTTCATCTTCCTTGCACTGAGGATTTAGTGAGCAGTTGTACGTCCCCTTCATCAGGTTGAATAATTGCACCTGCAATACGTTCGACCACGAAAGCAGTAGGTTTTCGAGGTTTTGCAGAAACATAAAAAGCGTAACCCCATCTAAAATGCAAGAAAGATTATTTTAAATATGGCCAATATACAAACAAATTTTACCCGCTTAACGAATCATCATTTTTTAATATATTTTGAAGATTTTTGGCAATGGAATCTGTGGTAGTCTGATCTATTTGCAAACCAAGTTCTTTTGCAGTGAGCAAATTAAAATAAATTTCCTGACTCGACATAAAATCGTTCGTAAGCAAGTTAACTGCATTTATTATTGCTGCTGGTAACGAAGTTGCACAGTTCAGTAGTTTATGAATCGCAACTAAATACAAATTCTATTCAAAGTCCTGAAATAGCGTTCAAAGAGTTTGCGTATTTTATTAAAAAGTAAAGTAAGTAGTCACTTGCATTAAGTTTAGATTCAGCATAGGCCTCCTTTGCTTTACTGCATATGGTCTGCTTTTCATTGTTTGTGAATTGGTCATAATTTAGAGAGGAATAATAAATTGATTGGAGATCGGTAGACTTGATTCCTTCAGCAAACCCCTTTTGTCCGAGGCAAATCGAAACCGCTTATGTAGCTACCAGCAGTTTTAGGTGATAAATTTATGTTGCTAATCATAAAATTACAATTAAAAACACTAATATTTGCACTTTTGTTGAGAAGCTGTCACAGATAGAGGAAAATAAGAAATGACTATTCAAATAATAAATCATATACAAATTTACCTCCATCCACTAACAACACAATAAAATGTTTAACAATAATAAATTTCATATATAATAAACATTCAAAAATTACCAATTTAAACTCTTTTATTAGAACAGTTTAAACAAATGTTAAATCAGTTAAATGTTCCCTCACTCTTTCACTTATTTCTTTACAGCCCGAAAGTAAATCACTATACAATTCAATATAAAATTATTTAATCTTTAATCTGTTAGTTTTTGTTTTCAAACAAGTAATATCCGAAAGAAAACAAATCGCGTCAGCTGATATTGACAGTTTGAAAGTTTCTTACGTACACAAATAATTAAGGGGGGAAATCACAGTAGCACACAAAAAAATAGGCATATTTTCGGGAATTAATTTTGGCTGAATAAAAGTATCAATCGAAAATCTGTAAAGTAGGTTTTATAGCAATACTAAAAAAGTACAAAATGTAATTTTTTCAATAAAAAATATTTAAAAATGGCGGCTGCGCAGCATATGCCCCAAGGCGCCTATTTTTGAAAGCGTGTCGATGGCCGAAGACGTAGACTCCTTAATTTTTGACCTGGACGAAAAAACCAAAATTTTTTAATTTTTATATAACAACAGCTAGCGAGCTACGTAGGATTTTTTCGATAAATGGTGCATGTTTGAAAATAAAGTTAAATTTTTAACAAAAAAAAAAAAAAACGCCATCAAATCTTCGATAAAAAAAACTAAGCCATATAAAATATAAAATAATACGTAGCTCCGTGGAGAAAGATATTTCGAAGCTACTGTCAAAATTTCAAGTCGTTCGGTAAAGATTTGCTCGAGTTATGTCTTCGGCGAGCTCAAAAAAAGTGGTTTCGAGAAAAACGCGTTTAAAGTTTTAAGTACTGAGAAACCATATGAAAATTTCATATACCTCTAATCTGCAATGCCTGCACCGTACAGTTGACCTTCTAAATCTACCTCCAACTCTTGGTATATTATTTTTAAGACCCTAAAGCACCTTTTATGCGAAAAAATTTTTTTTCCAAAAATTGAAAATTTTACTGTGATTTCCCCCCTTAACTCAGTCATGTGCTTCACATGAATTCTTTTTATTGGTGGTACTTTTTGGTACATTTTAATACTTCGACAAAATTTGGCGGTACTTTTTTGACAGCAGTCCGCAATTCTCTCCGGAAGAAAGCATAATTTTGACAGGAGTAAGTGATTATCTCAAATAATTTTGACAGAAGTAAATGACTGCACACTACCTGTACTCTTTATTTGCATGAATATTCTTATGACTGTAAAATCTGGATATATTTGGTTTTACTGTGGTGCCAGTGTTACTTTTTCAAGACTAGTTGGATATTTTAGGGAGCCGGTTATCTAGTAATAGTAGTCTTTGCTTAAGGTTTCACGAATATTATAAAAATATTTACCTGAGTTGGTTCGTCGAAAAATGTAGTCAAAATAAACAAGATACTAAGTGAAAAAAAAACTTTCGGAATATCAAATTTCTATTTGCTGTGTCAGCGAGGTAACAGTGTGTGTACACTGGTCGAGTGCTCAATAGAAAATTAGCTCAGCATGAGACGAGTCCACGAGAGTTGGTTGAAGCTGTGAAGCATTACTAGGGGAAAAAATATCGCGCTGTCCAACAATACCACGTGTCCAAAAATACCCCGGGTAACCCTACATAATTTAAATTCTTGAATTAAAATTATGTACATAATAACAATTAATTGAATTTTCATTCTAACATAATATACTGGAAAATCTTAATTGAAATTTTTTTATGGAACAATGATAATTCGTCCCGGTAATTAATATTTATGGCATGTTATAATTATAATTCGACAATTTAATTTGATATTCGAATATATTTGAAATTGAGAAATAAATTGTCTTCATAGTATCATAATAATTCATGTAATTTCTTTTATACTTAAACAAAATCGAAATTTGTTAGGCGTGCTCAATAGACGATTAATGTTTATTTCATCGTAATATAATTATAATTCTATAAACTATCATTGTACCCTGCTACAATTTTAATAAATTGAATTATATTACTGACATGGCATCAAAAAATGTTTTAAAATTACATAATAAAAATTAATAAATATTATGGCTCCACATAATAATAATTCGGTCACAATTTTAATTAATTATTATTATGTTAAAACAAAATAAAAATGTTTCGAATTCATCTTGTTTTTGATTTTAGATAGATAACTAATGTTAATTTTTTCACGATGAAATGCTTGCTATTGATCTGTATGTAATAATCGATTTTTCTTTTGACAATAAAACCGAAATACTCGAAATAAAGATGCAGGCAAAAAAGGTTTTTTACTACGGTTACAGCAGTTGTATCAAAATAAACATAATTCATTCAATTCGTAGTTATAACTCATTGGGCATGATTCTGTGCATCAGTTTTGTGAATGACTCGGGTAAACTTCTGGATCTGGTATTCTTTACTGTTTCCGATCATCATCCTGTAAACTCTTATGATTCTATACCATATATTACTGTTAAAACTCTAAAAAGGCTGATTTCTTTATACTAAATGAACGGCTCTCTGCCTTGGACTGGCCAAATGTTCTTGAGGAGCATGGCTTCGAGAAAACATTGTTTAATTTTTATGACAATTTGGCAGTATGTTGTACTCAATGTGTTCCTATCTCCAAATCTAAAAGTCAGCATACTTTTCCACAATTACTGAATAGCTCTGTTAAGCACATTAACAATTAAAAAAATTAGGCTTGTAAGAGGTTCTGCTTCTTTAGGAGTGAAGATTGAAAACTCCTCTTACATGATATTTCAGGCTTGCAACGAATCATGCAAACGGACTGGATATATACTCCGTAATTATATTTAAACTCAAGAAGCTTGGTTTTCACCCTCTGCTCCTCAACTGATTTTGTTCCTATCTAAGAAATAGGACATATAGAGTGTCGCTTAGAGGTCCTATCTCAAGGATTTTCATATCTTCATCTGGTGTGCCGTCAGGTAGCCATCTAGTCTCTTTACTATTCGTTCCCGCCATTGATGACATTGTCCATCTGATCTTTCTAATGTTCTGATTTAATCTGACGATGTGAAGATTTTCTCCTATGTTAAAGGTAGTGGTGTCGCCACAAGTTTTTAACAATAACAGCGGGAAATGGTCTCCGTCGCGTGTTGTCCGTAACTGACCTTGGGGTAAAACTAGATTGGAAACTTGATTTTGCTCTGCATATTAATTGTATTGTGTCTAGAAGCAGTTTAATCTTAGGCCTTGTAAAACGTTGGTCTAGAAAGTTCTCTGATTTACCAACTTTGTTCCCTTGTACTGCTCCTTAGTAAGACCTATTCTAAAATATGCATCATAGGTCTGGTCGCCCAACTACTCTATTCATTCTAAATGTATCGAATCGATGCAGCGTAATTTTGTTACATTTTTGGTAAGAGGGCTCCCTTGAGACGATCCGCTTAAACTCCCTCCCTGCCCTACACCGACCGCCTGCATTTGCTCGGTTTGCACACACTTGAGAAAAGGCGTAAAGTCGTTGCTGACCAACTCTTGAATTATAATATTGACTAAAGTACTCTTGTTAGCAAGGTGTCCTGACCTGACCGCAATCATTACACCTTCCCCTCTTTCAAGGCCTGTACCAGAAGAGCAACGAATTATAGGCAAGTTCGTTGCTCTTCTACTGCAGTAAAATGACCTTCATCGAAGATGAAATTGAGTTTTTAAGCCATGTTTCTGAGCCCACAACAAAGTCATAAGTATTTTCATATATTGATAGATAAAATTCTCGTAAACTGTGAATATTCTGATAGTAAACTGATAAAGAGTTCGAATTCGTATGATGCAATTGCCTCAAAATTATTCCAGAAATCAGCAACCAGAAGCATAGATATGAAGAATTCCGGGGCACCGAGTTTAAAAGTGACATATTTTAGTTGAAAGTACGCAGCATCAGCTTTAACCAATTTGTTCACAAATAATAATAAATTTATATAAGGTTTTTAACTGACTTCCCAAAAAACTATAGGTTATAAGTTCGACATGTATTTTTTTTATTTATTTTGTTATGTATGGCAGGGCATAATTTCGTAACGCGTGGACCAATTTTGATGATGCTTTTTTGTTTGTTCCCCAATTGGTATCATGTCCAAAAACTAATTTGTGGGGTGGGAGTAGGGGGTGAGGTGAAACCTAACTTCGTAATGCGTGGACCGCTCTCTATAATTCTTTTTTGTTGTATAGCGTATGATTCCCCATTCCTGATAATGAAAACATATTGTCCAAGGGTGGGATGGAGAGAGGTAGAGGTAGTCTAACATCGTAACGTGTGGACCGATTTGGATAATTCTTTTATTATATTAGTATAATTCCCCATTGCTCATATGAGGATACATTCTGCACTAGGGTAGGCTAACTGCGTAACATAGGGACCGATTTGGATGATTCTTCTTTAAATGTGTAGAATATGTTGCCCCGCTGGTACCACGACAAAAATTTGGTGGTGTGTTTCTTAATGCACATACCTATTTCGGTGTTGTTGTATACAGCATGATCTCCCATTGCCGTCATACGAAAAATTATTGACCTATGGTTGAGGTGGGTGAGGGGGATTCTGAATGCATAGAGTATATATCTGTATTCTGAGAAAAATTGTGGCTTGTGGTGAGTGCTGGAGCAGGAGCAGAGCTTCATAAGGCATAGGACGATTTTGATGATTTTTATTTCGTTGTACAGAATATGTTTCCTGATCGTTAAATGATAAAAAATGTGTACCTAGTGTAACTATGATGATTCTTAGACTACGATGATTCTCTCTCGCTGTATAGAGTACGGTGGAGCATGGTAAGAATTTTATAAGGTGAGTGCAACTTTTGAAATTGCTTTGTTCGTACGAGAAGTATTCTTCGATCATAAAAACCCACTCGGAGAGTCCTGCCGGAGGAATCCAGCTTTGACGTCATTAGTGATTCTAAAATGTTGGTGAATTGTTGTATGCCCTCTTCTAAAACCAAATTGTTCACTGGGTAATATATTGTTCTTATCTAGATGGGTAATTAAAATTTCTTTTAAGAGTCTTACCAATACTTTGCCGAGAGTGCTGATTAAGTTAATAGGTAGGTAACTTTCCGGATTACTTCTTAGTTTGCTGGGCTTTGGTATAGGTATGACATTTGCATCAGGATGGAAAGTATTAGAGCTTAAGACAGGTATTTATTATAAATGACAATAAAACCGTGGCTTTTCTAGAAAAATTTTTAATATACCTATATATTGAGCAATACATCGAGGCCAGGTGATTTATTTTGGCGTAGTTGAGCGATAATTTTTATAATAACTTTCTGCTTGTAAAGCTAGAAGCAATGTGATTTGAGCATATTGAGTGGAGGTTATTTTTTGCATTCTCAACTTCTACTGTATCGCGATCACTAACAGCACTGGAGACGCAATGGGTATTATTAAAAGTTGTAGCAAGTATCTTGTCTCTTTCGTGTCTGGTGAGGCATCTTGAACCATTATGTATAAGATGAGCTGGAGATTTTTTTGCCTTTTAATAGTTTTGTAATATTTCAAAACGGGTTAAAAGACTTATTTAACGCTGCAACAATATGGAGTTGATGAAGTTGGTTAATTCTTCTACAATTTGTTTTTTCAGAGTCATGCATTGATGTTTTCAACCGACTTCCCAAAAAAAAATAGGTTCATCAGAAAGTTTCCTATCGATAAACTCTTGGTGGAAGTAATTTAAAGATGGAAAAAAGTAAAAGCTTTTGTTTTACTTCCACAAACTAGGAGCAACAATTTTTTTTGGGATGGTGATCGCTCAAATTTTATTTTTTTATGCATGACCGGACGTTGTAACGCTTGGACCGATTTGGATGATTCTTTCTTTGTTTGGTAGATATGTTCTCCGATTGATACCATTTCAAAAATCTTTTTGGTGGGGTGGGGGTGGGGGTGAAGGCGAATGAAGGTGAGATATTTGAAGAAATTTGTTTTTATTTACAACGGCTAGGTCAACATCTTGAGCAAAAATAGCAACAATTTTAGCATTACGCTGCTTCTTACGATGAACTGAAATCTATGTACTATAATACCAGCATCAGATATGTAAACACGTTGAACTTTTTTGGAAGCCAAGGTCGCAATCTGGGGATTTTCGATTACAGGCGATGAAGATGAGTCCCCGTGATTTAATGTTAACGGAATTACATTATAAACCGCTGATGTGGTTCTCTTTGGTTCCTTTAACCCAATGACTATTACACCGACTCTCGACCTGGTCCGGTTCTGCGTGAACACCTTCAATTGTGGCCACGATTTGTTGATCTGGATACTTTCCCTTCCCTCTTTTCCATGTCACTTGCGAATACTGGTGGCTATCCCATCTTGGCCTGCAAGGCTGTGTAGGTCTTCGTTGGTAATGACCTCCTGCCAATGGATGTTAAGGATGCGCCAGCGACACCGGTTGACAAAGGCTTGTAGATGTTATTTGACAGGTCATTTTCCATGTTGAACAGCTGTACAACAGAACAGATTTTACATTCGACTTGAAGATACGGAGTTTTGTGCGTCTGGACATGTTATTGCACCATATTTCAGCAATGTATTGAATGCAACTCAAGCCTTATTGATGCAATTCTGTACATCAGCTTCAGCTTCGCCATCTTCTGTAACTATGCTTCGGAGATAGTAAAATTTATCCACTTGCTCTATTTGCTGCTCTTCCAGATAAATTTCATGTTGTCTCGTTGTTGTGTTGTGTTGTGACGTTCTCTGCTCAGGGCTTCGGACATTTTGGGCTACAAGTCTTTGTTTGTTGGATAGGAAACAAACATCGTCGGGATATTTCAGGTACGTAAGGTGTTTAAAAAGTTCCCATCGAATCTCTCGCGATGGGTGATAGTCTAGGGCGCTGCACAATACGTTATTAATGACGATCAGGAAAACAAAAGTCTCAGTATGCATCCTTGTCTCACTACATGCAGAACTTGGAAGGGCTCCGACAATATTCCCTTGTGTAGGACGTGACTTTGGGCTCCTGAGTGGGACTCATTTATGATGATGATAATTTTTTCCGGGATGCCTCTCCTACGTACTATGTTGACGTGCTTACTTGCGAATGTAAATCGCATACACATACATAAGATCTATATTTTGAAAACCAGTATTTGGGATTTCTTTTCAAGATTCCTTAGCTTCAAACTAGTTTTTGCTAGTATTTTCTCAGTAAAACCAGCTAGGACAGCTCTAGATACCAATTCAATACCACGACAGGTTAGCATAATACTACACAGAATTCTAGGTAACATCGTCTAACTCACACTTAACTAAAGAATTTCCCATAGTCAATCTAAGATACCACGTTTTTTATTGTGTGAAATCGGAAAGGTATCTGACAAAGATCCCAAAAGGATCAGTTGCACCAAATTTGTTTATTCTCTTGTTCATTCAATTAAACTCGCTTTAGATACTCATTTGTTATGACAGAAGTGAAAACAATAGTTGCATTTGCTTAGCAATTGAATATTGCAATTTCTGAAATGGTTATAATATTTTGTGAAGTAGAAAGCTATATAAATGAGCAAACAAATTTTTCGATTTTTTAAAGAAAGGCTGGTGACATTCAACAAAAACATATACCAAAGTTGTATCAAAAATAAAACTTTTATTATTCAATGGAATCAAAAGAAAAATCCATGTATAACCAAAGGTCTCACTTCTTTTTCAGAGTGTCGTAAATATCTGTGCGTCTTTGTTGTTGGAGTGGAATTTGCTGTCTCGCCTTTGCCACTAAATTAAAATCTGCAAGTACATGAAATTAGAATGACAACGAAATACAATCGAAAAACTTAAATAATTTACCAAGTTCCGCAATGACGAATTCCTCCTTTTCGGAAGCTTCACCCAGAATAATACCATTTGGATCTACCAACATTGAGTGGCCCCAAAGAGTGTAATCCTCGTTCACGTCACGAGCCGAAGAAATTCCAGCAACAAAGAGCTGGTTGTCTAGGGCTCTTCCCCTCATTAATAACTCCCAGTGAAGATTTCCTTGCACAGGATCAAAAGCAGCTGGATAGATTAACATCTCACATCCTGTTGGAAGGCAAATATTTATAATTTCGTCCTTACAATACCTAATTACTTTGCTTGCCTTCATTTCTGTAAACGCGAGCAAATTCAGCAAATCGCATGTCGTAGCATACGCAGATTCCCACCTTTCTACCCTCAATATTGACGATAGTGACATTGCTGCCAGGAGTCAGTGCATCAGACTCTCGGTATTTTACCTCATCCATGGTTATATCAAATAAGTGAACCTAAACAAAGAAGTAGAAGAAGTTTTTTTTAAAATTTTGTTATTAAGTTTGTGGTTTACCTTGCGGTGCTTTCCAATAAGAGTGCCAGAAGGATCCCAGACGGTTGCGGTGTTATAGATCTTACTTCCGTCCTTTTCGAATAGAGTTCCAACTACGTAAATGTTCAATTCCTTTGCTATTTTGGACAATTGAAGGCATGTAGGTCCACCGGGAATCTGTTCGGAATATTCGGCGAATAATTGGGTCTCATAAGGTCCAGCGAAACACTCCGGCAATACAACGAGCTTGACGTTGTACTTCTTGACCACTTCACGAATCTTCTCCAGAGCATATTTTACATTCTGCTCCTTGCTCTTAACTTTTAAAAGTTGAAGCAAGGCAACTTTAATTTCTATAATTAAACATTTTGATTAAAACTTGTTATTAACTTGCAGCAAATATAAATTACTTTGAGCCATTTCTACTAGAGAATTTTTTAAGTAGGTAAAGCTTGTTTGAACTAATGAAATAGTACTGTTACTTTTGCTGCGGGTGGAGTTGCTTATATACAAAAAGATAACCGAAAACAAACCAAAATAAAAACAACAACTTTATGCAATTATCGCGAGCAAAAAATTGAAATTGAAAATTTTGCAGATTACGTTATTGTTCAATTAAGATGAACTTTTTTTTATGTCACCTTATCTTTTTCGTTCAATGTAGACCCTATGTGTGCTAATTCAGCCATTTCGAAAAAAGTGTGGACACGAATATTTCCAAAAGAAACACTAGTTTATTTGCATTTGATCTTATCTGGGATGGCTCTGCATATGCTAATTATTGGATGGGTTCTTTGCTTATCAAATGTTTTACTGAACATTACAAATGTTGTGTAAATACAATCTTTAATTTCGACTTTTGTTAGATATAGCTAAAATAAATTCTTTTTTTTATGTTAAGTTCGGCTTTACTCAGATTTTGTTCATTACCTGATGAGAAAGTTACAGCCAAAAGTTTAAGTGTAGTTAAACTGACACAGGGCCAAAAATAGAAAAGTAAGTTCAAAAAAATAAATAAATAAATAACAAAAAAATATAAAAATATCAAGAATTTAGCCTTTATACAAGTTTTAGAAAGTTGAAAAGAATACCAAACACAGCAAGCATACTCAAGAATTGGTCCTTAGCTCACATTTTAATAGAACCCAATGCATAATTTACGTAGGTAATAATCGCGTCAATATAGTCGTTGAAGGCAAAACGACTATTCAAACAGACAGATGCTTTAGTCCAGCCTTGTTAGGGTATAACCATGTATAGTATAATTGTAGTAAAGTTGAATTTTTTTACGACAAAAAGACATAGTTATACAGTTACTGATATTAATGGGGAAATCTTTAGTTAAACACCACTTGTGAAAGGAATCTAAGTCTGGAGTAAAATTTCACAATCACAAGTCGTAAATCTTGGCTTCATCAGCAGGACAAACAATTTTTGAATTAGACAAAAAGTAAGATATATCATTCATGTAAATAATAAATAAGAGTTAGAAACCCGACTAGAGAACGAGAACAATTCTTTAGCAGAGATATAGGAATCCCATCTGGTCCATACGAAAAACTATCAGCCAAGTATTAATGTGTTGCATGATTGTTTCGTCATCAAATTCATTGCCAAGGTAGTCGGACGAAATGACGTCAAGTGATTAAAATCCCTTAAACTAATATCACAGTTATTATTAAGAAAAGCGATCATAAAAACTACTGAAAAAATTTGCAATGGTCAAAGAATCGGACATTCGTTATCCTCTAACTTCAGCGGAGGGAAGTAGGAGCCAAGAAAAAATTAAATTATTCCATTAAACATGCATAGGAAAATAAATAGTTAAAAAAAATTTGAACCGATTTCACAAAAAGAGCTGCATAAAATAATTTTCAATTTTATATCTATTAGGACATTTTGAACAAACAAAACAACTAAAACAAAAGTATTTAATATTAAATGGGTCTACCCGTTATGAAATTATGCACGGTCATACATAAAAAATAAATAACAAAAAAAAGAAATACATGTCGACCTCTAAGAAAAGAAAGAAAAGAGAGAAACGCAGCACAAAACATGCATAACAGAGAGTCACGGGAGCGCAAAGAATAGATAGTTAAGAGTTAAGTCGAAATTCGGACATGCAATAACAGCCCTACCGAAACGGTTCATGCGACCTCGGAAGGGGGCACTTGTCCCAACCACATCTGGTGCAGCCAGAGCCGGTTCCTTCCCCCTCGAGAAGTCCAACCCTGGAACGCTTCGCATCCACAACTGACAAAACACTGCAGAAGACTCAAGCCACTCCGCTTTCCTCAGCATCGGGAGGAAATTTTTCGCACCTGGGCCCTCCGCGGCAAGCAAGGAGCAGGAAAAAGCTATGGTAACAGTGGCCGGAAAAGCCCACCAGTCATCAATAAAACAAAATGCCTTGCAAAAGAGGGACAGCAGTCCTCCTAAAACCCCATCAGGTAGGCATCAGGTAAAGCCACTCTAAAATTCCTCCAGATCAATCCTTATCCTGCAAAATCTGAGTTGGTTCTGAAGTGATTCTTATTTAAGAACCGCCAGCTCATAAAGAACATCAAAACAGGGTAAGTTTATCTTAGATAGTGAAAACGGAGCTCCTCGTTCTACCTTAATGTTCAAGTCAACAACTATTTTTCTTCCCATTCCAAAGCTTATCACTAGGGGCTTGGTTGTAGATGTAGAGGTAGGTGCCAACGTTGAGAAGAAAACAAGAGGCAGTTACTTCCCTGGTGATTCGGACCAACCACCACCTCCGAAGGAGGTACCGCAACTATTGTGTTTCTGTAAGGAGTACAATAAAACATTCAGAATTGAGTGCAAGGGGATTTCTCACCATACCGAAATTAATAATCGTGGTGACTACTTACTAGACTATTTCATAAATAATAAAATTGAAATATCAAATGATAAATCAACTTTTACTAATATTTTTCGCCAAATCATTTCCTAAAAAATAGTCTCACACCACTTTAAACTACTGATCGTCTACTGCTACGAGAATAGTTATCCTGTTATGCGTAGATATAAGAAAGCTAAAATAAGAAAGCTCTTTAATAAAGCCAAGAGCTGAGGTGCCTGGAATAATTACAATTAATTAATTATCCTGACAGAAAACAAAAAAAAAACTAAGGAGGTCCAGAAAAGAAATTTGGAGAAACTTCTGAGAGCACAGAGCAAGTCTTTCGGTATGTTGTTCTTCAACAAACACCGATACACATACACTAGCATGCATATTAAGCGGGCAAGTCAACCATAACAGCACTACATACTCAAGTTGGGAAACTAGAAGATGCTGTTAATGGTAAGTATATTCCTCTCTGTGCTTCTCGGGATATTGAAGGTGCATTTGAAAATACGTTGTTCAGATTCATTGATGGAGCGGGTGGTCCGATGGATGCTCAGGAGCCGGCCCATCACGACCAGACTGGGTCATAAATCGGTAACAGTAAGAGCCACCAAAGGATGCGTCCGTATTTTCACCGCTGCTGCGGACACTTGTTGTTGAGGATGGTGCTGATTGATAATGGTTGATGATTGGTGATTGATTCAAAGATGAATTCGCGGTTTCAAAATATATAAAATATCGGAAAGTCAAGTGGTACTCAGTACTCTAGGGTCTTAAATGTTTAAGTCTACAATTGTCTGGGACTGCTAGAATTCACTAAAACGATTGGCCAGAGCACGAGAGTCACGTTGGCATACTAGGTCACGAGGGAATTCGCCTGGTGAAACAAGGAGCGGATTCTCAGTTCATTGGCCCTGAGCCGTTTTGTAGCTATTTGAAAAGCCACAATTAATTCTTTAAAAAAAGTCCAAGCCAATCTTACGCAATTGCTAACTTTTACACGTTTCCTCTGGATTTGAAGTCTCAGGGAGCAGTTTTTGTTCTTGGTTTGCATGTTTGTGCCCTATAATGATTATATATGTCGTGACAATCGTACGAATGAGGAACCTCAAACACTGACTATTATGTACATGTTTACGTCGACTTATATTTAAGAAGTTAAATGCTCTACAAAATTATTATGAATTCATTATTAGTCCTATGCATTTAGTGTACAGGTTTTGAAGCATTCAACTTTTTATCGAAGAGAAAGCTTGTTTTACTGTATGTTTTTTTTAAAGTGGAACATCACTTATTTCGTATAACCTGAATTTACAGAACTAGTAACTGCGATTGTTTAGCATAATACTACACAGTTCTAGGTAACATCGCCTAACTGACACTTAACTGAGACCATTCCCACGGCAGTCTAATTATTTAGGATTCATCAATGCTGATTACATAAAGCAACTTACATAGACACTTATAAGGAGAATAAACTTTAACTAAGCTGACCCATCAATTGGCATTTTACTTAGGCCTTCGATAAGTGAAAATCCATGGGATTATAAACTGAATTGAAATATAAGACACAGCTGTAACTGGTTTAATCAGTCCATAGGTAGTTTGGTGAGAGAAACATGGAGGAAGTTATGACTCCTATATTATAACATTTTAGCAATTCAGGGGAGTTTATAGCCTCCTGCAGACGTTGGCTTTATTTCTTCTAGTTTGTAGAGTGTTTAAACATATGAATATAAGTCTGTCAGCGCAAGGAGGCAAAAGGCGTTTATTATTCCATGGAACGCTACGAAGAGCAAACCTGCAAAATCTTCGTTGGGCGGACTCAATGCACTAAACATGGGTCCCCTAAAAAGGAGACCACACTGCGCTAGCATACTACATGTACACTAAAAGATCCTGGTGATACAAGGAACACCTTCCACAACTGGGTTCCGTCAACCGCTTTCCATTTAACATCGGTAAGTGTACAACTATGTCCTTTTCTCGAAAAATGGCTGCCGCCTAACGTCGCTTGAAAACACCAGAGATCTAGGTATCTCGTTGAATTCCCGTTTTTCCTTCGATGCCCACCTTGATGCTGTAATTAATAAGGCCAACTTGACCTTGGGATTCGTCAAGTGTTGGTCGAAAGAGTTTGTTGATCCCTTCTTTATTGTACTTTCGTCAGACCTGGCTTCTTTAAGCATATCCATACCTGCCCCTTCTCTGAGGAACCACGACTTCTTGAATGTACCTTATCACCGCACCAAATATGGTAAATTCGAGCTGATCTCTTTTAATTTATCTTTTTATTCAATTGATTTTCACTTGCCCAAGAGCCTCTTGCGAGTCCAGCTTGGTTAAGGTTACTTTGAATAATTTTGTTAATCTATTTAGTTATGTAATGTAAACTGAAATTTTGTTGTTGTAGTCAGTTATTGACGATACTTGTAAATAAATAAATCATTAAACTCCTTAGACCACCTCTTTATGAAGCCCACGGTTGTATTAATAATAATAACATTTCTTGCAGACAAAGTACAAAAAGATTATAATCTTATAAGTGTACCGTAAAGAATTGTGAAAATAAATACTAGTTATATGATGAAAACTTTTGCAAAAATCTAAATTGCCAAAGCTTAAAGAAGTAAAGATAAATAGAATAAATATTACACTAAAAATATAATAATAAATAAATAAATAAATACTATATGATAAGATGAGTTACAAAAGTCTAAATTTATCAAACTAAAAGAAGTAAAAATATATTCAAAATAAATAAACATTACACTACTTGAAAGAGAAGAGAGTATGCATCAATTTAACCACTTCATATCCAATTCATGCCAAAGTGGCGTTCGAAGAGTCGCCTAAATCCGCCAGCCGAGCGAGTGCTTTTAATATTTAAAGGAAGATTATTCCACAAACGAATAGCTTGGACAAAGTAAGATCTTTCCTCAGCAACTGTTCTTACTCTAGGCAAAGAAGTTCATTAACCTGGATGAATGCAGGAAGCTGACATGCTCTAATAATTACGGGTTCGCGAGTATAAACCAACTTATGCAATAAGTAAAAAATCCTTTTATTGAGGTAAGTATCAATTGAGCAACCCAAATCAAGTTCTCAAAGTGCGAAATATGGTCGTATCTTTTTAAGTTATATACAAAACGAACACAGTCATTAAATGCTACACGCATTTTAGAAAAACAATTGGCATCAAGTGATGAAGCACAAGAATAAGTATAAATTGGTAGAAGCAGAGCTCTAATAAGTTTAAGTCGTGTATCAGTTGAGAAGTAGCTTCCGAAAAGCCAAAGCCTGCGCAAAGTACCGTATATCTTATTCAAATTTGAGCTAATCTGGTCACAGCATGACATTGACTTATTCAGTACCACGCCAAGACTTTTGACCTTGTCTCTAAACTCCAAAACTGTCGAACCCAAGACCACCTCCGGAAACGCCTCTATGTAAATCTCATTTCGAGAGAATAGGATACATTTAGATTTGTTGCCATTAAGTTTCAAACAATTTTTCATTGACCAAAGGTATACTCGCCGCAGGTCGCTATTAAGTCGGGCAACACAATCCTCACCGAGGCCTCTAGGTCTGCTTATATAGAGCTGAACATCATCAGCATAGATGTGAACTTTTGAGTCAAAGACGTCCACAGTGTCATTAATGTAAACAGTGAAGAGTAGAGGGCCTAATACTGACCCTAGCGGTACCCCCCTATTGGTGTATGTGGAAGCCGAAAGCCTTTATCCTATTTTGACTTGCTGGCTCCTAGTAGCAAGATAGTTCCGCAAAAGTTTTAACGCCGATGAAGAAAAATCACACTGTTTATCCAATTTTTTAAGCAGAAGTGAATAGTTAACATAGTGAAAAGCTTTAGAGAAATCGAGGAATGCAAGCACACATATTTGATCCGTATCGAGATCTGCTCTAATATCCGTTGCCTCTTTTAAAAGAGCAATCTCACAACTGTGTCCCCTACGAAAACCTGATTGTCAATTAGTAATAATATTTCTTTCCTCAAAATAAGGCAGCATTTGGATAGATCATGTCTTACCAAGTGAAGTTCGTTGCAGCGAAAGTATAAATCATGAATATTTATATTTTGATATGACCGAAATTTTATTAGGTTGCTAGTTTATTTGTTTTTTACCATAATATCAAGCCTTAGCAGCAATAGACTGTTATCCAAGAAACTAAGCGTATATATTTAGTTGTTGCCCAGTACTCTACACATATGCGAGATCATAAACATGTCAAGAAACGAAGGCTCAACAGCACCAAAATAAGTCGGATTTTTATTAATAATTTTTAAATCTAAAATTTGAAGACAGTTTAAGAAACTATCAGATACACCACATGACTTAAGCACATTGACATTGAAGTCACCACCAACTATGCAAGAAAACCTTGAGAGAGCATTATTCAACTCAAGAAAATTATCCAAGTCATGGGAGGGCAATAGACGCACAGCATAAGGCTCTTCTAGAAACAAAGACTCAAATAAATTCTATATTGCTAATTTGAGATCTCTGCACAATTTTAGCTTTATTATTATTCCTTAAATATACTGCAACACCCCCACCGCTTCGTCCAGTTCGGTCGTTTCGCAATAATATAAAGGAAGGAATCTTAATAAAGTCGGATGGAATGTTGTTGTGCAGCCACGTTTCACTAACCGTAATCACATGCAATCCTCCCGCACTAGCAAACAAAAATCTTAACTCATCAATTTTCTTTTTAATTACTCTTACCAATAATTTTATCAATGTGATCATCAAAAGAAAAACGAGTATTAAGCAAGACCCCCAAGTCTTTGGATTTGTCAAGTCTATTTAAAGAGAGTCCCCATGGAGCAGCTTAACTGCAGGCGATTTCTTTTACGAGAAAAGGATATTACAGTGCATTTGCTCACATCGAAATTGAACGAAATAGGTTGGTATCATCAGCATAACACCAAATTCTCGAATGTGACGAATTAGGGATACATCATTGATGTAAATAATGAATAGTAAAGGACTAACGTGACTACGCTGTGGTACCCCAGCAGTATTGCAGACCGGATCCGAAAGAATTTCACAAAACAAGACACGTTGAGAGCGCTCGGACAAATGCGATCGTAGCCAATTAACAAAATCCGAAGGAAAATCAGGAATCAACATCTTGGAAGGAGAATTTTATAATTAATTCGATCAAATGCCTTACTGAAGTCAGTGAAGATACAATCAACCTGTTTAGCATTTTCAATAGAAGATATACAGTAATTCAAGAATTCCAACAAGTCGGTTGTAGTTGATTTTCCCTTTACAAATCCATGCTGTAAAGAAGATAAGAAATCGCCGTCGTCAAAAATAAGTTCCTTGGATTGAAGAGAAGTCGGCGGAAGCTTCGTATGATATATGTAAAATTATTAAAGTCTTAGATACCAAGTTGAATATTGTGGGAAATCAGAAATGTATCTGACGAAGTTCTAGAAAGGATTGCTTGTGCCCATTTCGTTATAATATTCTTTAACTCTTGTTCTTTCTATTAAACGCATTTTAGAAGAAATCCAATTTTGATGACAACACCGTGAACAAAATATCTATCATATTTGATTCGCAATCGAATCAATTACTCAAATGCTCATGATGTTTTTTGAAATTAAAACGTGTATAAGCGAACAAATGAAAAACAAATTTTACGATTTTTTAAGGATTTTTTAAGGAAAGGAAAGAGTATCGTAAATATCTGTGCGCCTTTGTTGTTGGAGTGGAATTTGCTCTCTTGCCCTTGCCACTAAATTAAAATCTGCAAGTACATGAAATTAGATTGACAACGAAATACAATCGAAAAACTTAAATAATTTACCAAGTTCCGCAATGACGAATTCCTCCTTTTCGGAAGCTTCACCCAGAATAATACCATTTGGATCTATCAACTCAATGTTGAGTGTAAGAGTGTAGTCCTCGTTCACGGCACGAGCCGAAGAAACAACAAAGAGCTGGTTGTCTAGGGCTCTTCCCCTCATTAATAACTCCCAGTGAAGATTTCCTTGCACAGGATCAAAAGCAGCTGGATAGATTAACATCTCACATCCTGTTGGAAGGCAAATATTAATAATGTCATTCTTACAATATCTAATTACTTTGCTTGCCTTCATTTTATAAACATGTCGTAGCATACGCAGATTCCCAGCTTCTACGGTTCTTCTAAGTGAACCTAAAAAAGGAAGTAGAAGAAGTTTTTAAATTTTGTTAATATGTTTGTGGTTTACCTTGTGGTGTTTTCCAATAAGGGTGCCAGAAGGATCCCAGACGTTATAGATCTTACCCTCATCCTTTTCGAAGAGAGTTCCAACTACGTAAATGTTCAATTCTTTTGCAATTTTGGACAATTGAAGGCATGTAGGTTCACCGGGAATCGAAATATTCGGCGAATAATTGGGTCTCATAAGGTCCAGCGACAGACTCCGGCAATACAACGAGATTGCTGTTGTACTTCTTGACCATTCCACGAATCTGCTCCAGAGCATATCTCACATTTTGTTTCTTGCTCTTAACTTTTAAAAGTTGAAGCAACGCAACTTCAATATCTGTAATTAAACATTTCGATTAAAACTTGTTATTAACTTGCAGGAAATTTAAATTACTTTGAGCCATTTCTACTAAAGAATTTTTATTGTTGCGGGAGAAGCTATTTTTATACAAATTGATAAATAAAAAAAAAGCGAACTCAAAAACAAAATGTTATGAAATTATCGCAAACAAACAATTAAAACTGAAAATTTTGCAGATTACGTTGTGGTTCACTTAAGATGAGGAAGCGTTGCTTGTTTATGCCACCTTTAGTGTTTGCCTTATCTTTTTCGTTCAGCTTAGCCCCTAAGTGCGTTTATTCAGCAATTTCGAAAAAAGTGTGGACACGAATCTTTCCACAAGTAACACTGGTTTATTTGCATTTGTGCTTTGCTGCTGTGGTGTTATCTGGGCTCTGCACATGCTAAATATTGGATAGAGTCTTCACTGTATTTTCAACTGAACCTTACAAATGCTCTACTTTAATATTGTGCTGCAAAGACACTTTTTTTTTTTTAGTGAAGGACCGAAGGAGGCCTTTTTTATGATTTTTTCTAATAATTTGTAAAATAATAAGAGGGTTGTGAATGAAGAAAAAAATTATACGTATTTTGAGGTATATTTTAAACTTTTTATAAAAGAAATAAATAAATTCTACAACTTGGGTTCGCCTGCCGTGATGAAAACCTCGGTTCATCTGAATTTTAAGCATAGTTGTTTTTATTAATTTTTATTATTCGCAAAATGACCGTTAATTTAAGTTGTGAGAATGATATTTTAAATAAATTTTTTATTTTAAAGGACTGAAAAAATCTAAATTTTCAAAATAAAATAACAGGTGTGCTTAACGGCAGCCACTGCTATTACAAGAATTCCCAAATCACAGTGAATGAGATCATTAGTACTCATTAGAAAAAAAATCGAGAAAAACGGTATTAAAGGTTTAAGTTGAAGGAGTTAGTACCGCATCAAAACAGAAAAGAAAACACAATTAGTTGCTTTATTCAGGGTCTGGCGGGAGGAGGGGGGGGGGGGGGGGGGGGCAATTCACAAGGTATGCACATCACTTTTTATCTTTTGATTTACTCAACGCGGGTCTCGTTCATATGCACTAAATATAAAATCCTTAATCCCTCATCAAAAAATCCCTAACTATGAATTTTATAAACGAATAAAAAAGAAGTGTTGAACAGAGGAAGATCCTGCACATGGATCGTAGGGCTCTGAGATGGCTATTAACAGGACATGATGACTTCAGCTATCATCTAAAGAAGAACATTCTCGTGGAGGAGCAAGAGACAGCAGTGCAAATAGTGTGCCAGTGTCCTGCACTAGCAAGCAGAAGAAGAAAACTGATGGGACACCACTGGATGGAAGACAGAAGTGTGGCAGAGGTGTCTTATAAGCAAACGCTTGCGCTGACCCGAGGAATTGAGGTGATGGAAGAAAACTGTATTAGTCTGGGTCCCTCTCGCGGTGGTCGCAAGGGGTAGGGATGAAAAGGGACCCGGATAAAGTGGTCTGTTTCGACAAATCTTTAGAGGGGTGTGTTTAGTGAGTAAAAATCTCAAACTACCAGAGACAGTCGGGTCTCCTGGTGTCTTCGGAAGATTTCTCTCACAGGAGTCTTTCAGGATTGCAAACACTAATTGGCAGGAGGAACACACCTGCCTGATTACCCGACAGATATGGCCAAAGCTTGACCCTAAACGGTCAAGGAAGCTCATCTTACTCGGACGCAAAACAATTAGCAGTACCGTGGCCGTTATGATGGGTCACTGCCTCGTAGGCAGACACGCCGATAGACTGGGCGCGCCTTCAAACTACTTCTGTAGGAGTTGCCATGACGAAGAGGAAGGCTCCTCCTTCTTTGAAGAGTTAACCGAATTAGGCTCCACTGATGTCAGGCACTTGGCTCGATTTATCAGGAGTTCAAAATGGTTCCCGACGACGAGTTAGGGCTGTACACCCTTCCCAATCTAGTTAAATATATTTTGACTTCCCTAAAGCTGGCCCCACCGGAGACAGGGAACTGGCTCGGTACACAGGGGGCAGCATGTCCACCCTCCTATTTCTTCGGTTATTTTTATGGTGGTTGCTAAAGTGTTTATAGCCTCAACGTGGTATCACATTGGGCCTCTTTGGTTTAAGTGTGCCTCCTTAGGCAGCCACTTTAACTTAACCTAACCTTATTATAGCTTGTAGTATTAGTCTTATGTTATGTTATAGCTTGTATTAAGCATAAAAATAAATAAATAGTCCGCCCTGGCTGAAAAGTTCACTAAAACATTTCAAAAATTTAAAGAATAAAGCTTGGAAACGTTTCTGCTTGTCAAGGAGCGACGCGGAGTTTTATCACTATTCACATTTGCGTGATCAATTTATTTCGGAAATTCACAAGTCATGCGATGAGTACATAGCCAGAATGAAGTTTACTTTACGTAACCAACCAAAACAGCTATCAATTATCAATTTATTAATTTTTTGTGGTGTCTTCCCAATATCTTGGAAATCATTCCTTATTATTCCTCTTCATAAAAAGTGCAAGAGGTGTGAAATTTCCAACTATAGACCGATTGCTAACTTGTGTTGTTTTGAGGCATTAGTTTTCCATGTACTCTATTTTCATTGCAAGCAGTTTCTTGATACTTTCCAGCACGGCTTTATGAAAGGAAGGCATTTGATAGAATTAATCACCAAATTTTAACAAAGCCGAACAAAGCGCATGTCGTTCCATGGGTCCCTATTCAGTTACATTTAAAATACTGCCGGTGTGCCTCAAGGAAGCCATTTGGGTCCGATTTTATTTAATATTTACATCAATGATGTATCTTTGTTTTTATGACATTCCAACATTCTCTGTTAACCTGACGATGCCAAAATGTTTCGTGTTGTTGCCTCTGTGTTGTACGGGAGGCAATACAAAAGACCGATAGTACTCTAATATGGTTTATTCATATGGTTTACAACTATAATGGGAAAAGGGCGACGTGTGTTCTAAGCCGGTCCGACAGCAACTAACTTGACTTCCTCTCCATTCCAAGTGATTCCTAACTACTGCAACTCTCTTGAACACATGCGCATAAAACACAGCCTCCGTTGAAGACTGTGAAATTTTAAATTCTGACTTAGATGCCTTTTACAAATGGTGTTGTATTAATTGTCTTCCCCTTAATATTAGTAAGTGTACTACTATGTCCTCTACCCCTAAAAAAAGACCTCTTGGCTTCAGTTACACAATACATGGTTGTTTACTGGAAAAATTTAATAAGACTAAGGACTTGGGAGTCTGGCTTAACAGCCGTTTTACTTTCGATGACCATATTGATACGATTGCTACTATAGCTAATTCCACATTAGGCTTTATTAAACGATGGGCTAAAGGATTCGATCACCCTTATATAACGCGGCTTCTTTATTTTACCTTCGTTAGGCCAATTTTTGAGTATACTAGCTGTGTTTGGTCCCCTTATTATCGCGACCACATTGAGCGCGTTCGTTTTGCGCTCCGAGGGCTTCCAAGGACCAATGGTCCCTCCAATTCTGTCCCCTTACTTAAATAGGCTTAAACTAATAAATTTAGCTTCTTTTGAATATAGACGAAACAACTCCAAAACTTTTTTCGATTTTGACTGCCTTCAAGGCAATATCGACTCTCCGGTCTTACTGTCCTCTTTTAATGTATCGATTCCGAGTCGCTTTTGGAGAAACCGCGATTTTCTTAAATTACCTTCACACCGTACTAATTATGGCTTTCATAAACAATAACCTCGCCCCGTTGTCTTAATTTGCATTTTGACTGCATTGATTTTAATGTATCTAAATATTGTGTAAAGAGTAAACTTTTATGACTGTTCATTTTGTACCTACTCTATAGTTTTTAATGTGTATCATTGAGTATTGTTATGTTGGTTTAATTAATTACTATTGATTTTATTGTAATTTTTAGTAGCTATTCGTGTTAGTTTTTGTATAAATAAATAAAAAGTTAAATATTATAACTGCACAGTCAAATTTAAAATAAGAACCTAAAAGAATAATAAAAATATTTTCTGCCAAGTGTATAGTATAATCGATCAATTGTATACAAAAAATTATTTTTTGGTTGTATAAACTAAACTGTGTTTCACCATTAGTACTATGTCAATAATTTTGTGGATGGGGAGGGTTGTTGATTTCACCCTAATTACGTTTGTACCTCCGTTTACGAACTTTGATGAAACGGGGTAGTATAATCGATCAATTGTTTACAAAAAATTCTTTTTTTGTTGTATAAACTGTGTTTCACCATTAGTACTATGTCAATAATTTGGTGGGGGGGGGGGGGGGTGGTTTACTTGTTTTCTACTATAAAGAGGTCTCCAAAAATACAAAAAAAATGTTTTAGAAGCTTTTGATTTTAAGACTTCAGTCACGAAATTTGCTTTCATAGTAGATATCAAAGCATCACCCCTAATTTATAAACTTTCGATGCAAAACATCAGCAATGAAAATTCTAACGAACACTGCAGTAAAACTAGTTTATAAAAAATTTACAAATAACTATGAGGAACCCTATCATGTGCGTGGCCAACACAACCTTAATCAATTTTCAATTAAGTTTTAGCGCGTGGTTTATTCTCAACAAGGTTTTTTCTTTTTTCCATTTTAAAAATTTTGGGAATTCCTTTATTGTCAGCTTTTACATGTATCTTGAGCGATATAGTTTTGGCAGTGTATATTTACCACCCTCAAATAGCGTTGTAATTTCCGTGTACACGGCAGTATACGGAAATACACGGAAAGTACACGAAAATTACACGCAAATTACACTGTTCTAGATACAGACCCCCCACCCCTCCCACACACAGTTAATATGGCAACTATACGCCTGGTTAATACACCACTTCCTCCCAGCACGTTCCATCACCCCCTCCCCCCTCCCCCCCCCCCCCACCAGGTTTGTATCGAGAACATTCTGTGATAAACTATTACCAGTAATATGAATATAGAAGTGACTATTTGCACTTATCGTGTACTTACGTGTAGTTCCGTGTAGTCCGCGAAATTTGTTCTTGTACTTTCCGTGTACTTCCGTGGTAAATATACACTGCCTATAGCTTTTGATGCTTTTTTGAGCAAATTTTTTTGTTCCATTCTTTCTGCTTTGTTATTTTTGCTTTTGGTCTTCCTTATGCGTTTGATCTAGTTAGTTAAATAGCTATTTATTTTTTTTAGAATTATTACAATTTATAACGATTGTGTTAAAAAATATAGGGCATACATTTCTTTTATGATGTGGCCAAAGCCTAAGGGACAACCCTTTGATGAATAGCATGGTTTTGGCGGAAGGGAATTAGGGTAAGGCGAGTAGGGAAACCTGAATGTCTTGTTTTTGCATTATTGCGAGCTAGACAACAGCCCACAGAAAAAAAACTCCGTCTACAACAAAAACGTACCGTTATTATTGTTTCCATGCTTACCGGCTCCCACGATAAGTCCCTCTGACATTTGTATAGCAAATTAGAATTTTTTCAGTTTAGTAAAACATGTTTTTTAAACACACCGCACTATTGTTCCCAACCTAGTGAACGCTGGTTTTTCTTTCCGTCTATTAGACTATGGAACCTTCTTCTAATTGAGCTGATGTTCGAATATATGTATAATACTCACGTAGCTTACAACTTAATAACAACAGTCAAATTCATTTCTGTGTGTATTTAAATTTTTAACTAATACTATGATAAAGTTTATTTTCTTAAGGCTTGAAAGTCAGCATTTCGTTTTAATTTGTTCTTACTCTCAAAAGATACTCTCCATAAATTTATAATCTCTCTCTAGTTCTTGTAACCCCATATGGGGTATGCGGCGGGTGAAGATCTTCTCCCGATTCTGGACAACGACTGCAAGTGAACCTGCGATTTAAACCACCGGCATTTGCTCTACCGACCCCCATGACCTTTTTATCGTAATCCGTTGTCTGCAGTAAACAACCATAGGTCGCCGCCGGTGGGATTAGAACCTGGGACCTCCGGATTGGGAGGCTGTCATGTAATCACTTACTCCACCGATGACTTATAAATTTCTACTACTGAGTTTAATCTTTAAAATATCTTAGAGTCGTATTTCTTAATTTTGTCCTACACTTATTTTAAGGTATGTACACTTGTTTAGTTAACAAAAAGCGTGACATTATTTATGAACAGAAGATGCGTGATCAGATGAATGCCACTTCAACATCTTTCGCCTAAGCGTCTTCAGCCTGAATGTGTACAAGAAATACCATCACTGATATGACTAAGTTAGTTTTTTAACCACAAAATAAATCCCGATTCCTACATTGATATCCCTTAGAGTCACTAGAACCTCCTCACCCTCCAACTTTAGAGTTGTTTTTAGAAAATGATGAGTCCTATTTTAACGCGATAACACGCCTTGGCACAAAAGTAGACAGATAAAATTATATTAATATTTAATGGCAAAGTTGTTTTTAATATTCAGTTGACTGTATTGTCATGAAGTTAATTTTCTCGGTAATATTATTCTTGTTTCGGTTATCTACTGACTTCAATGGCTAGTACCAATCTTAATCGAATCAAAAATTGATATTGATTGATAAATTGTAAAGTTACCTGTTAGGACACAAAAGACACAATCGGAATTTGAAAATGCTATTTCAGAAGTGTGTGTCGATGTTTACTCATTGCAATTTCTGAAACTGCGGTATAACTAAAAATTCTTGATAACTGGGGTGCCGAGATAACTATTCAAAAAGCTGTACAGTACCAGTCCACTCCCTGAGTACTACGCTGCAACAAGAGTTTACTTAAAGAAGGAGAAAATTGTTATAGTGTTTTGTACCGAATTAAAACTAACATAAAATAGTTTACAGGTTAACACCATATAAGAGATGCCAATGGATCCCGGCTTGCTACAGAAACACATAAAACAGCATGCTGTAGAGAAGATTTTGTTGACAGCTTAGATAACCACCTTTGTCTATTAAATACCATTTTTTACAGCGACTTTCGTCCGAAAACAGCATTAGATAACCAACAACAGGTGACAACCGCAGTAAAGTCAATGGACCTCATCGAAGCCTCGGAGATAGACGGAATATAAGCGGACCTATACAAGACGGATCTCATTGCTACAGCTGATGTTCAGGAATGTTGTAGAGTGAACTTGTGTCCAGAAGATAAGAAATTAAAGTTGCTGAACTTGAAAAATGTCACTGATAATGTTTATGGAACAAATCAAATTGGGGTCTTCTGTGTGATCAACCTAAACGAAGCAGATAAGACAGAATCGGACTATTTTCAAAATATTTGAACAGACTGTAAACATTGGGGGTCTCCTTTTTGTTTTGTCTGAATAGGTATATAAGAAGCTTTTCGCGAAGGAAGAATCATTGCATTCTTTGCATCACTCAAGTAAAGTTAACAACAAGTGTCAACTCTAAAAGCGATGTCTCAACCAGCTCAACGTAATTATTTTTAATTCAAAGTTATTAAGAAAAACTTTCAAAATCTTTAATTCCGTTTTCTTAGGTATAAAGGTTGCTCTCCTTCAACTCCTTAAGGTTAAGGACAAGGAACAAAATGTAAAATACGCTCTTGAGAAGATTCGTGAAGTTGTTAAAAAATACAATGCCAAGCTCGTTGTATTGCCAGAATGTTTTGCTGGACCTTATGAAACCCAACTCTTCGCTGAATATTCTGAGCAGATCCCTAACGGACCAACATGCCAGCAATTCTCCAAAATCGCTAAGGAGTTGAACATTTACTTGGTTGGAGGAACCCTCATGGAAAAGGATGGAAACAAAATCTATAACACCGCTACCGTGTGGGGTCCCCAAGGAAATCTTCTTGGAAAGCACCGCAAGGTAAGATAGAAGAAATTTTTTAAATTTTAAAATACTAACAGTTTTGCTAAAAGGTACACTTGTTCGATATCACCATGGATCAAGTTAAATATCGCGAATCCGATGTCTTAACTCCTGGCAATGAAGTGACCATTGTTAACATTGAAGGATGGAAGGTGGGAATCTGTGTCTGCTATGACATGAGGTTTGCTGAATTTGCACGAGTTTATAGGAATGAAGGTTAGTCAAATAACTGAATATTAAAAAGATTCAACTCTTTAACGAAATATTCTCAACAGGTTGCGATATGATAATCTATCCAGCTGCATTTGATCTTGTACAAGGAGATCTTCACTGGGAGTTAATTATGCGAACAAGGGCCAATGATAACCAGCTCTATGTTGCTGGAATTTCGTCAGCTCGTGATGAAAGCGAAGCGTACACTCTTTGGGGACACACCATGTTGGTTGACCCATGGGGCTCTATTGAAGCTGAAGCTTCAGAAAAGGAGGAAGTTGTCGTTGCTGAAATGGGTAAGTTTTACACCAATTGTTTTCTGAGGAATATTATTTATTTTGATTTCGTTACAGATTTCCTTAAACTCCAAAAAATGAGACAACAAATTCCACTTCAAAAACAAAGGCGTACTGACATTTACGATACCATCAAGAAGAAGTAAATCTTCTATGGATTGAACTTGATTCAAAATTGTCGAATATAAATCTGTTCAAATAAAAGGATACTTTCAAAAGTCTAAACATATTTTTCTCTGAATTTCAACACTATTGTTGTTTAGTCGGGGGCTGTTTGCTACCGAAAAACAAGTTCCACTCGGAGAACACGCAGGAGCATTGTGAATGCCCTTAAAATAAGGCATCATGATCAGAACTTAAAACCATCCAGATCGCTGTAAAATCTATTTAGGTCCACAGGTGCTATCTCAGCTAAGTCGTCCAGATTATCAAAGAACCTTGCTCCCAATAGGCGAGTAAGTGCACTATGGATTCAGTTTCCTCCTCATCTCTGCAACTTCTGCAGAACTCATTCGATGGTACGCCGAGTCTCATAGCCATAACTCCAATGGGGCAATGTCCAGTGATGACACCGACGAGTGTTCGGATACGTCGTATATCGAAGTTTCTGTTGTAATTCAGTTTCGGCCACAGACTTCGTGTTTTGAGACAGTAGGTAATATTTTCCCAATGTTTCGAATTCTTTAAAAGGACTATCCTTGGTCATGTTTATATCTGTAGGTCAATCTTCTTGGGCCAGTTCGTCGGCTTTTTCGTTACGCTCTTGCCGACATATCCTAGAATCCAGATGATCGTGACCATAAAAAAAATCTGGGCTCTGCTACAGTGTAATCTGTTATGATTACAAGAGTTCAGTATGACTGCATGTACAAACATTTATAGCATCCATAGACTGTCTGAGAGCTGCCAATGTAGCCACTTTCATTGTGTAAAGATCTATGGGTTGAAGGTGTGAAATGATTTCCAAACCAGCTTGTGGTGTAGATCTTATTGCACTTGTTGTTTACGTAAAAGTGTACCTTTGCACCTTTACTAAAAAGTTAAGGTGATATTGTTGGTTAACTACATCCAACCAAACAATGGATCCATGGGTAAGAATAGGGCTGACGATCGCTGTGTACATCCAGTCTCAATATACGGTTTCATGCCCCATTTCTTACCAAAGGTATGCATAGAATGCATTAAGTCCTTTCTTCATCCTTTCTTCCATATTTCGTTTCCAATTCAATTTAGAGTTGAGTATGACGGGCAGAAATTTGGCTTACCCTTGCCCACCATGATATGTCTAACAGAGCAGTGCTCATGACATCACTAACCGTTTGTAGAAACTTTACTTTTATCAGCAAGACTATGTCATCTGCGTACGCCATCGTTTTAATGTCTTTGTTGACGAGGGATTTAAGAACTTTGTTTAGAGAGATGAGAGGTACACAAAAACGCAAAAGCAACGGAACCACATAAATAAAATCCCAACTCACATTTTTCTTAATTTATTGCATTTGGGTGATATTTTTACTACAATTTAAAATTTTCAGGAAACCCTAGTTATTTTCATAGAAATTCTAGAAGTTGCCAAAATGTCCTCTTTTCATAGAACTTACTCTATTTGCAAGATTTTCATATCGGCCATTTACTAAAAGGAGGAGCATGTTGAAATGTACTCTCGGTGATAGCCAGGACGCCGCAAGGAGCATCCCACTTTCTGGGATAGGATACGTAGGCTAAAACCCTTATCTGAAAAACATAAGTATAAACACGAAACGTCTAGAATACCTTGGACTGATTGACTGTGGCTATAAACATCGGGTTGATTGGGCTATGGAACGTGGGAACTCTGTGGGCGAGTGTGGACATGAGAAGATCATGGAGGTGAAAGGGATAAAAAAAACAATTTAGTGTTAAGCGAAACTAGAAAAAAATCTAGCCAGAAAGAATGAGAAACTACGCATATGGCAAGCTTGCCAACTATTACAACTGGACCGATCACAAATTTCTCTCTCTCTTGTTCGCGATACCCCTTGTGGAAATGGGGAGCGGGACAATTTAAAATAGATTAATAACCATTGACATTTTCTCTGCAACCCCATGGTCTTTTTATCGTACCATTTAAATTTTTTGCAAGCAAACCCGCTAACAGACTCGGGGTGTTCTCAAATAACCCTTGTAGTAGTTGTTAAAGTGATGAAAAAGAGCAAACCACCCCGTATTGGACTTGGATCAATTAGTTGAGCGACAGGACCACCACGCCATGATTCCCCCGGGTTGAAGACTTGGTCTCCCCGTGGGTTTTTAAAAATAGAATTTTAAAATCCACTCCGTTGTCTAGCTCGCAGCAATGCATAAATGAGGCATTCACGTTTCCTCACTGCTCTTACTCTAATTTCCTTCCGGTCAAAGTCATGCTAACGCTTCAAAGGGTTGTCCCCTAGGTTTTGGCCACATTCTAAAAAAAAAAAAAAAAAAACTGTTCGGCTCTAGCCAACCGCAGCAACCGGCACTTCGTCTCCCCCTTTCTTAAAGGATTTAGCCGAACTAGGATCTTCTTAAATCAGGGACCTAATTCGGTTCATCAGGATCTTCAAATGATTTTAGATTAGAATCTAACCCCAACCTGATGTCGCAAAAGACCATTATGTGCCTTCGCCTTGGGAGGCTGCTACTGTAAGCTAACATAATCCTAAGTTTTGGAGCGACTTTAGGCTTTTGTATCACGCGTTGTGATGTGCCTTCAAGGAATCAGGTTAGCAATTTCGGTAGTATGATGATCATGGAAATAGCAACATAAGCGTGAAAGCTATCGGACATTCCTACGATTCTGCAAATAATCAATTTTCACAGCGATTGCTGTATATATCAATACCCAAGGTATTTATAGAGGACGATTTGGGTATGTTCCGTCGATTGAAATAGGTTGAGGGTGGGCTAAGTATTTTTAAAGGACATTAAACCGCATTGAGTTTAAGAGTTTGGGCAATCACTGAATCAAGGTGGTTGATGATAATGCATTTGGCTGATGTCAAAAGATTTTTCGAATGCTTTTGGAATTATACACCCCAAGAAATTCATAAATTCCGCGTATTTTTTAACAAGCCTAGCATTTCTCTTCATAGCAAGGTTGTATAGGAAATTTATTCATCAAGCAAAATTTATTCTGTCGGCAACTGAAATATTGGAGAAAAATTAACAACTGCGCCCCGAGTAAAAATAATTGAGTTGGAATATTCACGCTCAAAGCAAGTACAGACGTTAATATTTTTATAAGTATATACGCGCCCGTTGCGAACACGCATAGCGAACGCATAGCCCGGTAGTATCATGCAAGCTCCCGCTACATAGAAATAAATCAGAGAATACACCCGCCACACGGGTATGCACGCTCCCGCTACAGGAACAAAAATCTAATTATCTATTATTGCGTTCTAGATGATACACATTCGAGACTGATGACTGTGGATTGTAAGCCAACTTGTCTTCTTAAATTAAAAGTATTTTAAGAGTATGCAAAAAATAAGCAAATATTCAAATATATGTTTGTATAAATTGAAGTTACTAGTGATATCAATAATTTCTGTAGTCGAAAACTTCTATAAAAGAATGGTGTCCTACCAAATGAGTAGAGGAGGTCATCGCAGCGATGTTGTGTTTTACACTTAATTTCCATCTTTGTCCTTCATGTTAAAATAAAAATATTTGAACTTTTCTATTAATAACCGTGTTCTATAAAAAAATCAAATGTAAAATGTAGTTGGACACACTTTATGTTATAACTGCATACGTGGTCGAGTTACTATAATTTATTATTCGCACCACTTCAATTTATAGCCGCAGCTTAAATACATAAATGGTTTGCAAGGCAATTTCTATAACACAAAACCAGTTTATATTTATTTATTTATTTAAGCTTAACACAAGCTATAACATAATACTAATACTACAAGCTATAATAAATGATTAGTCATAATAAATAGTATAAGCTACAATATGGGATACAAATAAGGTAAATACAAACTGGCAGGAAGAAGAATTAAGAAAGGCGATCAAGATCGGCGGGATCAAGATATAAGGGTTTGTGAAGGGACGATTTATTCGGATGGAAGTCAAAGAAGGAAAGGTCGTTGACTTTTCGTAGCATCCTGGTAATTGGTTCGCGTTGACCACAGTTCGTGCGTGGTCGAGTAGAAAAAGGGGACCTAAGGTTGCGGGAATTGGTATAGATAGGTAAAGATTGCAAGATTCAAGGGTAGTCTATGGCACCAGTTAAATGAAAAGAATGTCGGAAACTTCACGATGTTTACTTAGGGGTTGTGGGTCGATCAGTTTCAGACGATTTTCATAAAGTGGAAGGTTGAATCTATCTACCCACGGAAGATCACGTAGAGCGAAGCGGAGACAGATTCAATCCTGTTAATGTGGGTTGTTTGTGTAGGTGACCATACCTGGTTGGCATATTCAAGGAGAGGTCTAACGAAGGAGACATAGAGAGATTTGGAAACATAAGGATTGGAGAGCTCTCTAGACCAGCGCTTCACAGACGCTAGCGCGGAGTTAGCTCTGTTAATTATACTGTAAATTCTCTATTACAGATTATTCTTAGGTCACACAAAGAGGTAACTGGTACGTCGGTTAACATGTAGACGCTCAGGTTGGTGGTAAGACGCTTGCGGGAATAAGAGATGGACTTGGAGACCTTGAGCTCAAGAAGGTTTTTCATGCACCATGTGGTGAACGAATCGAGATCCTTTTCCAGAAGAAGAGAGTCGGTTGTGAAGACGATATGTTTAATTATTTTCATGTCATCAGCATAAATGGACAGCTCTGACTGTTTGATAAATACTTACGTAAGCTGAGAGTTATCTACGTGTAAATAAATATGCGCCGATGCCGTAATATCATATCCCCGACAGCTACTTTACAGGTAATGTATCCGTAATGCATTACAATTGCCGACGTTTTACATTTAGTTAATTAAGTGGCTAAGCACAACGAAGCTCAAGAAATACCACCTTGTAAGGAGTTTTAGGGCTTAGTTTTGAAATAAATATTTTACCGAAAGTTTCGTGTAACAGTGTTGGTGATCATGATATGATACAGCTGTCTAGATCAGTATTTAGTTTAGTTGGAGTTTCATCTAGTTTTCGATTGTTAAAGAAAAGTTAACCCTTTGGTTCTGCTGTTGAGGAAGAGCCAAAAAAGTTAAGTTTAAATTTTAATATTTTTTTATTTGCTCGAGTTTAACAAGTGTTGTTTTGAAATTTTTTTTCCTTTTTTTGATTTGAAGCTAACGACTTTATGTCCCTCATTCGATTCCCATCAATCAATGTACCACAAACAAAATCATTTTAATAACAGTTTAAAGGGAATAAATTTTATAATTTTTAGATTTTTTCTGCTTGGACTTCTAAAATATAATCTGGTATACACTGATAAATACTGATAAAAGTTGACCTTTTGCTTGAGTCACCTTGCAAGGCCGAATTTTGGAGCGTATTGATTCGCAACTTTATTTTTTAATCATGGACTCTCAATTTCATTAATTTCCTCTAAATACGAAAAAAAGAAGAAATATATAAATATTTGTAGAAAGAAAGAAAGTTATATTTGTAGAAAAATAATTTTATTGTCGAAATTTTAACAATAAAAACGTATAAAAAATATTGTCTAGAAAATCGTTCGTTTTAGTAAATTGAATCAGACCGAAATAGTCACCTTAAGAGTACTCCGCTTAGCTTCCGGCTTTCCTTATTATTAAAAATACCACAGAGAAAATAATCTTAACCTATTATTAATCTATACACGCGCGTTGTTTTATTTACACCACCCGCTTATTTTACAGACTAAAAGCTCACGGTTTCAAAACTGTTTATGCTTCAGAAGAACTTTCTCGTCTATTTTTTGTCTTCAGAAGTGAAAGTTTTGTTGAGATAGGACCGCCATGGTCAACAAGCGGATTGGAATACTCTGTAGCGGGGCTTGGTAATTTTTGGTTGCTCTTCGAAGCCATAAGATTGCTTTGAGGTGCATCACTTGGCAAGTAGTCGGGAACCGGTGGTGGCATTTCTCCACGGAATGGTCCAAATTGGGGGGTGCTACGGACTAGTTGCTCGGTTTTCGACATTCCTCTTGGAGCTTCAGTAGCATGCAATCGTGGTGGAGCGTTATTTACCAAAGACATATCAAGTACAGCCTTTCCATCGTATGTTACTACTGCGCCATCGGGAACAACCACGCCTTTGTGCATCTTGCTTTCAGGAGGTAAGTAATAAGTATCAAGCCGCTCGGCTGCAACTGCAATTTTATCATCTCCTTCCTCGACGTCCATATCCATTAAATCACCTGAAAGACGTAGTGGCTTTGGTCGACCAACAGCTTTACGAATGATTGTAGCATTTGCATTATCCGGTGGTGATGGAATAAACATTGGTTCAAAAGGGTGCGATTCTTCTTCATTGTTAAAAAATAAGGCATCTTTTTCCAGAGCTTCGTCGATATCTGAAACATCATCTTCTCTGCGGGTTATTCTTTCTTGACTTCCATCAATCTCACGATTATCGTCATTACGACGTCGAAGAATTGGTCGAAAACCCCCTTCGACGACAACTGAGTCTGGTTGAAATCCTGTATTAATAGCTGGTTTTAGTGTTCCCGAACCAATATCTTCTTTTATATCAAAGGGCTTCTTGAATATCACTGGTTTATGGCTTACTTTTTCTGGCATCACAGGGTGCCGCATATAAGGTTTTTTTGTTTTAAGTCCTGTGCTACTACGAACAATAGCGGAATTTTTTTTCGTATCTTGTGGCGCTGAGTCAATATAAGGTACGGGTATACTTCCTAGTTTTGGTTTTGATTTCAATAAGGGTTCATTAAGTCGTTGCACTCCTCCCGGCCCAAGTTCTGTTGATTGTCCAAAGAGTAAAACAGACGCAATTGGCTGAATCGGAAATGGTTTTTCCTTGACGAAAGGCCTCATAATTGGCGGAACTTGCTTTCTATAATGATTAATAATAACTGAAGGTTGTGGAACTAAAACAGGTCTTTGGGGACGAATATTTGGTCTTCGCTCAAGATGGATTGGTGATAATGGTCGACGAGCTGGTATTTTCGCTGGACGAAAAAGTGATGGATTTTGTGGAGGACGTAAGAAAGTTGCCGGCTCTGGATTTGGAAGAACCAAATGGTCTTGCGGAACTTGAATTTCAGCAGTCGTCAAATTATTGATTACTATAGTTTCAATTTTAAGACCATCTGGCGATGTGGTTTGGATAAATGTTGGAGTGGTTGGGTACGGTGGGCTTTTTGCTAGACTTTCCTCAAGGGCCTCAGCAGCTTTAATACCATCTGAAATTAATTTGGTGATTTCGGACGACTTATTTAATTCAAAACTAATTTTAGGAGGAGATCCATCCATATTGTGATTTTTAATTAAATCGTTTTCATGTTGCAATAAAAAATTTTGCGTCGGAAGAACTTTAGTTTCATGTCGAATTGATTCCTCGGCAACGAAATCATCTTCTTCAGGCTCGGCAAAAACTTCATCAATTTCTGATCCTTGTGGTTCACTATCACAGGTATCATGAACATGAATCCTCCACCCTAAATGTCGGTGAGTGAAGCAATGGTAGTAAACGGTGTCCGGAGTTTTTTTGTCGGGGGTCCATGAAATTATTCCCGGTTCACCTTCGTCGCATTTCAGAGTTAATGTACGTTGGTAAGCTCCAAAGGATTGGTAATCATCAGCGGGAGGTCCATCAATATCTGGTGTCCAATTACATAACCGACCAATTCCTGTCGGAGTAACTTTTCCTGTTCGGGTCCGATGAACTCCAGCGTAGATTTGTACACCCTTTAAAATTGAATTGCGATAAAAAAAAATTTTTTTTTACCTTTAATAAAATCTTACCGCTTTTTCCTCTTCAGTCTTGTACTCATATCCTCCAATTGGGTCATCTGTGATATAGAATGGGTGATACTTAGCAGTATTTTCTGGGTCGTTGCCTCCCTCAATTACAAAAGTGTAAGTTTTTCCTCGCACAACGTGAATTTCTGGTATAAGAAGTCCATTTATATACCATGAGATTCCCCATCCAACATGACCTGCAAAAATAAATTGTTACCTCAATATAACTACATTTAAGTGTATCAATTGAATACTTTACCTGTGATAGCTGGATACCCATGTTTTCCACCGGTCGGACCCATTTGTGCATAAAATACACCATCTTCGGGTTCATAACACTGAATAGGTGGGATATCCCAAGCTCCATTGGTTTTCACTGGTTTCGGTGTTGGCACAGGCCTTCTCGTTGGCTTTGATCCTCCACGGCGATCTGCATCTGGCTGCGCGGTAGTAGTCCTTTTCTGTGCTTGTGGCCGCTGATCATAATATTCCTCAGGATTTTCATTATCTGCTGGCCTTGATTCTCCTTCAGGCATTGGGCAATTCCATGTAGGTTGTCTTCCAAAATTTATAAACTGGTCTTTTTTCGGATATTTTGAGTGGAAGGAAACCTCGGAACGTTGATTTAATGGTCCGATGGCCCAACCAATTGCTTGAGATCTATTTGTTTGTATAGGCAAGTCAAGTCTATCAGTAGCTTTTAGTGGTCTCTGGTAAGTGACTATAGAGTAACCATTAACCATTGCTGCATTTAGTAACCGAATTGAATTTGAGTTTTCCTTAAAAAAACCATTTGATTTCTACGATTTTTTGAAAACTAATTAGCAGGGCTTACTTCTATTCTTGTATCTGGACAACTTCCTTTTCCTCCGGAACACTGAGATTTTGCGTCTAAGTAGTAATCATAAGCGTATCCTTTTCCAGTCTGCTTATCAACCCAGGCAACCACAACATCAGCTCCAACCATTACCGTATGTTCTGGATTTGGTGAAATACCAAATGACATGTATTCTCCGTCCTCTGTAAAAATCAAAAATTGTTTTATTTCTAAAAATTTTAGAGAAGATGCAGGTTAAAAATATTTTGACGCCTTACAATAAGAAACAAATAAAGAATTGAAATTTCGTTATTGTTGATTTGTAGCTCTAAAACTTTTTGGTGGGTTAACCTATTAGCAGGAAATGGATTAGAAGTTTTGAAAGTATACATACAATATAAGCCCACAAAATGGGTGGAATTTTTCATAAAGGATTGATGTGAGTATCAAATAACTTAACATTGATCATTGGAAGGATTTTACCGGCGATTGTATAACTACTATCAGGGTTCATGGCAGATGTGATTTCATAGAAAAATCACAGAATCTATCGAAGTTTCTATCTTGGTTTTCTAAAAAAAAGTTCAATACCGACTAGCCTTGCTGACTTCTATTCATTCCTATCCAACATTAGTCCCAATACCTTTGGTGTGCCTCAAGCAAGCCAACTTGGCCCTCTTTTATATATTATTTCCATCAAGATGTATACATATTTCTGACCTAATAAACATTTTTGTAGTGGTGATGATGTCAAGATTTTTCGTATGTATCCTTGTCACATGCCCGTAAAATTTTAAATTCTGACTTAAATGCTTTTCTAAATGGTGTTCTAATAAGAAACTTCCTCTTAATATATAACTTATTGATTTTCAGACACAGCTGTATCAAGAACCTGACGTTTGCTATTTCGATTATTTTTTCATTTACCCGTGCCTGTGAGGTTTGAAAATAAATAAATAAATAACAACTTGAATATAAACCTAACGGTTCCAGTTCAAGCTTGCTCGATAATTGGAACTGTTTGCTCGATGGATCTTTCGAACTGCGCTCCAGACTTACAGGCATATAAATTGTACCCTTCAGTGGAATTGAGGCGTATCTATAGAAATGCGCGAAATATTTGCAATTCAATGATTAGTCGAACAAAGTTCAATTTCGACCAGAGCGTTGGACAGAAGTTATTTTCTACTCAAAAGGGTAGTAAGGGCTTCTGGTTTCACCTGTTCTTCAATACCACCACTCATCTATAATGAGAATGCTTTTACTGACTCATTTTACAAGGTCAATCTCTTTGCTGCTAATTTGCCACATTCATCGAAGCCACTACTATCTCCATCACAGTGCACTACTAGGCACTTTGAAAGCTTTTAGGGTGCTTTCGAAACTCGACGTGTCCAAAGCTACTGGTCCTGATGGTTTCTCGCCCATGGTTTAAAAAAGCTCTCTGCTTTGGCTAAACCTCTGCGCAAACTTTTTCACCTGTCATCTTCAACAAAACTCCTCCTCTAAGTGCATGGAAACTTGCTCATGTTTAGCCGGTACCTAAAGCAGGAGAAACATGCGACCGCTCTAACTACAGACTAATTGCAAAGTTTTTGAATTACTCATCAATTCTCAGTTGCTAATAAATCTAGAAAATAACCATCTTAATGATTGTCAGTACAGTTTTCGCGCTGGCCGCTCAACAGGAGACTTACTAACGGCGCTAACTGAGCGTTGGAATCACTGTCGTCAAGCATTTGGTCTGTACCCTCACCCCCATAACTGGGTTGCGAGTTTTTTGTCACGCCATTCCTTCTGTGTAGTAATTGACGAAGTTACATCTGATCCCTTCGAAATAAATCATGATATCATGGTATCCTACAACAACCTTATTTCTTCTTTTATTAATGACCTTTATTCCTTACTCACAATCCTATTCATAGTTTCGCCGACGACAGCACCCCTGATTTCGCGTTCTCTTTTGATTCTGTAATGACTTCTCATAAAAATGTGATCGTGAACGCATGTTTGGATCATTAAACAACGACATTTCTGTGTACCTTACTTGGGGCAGAGAAAATCGTATTACGTTTAATGCATCCAAAATTCAATACTGTTTAATGTCCCGTAATCAAGGGCCAGTCCACCCTCAAGCTATTTCAATCGACGGAGTGAATATACCCAATTCGCTTCCTCTAAACATCTTGCGTATTGAGATATCCAGCAATATTAGCTGGACTGATCATATATCTGATCTACAAGTCCCCAATCAGGCCTAGACTTGAATATATAATTCCCATATTTGGGCAGGGGTCGGGCACACCGCATTGCCCGCGTTAGACAAAGTCCAGCGTAAAGCTATTAAACTTACTGACGATCCCTCAATCTCTGAGAGCATTGACTCTCTGCAGAATGTCGGTTGTCCCTCACTCTGTTTCCACGGCCATTGTTCTAACGAAATTGACAGCCTGATTCTTTGTAGACATATGACAACGCGCGACGCAAGAGCTTCGAGTGGTTCCCACCCATATAATCTACAGGTAAAATTTGGACGTACAGGTTTCGGAAACCTTTGTAACATGAATGTGGAACGATTTGTCATCTTCTGTTTTTCCCTCATCTTATGAGCCGGAAGCTTTTAAGCGATACCTCCTAACCGATTTCCCTTACCCTTTAATCCTTTCCTGCAAAAGCTGTGTTTTGGCGTCATGGGGGATCTCCTGAGTTTTGGCAATATCATATAAAAAAATTATTAAAACGATTACAAACTAATTTTGGCATGTAGAGATTTAATGAAATAATATTAAAATTAAAAGTAAATCATTGTGGAAATTGACCTGTTTCTAACGAGTTAATTAAGCGTCAGTTTGTGGGTTTCTTTTTAATTTATAACCTATCAATTCATAAATTTTTTTTGAAAGCCTACTTTTGGTTGGCTTTAATAAGAAATATTAAATTTCCTATTTGGCTGGTTTGCAAATGTTTTCGACGGCTTTCCCGTAAATGTGTTTAGCCACGGTATCTATTTAAAGAAAACCAGTGATTAGAAAGATTCGCAGAAGCTACTTTTTTTGCATTATACTACATAAAAACCGTTGGATATTCATCAAATTTAAGGTAATAAGAATTTTTTTATCTGTTCTGCACGTCGATTAAGACCATTCCAATTTCTGGCCTTAATTTGACCAACAGTGGTAAAAACCTCCATGGTTATCTTCAATTAAATTAAGTGGAGTATTACTTCACCGTAAAGCTCCAAACGTACGTGTGACCTTCTTGTAGAAGGAGCGCTCTTCCCGGCAACTTGTTATTTAACCGCATTCACCGGTCGACCACAGTAATGTGTAAAATGTGCAAAAACGCTATATAAGAATTTTTTTTTTCAAACAAGAGCCATTATTGACGGTACGGCAAGACAATTTGAATCGAAAGCGCCGCACCGCTTTTTTTCCTCGCAATCTTCCCATCGTCTTGAGAAGAATGTCATTGACTTAAACACATAATTTGTTAGTTTTTGCATGAGGCATTCATGTCATTTTGAGGGTTTATGTAATGCGTGTGTACTACAATCACCTGCCTGGCGGACATGTTGAATTCAATTTTCATCCGCCAACGATAGTTAAGACAAAGCGCTGAGCAGCACATTGCACCACTTGAGTGCTGGATTTGCGTTATTCGCAGATGCAGTGCAGATGCCCATTTCAGTAGACTGTAGGTACCAGTTTTGCCAATTACACTACATGATACTTAGTGGCAGTTACTTTCTGGTATCTTAAGACAATAAATTTTAGCATACAACGATGTCTTTTATGGGAACCAAAAGATACCAGTAGTGAGACACTGTGTCACTTTCACTTAAACTTTGCAAATCAAAGGAAAAACACATCTACGAATATACAGTTGCCATATTATTATTAATACCACGTTTTGTCATAATGAAAATATTTCCGGTCCTATAGTAAATTATTCCTTCCTTCTAGGTATGGTATTTGATATTTAAAATATAATAATTAAACACACTAACAACACTCTAAATGGAATATTGTCATATTGTTTAACAGTATCCAATATAATTAGTGAAAGCGATCGTGCACACACTTTAATATGTCCACATTCACTCATATCGTCGAAAGTACTACTTAGTGTATAACTTGGTATTAAAATTAGTAGAAAAGCTGTTCAAAGTTTAGTAAGATAATGGCCCGATTCGATAACAAAATATGTTTTTCTCACCTATCGATATAAAAGCTAAAGGTCTATAAAAATCTCCCAATGATAATATCACAGGGAATAACTTGGTAAGTCGAGAAATGGTCAAAATGAGATAAGTGTATTGTGGTCATCTCCACATTTCACATTTCACATAGGCACTGTTAACCCGCGAGCACTCGCGCTATGAGCATTTTGCTCACAGTAAATTTAAAACACGCGCCATTTTGTCAAAATTATTCATACGTACATCGTTCATTTGGTAGCTGAATTTTGTTCCGTCCCCCACCCCTGTATACAGTTCACTTCTCGCCAGTGTGCGCCAGTCACTCGGACGAGGTGGTTTTTAGCGCCGTGTACCATCAGTCGGGGTTTTGCTCATCGCGCGGGTATCGACGTAAGTACTTTTTTTTCCTCATGACTTTATTTTTTTTCATCTTAGCGACAGTTTTACTGCTACTTTTATGCAATATTATGATTTTACATTACTGAAATAGGAATCTATTATGTATTTCTATTATAGATGGATCGTGATCAAAGGGATGAACGCGTTTTAGCATGGTTGATGGAGGATGATTTGGAAGACATTGAGGACCCGTCTTTTAGAGCCGATGATATTGAAAGCGATCGAGTCAGTGAACACAGTCATCATTCCACTAACACCGAACAATCGTCATCGGAAGTAGAAGGTGAGGTTTCTTCAATTTCACCGGGCAATCAGCTGTGTTACGTAGGCAAAGATGGGTGTACAAAATGGAACTATAATCCACTTCGTTCCAATGTGAGGACAAGAGCTCACAACATTGTCGAAAAACAACCAGGGGTAAAACCAGTGGCTAAAAATGCTAACGCTATAATGGATTGTTTTCTCCTCTATGTGAGTGAAGAAATGCTGAATGATATAGTTCGCTTTACAAATATCCACATCAGGAAAATCAAGGACCAATTCTCAAGAGAGAGAGATTGCAAAGAGATGAATATTGTAGAACTAAAAGCCTTTATTGGTATTTTGTACATGGGTGGTATAAAAAAAATGAATCACTTAAATTTGAAAGAGATGTGGGACAAAGATGGCACGGCACCTGATATTTTTAGAGCTGCTATGAGTCGTAATGGGTTCCTTTTGTTGATGAGAGCTGTAAGGTTCGATGACATAAACTCCCGCTCCGAAAGGTCAAAGTATGACAATATTGCTCCACTTCGTGAATTATTCGAATCTTTTATCGCAAAGTGTCGAGCCAATTACCAAGTAGGAGAGAACGTGACTATAGATGGAATGCTGGAATCGTTCCGTGGACGATGCAAATTCCGCATGTATATAGCAAACAAACCAGCTAAGTATGGTATAAAAGTATATGCTTTGTGTGATTCAAAGAATTTTTATACAAGTAACTTAGAAATTTACCCGGGAAAGCAACCGAACGGTCCACACAAATATGATAATACTCCATCTGCAGTTGTAAAACGTTTATCACAAGATATTTTGAATACAGGCTGCAATATTACGGCTGACAATTATTTTACATCAATTCCATTAGCCGATGAATTACTAGCTGCACGGACTACTATCGTTGGTACACTTAGGAAGAATAAAAGGGAAATTCCACCTTTTTTTCTTGACATCAAACAAAGAGCAAAACCTAGTAGTATCTTTGGTTTTCACAAGAGCAAGGTTCTGGTGTCTTACGTACCAAACAAAAAGAAAAAAAAATTGTTCTTATGATAAGTACACTTCATAACGACGACCGAATAGATCCAACTACTGGAACTACCGCGAAACCAGAAATTATCACCTTTTATAATAAAACGAAAGGAGGTGTTGATGTTGTGGATCGACTAAAAGAAGAGTATTCTGTGGCAAGAGTAGCATGTAGATGGCCGCTGAGATTATTTTTCACGATCCTAAACATAGCCGGAATCAACAGTCAAATCATTTACAAAGAAAATACGGGTATAATCATCACGCGCAGAGACTACTTGAAACAACTAGCTCTTCAACTAACACAGCCACATATCCAAAGAAGCACCTTCCAAAATATTTCATATCCTCTTCAGCAAGTGATGAAACGTTTTGTACCAGAATCTGAGTTACCAGAAGAAGAAAAACCAAATGGAATCTGCTCGGTTTGCCCAAGACGCAAAAATCGCAAGACGAAAAAGAGCTGCATTTACTGCCAAAAATTTTTATGTACCGAGCATAGTCGCACACTATGTGATAGGCTTGAGGACGACTTTCACCCAGGTCCTGATGGCATTCCGGCCATCGTTCTGAAAAAGTGTGCCATGCATCTAGTCCAACCCCTTACTTTGCTTTTTCGTCTCTCGGTCACTCAAGGGGTTTTCCCTCAATTATGGAAAAATTCGTATATTATTCCCATCTTCAAAAAAGGTTGCAAGAACGATGTGTCCAACTACAGACCCATTGCTAAATTATCATCCATACCTAAACTATTCGAAAAATTGGTCTATGATTCCATGTTCTTCCACTGTAAGTCTATCTTCTCACTCTACCAGCATGGCTTCCTCAAAGGTAGATCTACAACCACCAACCTTACTGACTTCGTCTCTAAAACCCTATGTGCCCTGGAAAACGGTAAAGATGTTGATGTTATAGCCACCGATTTTAGTAAAGCCTTCGACAAGATCTCCCATAACGTTATCTTGTTCAAACTCGATCGCCTAGGCTTCCCCCCCAGATTCATTTCCTGGATTCGATCCTACCTCAACAACCGTCAGTACAATATTCTTTTCAGTTCATCCATTTCTAACCCTATTGTCGCTCGTTCCGGCGTCCCTCAGGGCAGCCACCTTGGTCCATTGATTTTTATCCTCACAATAAATGATGTTGAATGTGTCATCAAACACTCAGATTTGTCCATCTATGCCGATGACATGAAAATAATCAAACATATCTCCTCCACTACCGACTCTCTTCTCCTGCAAGAAGACCTCGATTCATTCATCACATGGTGCATGAAAAACTTTCTGGAGCTCAATGTCTCCAAATGCCAGTCCATCTCTTATTCCCGCAAGCGTCTTACCACCACCCCGAGAGTCTATATGTTAACCGACGTACCAGTCCCTATCGTTACCTCTTTGTGTGACTTAGGAATAATCTGTGATAGTGAACTCAATTTCCGTTCCCACATTGACAGCATAATTAACAGAGCTAACTCCGCGCTAGGGTTTGTGAAGCGCTGGTCTAGAGAGTTCTCCAATCCTTATGTTTCCAAATCTCTCTACGTCTCCTTCGTTAGACCTCTCCTTGAATATGCCAGCCAGGTATGGTCCCCTACACAAACAACTCACATTAATAGGATTGAATCTGTCCAGCGCAGGTTTATTCGCTTCGCTCTACGTGATCTTCCGTGGGTTGACAGATTCAACCTTCCTCCCTATGAAAACCGTCTGAAACTGATCGACTTACAACCGCTAAGCAAACGTCGTGATGTTTCCGACATTCTCTTCATCTACCAATTATTAACTGGTGCCATAGACTGCCCCTCCATCCTGCAATCTTTACCCATCTATACCAATCCCCGTAACCTTAGGTCCACTCCCCTTTTCCGACTCGACCGCCATCGCACAAACTACGGTCAAAGCGAGCCAATTACCAGGATGTTACGAAAAGTCAACGACCTTTCCTCTTTTGACTTCCATATGAGTAAATCATCACTCCACAAAGCCCTATATCTTGACCCCGCCCATCTTGATCCTGATCGCCTACCTTAATTCTTCTTCCTTACGCCCTCTGCTATTAATCAATATATATAGCTCATATTGTAGCTTATACCTTTTATGTATTTATTCTTATTATTCATTTATTATAGTCTGTTGAATTAGTATTAAGTTATAGCTTGTATTTTATTTTTTATTTTTGTATTTTTTTACGTAATAGCTTGTATTAAGCTTAAATAAATATAGATATGTGTAAAGCTCGCGTATATGACGAAGATTAGTTATTCATACTTAGTTAAGTTTTTTTATGAAAAGTTTTTTTTTTAAATTTTTTCCGTAAGACTGCCTTAGAAGACTGGCAAATTAGTTCCTATGATTATTAATTAAAATAAAAAAGATTAATATTGTTAACTTTTTGAATATATATTTTCTACAATAAATAATGTGTATTTTATTTAATAAAATATTTTTTTAATAATATTTTTTTGGTAAAACTTGCATTTATTGACATTCATAAACGTGAGCAAAATGCTCTACACGCGAGTGCCCGTGTAATTTCTTGAGGCGCGAGTGCTGGCGGGTTAAGAAGTTGGTAACTCATAACCTTTATACTTTCCGACCACTTTGATATCAACAAAATGTATTTTCTCCCAAAAATGGATTTACAGTAATTGATCAAAAGTAAAAAAGTGGTACCCTGAAAAGGTGCAATTTTCTACTTACTAACTTATTCCCGACATTGTCTATTTAGCACCCTCAAATTGTCGTGAACACGGAAAGTACACGGAAGGTACAAGTACACATTTCACGGACTACACGGACTACACGGAACTACACATAAGTACACTATAAGTGCAAATAGTCACTTCCATATTCATATTACTGGTAATAGTTTATCACAGCCTGTTCTAGATACAAACCGTGTTGCGTACACGTTCCGTCAAATTCTTATTAGACTAGGAGGAAGAGGTGTATACTCAGGCTTTTAGCTGCTTTATTAACTGAGGGGCTGTGGACACCCCCCCCCCCACCAGGTTTGTATTAGGAACAGGCTATTCTCGTCAACTTATTCTAAAATTAAGGTTATATTGCCTTTCTTAAGACATGAAGCCCCGACACTAGATAGATGAAGAGAACTTTTGGACTTAAATTATTTACCGACTTCCCAAAAGCAACAAGGTTCTAAGTTCGACATGTTTATTTTTATTTTTATTTTTAATGTATGACCGGGCATAATTTCGTAACGCGTGGACCGATTTGGATGATTTTTCTTTGTTGGGTAGAGTATGTTCCCTGACTGGTACCTTGCCAAACAAAATTTTAGTGGGGTGGGAGTGGGGATGGCTGATGAAGCCTAACATTGTAATTCATGGTATAATCCACCATTGCTTCTAATGAAAAATTTGTTCCTAGAGCAGGGTGGGAAGAGGAATGGGTAGCCTAACTCCGTAACGCGTGGACAGAGTTAGATGATTCTTTTTCTGATGTATAGAGTGGGGGAACACTGACAGTGATGCCAAATCAGGGACTTTGTCACCAAATCTGGTGTTTTAGAATACCTTCCTAGTGACTGATTATTTTCTGCGACATTGTGATTTTGAATCTCTTCTGATGAGACCAAATGTTCTCCGACTTTTTAACGTAAATATTCGGCATTTCTCATTATTTTTGACTTTTTTTGTACATATTTGCTGGGTTACCACTTTATGCAGTAACAACCGGTGTTGCACCACACATTCAAGCGGGCCCATTTAATGCTTTTGTTAGTAAGCTAAACGCATGTGTAAGACAACTCGAATAATTTCCTGTGAAAGTTCATGACTTTCCAGCGGGACCCTGAAACTTTTAACGTTTCTCATTTTCTATCGCTTACGATAGAACTTTATCACACTCTAATAGTTTTCTTTTAAAAGGAAGAAATGACACAACGCTTAAGTACATGAGATCAGCTGTGGATCAAATCGAAAGTGCGCTTAAGTGTTACTTAGAAATTTCTTATATAATATTTTAAGCAATTTTTGAAAAAGATGTATTATTTTGTATCCGGTGACTTTTTTTAAAAAAAGGTGTCGTTTTTAGTCAATATCCAGTGACATGCTTCATCGACGACTTGGCAACACTGCCCATTGATTCCGCGACACAATTTTAAACGGTGGGGTTGTAGTAGGGGAGGGGTTGGATGTCAACAACGCGTAGACCGATTTGGATGATTTTTTTTATATTATATAGGGTATAATCCCCCATTGCTAATATGAGGATACATTTTTCACTAGGGTGGTGGTTGAGGAGGGTAGACTAACTTCGTAACGTGTACTAACTAAACTAACTTTATAACTGGTACAACAGCAAAAATGTGGTGGGGTGGTGTGCGGCGGGGGCGTTACCCTAATTTATTAATGCACACACCTATTTGGAAGATTCTTTTTTGTTGTATACAGTATGATCCTACATTGCTACTACATGGAAAAAAAATACTCACCGAGGGTTGGGGTGGGGGAAGGATAACCTAACTTTGTAGGTTAGGTTAGGTTCGTGTGGCCGTTCTGAAGGACACACTTAGACATCCCTAGGCCCATTGTGATGCCACGGGAATCCAAGAATTCCCACCACCTCCTCACTGGAACCATCCGGAGCTATCGATGAAGCGCCAGAGATCTGCAACGTCAGTCGCCTCCAGATCGCCAAGACTATCGGGAAAATAGTCACCCAAGAAAGACTTCCGCATTCGTGCCAGTGCAGGGCACCGGCAAAGGAAGTTGAAAATAGTTTCCTCCTCCTCCTCATCCATATAGCTTCTACAGAAGTCTTTTGAGAAGATGCCCAGTCTCTTCGCGTGTAAGCCAATAGGGCAATGACCTGTGATAACCCCACTAATTATACCAAGGTCAGATCTTCACCTCGAATTTAGACACTTGAAGCGCCTAAGATCCAGCTTAGATCTGTCTGGAAAAATGGCACGTAGTGCCGTTTGCCCATTTAAGGTTAGCTTGTAGGCGGTCAGAGGCCTACCAAGAGTAGTCTTATCCGGCTGGATCTCCAGGGTGGTACCACGTCTAGCAAGTAGGAATGGGCGATCGATTCGATCTCGGCGGATCGATTTTTTAGCCTTCGATCTGCCGAATCGATTGAATCGATATTTTGCGGGACCGATTCGGCCCGAATCGATTTATTTATTTCCGATTCCCATCCAAGACACGACACCCTATAAAAACTGAGCAAGCTCACGTGGAAATTTTTTCGCATCAACATTAATTTGTGTAATAAACCTGCAAATTTAAAATTTTTTACCTAAAATATTGTTAATGTTAGATAAAGGCCTTCCGGATGTCTAAAATATGGTAGTGTTATCTGTATGAGTAAGTACTATGAGTATCTATACTGCCAAACAGTGTAGTTGGTAGCATTCAATTTTAGTGCATCCGTGGTTAAATCTAAGGCCCTTGAAAATTTCTCGCTGCTAACTAGGATAGGTGTTACGTCTGCCCACTCCGTCTTTCCTCTATATGGTATCCAGTCTGGAGCAAGGTCTTCTTCTGAACTATCAGCACTCATTTTCAGTTGTGTAGAAGTGCAAAATTAATTACTTGGTGAAGAAAATATAATTTATTGTCGGTTTTTGCTATGGCAAATTGAGCCTAATGAAGCGGCACAAAATTTGTTCTTCTCGAAATTGAAATGCCAAAATAAATGGAATTGATCTATGAACATCGATCTTTTTAGGGCGATTAATCGATCTTCGAAATCGGAAAAAAATTACAGATCGATCCGTTCTGAATCGATTTTCTCAGCGCGATCCCCCATCCCTACTAGCAAGCTCATCTGGCGCGCAGTTTCCTGGAATATCCCTGTGCCCCGCGACCCAGCACAGGTGAATTTGGTACCGCTCAGCCAACTTATTTAAATGTAAGTCACAGCTATTAACAGTCCTAGACGTTGATAGGACAGAATCAAGGGATATCAAAGCAGCCTGGCTATCTGTAAGGATACAGATATGTTTTACAGGAACTTCGTTCCCCTTCAACCAAAGCAACGCTTCTTGAATAGCCATGACCTCTGCCTGAAACACCCTGCAATAATCCGGAAGACGGAAGGGCAGGCTGATGTTCAGTGCTTCTGAGAAAACCCCACCCCCCACCTTGCTCTGTAATTTTGAACCGTCCGTGTAAATCTGAACGGATATCCCACAGGGAATTGTGTTGCCATCCCAGTCAAGCCTGGTTGTGATCGTCGATCTGAACCGCTTGACAAAGGAGTAGCTTGGAGTGGTGTAATCAAGATGCCCCACTTGGAGAGAAAAGGAGTCCAGAATTGAAGAGTGCCCAACTCTAATACTGGACCACTGAGATGCGGCTGTATGCTGAACGGTGGCATTAGCAGCCATCTGTTTACCCACCAGATCTAATGGAAGTAAATGAAGAAGTATCTCCAGAGCATCGGTAGGAGTGGTCCGTAGTGCCCCGGTGATGCAGATGCAGGCCGACCTCTGTACCTTTCTCAAAACGTTGAGGTAAGTGGCCTTGTCCAGTGATGGCCACCAGACAACCATACCATACAACAGGATTGGCCTGATGACTGCAACATAGAGCCAGTGAGTTAGATTGGGCTGAAAACCCCATTTCCCACCGATGGCCCTCTTGCAGGAGTACAGTTGCTTTCTTGACCCTTTCATGAATATTAGGCTTCCAGCTGAGCCTCCTATCCAGGATTATACCCAGATATTTAGCTTCCTCGGTAAAAGCCAGGCCTTACTTTGGACTAATTTAGATGATTCTAAATACATAGAGTACCTATTTTTACTTTAATAAAAATTTTGGCTTGTGGTGAGAGTTGGAGGGTGGCGACTAGCTTCATAAGGTATAGACCGATTTTTTTCATTTTAATTCTGTTACACAGAATACGTTTCCTGATTGATAAATGATAAAAATTTTGTACCTAGAGTGACTACGATAATTCTCTCTTAATATATGTACTCTATATATAGAATCGGTGGCGAACTAGGGCCATGGTAAGACTTTTCTAAGGTGAGGTAATGAATTTCGTAATATGTTGCCGGATTTGGATAATTTTGTTTCCATTCTTTAGAGTGCGTACGAGCCTACCTAAACGTTTTATCTCACGGGATAATAAGGAAGGATGATTAAGTACTTTTGTTGTAGTTGTTTGGTTTGTTTAATTTGCACCGCCTTCAAAATGCCGTAATAGATATAAAATTAAAAATTATTTTATGGTTTTTAGCGCTCTTTGTAAAGTTGGTTCAACTTTTTTTAAAAACTATTTCATTTTTTCTCTTTATTTAGTACTTTTAATACCGTGCCCTGCGCATGGCCTGAGTCGATAACAAAATATGTTTTTCTCTTGTATCGATATAAAAAAAAGATGTATAAGAATCTCTCAATGATAATATCTGTGGTCACAGGGAATAACTTGGTAAGTCGGCAAATGGCCAAAATGAGATAAGTGTGCTGCGGTCATCTCCAATGTCTTATTCGCACTGTTGAGAAGTTGACCCTAATACTTTCTGACCACATTGTTATCAACAAAATGTTCTTTCTCCCATAGATGGATTTACAGGAATTGTTCAAGAGTAAAAAACTGATGCCCTGAAACGTGCGATTTTCGACTTACCAATTTCTTCTCTGTAACCACAGATACATTCATTGAAATTTGTTCTGTTGTCTATTCTCATCAACTTATTCTTATCTTAAGGTTACATTGCCTTTCTGAAGACATAAAGCCTCCACACTAGATCGACACAATGAAAAGAATTGCTGAACTAAAATTATTTAGCTTTTGTATAAATTTAATTTTGACAGTGCCCTCTAAAGTATCTCAAAAAGAAAGAAAGTACAAACTTGTACTAGTTTCCACTATTCGTATTTCGCTTATCCGCGAGAAGATCATCAATCATCGCTGCACCAATTGAGTAACGAAAAACAAGTTCGTTTTAAGGCGGTTTATGGTGATCTAGGTCCATTCATAAGATCTTTTCTCAAAAACGTTTTCATGCTACTGACCCAGAGTTAATCACTTCTCTGTGACTGGTCCGACCTTTGTTCGGCGAATGGACTACAGATTGAAATCAGAGCGTTTATTTGTTTTTGCCTTAATACAAAATAAAAGTTGCTTTTCGAAACTTTTACCTCGACCTTTCGCGAGATTTTCTTGTCTGATTGGCGTTGAAAAGTTTTGGTATACGTTTATTGCGTTAACAGGTCAACTTTAGTTAAAGACAAGTTTGTTGCAGAATCTGTATTTTAACGTTATTTTAAAATTTCGTAATGATTGATGATGTGGGAATCTGATTTTGGTTTGGCTTTTCAATTTGTTTGTCAAGGTTTTAAAGGTGTCATATAATAATTTTAAATTCTATTGAGTGCAGAGAATGAAAATAAATTAAAATAAATGAAAGTCAATACATGTGTTACTATGCACAATTATTCATACAATTAAGATTCCTTGACACTTTTCAGTGAAGATAAAAATAAGTCCAATGAAAGAACAAATAAAATAAATCGGTAAATAAAGAAGTAGTAAAATAAGCAAGCTCTGAAATAAGTAAACAAGTCGTAAAATATATTTTTGGATTTTTTTTTAAATTAAACCAAATAAACAATATAAATGACTTTATAAGAATGTTTATATTTAAATTCGCCTTAAAATCACCACGGTCAGAAAAGGTTAAAAAGCAATAAACTGTATAAAGTTAAACTTAAATTAATTTCGAGAGAGTACTAAAATGTTGGCAGGTACATAGAAATTTTAAAAATCGGAACGTTGCTGAAAATACAAATATAAAGTAATTGTGGAGCTTATAAAAAGATGCTTTGTTAAGAGCAGCAGATTATAACATACAATAATGTTCATAGGACCTAGAAATGGTGGAAAAAGTGATAACGTGTCGGCCAACCCATCCGGAGGTCCAAGGTTTTATTCCCACTGGCAGCGAACCATGGTTGTTTTCTCTTTGCAACATATCACAATAAAAGGTCAGTGATGCGGAATCCACTTGAAATTGTAGATCCACTTGCAATCGTTGTCTCGAATCGGATGAAGTTCTTCTCCTGCCCGAGATTAATATTCGAAACTTTAAACGCGTTTTTTTTTTTGGAAGCAACTTTTTCCGACCATATCGCAACGAATACTTGAAAGACTAATGAACCGATTTATAAGGTTGTCTTTTTAATTTTCAAAATCGCAGTAGCTAGGTACGAAACCGAATGTTAAGATTTCGATTATTATTATTTTTTAAGACCGCTTGTATAAAAATAAGATCCACTGTTCCAACCGCTGTAATTTTGTGAAAATAGCATACGCACAATGATAGCTACTTTTATAATAATATTGACAAATTTTTATTTGTTTTTTGATTTTTAAAATAACCATTCAACAAAAATTGATAGACAAAGGAAAGGAGTTTTTTGATAGTCACAGTGGCGTTTTCTCTTAACTTTTTGCAAAAGTTTTGTTGATTTAGATAAAAGTCTATTATAGTAGAAATTATATTACTAGAAAGAAATGCGCATCTGAAAGAACTTCGTTTAAGTTGATTGAAGCAGGTATCGATAAAGGCCCTACTACTGCCTCCACTAATAGGTCGTCCGGTGGCCCAAGCCCTTTAAAAACGCTGCTTTCCTTGATGATATCGTCATAAACGCGGATTCTGAAAGCGTTAAACTATACCTACTTTGAATGAGGACGAGGTTTTAAGATCCCCTAGTCAATGAAAGATATCGGGCGGGCATTTTAACGATGTGCCCCGACCAAGAAGGAGGGTCACAAATTACCAGTGGACTGTTGGTTCCCTTACGCAGCTGCCTGAACTCTGAAGGTGTAGTTGCCAAAGGCAGAGAATTGTATGTATCGCAGAAAAGATTTTTGCAAGGAACCCAGTGATTGCGATGAAGAGGAGGTAGAATTCAGCTTAAGATAACAATGATATGCCAACTAACAACTAAAATCGCCTCATAACCTTGCACGTCAAGTAACAACTCCATGACAAAATGTCCATGAAAGGGTAAAAGATCGGAGCGACAAGGCTGCCAGACGAGCTGTTAATAAACTTGAAGGCCAATATGAATTAAAGAAAGGTGACTTTTTTCTTGACGGTGTAGACTGGTTTCAATAACGTTAACTTTATCAAGTCAAAAGCTCACCTTGGATTGGTGGTAACTTAACAGAAGAACAGACAGAACTTGGGTCTGGAAACCGTCACGGAGGCAGCTACAAAACTAGCTCCCTTATCGTCTCTAGGGACGTATCCTCACAGTAAGCACCCTGAGAGTACAAATAAACTTCCACTGCTACTCAAATCTAACAACAAAGATGAATTAGGCTTGGCCCTTGTCTAAAAACCATTGATTTTAGCAGCAGAACAAAGGATCTAACGTAACTTTTTATTTTTTTATTTTTTGTAAGTTGCAGACTGTAGAGTGCTAAATAAGCCCTAGCTGTCGAATTACAACTGAGTTTTAAGCTCAAGTCAGTGGTGTTAACAAAAAATTTTATAAGGACCGACTTGGATAATTTGAGTAATTTAGTGCAGGATAGGCTGCAAGGAACAGGAATACCTTGATTTTTTTTTCGAACAAATCCATAATACCTCTGAAACGGCTGAGTTGAAGAAGGTTGCTTAAATTTTTTTTTCTAACCTGAGCTGATGGTAGTAGACCAGAAGGTAGCGACAAAACACAAGAAGTTTTGGTAGATAATCAGTTCTCTTGCGGATAATATTTCAGATTCTGCTCAAAGCAAAAAACAATCTCCACAAGCCACAGTTTTAAAATTACAAGGATGGTCTTCGATACCAGGGTCAGATGGGCAATTTACACTTTTGACCTCGGCAAGTCACTTGTAGACCGATCAGCCTAACTTCGTTTCTGCTTAAATCAAAAGAGATTTTTATTTGTATATTGGGGACGACCCTAGCCCTAATCTAATCTACTGGCTATTACTCAATATAAACACAAAAGAGATGTCGTTGGACACTGCTCTGCATAAAGTGGTTTTTGAGATCAATCCACACCACAAAGGATATATTTTTCGAACGTTTACAAACACAGAAGAGGTTTGTTGCAATTAAAAGAAGCAAGGATCCGTGGAGGTAAAGTTAACGGTGGGAATACCAGACGGCTAGTAGTGTAATAACAACTTAAGAGTCTGCAAATATTAACTTTCAAAAGCACTCTGCGAAAAAAATAAGCGTCGGGTTGCACAACTGTGACCGATGATAACAATCTTGGCCATGGTTTCAATAATTTTTAATACTGCTTTCGCGGCTCTGGTCGCATTGGTTTTATCGAAAGTTTGCAAAGACTATATTAAAATACAAGAAGCTTCATCTCGCGGTTTCAAACTCAAAACTGCAGTAATGTGCGAGTGTGATACAGTTTAAATCAATTGATTGATATAAGTTGTGTAATTAATAAGCTAATTGGTTTTGTACTGAGACTTCTTGATGTAGGGTTGAATGAACGATGGATACTTGGATACTTCCCCAAAAAGATTGTACTGCGTTGAATATTGAAAACCTCAAAATCACTTCTTCAGTGGATTATACTGCGCATTAAAAAAAGTGTCATAAGTGAACTCCGTCAATGGTCAGGAAAACTCACATTATGTGAGTTGGTCTACAGCAGTGATGCCCAAACTTACACTACTTAATATGAGGAATGCTTAAAAGCTTTAGAAGCATTTTGTAATGTTTTTTTAATTTGCAGCGATATCAAACAAACGTCAAAAAACTATCATCTGTATGTCCTTTCTAAAATGTCAACAATGTTGATTTAACTCTTACCGCTACAGGTACATGCGAAAGTGAAAAACATCTTTTACGATTACCTAAAATTCAGCATTATCCCAAAGTTTCTCCGAAATGCATGTAATTAATACACCTGTTTTTAATTTTTATTAAATTTCCCATATTACCTTTTTAAAAATGTACAACATAATAAGTACGCAATATAGTTTACATTTATTGTGAAGTAGACGGAACCGATAGAGCGGGAATTGTAACTTCAAACAGCAGAAAATCGCCATCTGAAACATCGAAAGAGTCTACCGAAATCGAGCAGCAAATATTTACACTCGTAAGGTAAGATCCTGAAACGAGCACGAAACGAAGGATATTTCAAAAGAAGATTGGAATTTTGTTGTTGGCTTCTGGAATGCGACATGCAGAACTGGGCTGATCTGAACCGAATTCTGTGGACGGATGAGTCGAAATTCACCAGAGATGGTAACACAAACTTTCACAAGTTCCATACCTGGTCGGATAATAATCCATATAGGACAAGGGTGACCTTATTCCAGTCCAAATTCTGCGCCAATGTTTGCGCTGGTATCATCGGCACCCATTTAATAGGACAAATTAATTTCGCAGTAAGTGCTTAATAGACAAATTTCTGCGTAATTTTTGGAGAATACACGCGACATTCCTCTTAATAATTTTAGGGCAGTGTTTTACCAACACGATGAAACCCCAGCGCATACTGCAAACATTGTAAAGCCAATATTAAATGAAAATTTTCCTGACCGCTGGATTGGACGTGCTAGATCTCCGTCGAACTTTTTTTTATGGAAAAACGAGACGGAGTTGATCAATTGGTTGAGCGGCACGATCGCCATTCCATGGTTCCCGGGTTCGAGAACCGGACTCCCTTTGGGCTTTTAAAATTTAATTAAGAAATCCGCTTCGTCTCTGGGCTGTTGTCTAGCTCGCAGCAATGCAAAAACAAGACTCTCCTTACCTTATTTTCCTTCCGGCCGAAGCCATGCTAACGCATTAAAGGGTTGTCCCCTAGTAAAAAAAACAAAATGAATGAGGAAGTTTATTCAAGGCCTGTTAACAACAGAGACGATTGGTTAGAAAAAAAACGGGAGAGGCTGACTACAATACACTTTTAGGAGGGAATTAGAAGGAGGATATTGGTATAAATCGAATGTGGCGGAGGAAATTTCGTACAGCTTTTGGAACATATTATCATTAATTATAATCAGCTTCGAATTCAATGAAATTATTTTAGGACTAGTACAAGTTTAATTTCTTTAAATTGCAGATTTTTATAATATTCCTTCTACCAGGACATGTTGTGCAAAAGGTAATTAAATGCGCAATTTAATAAAAGTAAAATACAGGTTTATTAATTACATGAATTTCGGAGAAAAGTTGGGAAAGTACTGAATTTTAATTCAACAACGTAATACATTCTTTTCACTATCGTATTTTGACCTTTACTTGATGTGTGTGAGTAGATCAAAAGATAATAAATTAATCATGTGCATACCATGAAAATTGCAAATTTATGAATCACCTTGTAACTCCAAATTGCCCCTCCCCTGTCATAAAATATTTTATTTGCCTAGGTAAGATTTATTATCCCACTTATGTGAAGCACTCTGTTCCTCTCCGAGGAAACGTCTAAGAATAGATGACTAAAGTGAGCTGCCTAGAAAAATCATTACGTCATAAGCCTTGCTTCTTCGAAAAGTGTTATATTATAGATTTGTAGCTACCTAAATAAGTAAACAGCAAAAGATTTCTACCACAAAAAATGAAAGTCTTTTACCAGTTTAAAACTGATGGAAAAAACAACATTTAAGTATACTTTTATTTTTGCCAGAAAAAATAAAAGGTCTTCTTAACAGTTTTCATCAACTGAAAATAAACGTTGAAATGGACCTTTAACTTTGCACTGAAATAATAAGAAGACCAAAATAACTGACTTTGTGTGGTAGTGTTGGAAGATGTTGAACTTTCAAAAAGACAGTCGGAAATCGATAGAGAGCTTATTATTTATTTATTATTATTATTAAGGACTGGATCAAGGACTATTCCGCATTATTTAGTCACTGCGACCAGTTTGGTCTTTTGTGACATCATCCAGGTTCATTATTAGGCCGCCCCGTCAATTTTTAGTTCCCTTATCAGTCCTAAAATGTTCCTGAGGGCTATCTATGTCTGACGGTGATGGGAAAGCCCCACCAAGGCCTCACAGTGACAGAGGATATGTTCCGCAATAGAGAGCTTAATGATAAACATCTAGATGTGCTTCATTCGATTATCCGATTCCAATTTCTTTTGGCCTCTTTTGTTCAAAAATACAAGTTATTTCCGGTCCCTGATACAAACTAATTGATATCCGTTTAGGGTTTCTCAACAAGTTGGATGCACTTACTTATAAAGAGGTAACTGCAGGACTTCAAAACTTAACATAACATGATTTAAAGATATTTGAATGACTTTAAAGCTTTTAAAGAGATTATGAGGGAAATGAAAATTCCATTAATTAGAAGAAGTTGATGTATGAACTTCTCTTTAAAAAAGACGCCAAAGATTGTTTTCCTAATATCGAGGTCGCTCAAAGAATGAATTGAAGTTGATTCGATTGCCTTTATGAAGCATCGATGGAATGTCGGTTGTCTTTCACTCTTCTATCGCATGTTTCACCTTCAGTCGCTATTTCCATGGCCATTATTCTAACGAAATTGCTAGCCTAATTCATTGTAGGCACATTACAACGTACGATAGAAGAGCTTGAAGGTGCTTCCGCCCCTATTCTCTAAATGTCAAATTAGATGGTACCGTAAAATTTCGGGAATCTTTTACCATCTTCTCCTTTTCTCCCGTTTTTTGAGCCCAAAACTTTCAAAGGAGGAATACATCGTCACCTTTTTCACTCAAGACCTATTAACACATTTCTCTTCGAAACTATAATAGTTTCTAGTTACTACGGAACCATAAAACCTAAACCCTATCTACATAAGCGCACGGATGAAGGGAAACTTCATTTACCTTTGTTAATTAATTAACTAAAATTAAGTAGGTGAGAAAGAGTAATGAAAAACATTAAATGATCCTCAAAATTTACTTTAACTAACTAAAGCGTGATACAATATTCGTGTATTTAATGTTTGTAGATATCTGGTAATAACAGCGTCTATAGTTTGGACGTCCAGCAGCCTATTATCACTACGTCTTGGATTTTATCTTGTGCGAAATTTTGGAGTACGGTGATTCATTTTATAACAGAGACAGAACGATATTCTCATGCAAGTATAGTATGATTTATATTGATTTAATATTTTATCTAAAATGAGATCATCATTTTTATCAGAAATCACAAAATCAGGAAATCAAATTCTCCCCCCACCCCCTTCTCCACCTCAACAAAAAGCTCGATTCGCGTCTAACACACACAAATTAAAAAATTCACAAATTGCACCTCCCCCTTACCCCCCTTCTCACCTGAGCGAAAATCTAGATCCATACCTGAGTTGATCAAAAACAAGCTTCAAGTCTAGTCCCCATCTTAGGAAACAGGCTCAACGTTTCGTCTTTGCTCAGCATTGAAATTGATATTTTAACGAGATATAAGTAAGTAGCTTAATTATTATGAAATGAAAGTACAAACCTATTACCCACTAGCTATTTCCAAATTAAACTATATGTCTATGTCTAGTTTTCTAACCCCTTGTTGGGCACGGGCCGTAAGGCGGAGTTCACCCGATTCGAGTCCACCATTGCAAGTGAACCTAGAATTTAAGGTGGATTCATATCCAATGACTAGAGATGGGCGATACTGTCTCGATATACTTTGCTTTCAATACCTCGAGGTCTTGTAATCGGTAATTTCAGCCCCCGATACTTCCGATCCTCGGTAATTTTCTTTCAATACTTGAAGTATTGACCGCCTCATTATTTTGTGCATGAGTTGAATAATCGCTGTTCGGGACAGTAATACAGTATTAGTATGCAACAGCTAAAAGTATAAACAGTACAACGCCGGCTTAGTGGTATTAGAATTTTCATTTTGTCGGTTGGAGGCGTTGGAAGGTGAGATATTATTATATCACAAATGTTAAAATTCGAAAGTTTTATTCATCTGCTAAAAAGTTCTTCCGGAATTTCAAATTATATTTGCTGAAAAGGTATATGAAATCAGCCGCTGAGATGCGCCTTCATTTGTAAAAATTTATCAATTTATCTTCTGAGCAAATCAATATTTTGATATTTCTCAACGATGTTGTTGCAAATTGTTTCGCAAAAAGAAAACAATAAGATAATAATTGTAATTTATATGCAATTTCCACACTATATATATTTTTTAAAACTTTTTAACCATATGGTTCCAATACTTTTGAGTATCGATACATTTTCAACGGTATATTTGTATCTAAGTATCGAAAGATGCGGATATATTGCAATGCCAAGTATCGATACTTTCCGATTCCGTTCCCATCTCTACCAATGACATTACTCTACAACCCCCAATAGCCCTTTTATTGTAATCTTTTGTAAGCAGAAAACATCCATGAGTCACCGCAGGTGGAGTTCGAGCCTTGAACCTCATTTACTTCACTCACAACTTTTAAAATGTATATTTAGTGACTAAATTTTCTTATCAATGTTTTTCTATGCATTTTATTTGAAATTTTATTTATATTCATTTCTTTAACTGTGGTTTCACAATAGGTTACTCTCGCCTAAGTGTGCCGTCCTTTCCGGATATACATCTACTTTAACGTTAAAGTTTCCTAACCTATATTTCTTTTTTTGCATTTGAAATTTACCTAACATGTTATGTTAAATCAAGCACTTTCATAGCGTTTGTGACGTTCAAGAACTATATACCATTCTATTCTGCGATTTATGTTCTTAACTGATTTGGCCCATACATAGAGGGTAATCGTAACAAATTATTTTTAGCCCGTACATTCTATGTGTGGAATTATACCTTTCTAGTGCATTTTGAATTTTACTCCAACTTTGCTTTTCACTAATTTATAAATTATAGTAATTTAAGATTTTCAAATAAAAAAGTGTGGCATTTTGTTATTTAAATCAATTAACCCTCCAGTAGTAACATAAGATAGATTCTTATGTTTTTAGAACATCAGTAGGTACTAATATTGGTCTGAAACTGAAGCTATAAAAATATAATTTGCTTTAATTAAAAATTACGAAAGGTTTTCATTTGGGAGATAACAAACAAATCTTGAATTTAATTCTTTGACAATAAAATAACATTTAACGAAAGAAATTTTCAGATGTTGAGTCTGAGAGCTCATACCTTAACACTGAAATACAAACTTCCAACTAACGAATATCACTAAATGAAGGGAATTTTTAAATTTTTAAAATAAATCAAAAATATTTAAAATTTAGATAAACAACTTACCTAATTTTGCAACTAGCTGTACAACAACGGACTCTCCAGCAACTGCCCATCGTACTTCGAAAGCCAGATCGTCGTAGAGAACTTCACAATTTAATTTGGACTGAAATAAAAATTGTATGTTGATGTTTTCCTAATCAATGCGAATATACCATTATACCCAAGCAAAACATCATGCAAAAAAAGCATGAAATATTATGTTTTAGCCCTTAAAATATATTTTTAACATAAAAACTAGAGTTAATATTAAAATGATTTAAGAAATAGTTCAGTCCGTAAACATTCAATAGAAAGCAAAGAAAGCAAACGCCACAGAGTGAAATGAAATTATTCTTAGAAAGCAAACTCAATCAAAGGATAATTATTATACCATATGTTAATGAAATACAAAATGAAAAATTGTACTTGCTGAAATTATGGTCGAGAGGAAAGCATCTGCATTTAAAACACATTTTCAATTCGTTGATAAAAAAATTCCCGAATATCCACTCAAAAATATAAAACATAAACCTTTTCCATCTATTGTGCAATACATACCAAGAACACTAAAAACAACCCTGAAGTAGTAAATTAGTTTTAAAGCCGCTTAAGAACTTGAAGATGAAACAAAAATTAATTAAAATTATGAAAAATTGTAGTAGAAACCAGCGAATATCCAAATGTTTATAGTGTCATTGTGTTTGATGTTACGCAGTGTGTGTATATGTGTAAGATCTTCTTAAGAAAACAATTTTTCATTTTGCATTATCGAATTTATTTCAACTTTTCTTCTGTTCCATTTGCTTTGGCAACACTGAACTAGTTTCCAAAATGAAAACTTTCTTAGCTATACATCAGCAGCGTTAATTTTCTCTTTTTTACAGTTAATATATTATGTATTATATACTTTCATATAAATTAAATACTTTTTGCACGCTACCTTTCATATTACCAACTAATTTTTTTCTTAACACTTAAAGGTACAAAAGAGGAGATATAGGAAACTCATGAATGAAGGAATTAGTTACTGTACATAAAGAGTATTAGAAAACATTTTTGCACACAAAATTATATACAAAATATTACATATACAGGTAATAACACAGTTCTCAGTATAGAAAAGTACTCAAGACAAACTTCTTCAAAACAAAAACAAAAAAATAAACAAACAAAAAATGTGCAATAATATATGTATAAAAAAATATGTAAAAAGGCAAGAATGCGATAAATATGTTTATAACTGGTTTGTTTTGAAACTTAAAAATGATTTTTTTTTTAAATCTTAAAAGCGCGCATTTACCTGAGGACTTATACCAAGCATTTTTAGAGATGGTGGAACATTCAATCCCTCAGGAATACGAATGTGCCCGAAATCGACGGTGAAAGCTTCACACCAGACACCAAAATGGCCAATGTCGAACACGGTAAGATCACCTGGTAGAGTTAGAACTATCGTTTTTCTGTCATATCTTCTTAATGGTGCTTCTTTTCCATTTTCATCGGGAATACGAAGACCTTGGGGAGAAGGTTTTGCTCCACGTCCAACCCAAAATTTAGCATCTATAAAAAGTGATTCATAATGAGTTGTCATCTCCTTACAAATAACTTAGAATGCAGCAATATGTTAAGTAAGGCAAATGATGTTGATAATGAACGAAAATAAATTAAAAGATTAGGAACAATGTTTATAAAGTACATGCTCCTTTTTATATTAATGTAAAGTTAGCAAAAAATACAAGTTTTTAGGTTGGTATAGCAGCATGTTTTCTAAATTTCAAATTCAATCTAATCCAAAGATTTCTAAACCACACGTACTACAATTCGGCAGAATGTTTAGAAATTCTTCAGAAGATTTGAAGGAGAAAGGAAGCCTTAGCCTTAGAAATTTTAAGAAGTAAATTAACTTTCAGCGATCGCAATAGATTCTTACTAGCTTAAGTGAATTATCCCACTTATACACAATTTGATTATGGTATTATTTCTGCCCGGTAGTATATTCGAAAACTGAACGTTTATTTACAGAAACCAACTTAAAGCATATTTTCAACGCCCACATCATAAATTTTATTAATGTTTAATATCTAACTGAAAAACAAGAGAAATTAGAAACTTTCTGACGGACCATCACACTCTCTTCCATTCCGAAACTGTTTAAATTTATTATTTAGTTTACGTGTTGTATGGCTCTGATATCCAGCAGTCAGCACAGCAGTATGCCGGCTAGATCCACTATAACTAACATTTCGAGTTAACTTCTGACACTGTTTCGGGTTTCTAACCGAGTTCACAAATTGATTGCATTTACATTGGCTTCAGTGAAGCTTTTCATAAACATCCTCATTCCATCTCGCGCTTTCATGAAGCAACTATCATCCGATTGTTTAAGTCCTATTTAACCGATAGAATATACAATTTTTCAAGATTAATCAGGGCGAATTCTGGAGTTACACAGGGCACTTATCTTGACCCTTTAGTTTTTATATTATCTGCCGATGACCTTAGTAACTTCATAAAAAGCCGTTAAGATTGTTATGAATGACTAATCTCGGCAAGTGTACGATTATGATATTCTCTAGGCGTCGGGATTCTCTTTACTTTAGATAGGAAATTGAATTTAAGCTCACACATAAGCTACATTGTTTCTAAGGGCAACTCCACACTTGGTCGAGGGAATTTTCCGACGTAAATACATTTACTTTTTTATATTATTTTCTTGTAAGAGCTGTTATAGAGTATATATCGCAGCTTTGGTCACCTTAATGTCAGATTTACTTTCGGCGGGCGTATTCAATCTTTACAACGTGCCCTTCATTATCTCCCCTGGGATGACGCCCTATACTAGAGAAACGATGTAAAATGGCTGATATTACAATTATTGACCAACTTTTAAATTGACTGCAAGGGACCTTTCCGCCGAGTTTTCTAGTAACCTTAGGTGTTCGCCCTGCTGCATATTAATTTCTCCAGGACTAACGATGGGCGGTTTGCATTTCATAGACGCATGTATAGACTTGCTAACGAATATGCTGACATCTTCGACTTCTCCTTATCTAAGGACTTACTTAAGAAATGTTTGCTGCATCTTAATGCTTGACTTTATTCTTATTTCATTTGTTGATGTTTTCCTAATGACCTTTGCATGCCTCACTCCAATAACTCTTCTAGTTTGGAATAGGTAAATTGATTCAATTAGATTGAGCCAAGTTGGCGGTAAACTTAGCCGGAAGTTCTGCGACTGCCGTTAGGCACGCTGAAGCTTACCTTCTTTGCGTGTCGCCAGAGACACTGAAACAAATCTAAAAATTTTGAGATGATTGAGTTTCAGCGAAAGTTTCATTACAGTCTTAAAGTAATGCTCTATGATTGCCTCAAACACCTTAATAATGTTTGATCCCCTTCCCGAAGTCAAACAGGACTCGAATCTGAAGAGCGTAAAAACCGTCGCTACAATGGATGGGGAACAGCTTTTGGGATCCTCCAGCCATGAGAAGAATGCTAGCAGGTATTTGGCCCCTCGGTCGCAACACGAGCGACAAATGTCGATTATTAACAAAGTGGATGATGATCATTTTGCAGCAAAGTGGCGCGGAAGCATTGGTAGGACTCTAGTGCCAGAGGCCAATATCTACTTTCGATGAATCAGCGGAATAAGTAAGTAATCAGGAGCCTTCATTAGACTTAAATAAAACGGGTGGAGAGGGGGGGGGGGGCTTTCTGGCCTTCAATTTGCCCTACGGTTTAATTTAAGTCTGACTAAAGCCCCTGATTACTTACTTATTCCGCTGATGCATTGACCGTAAGTGAATATTGTCCTCCCGCACTAGAGGACGTCATTGTTCTTGGTCCTATGTAATTTCTTACCAGTAGACAGTACCTACATCTCGGTAAACTCCACATCTGTGAGCCATAATTATTTTCTAGCTTTTAGTACATCATTTAATGTTAAATAAGCCCGTTTAACTTAAAATTTTTGTTTCACGTACCTTTGTATATGTCACTCCCTGCCTCCCGATTATTTGTACATTTCACTCTCTTCTCACCCTCATCCCCATGGATTTCTTATCACCAAATTATTTAACGGTACCGGGAGTGTCATTATTCAACTTACTGACCCCGAAAATTATGGAATCGACAGCAATATCAGTTGTTTCGATTATTTGTGCATGTCACATTATCAATCTACCTGGCACAAGCCAGTAGAGCGAAGCCAAATTAGTTCCAGTGACTAGTGGCAGAAGAAAAGCGTAGAAAGCTCAAGTAAGTGATCGGGTGGAAAGCCACACTTTATAGCAGAAGTGTCAACGAAAGCGGTCGTGGACTTTTTACTGAAACATTTTTTAAACATGAGCCTAATTTTTGAATTTGGGCTATATGAGTGCCAACTCTAAATGACCAAAATATAATGAAAAAATTTTAATTAATATTTTCCAAAATTCAACTTCGGTTTCGTTTGTAAAAGTCGAACTTTAATTTCCGTTCAAAAAGTTTCTGTCGGGTTCGACTTGTAGAGCAAGAGGACGACACCTATTTCAATAACAAATATTGCAAGTAGACCTACAAAGTGTATTCCGAGCCAGAAAACGGTCATGGGTGGGATTCAAACCTGCGATTCTCGTTTGCAAAGCCAGCTGGTTAATCATTATACCCGCCTCAGAGATCTTCATATACACCGATAGACTTAAAACGAGGTACAGGAGCAGGAGTATACTCCAGCAATGGGACGAATCATATATAAATGGCTGAAATTCACGAATCGACTCTGCTAGTATCTATCTAGGCGTATAGAGTGCTGTGTAGATACCCCCGTATATACAGTCATTAAGGCACTGCAAACTGTGGTGGTAAAATCGAGGTTAGTGCAATTATGCAAGAGCTAGATGTGATTTCCAGTTTTCACAGTGTGATCCTATGCCGGGTGCCTGGATACAGGAATATCCCAGGCAATGAGAGAACGAATTAATTGGCGAGGAAGAAATGGATAGTTCTGATGTAAAAATTCCGATTAGCATCCTTAATGTATACATTGCCAGTGATGCCTATCTAAAGGCTTATTGTCGGTGGACAAACCAGGAAACATGTTACACTGCCAGACAACAAAATTACACTAAACTAAAGTATTTCTTAGTCGTAGATGAACTGACGCCAGGAAACTAATAGCAAATGATTTCTGTAGGAGCTGCAGGAATCCGGAGGAAATCGAATCGGTTCTTCATGTGCTCTATGAGTGTCCTGCTCTGAGTCAAGAAGAGGCGGTAACTGGGTAGTTACTTCTCTATAGGACTCACGGAGCTGCAAGGCAGAGAGTTGAAAGTCATGATGACATTTTATAGGGCACAATGGACTGGTTATCTAAGTGAGACTGGCTGAGATGATTTCAGTAGATGGTGTCACCAATTACAGACAGATATGAATAATACAACTTTTAATTTTTGATAAATTATTAAACAATGGGCTAAGAAATAATCTTGTTCAATTAATTCTACACTCACCTGGGGCTTCACCGTCATAGCTGAAATTTGGTACTAAAAGTGTTTGTGCATCAACAATGACAATATTATCCGAACTAACTCCATGAACTCCATTAAGAGATGCAATTTTTTGTGGCCGGGGAAAATCTAAATTATTAGATATCCTTACATCCCCGAAATTGACAGCAAAATCATCACACCACACTGCAAACCATTTAATATCACGTAGAGTTTTTCCTTCAGGAAGTGACAAAGTGATGTCCTTATTTCGATAACGTTTTGTTAAAGCTGTCGAGCTTCCTCGTTCGTCTCTTAGCCTAACTGCACCATCATTGCTTGGTTTTTGTGTGTTGCCGACGTAGAAGTAGGCAGCTGTTTTAAAGAAAATTCCTCTATTAATGTACATGGGAATTGGGGTTTTGTTATATTGTATTACACGGTGCTTCACCATCATAGTTAAAGTTTTTGATAAAAACTGTCCTTGAGTCAACTGCATATACATCTCCGGATACACCATGATGGAGTTGTGTTAGTGGTCCTATCTTTGTTCCATAATATGGGTATGTTGCTGCTGTTTTTGTAACGACTGAAAAAGAAAAGAAACATTTTAATTCGAAATAATAAAATTAACGACAATACTGATAGTAATGTGACATAAGAAGTTATCGTAATTTGTTTGGACGAGCCCTCGTTCTTTTCTCATATGACCATATAGCACGAAAGAGCATGGCCATTCACTAACAAATAGATAACACTGTAAAACAGAGATTTAAAAAGTAATTGAAAATAATAATTTACAGTGAATTTTAATGGTTCGCCATATCTCTTGTTTTCTTATTTAACAAGCGCTTTAACGCTTCTTTTCTCATTAAATCCGGCAATTGCTATAACGTCTTGCCGGACTCTCTGTTCCCATCTTAGTGCTTCAGACATCAGACCAAGTGACCTTTTCAGATAAGCGAATGTTAAACCATCTCAAACTCTGGCCTGTATTTTGAATCCATCGAAGATATGCTAATTTCTTATCATACCAGCAGGTCGTATGCATGTTATTAGTATAGGCATCAGAAGGAGCATTAGAAAGTCCGACAGTAGTAATTAGCGTCGCAACATTCCTTTCATGAATTTTGCAGGTGCAAAACATACGCAAGTGAACTGTGACATTTCTCAAGAAAATAGATTTTCTTCACTTGAAAGGAGGAGCAGTACCAGCAGAACTATGTAGTTTTCGCGCGGTCCCAGCATTAGCATTTGAACGAAGTTAAAAAGTATCCGAGATCATATAGATAACTTCGCACAATCCACTTAAGTGATTTGATTCATGATCATCCAGTGGATTTTATGATGAGGAGTGCACCACCTTAGTTTTGGATAAATATAAGCTGAGCCATATATCATTTCCGAAGAGGCGTGTGGCAGTAGCCTACGGTGCCAAAGATGATTTCCTTGAGTTTGAGATTTAGAAAAATTATGGCAGCTTTTTATGTGAAGGACGACAGCAATCGAGTAATTCTATGTTTATGATTTGTAGTTAATGGAATTTTTATTATTTTGATTTCATGGAATATGTTAAGGAAGTTACACCTCTGTGACTTTGTCAGACCTGCGATATTGCATTATATTTTCTGTTCACTTAATTAGTTTTCATTAAATGCCGTAATAAAAATGATAGAAAGGTGATAATAGTTTCAATGTTTCAGTGTTTTCCCCATTCTCCACCTAACAAACAATTCCTAATTATATGATTTTCTAGCTTTTTAAACATGAGTTCTCCAAATTGACTATGATTTCTGATATTTTAGTGTTTCAATACATATTTTCATTTTTCTGAAGTGTGTATAACTAGCTGGTGTCCGCGACTTCGACCGCACTAAATACTCATTTATGTTATACTCCTCAAACTTCAAATTTGTAATTTCTAGTTCTGAAGATTTCGTGATAAGTGAGTGAGTCAGGAAGTGGTATTTCGCTTATATAAATATGTATGTAGGTATATAGATTATTTCTGTGGTTTATGTAGATTTTGCATAAAAGGGAGGTTTTCATTTCGATTACTTAACTTCACTTGGCTGGCATTGACTCCAAAAAGAAAACTGTAAATATAATACGATCAAATTACCATTACTCGAAATCCCCATAACTGAGATTTTTCTATAACATAAACCTTTTACTTTGGCAATAGTAGTGCGTACAGCAATAGTTTTGTTTTCTAATATTTGAACTTTCCCCAATATGAACTTAAATTGATGACAGATAAGGGTTCATGTAAAAGGACTTTGACGTAATATGTTTAAATTTTAACGGTATACACATCATTACAAACTCCCACCACTCCAGGTACAGTCACTTGAGAGAGGGGAAAAAATGTTTTATGATTACCTACCTAAAATTCAGCACTTTCCCAAATTGTCTACATAATTTATGTACTTACTGAATTTTTTATTTTAATTAAATTAAAACCTGTCAAGGCGGGGAAATGATTAGGAAATACGCTTCCTTAAAAGCCCCTGACTATCTGATTATTTTATTGCACTGTAGTTAGGTAATTCGCTAAATAAAAAATAATTCTGAGAGATAGGGTCGAAACTGTTTGTTTAGGGTACACAAGTAACTAATTTTAATTACTGCTGCAAAATAGTTAAAAAAGGTAACAGTAATTTATTTTATTGTCGCTGTTAGTTTGTATTCAAATCCAAGTATCTGTTATTAGTATCTGATGGAAATTTAGTTTTAAAAGAGGGTCACTCAGGAAGAGTATGGATCATACTTTGAAAACAAATCAACAACTACGGGTGTCCTTAATCTAAAATTATTAAAAATTGGCAAAATTTACTTTTGAGCAATACGTGGATATAATTTACATTTATTGTGTAGTAGACGAAAAGTCGTCGGTGGAGTAGGTGATAACGTGTCGGCCTACCAATCCGGAGTTCTCACGTTCGAATCCCATCGACGGCGACCAATGGTTGTTTTGTGCTGACAACAGATAACGATGAAAGGTCATGACGATTGCAGAGAAGGTGACAGCGGTTCGAAATGCACTTTAAATTGTAGGCCCACTCGTAATCGTTATCTCGAATCGGGCACTTGAGAGAGAAAGAGACGGAAAAAATAGAATGGACTCACTTACTTATTATCAAAGGAGACGTGAGTTCGTGACGTGCCCCGCGAAGATAGGGTAGCTATTTTTACTGATTTTCGAAAGGTTAAGAGAATGCAAATTTTGCCGCAAGTGCTTAATAGCTAAATGAATGAGAACTTTTTGGAGAATACACTGCCAGATCTACTAGGGTACTAAACGGACTTTCCGAAGGTTAAGAGAAACAGGAAGTGTAACTTCACACGACATGAAGACACGGCCCGAAACCTCGGAACCTTCTGCAGACGTCGCGCAGCAAATAATCACCATCGTGAGGCAGGACTCAGACAAGCACGAAACGAGTCGCAAGGCGATTAGGAGTGTCGTCGTCTAAGGTTTGGAGGGATATTCATCGAGGAGGATTACGTCCATATCATCATCACCAATCCCAAGGACTACTGGAAGGGGATTCCGAGAGAAAATTGAAATTGAGCCTTTGGCTTCCGGAACTCGACATTGACGACAAAGCATTTCTGGACAGAATTCTGTGGATGAATGACAATTCACCAGGAATAATATCACGAACTTCCATAACCTCCATACCTGGTCGAACCCTAACCCACACAGGGCAAAGGTGAGCTCATTCCAGCAGATATTCAGTGTCAATGTTTGGGCTGGTATCATCGGCAACCATTTGGTAGGACCATTCATTTTCCCGCAAGTGCTTAATAGTGAAATTTATGGAGACTTTTTGGACAATACACTCTAATAGAGGAGAACCCTATGGATAATCTCAGGGGGATGTTTCACCAACACGATGGAGTACCAGCGCATATGGCTGACATTGTAAAGGTAATACTAAGTGAACAATTTCATAACCGCTGGATTGGACGAGGTGCACCGATCCCTTGGCCTGCCAGATCTCTAGATCTATTGGATCTTTTCTTATGGGGAACAAGCCATCGAATAAGTGTTCTCTTAGCCACTTGGAAAACCGTGCTGACTTTTTTCCTTATTATTAAGGGTCTACTTTGCCAGCTAAAAAATTAACTATTTTTGTGAATTTTTTTGAGAAATCCGTACTAGATATGTTTAAAAAAATTTTTGGGTTTAATAAATACAATAAATTATAATTAATAAATTATTAATTAATTAAAAAATTTTACTATATATGTATATAATAGCTGCATTCTTATAGTCATACAAAAAAACGAGGTTCGAACGGTGCCGGTGATTTTGCAACAATAAATAATCTGAAACCGAAAATCGAAATGATTTATATTCAGTATGTTGGCGGCTATTATATGAACTAGGGTTATTAATTTTTATGCAATAATAACAAAATGGCGGCTGCCTAAAAGAGTGTGTTCGAAAAATGTATTTTTTTTTAGATTTGTCGGAATCTTGACCTGATTCAAGTTCATGCGATACATATACATGTGACGAATCTGTGGTTAAAATTTCAGAAGGGTCGGTCGAGAAGTTTCAGAGAAATCACCGTCACGACATCGGAAAACATGATTTTGAGAAAAACGCGTTTAAAGTGTCAAATGTAGTAACGTTTGATTTTTTGAGTTTTTAGCTGACTTGCTGGTATCAGTTTTCACTTCATCACTGTATCCCCCCCCATAGGGTTTTTAAAATTTTCATTTTCTTAACCTCTTGATTAGGAAAAATTTTACTGAATTACTAAGAAAATAACCTAAAATGTATATGACCATATTTTTTAATTGTGTAATATATCATATTGTATGTTCATTCATTTGTTGATAGCCCCCCCCGCCCCTGCGAATTGGCCTGGTATCGATTGCCACTAAATTTTTGTTTGTTAGGTTCAGATGGACGTGTTCTACTCGTTCTTGACCCTTTTCTATTCATTTTTATCGAAAGAAATGAAAATAAGCACGAGGAGAGAGATACTTTTGCTTCACAATTTGAAATGAGACTAGCATCCAAATAACAGTCAAGCAACAGTACAGGGTCCACTTTCTCTTTCAAAATTCTATATAACAGGCTAATGTGTCTATGTTTATGTATAAGAACGGCAGCAGCGTGTTTATACAAAGTCTGAAGAGGGGCGAGCAGTTAAAGGTTGGATACATGTTATACGCACATGCGAGACCGCTTGAATAAAATGAAAAAAATAACACTCCACCTCAGACACTTCAAATCATTATTAAATTTTAACACGGTGTATTTAAAGGTGTTTACTTTCGAAAACCATTAAAAAATAGATTTCTTGAAGTTGAGAAAATAGAGTAGCCGCTTAATAGTAAAAATCGGCTTACACGTTGAAGTCCTTATCCACGTTTCATTTCTAACAGTTTTTCTTTTAAAGGTGCGAACCATCCTTAAGATATATACAAAAACATATTCATCACAAAATAAAATTTTACTAGTACGTTAGGGGGCTAGACCACTGAGATATATAATACTGGAGTGACTGGTGCCATGAAATTTCTTCAAGAAAATGGTATCACTTTTCGCTAGTTTTCCCTTTCTGGGTAAGCATCTTTTTTTTCAACATGGTTTTCTTAATTGCGAACTTCATGTCGCCTATTAAATGCTGGCGTTAGAAATAGATGACAATATTCACAATCATCTTACATATCTTTCTGGGTAAGCATTATCCAGACTAAAACAACCTTTTATTTATAATTTGTATTCCAGTAATTCCAATGATTTTTACATTTTCCTTACAACAATATAGAAGATTAAAATTAAATATGTCTCTTCGTATATATTTGGTTATTATATTCTACTCTGAATGGCTGCAAATTCCCAGTAAACGTTGGAGATTAAAAATTGTTTTCCTCCACTGAAAGTAAAATTGTACCCATATGAGATAGCTTATAAGTCAGTCCAGTTTAATACATGTCAGTGGGCTAGATGAACCACTGGTCTTTCTTGCATCCATTGAAACCAGTCCGTTTTGCCCCAAAGGACGATTTGAACATATAAGAATAGTTTTATGTAATTGGGTATGACAAAATTACCTACTTAATACAGTTTTTCATAAAAACATTTCACAGGTTAAACTAAAACCAATGACACTGTGAAAACACTATTTATTGTTGATGAAATCAGAAAACTTCATACATGCTAAAATAACATCGACCGACCGTTTTTTACATTTTTTCGAATCATTAACGATTTTTTACCGGGAAACTTCAGGACACTTTTTAAGTTGTTAAATGCTATTCGCCAACAGATAGCTCTGTTCGATCTCAAAATATCAGTGGTAGTTCTTCTTACCCCAATAGTCTGTCTTGCCCCTCTCTCCCCTGCAACAGATGTAATCCTGTGCAAAGCTCGAGTTGCATTGGCCGAAAGTCATAACCAACGAAGACCTACATTTCCTCACAGGCCAAGACGGGATATAGACATCAGTTTTTGAAGACAAAAGTCCACAAATTTAGTAAAGAGACGAACAACATCGTTCAACAGTAGATTGAAACCCGGACGGGACCCAAGGAAAACCTGGAGAAGATCCAAATCGCGGCAGACGATATTTAGTCCCCATTTCCTGTTGTTAATAGGCCTGATATCATAAACATGTTATAAGTATGAAAATTTCCGATATCTTTGGCAGTGCCATTCGTTTTAAATATAATAAATTAATGTGACATTTGTCTTATTGCTTTTGGAGCAAAATCCGCTTTAAAGAAAGAAGCTTAAACCCGTCTTGCCGTAATTTTGTTGTTGTTCTACATTTAAAAAACAGGAAGGGAATAGTGCAAAAGAACGTCTAATTACTTTATTACTCTCACAGGTAATCGTAAACTCAACTCTAGCCAATTTATTGAGATTAAAGTAGTCAGCTATATAAAAATACCATAATACCCATAAAAAATACTTAAAACATGTAAAAAATCTCACAATATGGCATAAATTATGATAATCAGGTATCGTGTAACCATATAACAGCTGGGATTATTACGTAAAGACAACAAGCAAATTCCGTCCCAAGATTATGAGAACTTCCGTTAAGGAAGTAGGCAGGAGGTACTTAAGCGAACTGCAACTTTTCTCATGATAATAACAATTTCTCTGACATTCACCGCTTTGTAAGCCGCTAAATGCAAATAAATGCGATCATCGCGATAATGATACTGAAAAAAAACCACCGCAAGCGAATGTTGGCTGTTCGCGCTATTCACTTGTGACTTTCGCCAGATGCCAACGGTTTCTATGTGTGTCTTCGATCGCATCTGAGTTATTGCGTTATTACCACACTTCTTTTCACCTTGATCTCGTGCAATGAAATTGTGCGGATCGCGTGCTCAAATAAATTGCATTTCCACATTTTCCGAGCAATTGGCTGAAAATGCGACAACGAAATGCGCTCAAAATCGGATAAAAAGATTTTCATTTCCCCGTAAGAATGTCACTTTTGTCCGAAGGCAACAGCGCGGTATAAAATGATCTCCTGCTATGTCTTGTTATCGTATAGTATAATGTGAAAACAGCTACTTATCGATATTATGGTTAGTCGGAAGATTCATGAATACTTGAGCCTATGGTATTGCAGATTTCTTACAAAGAAAGTAAGACGTTTTTTAGGAACATATTCAATGAAGATTTTCATAAGGAATCAGTGGTCGATATTGTCTTCGAACAAAAATAGTTTGACTAAAGTTCGTAGGTCCTCTGAAACAGTAAACTAAACTTTCTGGTTATGAGTTTCCGAGCTCGACCGAGGATAGCTTGTTTTTTATTGCCTATCATTGCTGCACTTTCTATCTTTAACACCGTTTTGTTTTCTTCTAAAAATAACGACAATGAGGTTGAGGTAATAACAAATTATTGTAAACATTTAGAAAGACCTAACTAGTTCTCATTGCCAAGAGATAGATATGCTTCAAAAGCCATAAAGTACATTGATCGATCTAGCAAGGTGGCTTTCGTTTTTTTATCTTTTTTCGAACCTTGTTTATCTTGAATAGATTGGCTACAATAAAGCGGCAGCCTTGTGAGAGTGATTTTAAATGGAGACTGGTTTCTATTTACGGACATAATTCAATCTCATTGATGTACAATTAGAGGAGATGTAGAGCGAGGAACTAAAAATTGAAAGTATCTTAAGATAGGAACGGACTAAACTAATGGCAAAAAGTAACTTATATTATTGTAAATTTACGGCATCCTGCAATTTTGCAAGCCATAAGGAAAAGCTGCTTGATCGACGAGGTTTACAGTACCTAATGATAGGTCAAAACAAATTGTTAATTTGAAGAAATAATTATTTTTGTGTGAGAAACACGTTTTCAAAACTTGAAGGGGATTTTCCATTCTATTCAATTCCGACTGAGATGGTATTTTTGTCATTAATAAAATTTATTATACAAACAACGAATAATGAAAGAAATAGGGTTTTTGATATTGAAATACCACGCGCTCATTTCCTTTTTTTTTTGTAGGTTGCTACACGTGTTAGTGACATCTGTGTCAAATCCTATGACGCTACGTTTATTAGTTAGTAAATTAAAGTATTAGACATGGTTTTTTCTTTGGAAATTTCTACGATATTAAAAACTAATGATTAAAGAATATGCAATAAATTTTTTGTTACGAACGAGATGAAGCCAGCAAAAACGTTGGAAATATTGCAGAATGCCGTAGAGATGACGCGTTATTATGTTATTATGACAGGTAATTTGGCAATGAAATGCGTTCTAGCTCAACTCGTTTCAAAAACGTTAAATTTTCTCCCAAAATATCATCGAATTAAGAAGCCAAACTCCAAAAGTATTGGCATATTTGAAAATATCCTGAAAAAAGTGCGATGGAATTGAACAATTAATTTAAAAAAATACTTTTTGGCAACCGCATACTAACCTCCCAAAACACTCTGGGGCGAATACATAGCAACACTTACACAATTTCAGGCTGAGTGTACTGTGTACGTATAGGGGAGGCAGATAGACATCGGAAACTACTTGCAAATCTTAAATCCAAACCGAACTCATCTAATATAAAGAAATAACTAGAGAAGCTGATACTAACCAGCTTCCATGAGAATATATATAGAGAAGAAGGAAAAAAATGTAAAATGGGCTATAAAATCGTTTTTTAACTCGGACAAATCGCCGTGGACCCCATCATATTGCAGCAAGGTGATACCCGACTGTGGAACAGTCTCGCTTAATTTTTCAAAGTTTTCGTTACACCCCTAAGAACTGGAAAGTAGCACAGATAGTACTCCTACCTAAACCCAGCAAACCGACTATATCACACCAAATAAGCTTAACTTCAGTCCTACTACAGTCAGAATGGCTGGTGAAATTGGAGATAAGAAAATAAACAAAACAGGTTTTGTTGACTCTGCTCTACAAAGCTTAATACACCATATTGATAAACCAATGATGTACAAGGAAGTAGCCCTGGGCTGGTTCATTGATAAAGACAACCTAAACACGAAAAGATTCTCAGTAGGCTGAGAGATAAGAGAGTAGATCAAGGAGTAATCAGCTGGATCGAGTCGATGCTATGAAACCGAATCATTAAAACGAGTTTCCAAACGAACAATTGACGGCGATGGAAATAGAGGATGGATTATTTCATAATTCCTATGGCTTATAGCAATCGATGAATTACTAAAGGCCTTGTCATATAAGGGTGTGTACGTTATCCGCTATGCAGATGACCTAGTCAGAAGCAAGTTTGAAGAAAACCTGTGATATTTATTTCAAGAGGCAGTCAACACAGCATCCTTATGGGATCGAGTCTGCCGACTAAAAATTAACCCTGACAAAACGAAACTTTGCTCCTTTACCAAAAAACAGAAGTTAATGAAGATAGGAGTAGTTCCCACATGTATAGGCAACACCAGGCCCGCTATAAAAAATGGGAGCCAAATTTCTGGGTGTGATGATGGACGGGAACCTAAACTTGGCTATACACCTATACAAAAAGAAAAACAAAGCACTAATCGTTTTCTAGAGAGTGCAGAAATGCAATTGGGAAAGTTTGGGGATTATCACCCAGTTTCACAAAATGGATCTTTACATGTCTAATAAAACCCATGATAACACACGGTGCGTTAGGTTGGTGGAAAGCAATAGAGGTTTGCAGCAGCCGGAAGACAATAGACCAGGTGCAACCCATGTGTTGTTTAGGCATTGCATGAGCAGCTAGGCCGGCACCGACGAGGAACCGTCGTTCCACTTCACTGGAATTAAACTCGGCTGCACGTTTACGCATGAGTAAAGTATGGAAGGTTAGAGGACAACTCACCCAGCATGCAAAGATTGTTCAAATCTGTAATGCATTGACGATTGAAAGAATATTCGGGGAAGAAGATTGAACCTAAATCTCGAAATTTAATGGAACGGGGGGGGGGATTCTCTAAAATAGCATATATACGCATAGCCAGACGTCCATTACATAAATCACTGACAAACGCCGTGATGAAATCCAAAACGTTAGAGCGATGCAAACAGACCGTTGCAGAACTAGAGCACCAAAATGAGGCCGCCTTAGTATACGCACCGGGGCATTGTGGAATCCAAGGCAATGAAAAAGGAAATGATCTGGCGCATAAGGGCGCAAACGGAGAAACTTTAACAAGTCAACTTTTGTATCCGTTTTGGTGAACTCTCAATGTATATGTATCAGAAAAAATAATTAGATATAATAAGGTCCAACTCAAAACTTATGTATGCCTAGTAACAGAGCATGTATGATTAATGGCTCATGCCAGTAGAGTAGTGAGTAGTGCGCACTCGAGTCTATGTAGAGGTTGCAGGGAAGAAACTGAGACCGTTTTGGACGTTCTAAGCCAATTCGCTGCAAAGATCTAGAATCATAGGAACACTTTTGTGAAGATCTAGTAAAAGAGAATAGAATGGTATACAAAGCGTTATCAGATGTTATTGGTGTTAGATGGCTCGGAAGTGGACTTAGACAGCGCTGCCGGGCTGGGGGCGTACAACGGACCTTTTGGCTTCAGTTATTTGGAAGGCGTGTATCTTACTCCTGAAAAGCAAGCCAAGCAACCATATAGGTTTAGCTGTTAATTTATTATGATTAGAAAATCTAAGTTCAATAAATCAAGACAATAGTCTAGAAAATAAAAATAGAACCAAAAATTAGACATTTTGTTAACTGATTGCTATAAAAAAGAAGAAAAAAATTAGAAGGGAAAATAGTGATAAATTATTCCTTTGCTAGTTGCAAAGATAATTCACAAAGACAATGGAAACCATTTTTTTCGTATTTATTCTGTAATTTTTTACTACAGGCAATTTTTGTGATTCAAACAATATTTTTCTTCTGATTTTACAGTTTCTAATACTGTGTAGCCGTTTCTTTATCTACAATAAGCGCAACAAATTTTAAAATATAACAGAAAAGATATAATAAAAGGAATAACTAAAAATGCCCCTTAATAGTTATTTGTCTCTTTTTCTTTTTTCTTTTTTTTTTGAAAAAAAATCCAAACAAAATGCTGAAAACTCGAGGATCTTACGTTTCTCCTTTTCTCACGATTCTAATAAAGAAAAGTTAAATTCCTTTGACTTTTCCTCAACAACATCAAAAGGGTAAATTTTTTTTAGCTTTTCGTTTTAAACAGTTTGTTCGAATTTTTGTTTGATAATTCATTTGGGCTAAGTGTATATTTCGTACATGTTCTTTTTTTTGGTTACCGCTAAACCATTATTTTACAATTTCTTCATGCTGGTTATGAAAAAGGGTTATCAATAATTCTTTGAATTTTTCTCAATAATAAGAGTTAATCTTCGATTTATTTTTATTAATTATCCGAGAGCTATTATTCCATAAGTTTTTCTTATTTATGAAATAATAGTTATCAATAACAGTTTCAATTCTTCTTAATTCAATAAGAGAGCTGTGTCGATGTGAAGTAACTTGAAAATGATACTTTTGCACTTTCAAATTTCGATATACATAGAAGAAAACTGATGTTATAGAAGAATTCAAATTCCACATTCCTTTTTTACATACGCAAATTTATAATATAGCCTACTAGAAGTTATAGGCAGAAACCGTTTCGACTAGTGTTATTCTTATGGACGAACCAAAAAATAAGTTCAATTTGTGAAGGAATGGATAATCAATAAAATAAAAATGGAAAACATACTGTTAATATTGACAAGATTTATAAAAGTTGATTGATAACTATTATTGTATTACCAAAATTAATAAATTGTGAAATAAATCTAGAACTATTAGTGAGAAAAATTAAAAAAGTTATCGATAACTCTTATTTCATAACATAAACAAAAAAGGAATCGTCAAATAATGGATTATAGTTCTTTAAATTACGCCAGAACATTTATTCATTTAAAAACAAGATCATTATTTCCATGTGAGTTTTTTGTTCGAAAAATCTAAAATAATGGTTATTTTGGGACCCTGTTTAAAACAAAAAAAGAGTATAAAAAACCCAACTAATAATAGAAAGTAAAAGTAAAATTAAATATATATATATATATATATATATATATATATATATATATATATATATATATATAAAGTCGGAAAACAATACCAAGGATTCCAAAGAGAAAAGTCCAAAGACTGCGCTGGCGTAATTATGTAGGTATAGTATTATTTTACTATTTTTAATAAGGATAAAGGAAACGGAAATTATTTCATGAAAACTCCAAAATGTAATGGACACACTTGCCTTATTTAACTAGTCTTTTAAAATCCGAAAGAGGAGTGCCGAGTTTATTTTCCGTCGCTCTATTTATACAAATGCATTGCTTAAACGAAAAAATGAGAACCTGTTTCTAATCTTGCAACTAAAACATGCATTACAGTGACGATTTAACTATCTCAAATGAAAGAGCTGACGGTTGTTAAAAGTGACAACAGTGTTTTTTATTTTGTTGTTGCCAAAACTCAGGGGATGCCCAGCCCTCGCAGGAAAGGAATTAAGGGTGCGTGAAGGTGTCGATGTACGCCCCGTTTGAAAATTTCGGGCTCATAAGATGAGAGAAAAACTGAAGATTTTAAACTTTTCCACATTCGTGTTGTTCGTGGGAGCGAACTGCAGCTCTTGTATTGCGCGTTGTCTACAAGGAATCAGGCTAGCAATTTCGTAAGAACAATGGCAATATAAATAGCGATAGAAGAGTGAGGGACAACCAACATTCCGTCGTTCTCCAGAGAGATTGAACGATCGCCAATAAGTTTGTTTATTTACAAAAATTTATAAAAATTGTTTTATGTTTGTTATTTTTTAGATTTTTTTATTTTTTTTTTGTGTTGAGTATACGTAAGTATTTTCACAAGAAATGGGGTTAATTTTTGTTGGACACAACAATCTTTACCGATCCTCGAGGAACAATATCCATTCTGCCTGGTAGATCGATAACAATTAACCTTCTTAATTTACCACATAATTTCAGCCTTGTAACTTGGTCTCAAGACCGATGCATTTACACCGACTTCAGCAAAGAATTTGAAAAGCTTCCTCACTAAGTACAATTCTCAAGTTTGCGAATTCTCTCCTTACTCTTTAATTTTATATAGTTTATTCTACTGTTTTTATTTAGTTTTTCTTTGTAGTAATCAGCACTTTGATGAAATAAATAAATAAATAAATAGAAAGTTGAGTTTCCCACTTCTATTACTCGATTGGATCTGTTTTTACTTCTAGAATAGGGCATATCGGGTATCTTTTCGCAAAATCATATCTAGAGTCGTTCGGGCTCCATCAGGTGTAGGGCAGAGTAGTTATTTGATCGACTGCAGTTTATTCTTGCTATTGACGACATTGTGCCCATGATTAGACACTCCAAAATTATAATCTACACTGACGATATGAAGATTTTCTCTTGCGTTAGAAACATTTGTGAACCTTCCCGAATTCAGGACGATTTAAATACGTTCAATAACTGGTGTTGATATAATGGCCTGCAGCTTAACTTGCAAAAATGTGAACGCATGCCATTCTCTAGGAACATCAATTAGAACGTCTTTGATTATAATTTTGTAGAAACTAATATCTAATCCGCGCAGTCCGTGACTGACCTTATTATGTGTATCGTTTGTTACATTAACTATATTGTTTCTACAAGTAATTTAGTTTTGGGTTATGTAGAACGGTGGTCGAGGGAGTTTTCTGATCGGTAGGCTTTGGTTTACTTGTTTTCTTCTATGGTTAGGCCACTGACATATAGCTATGGACCAATCGTATGCTATTTCATTTTGAGAGAACTTTTGTTACCAATAGTGGTAAACCTTTTTTGCTTGCATTTTTCTTTCGAGTATATTGCTAACACTGTCAAGAGAAAATAACATTATTATATACAGATTAAATTGCCTTCCCTGAAATTATTTTTTGTGATATACTATTTCTCTGTACTCCTCGTATTTCTTAAAATAAAATTTAGAAATAAATGGTTATTTTCCCCTGGCATATGCTTAACCAGAATGAGAGGGGAGATATCTTCCTGTATATTCGTCTATTTCTATTACATGTGCTTTCTTGTTTTGAATGTGAAACCAACATAAGAACGCAATTGTGTTTGCTGGCGGCAATTTAAAATCGAGATCGAGAATTTAATCGAAAATATTTTAGATCGGCGGGGACTCCTTATATCTCAAATTATCAATATAATAAATATTGTAGTGCCTTACACGAAGTATAAGCAGTGATAAAAATTAAAGAAAGGAAAATTCGCACTTTGAAACAGAACATTCCCAGAGTCTTCAATGAACTGTCTACTAATTTACCTTTTAGAGTTCAATGCAATGTGCTTATAAGGAAAAGGATGAACATACAAGTGTTTCATTTTGATGAATGCAATTTTGACAGAACTATCCGTCCATAGTTATAAGTCATTAGGTCTGTTCACGTACTTCTGCAGCTGAAAATTCCTGCATTTTCCTTCTTTATATGGTGGGGGTGCACTTGTCAAAAGTACGAAAACAGTTTTCTGAAATTTCCTGAAAAAGTAGAAGAGTGCTAATATAACCTCAAAAATACACAACTCAACTATTTGACATCAGCATCAGCCGGTGACAGTAAGGAAAAGTAAGGCAAAAGCAAGTGCAAATTCCTGAACTTTCCTGCAGGTGTGGAAGCGGTGACGTCAGCAAAAATCTGCTGTCAAACTGAGTACGAAAACGACTTTCTGCAGTTTCCTGCGCAGGAATTATAATTCCTGCAGGTACGTGAACAGATCTATTGGGTTAGACCAATTCTCTATTCATTCTAGACGGATTGAATCAGTACAGCGGAGCTTTGTTAGGTTCGCATTATGAGAGCACCCGTGGAGCAATCCGCTCAGTCTTCCTCCTTTTGTGGAATGTGGACCGCTTTCGGTTGCTTTATGTGCACTCATTGGAAAAACGACATTAAGTTGCTGACTTGGTCTTTATACATCAGCTTTTGAGCTCGAACATAGACTTTCGTGCTCTCACAGGTAGGATTTCTAATAGGCATACCTCGTATGGCTTTAGGAGATTTCCTTTACTGTATGTTTATCACTCTCGGTCTGGCTATCGTATGCATGAGCCTATGAATCGAGTAGGGCCGTAAATATGTGGTTTTGCTTTTGATGCTTTTTTAACCGACTTCCCAAAAACAAAGAGGTTCTAAGTTCGACGCGTATTTTTAAATTTTTATTTTTATTTTTTTTTTTATTTTTTTTTATGTCTGAGCGGGCATAACTTCGTAACGCGTCGACCGATTTTGATGATTCTTTTTTTGTTGGATAGAGTATGTTCCCCGATTGGTACCATGTCAAAAAAATTTTTGGTAGGGTGGGGGTGGGGGGTGGGGGTGAAACCCAACTTTGTAATGCGTGGTCCGATTTGGATGGTTCTTTTTTCGTTGTTCTGGAGACTGAGTTGGATCAATGCGTTGAGCGGCAAGACCAACATGCCATGGGTCCCGGGTTCGAGCCCAGATGACCGTGAGCTTTTCTTAAGAAATTAAAATAATCCACTCCGTCTCTGGGCTGTTGTCTAGCTCGCAGCAATGCAAACAAGACTCAAGTTTTCCTCACTTCCCTTACCCTAATTCCCTTCCGGCCAAAACCATGCTAACGCATCAAAGGGTTGTCCCCTAGGATTTGGCTACATCGTATAAAAAAAAAAAAAAAAAAGTATGATCCCCCATTGCTAATAGAAGAAAAAAATGTTGGCCTAGGTTGGGGGGAGGGGTAGTCTAACTTTGTAACGCGTGGACCGATTTGGATAATTCTTTTTCTGTTCGATAGCGTATGTTCCGTAGTTGATACCAGGAGAAAAAAATTTTGGGGCGGAGTGGGGTGGGGGTGGGGGTGGAACCTAACTTTGTAACGCGTGGTCCGATTTCGATGGTTCTTTTTCTGTTGTATAGAGTATGATCCCCCATTGCTTATAGGAAAATAATTTGGTCCTATGGTGAAAGGTGTGGGTGGGGGGGGAGGGGTAGTCTAACTTCGTAACGCGTGGACCGATTTGGATAATTCTTTTTCTATTGAGTAGAATATGATCCTAGGTTCTACGAGAAAACAAATGTTGCTGGGGTGGGGGAGGGGGAGGATGGAACCTAACTTTGTAACACGTGGACCGATTTGGATGGTTCTTTTGCTGTTGTATAGAGTGTGATCCCCCATTGCTAATAGGAGAATAATTTGGTCCTATGGTGAAGGTGGGGGAGGGGGAGGGGTAGTAACTTCGTAACGCGTGGACCGATTTCGATGATTCCTTTTCTGTTCGGTAGAGTATGTTTCTTGATTGATGCCATGAGAAAAAAGTTTAGTGGAATGGGGGTGGGGTAGGGGGTTAAAACTAACTTTTAACGCGTGGACCGATTTGGATGGTCCTTTCTTCGTTTTAGAGTCGGAGACACTAAAAAGTGAAAAATAAAATAGTTTTTAAAAAAAAAGTTGAACCGACTTCACAAAAAGCGCTAAAAAGCATAAAATAATTTTTAATTTTATATCTATTACGACATTTTGAAGTCGGTGCAAATTAAACAAATAAAACAACTACAGAATCACAATTGAAAATAATACATAATACTACCTGAACGTTTCAGCTTACGGGATCATAAGAAATGACGATTAAATATTTTTATTGAAGTTGTTTGATTTGCACGGACTTCAAAATTTCGTAATAGATATAAAATTAAAAATTATTTTATGCTTTTTAGCGCTTTTTGTGAAGTCGGTTCAACTTTTTTTTTAAGAACTATTTTTTTAAGTAAGTGTCTATTTACCACTCTCGAATTGCCGTATAATTTCCTTGTACACGGAAATACACGGAACTATACGTAAGTACTCGATAAGTGCAAATACTCACTTCCATAATCATATCACTAGTAATTCTAGATACAAACCTGGCGGGGGAAGGGGGGGGGAGCGGCAGCCCACCCAGTTAATAAAGCAACTAAAAGCCTGATTAATACACCTCTTCCTCACAGAAAGTCTAATAAAAATATGACGTACTTTCAGTGTATTTCCGTGTACACGGAAATTAGAAGACAATTTGAGGGGGGTAAATAGACACTGCCTTTTTTTAATGCAGGTTTGGGAGACTCATCCTACTTCAATATATTGTTTAATTCTGGTGAATAAACTGTTTCTTGGTTCTGTCCGAGAAGTTCGCCTTCTAAGGAAATTTCTATAGTAAATTAAAGTTGTTAGTGAAACACAATTTTACTAATAATTTATAAACTAACTAACTATTACTATTAGTTTTCATTAAATCTGGTCCAAAAGCTTTTATTATCCGTTCGGCTTGTAAATATTTTTGTTGAATATTCTGGTCTTGGATTTTTTCAAACGCAGGAACAATTTAAAAATGTGTGCTTCAAAGTAAATACCTACTTTAATTAATTCATCGAAAAGGATAGTCCGAAAACAATAAAATATTTTACAAAATAATATATAGAAATTCGAATAAATTTTAATTATATTCCACATAAGATTCACAATTTTAACCGATAATGTATGTATTTATAACTTTCTTTGCAAATATTTATGAAGAATATTCCGGAAACTGGAAACCAATTTGACAATAGAGTCTTCGACACTTATTAATTTTAAGTATGCTAATGAACTAGCTATCTTTTATGCTAATATCTCTAATTTTAACATATCTTGGAAAAAAAAATTCAGTTGGCATTTATGCGTACATAATTAGATACATTTGATTTTCGTGTTGGTAAATTATCTAACAGGGTGAATTTTGTCATCTCAACTTCCGATTTTTTCAGTGTTCATTTGGCGCGCCAGTTTGTCTCGAACAGAAAATCAATCTACCTTGTCAAACTGGTTATAAAATTCGCTAATTAAAAATACCTTAAGATAGAAAATTCAGGAACAACTTACAAAAAACGGCTTAGAGATGACAGGTCATGGACTAGTTTGGCAACAGAAACTTTTTAAAGCTGACGTATGACAAATTTTTAGTAGCACCAGTGAAATAAAATAATCGTTAAATATTTAATTTTGGGAAGTCGTCGTTTTAGTTAAACTGAAACTGTACAGTGTGCTAGATTTAACGGAAAATCTGATACCACTCTCTTGTATGAAACTTTGGTATATTTGAAAGCTCAAGTGCTCAGGTAGATAATCATTTATTACAAGAACAATTTTTATGCAAATCTGACGAATTCGATTTCACAAATACCGGACACCCGAGATAATGTGAATATTTTATTAAGCCGGGGCTAGTCTCACGACATGAGTGAATTTCTTACATGACTGAATCTTTTTAAGAGGAAAAAATTTAAAATGCACGGGTTCGACTGCATTGTCTGTCACGGTATGAATTAGCATCTAAGTTTCTTGTAAAGTCTTTCACGTTTTAAAGCTTAGCAATAAATGCAAATGGTGAAGGATAATTTTGCAAGAAATAAGCCAAAAGAGACAAATATTTCAAAAAACAATTTTAGCAATTGCCTCAACTACCGCATTTTACCTGTTGTCAAGATCTTTTCAGAGCGCAAATAGCCACCCACATGAAATTATTTCAAAAGAAATCAAGAATAAAGCTCTGAACTAAGTGCTGCTGTCGAAAAAAACAGCACAAAAACCGCTTAATTTATCACCCTCATTGGATATTCAAAGATATTCTTTGGATATGTAAACAAAGACTCCATAGAGTCAACGTGTTTCTCCTAGGTAACTTTCAGTGGAAAAGTGACTACGATTAAGGTCAGAATGTCAAGGACTTTAAGTGGTTGGGTGCAAAGTTAATTTCATTCACTAGTGAATTTCTCATAGCTAATTCATAGTTCAAGAGAGTGCATTTCGAGCCGGTACGAGGATAGGGAAGTGAAGTACAACTTTAAACAAGCTTCTCAATGTAACATTGGAAATACTATTTTTGTGAATGGTTCCGTATTTATAAACACTTTTGAGGAAGTCACGATTTTTTTTGGCAAGTGCATGTTGTCTATAGAAATTTTTAAATATAATAGTAGGCTTGTCCGAAATATATTAAAAGATATTAGCAGATACTGAATTCCTGACCTAGACAATCTATCTTTTAATTACGGTTCGTAAATGTCAAGTACAGAAATTTATTATTGAAAGTTTATACACAGTGAATGGCTTCCTGACGCAACAACGGAAACCAATACACTTTCAGTTTTAAGCGACACATCTTAATTATTAATATTATTTAAAAAATTCAACAATAGAAAGGAAGATGCTGTAAAAACTTTCACTTCAATCGTAATAAAAGCAGTCGTAACACTAAAGTTTGACAAAATGCAAAAAAAATGGAACTTCAAAATTATTAGCTTAAAACTGTTAATTTTTTTGGGATTTTTTGGACATATTACAGAGTTACATGCCGTCGAACTCTGCGCACGTGAAGTTATTAAAATAGATATACGCGGTGCTAAAATACGTATTATGTCCGACAGTCAGGCGGCACTCAAGGCTCTGGGGTCCTACACCTTTGAGTCTAGAATCGTCTGGGACTGTCTCACTGCTCTCAAAGAACTGGCTCAGTGCAACAGCATTCCGTTGGCATGGGTACCAGGGCACGAGGGCATTGAAGGCAATGATAAGGTGGATCACCTGGCAAAAAAAGATGCGGATTCTCAGTTTATTGGACCCGAGCCATTCTATGGCTACTCGAAAAGCCAACTAGCAATGCGTATCAGGTCATGGGAGGACGAACATAAGCACTCACACTGGACAAATATTCCAGGGTTAAGACAGGCAAAGAGGTTTATAACCTACTCAAAACAGAAAACGGAAGCGCTGCTCTCACTCGGCAGACCAGTCTTAAGGCTGATAACAGGACTTCTAACTGGTCACTGCCCCTTGGGCTACCGCCTAAATAAGTTGGGGCTAGCTGGAGATGACACCTGTGGCTTCTGTTTGGAAGAAGAGAAGACAGCGGAACACATTCTCTGTCACTGTGAGGCCCTCGGCGAGTATCAGGCTCAGAACTTGGGCGGCCCCTAGGTAAACAAATCACTGAGCCTCCTTGACTTTATTATTATTTTCCCTTTTAGATGTTTTCATTGTATTTTCATTTATTATTTCTTTTTACCTTAATTAATATTATTAATTTGAACCATTGTTATTTAAAGTATTAGGAGTTTAACGAATTGATTGCGAATGAGGGCCGCAGTCCCGCAGTCCCGAGCTGCTTGTAAAATTGTAAGAAGTATTAAAAGTTTTATTTCAACAACATATACATAAGAAGTAAAAGGGATCAGGGGCCATATACCTTAGCAATAAAAGGCAGATGAGGTAAAACCCTGAGTAGAACCATCTCGTTTTTTGTATTGAGATATTTTAATAAAATCAGGGTACTAAGAAATTAACTTAGTCATAATGTTTTCCCAATTATTGAGGTGTGGGGCACGTACCCTTCTTCACCTCTGGGTAAATCCGCTACTGACATTAAGCAGGTGGAAAAATCGGGCCGGCACTTTAGGACATGGCGCAGCCCTTTGTATGTCAAATCCGTCAATTGTAGGCGAATACAAAAAACTAAAAAGTTTATTGTGACCTGAGAGGACCATCATAAAAATAATAATATTGTCTTTGCATTTTCAGGGTGATTTTTTGTCTTTTTTTGTATAAAAACTGTCAGAGCTCCTCCAAGTGTTGAACGAAGTGAGACAAGGATGCGTACTGTCACCTGTGCTTAACTTCATTGCCATGACAACGAACCGCCAGAGATTAGATGGAAGCTTTTTAACTATCTTACGCACCTGGACTAAGCCGACAATGTGTATCTCTTGTTTAGTAAATAGTCATGTTTTTTTTTCTTTTTTTACAAAGTGGACAAAGCCTAGAAAAGTGAGGAAACTTGAATGGCTTGTTTTTGCATTGCTGCGAGCTATACAACAGCTCGAAGTCGGAGTTTAATTTTTAATTCAGTTTTAAAAACCCACAGTGAGATATGGTCTCGAATCCGGGAACCATGGCAAGATGGTCATGAAGCTCAACCAATTGATTCAACTATGTCTCCTGTTGCCTTAATGCTCAAAATCTTGAGTAGAGAAAGCCGCAGAACAGCGCTTCAGATAAATGCTGCTGCTAAAACTAAAGGTATGAGCTTGGACTACAGTTGAAGAAGAGAAGTGGAGACATTTCGTTATCTCTGAAGCATAGCTACTGCAAGTGGCGGAGCTGAGCTAATGTACACTATGTACAGGTTCACATCAATACGGCTCGAGTTGCATTTAACACTCTTGATGAGATATGGCGCAATAACATCTTCAGACGAAAAAAGCTCCGGATCTACGAATCGAATGTAAAATCTCTTCTGTTGTACGGCTATTCAAATGGAAGGTGTCCAATAACATCTAAGTAACAAACCTTTTTTCATCTGCTGTCTCCGGCGCATCCTTAACATCCATTGGGCGGTGTTCAATACTAAGGAAGACCTCAAAGAGTCAAACAAAATTGCTCAACAGTCTCTACACGAAACTCAAGGAGGACGCCGAATTGGACGACCGCGCAACACATGGAGAAGATCCTTAGAGAAAGAAGGTACCAAGGTCAACACATCAGCAGTTGTACGTTGGAGCAGAACCGGACCAGGTGGAAAGTCGGTGTAGTAGACTTCTTACGCCCCACAATACACAGAATATTCATTCATTGTATTCTTTGGCTTTTATGCTGTACAAATTCTTATTAATTTGCAATCACTCAATCAAACTAAAAGTTATTTAAAACATCACATCATAAATATTTTTTTCACTATTCAATGGTAACTCTGTTTATAATCGACACAATGACTTCTTGCTCCATCGCCATTAGCATAAACGCTTCTTATTTCTCCTGAATCATACTACTTCGGAGACGATGTTTAATAAACTTCAGTATTGAAAACCTTCGTTCACAAGCAACTTTTATAAAAGATAAAGACAATAAATACTTGTGGACCAAACCTGCCCCAATGTATGTACCTGTCAGTAAATTGTAAATACTCAAAATTTTAAACACACATTGAGCACAATTTTTACAGGCACCGCAAGTTTTGTTCTGCAAGGGAATATCCAAGGTATCATCTTCATTATCAGCAGCATTGTCTGAATCCTCAGAATGAATAGTTTCCGTTTATATTAAATGCTTAACCCTGTAGATTTCAAGGGTTAAAAGTTTTAACCTTTCCCACTTGTTGGATGAAAGCCAGATTTTGAAATAGAAGAATAGAAACACTTGAATGAAAAAAGTGAATATTGATAATTCGTTCGTCACATTCGTGCCCGCAGATGTCTGGTTACAAGATATTCATTACGGCGGATAAGTAGAAATAGAAATACAATTTTTTGGAACTGTCGGAAAGGCGTTAACCAAGCAGTTGGTACCGCGTTGCGTCGTCAGAAGCGGCACTAGTAGGAAACGTCCACAAAGACCGATGTCGATGTATTAAGGGAGGGTGTACTCTTTTCACCGGCATATCTATGTCTGTATTTGAACCAATTTTGGTCAGTTCGTCGACTTTTTCGTTACCCTCTCTGCCGACATGTCCTGGAACCCAGCAGAGCCTAAACGTATGGTATGAAACATTTCTTAGGGCTCTGATATAGTCTTTCACACATTCTGACTTTATCACCTTTATCAGCGCATTGAGTGCTGCTTGACTCTCCACACAAATTGTGATCTCAGTTGCTGACATCTGTTTTTCTTGGGCAGCAACTGCAGCTTTCATTATAGCGTATGTTTCCGCTTGGCGGATGCTGCATTCAACAAGGAGGGGTTAATTTTTCCTTATTTTGGAGCTAATAATAAGGCCTATATTCTTACTAGTTTCGAAGCTAAGAGTGATAAAAGCGAGACCTCTTTCCCAATTGGATAACTGTGTTAAAAGGAGACCAACTAGCTGTAAAAAGAGTAACCCTTTTGATCTAAAAGAGCGCTTCACGTTTACTCGTACAATGGCATGAGAAGTAGACCAGATATGTAGTTGATAACCCACTGGCAATGTGGGAAACGAACGTATTCGTTCAAGACGAAAAAGCATTTCTTTAAAAACTACTGCAGTATTTCACAGAATGCCAAAATGAAATAAAAAATAAAGAGAATAAAGCAAAATGGTAACAGAAAAACGAAAAGAACATAAATGGCACTTAAAATTAGAATATCTTTTGATAAATCTCATGCTAACGCTTTATACATGATCACTATTAACATAGAAAATTGAGGTGGTCGGAGTTTGGCGGGAGTCTACGCGTATCGTTAGCAAAAGTGCGACCCAACCTGAAATGCATACTCCAGAATCGGTCTAACTAAGAGGCAATACAAATGAATCAAAGTTTGTAAATCCGAGAGCTCTCTAGGCCAACGCTTTACCTAAGCCTAAGATAAAAATGTCAGTAGACACAATATAATACATGCAGAGCAAAATCAAGTTTGCTATAGAATTTTACCCCAGTTAGTTACGGACAGCGCCCGCCGAAGGCCCTTCCCCGTAAAGTTGTAGGTAAAAACTGCATTGACGCTTCCGGAAAAGGACATAGCCTCACATTTCTCAAAATTGAGATTGTGCCCGCAAATATCCAGAAACGTATTTAACTCCTTTAGAATGAGGACGGCGTCACCACTAGAGGAGACGTAGGAGAAAATTTTCATATCTTCAGCATAGATCAGAACATTAGAGCGGAAGAACAGACGGAAAATATCATAAGTGGCAAGAACGAAAAGTAGAGGTCCTAAATGGCTACCTTGCAGCACACCAGATTGTCCCCTAAATATTCTTGAGGTAAAGTCATGGAGCTAGACAGGATATCACCTGTCTCTTAGATAGGAATGCATCCAGTCGATAAGCAGAAGGGGGAAAGCAAGCCTCTGAAATTTAAATATAATTACGGAGTGAGGAAGTTTACCAAAGGCTTTACTGAAATTGAAAACAGTCCATTTGCATGCCTCGTTGGAAGTCTAAAATAACATGGGAGGTAAATTGCAACAAGTTAGTAGTTGTTGATCTACCGGGCAAGAGCCCATGCTGATTGGGGGAGATTGAACCCTGACAATTCTCAATGAGCTGCGAATACACTATTGACTTCAACAACTCGGTTAGAATGATATCTTTTCGATTGGTATAAAATTCTATATAATTTCATTATGGCCATTTTTCTGATAGAAGTTTTATAATAGCACAAAAAAAGAAGGGAAAAACAGAAGCTTCAAGAACAGGCTTCTTAAGACACCTCCAGAAAAACGAGACAGAAGATGGTATGAGTAGGCGGGCGATTATTTAGATGTCGGCATTGTGCGCCCGGAAAGTGGCGAAGTGAAAATAATATGCAACATCAATACTATTCATCGCCTGTGAATGAATTATAGGCAGAATATCATATTACCTTTAAAGAGCGAATTTAAGTTAGAAGTTCACCTAATGATTCTTTGGGATAGTAAAATATTGAAAGACATCACCGAGCATGAAATTATAGATCGTCTTCCAATGTTAATGTCAGGACTCTGTTCCAAAACTAAGTCGGGCAACATAAGAAGCAAGTGCTTCAACAGTTCATGAAACAATATTTTTCTTTTGGTAAGGACATTAAGTGTATGAGTTTCGACACCAATGCAATGGATTTTCATTTTGCATTTGCCCCCAAAGGAGATGGAAAAGAATTCATTTTGATTGGCCATGTAAAAAAATTAGGTCAAGAACTCTAACACATTTAGTTATTTAAGTAAGACTGACAAATTAAGTTTTAAAAGATTAAAAAATAATTGAAATAATACGTAGTTGGTGGAGTTCAAAACAGTTTCAGACGGAGTTGGATCAATGCATTGAGCGGCAAGACCAACATGCCATGGGTCCCGGGTTCGAGCCCAGATGACCGTGAGCTTTTATTAAGAAATTAAAATAATCCACTCCGTCTCTGGGCTGTTGTCTACCTCGCAGCAATGCAAACAAGACTTAAGTTTCCTCACTTCCCTTACCCTAATTCCCTTCCGGCCAAAACCATGCTAACGCATGAAAGGGTTGTCCCCTAGGATTTGGCCACATCGTATAAAAAAAAAGGGCTGGCTCTACCTGAAAAGATATTGAAAATATTGCCGCAAACATTATTACTTTTTCCAAGAAACAACAGGAGCTGTAAGAACCACAATATTATAATAAGGGTCTGTAAGTTGTCTTTATAATACCCTTATATTTTCACATTCAGAATTTACGCAAAATATTAGTTTCAAACACCATCGGGATGGACTGCACCTAAAACCTCTAAAAATTTCGTCGAAAATTGCTTAACACAATCTATCTACTTTAATTTAATTTAACTGAATTTAAAATCGAATTTCTATTCCTCTTTTAAACTTGTCTTCCTCTCTTTAAACACTTAAAATCTCTATAGTTGCAAGGAACTTGAAATTGTGATAGAATTTCTACGTTTGGATTTCTTCTTGTAATAACTTAATCTACATACAGTAGAAATGTAGAAGATTTTGCATACTTAATATAGTAAACGTAAACTCCAAAAATATTCCTTATAATCGAAACTTTCCTTGATGGCATTTTTCCATAACTATGAAAGTTTACACTTTCTAAGTTTTCTCAAGGTAGTCGTAATATAAGATGCGCGGATCACGATTTCAGAAATTCATAGTCACTTCTAGCCCCAGTTTCCTTTCACAGCATAAAAAGATGCCCATAAATAAAACAGAAAAACCGAAGCTTTGTGTTACAGTTATCCTAATTAGAGCCACACTCGATGTAATATTAATTCCTGTAAGTGTCGATTGATATGATCGACCAGCTTTGAAACGAAATATATTAACTGGTTAAACTAGTACAAGTTTTTTCCTGAAATTATAGGCTTCCTTATGCTATACACTTCTATTAATGGACAATTTTTACTCACATGCACTTAGTAATCCACATAATAGTAACCTAGTGGACAACACTCCCGACATGTTTGTCACAGTTTCAGACCGATTATCTATTTGCAATTATTTTTATAAATTGAACGCACTTTAAAGTCAAAATATAAACAACAAAAATCACAATGAGTTCACAAAATAGTTGAATTTTCTAGATCATATAGCACTTCTTAAAAAGATTTCCAAAGCTAACGAGCAAAATTTGGATGTAAAGAAAAATATCTTCAACGTCAACCAAATAAAAGAAACACGAACTAATTTTAGGTAACGGTCCTAATCAACCTCAAAATTTTAATCCATCCAAACGGTTCAGGTGACCAAATAAAACTGACTTGAAACCAGGCATAGAGTAGTAGTGTCGTTATTTGATTTCTTAATCTCTCGGTTAGGAGACCACCTTAACCCAGGTGGAAGGAGGAGAAAAAGTAGAGGTGGATGGAACGTGTGAGACTGGATTTTGATGAAAATGAACTGTTGTTAAGGTGAGCACTGTTTGGATCAAATTTATCATGCAGATATCGTGAGCTATTAAGCCGGTACATAGTATCTTACCATACTATCGACAACGGATGCATTGCAATTTTCTCTTATTCCAGCTCGATTACAGTGGCAAAGATCATAAAGGTGCCACCTGTTTACTTTTTAAATTTTGTCATTCCACGATTTACAATATTTATCATTGTAAATTCTCGATTAATTGCAGATGTGTTAAAACCTGCACCTCAAGATCTATCAAGCATTAGAATATCTGAAAGCCTTGGAATGAAGATCGTGGTTTCTTCATTTTACGAATTCCTAATAATTAGGTCTTCTTGTTTTATAATGCTGGTATGTAAACGAGTTTTGCAGTAATCTTTTCTATATCAAAGGCATCAATAACAAATTTACTGATCGCACACGGTAGACAAATATCCTATCGATGATCGGATTTCCACTTGCCGCCTGCGTATGCACCTCTATAAAGCAAATTTTTTTAAATGTATCTATCATAGCAAATTGAGTGTCGGCCAATTTATCTGACATCGATCGACTTTGACTGATGGATTTTGTCTTTTTGTTATTTGCGCTCGCGCTGTGATGGTGATGAAGATCGATATAATAACTTTCCCTTGATAGTTATATGGGACTTTTCGTTACGTAATAGCACTCAGCTATCTATTAATGTTTTTACCTACATTTTTTTTTTAGTTACGCCTGCTACACGTTCCATATGAGCTTTAGTCGATATTCACCAAACAGTATCTTTCCATCTTTTCTGGAGAGTTTCATGAATTTGCTTTCAGACCGCGATTAAAATGAATGTCAACCCCAGACTATACTTTCACTCAAAATCTAAGACATTATTTTGAATTTTTATTACTTGAATTTCGCCGCCACTTTTCAATTTCTTTTCATTTTGTTTTATTTCTTCTTTGCTACTTTTTTTTGGACATAAAGGTGCACGACCTTAATATCATTAATTTACCTACCCTGGTGTGACTGTGTCATTTTAGTGAAATACAAACACCTTGTATTCAGTTGTGGACTTTAATAGCTATTTTTTAACAGGTTTGGCTTTGCATTTTTTTTGTATTTTAATTGATGTTGAAAAGTTCCCGAAAACTTGTTGTGACGTAAAAATTCCATCACTGAAATTGTCAAATAATAAAAAAATAATCCTACAAAAAGTGCCGCACTACCAAATTATTACCGAACAAATATTTATATTGATTTATGTTTTCTCTAACTGATTTGTAATTAACTTTATTTTTAAGTTTAAATCCCCGTGCAAATAATTATTTCAATTCAGTTTTTATTGTGTGTTCTACGGGCTTACCATGTAATTGTTTTTAAATTTCTGAGAAATTTGCACTTATACAACAATCTATGATGATCCGTAATAGCGCCTTACCGAACCAGTGTTAATTTAAGAAAGTCGTTAATATCTCATATTTTCTTTAGTTCGGCTCTATTAGGAATCGTCGCAGTTGCGCTTTTCTTAGATATGTTGAAATATGTTTTATTTATTTATTTATTTAAGCTTAATACAAGCTAAAACATAATACTAATACTACTACTACAAGTTATAATAAATGATAAGTCCTAATAAATAGTGTAAGCTACAATATGAGCTATAATTATAATAAATGCAAACTGGAAAGAAAAAGAATTAAGAAAGCGATCATAATCGGCGGGATCAAGATATAAGGCTTTTTGAAGGGATTATTTACTCAGAAGTCAAAGGAGGAAAGGTCGTTGACTGTTGGTAGTATCCTGGTAATTGGTTTGCGTTGACCGTAGTTCTTGCGATGGCGATCGAGTCGGAAAAGGGGAGTGGACCTAAGGTTGCGGGAATTGGTATGGATGGGTAAAGATTGCAAGATTGAAGGGCGGTCTATGGCACCAGTTAATAGCTGATAAATGAAAAGAATGTCGGAAACAACACGATGTTTACTTAGGGGTTGTAGGTCGATCAGTTTCAGACGATTTTCATAAGGTGGAAGGTTGAATCTATCTTCCCACGGAAGATCACTTAGACCGAAGCGAATTAACATACGCTGGACAGATTCAATCCTGTTAATGTGGGTTGTTTGTATAGATGACCATACCTGGCTGGCATATTCAAGAAGAGGTCTAATGAAGGAGATATAGAGAGATTTGGAAACATAAGGATTGAAGAACTCTCTAGATCAACGCTCCACAAACCCTAGCGCGGAGTTAGCTTTGTCAATATGGGAACGGAAATAGAGTTCGCTATCACAGATTATTCTTTGGTCACACAAAGCGGTAACGATAGGGACTGGTACGCCGGTTAACATTTAGACTTTTGAGGTGGTGGTACGACTTGGCGAGAAGAAGAGAAGGACTGGTATTTGGAGACATTGAGCTCAAGAAAGTTTTTCATGGTGAAGGAATCGAGATCTTTTTGCAGGAGAAGAGAGTCGGTTATCGAGGAGATTTGTTTAAATATTTTCATGTCATCAGCATAAATGGACAGCTCTGAGTGTTTTATGACACATTCAACATCATTTATTGTAAGGATGAAAATCAATGGACCGAGGTGGCTGCCGTGAGGGACGCTGGAATAAGCGACAATAGGTTTAGAAATGGAAAAGCTAAAAAGAACATTGAACTGACGGTGGATGCAGTAGGATTGAATCCAGGACAGGAGATGAATCGGGGGGGGGGGGGGGGCGGCTAGGCGATCCAGTTTAAACAAGATAACGTTATGGGAGATCTGGACAAAGGTTTTACTAAAATCGTTGGCAATAACATCAACATCTTAACCGCTTTCCTGTAGATCTAAGGGGAGAGAGAAGATAGACTTACACTGGAGGAACATGGAATCATAAACCAATTTTACGAATAGTTTAGGTATGGATGATAATTTAGCAATGGGTGTGTAGTTGGATACATCGTTCTTGCAGCCTTGAATAATATACGAGTTTTTTCATAATTGCGGGAAAACCCCTTGAGTGAGCGAGAGGCGGAAAAGCAAAGGAATTGGATTTCTTCTTGGGATTAATAAAGTTATAAAAACGTTTATTTCTCCTGTTGTGGAGAGAGCGTAATTCTTTGTCGTACCATATGGGGGATGAGGAGTAGTTTTTACGAGGAATAAGAGTTATAGATTATGTTATAAAAGCGTGTATTTCCGAATAGAACGCCTCTAAAGCAACGTCAATTGGAAGAAATTGAGGGATAGTGCCAAATAGTGGAGTTGAGGAGCAACTGATTTAATTTATCAAAGTCGCCTTTACGAAAATTTAAGAAAAGAGAAGACTCAGAGCTTGAAAGGGCGTGAGGGTGTTTTTAGGAGAAAACGAAGAACAGGACAGGATGATGATGATCGAGGTAGGAGAGGAGATGGTTGCTTTCGGCGACAGAGGAGTTAACTGGGTTTGAAGAATAGATTAAGTCGAATTGTCTGTCCAGGAAGTTCCTGACTCCGACAACTTTAAAAAGACCAGAAACGGAGAGCTGATCGGTAAAAAAGGCTTCTTTGGCGGAAAAAGCGTTCAGGGAGACAAATTGAAAACAGTCCTCAAACAATGAGCATTGAATACGGGGGAGGTTAAAATCACCCAGTAAAATAAATTCGTCGGAGGCGTTAGCGTTCTCAAGCAGGGTGTCGATCGCTTCAATTATTGGCCCGTAGTCATCTCTAGGTTGAGAGGGGCGAATGTAACAACAAGGAATGTAAAAGAATGTTCAGTGTTAGTTTGATATATACAAATTCTGATATTGTGGTGTCGGAGGTCTTTAGCAGGATGGCGTCATAACGGCTATGAGAACCCCGCGTAATCGAGTTCCCCTTTAGTGGTCATTTAATGCACTTAGGAACACAAGAGTTACTGCAGTTGATATAATAGCATGTAAAATTTCATTATTACAAAATACCTTGATTTTCGCAAAAATGTTAATTAACACCTTCATCCTCTTAACCCTTCAATTACAAAATTCAAAACACATAAAAGCTCTTTTTCAAATTGCTCTTCCCCTGGATATCTCTTCATCAAAAGTGTGGGGAGTATTAAGTTGTGAATAATACCATTCTTATCACTGCACACCAGCATAGAACTGCGAACAGGAAACAACCATCATTAACGAGACCGATTCTCCAGAGTAATAATTGGGCGCATTCAAAGAGACCTATTATTTTTGCATAAAATTCTTTGGACTGATGAAGCTCAGTTTGACCGAACTGGTGTCAATAAAATGAATAACCTTCATATGTGACCACGCCAAACACGATCGCAAGATAGGTTTAAAATAAATGTTTGAGCGGCAGTTATAGGTAATTATTTTGTTGAAATCTCATCCGAAATCTATGTAGAAGTTTTCGCGACCACATTCGAAGAAATTTTTGATGACATCCCTCTACATCTTAGGCAAAACATGGCATACCAACCGGATGGAACACCATCACCCTACGGCCGTGAAGTACGAAAGTGGATATCTGAAGGATTTGGTTTAATCTAAAGAAATCTCATCTCAGGAGCAGCTTCGAGCTAGTTCGGAGAAAGCCTGCATAAAATCAGGGAACATCTAAAAGACACTAGGTGTAAAACGAAAAGCACTCCTTTGCTTAGCCGAAAATGGGCAACATATGGAACAGTTATTATAAAAATATATAAATCATTGGTGGAGTGAGTGATAATGTGTTGGCTTACCAATCTGAAGGTCCAAGGTTTAAATCCCATCGGGATTGCAGAGAAAATGTCAATTGCTTGGAATCAACTTTAAGTTGTAGGTCCACTTGCAGTCGTTGTCGCGAATCGGGTGAAATTCCTCTCTTGCTCCATGCCCACAAATGATTCAAGGAACTAAATAAATATGCATTCAATATATTTCTTATTAACTTACTCTAGTCATATTAACGAATCATTGTACTTATATTAAACTATGAAAATTCCTACTCTAAAAAAGTGTTTAGAATTAAGCTATATATGACTTTGTGAATTAAATATCTTTTGTGGGGGTTCTGAACCGTCATAATATTAAAAGACCATAAAGTTCTCTAATAAACAAAAATATAACCGGTTTTTTTATAAGAGAAGTTATGAACTTGCGGTGCGTGAAATGCATTTTTCGGTATATCTCGATGACGGTATTTTTCAATAATATTAATAATACCTCAGCCGTACCACAAGGCAGCAATCTGGAAGCATTACTTACATCATCGACGCACTATTTTAAAAGCTCGAAAATTCTTTGATATGTTGACGTTGGTAAAGTAATTCGTTTCTTGTAGAACTTACTGTGTTCTTTTAAATTCGAATTTGAAGGCCTTTCCCAGATGATATTCTTTTAACTTTTTGCTTCTTAACATTAGCAAAGACACCTCAATGACTTTTACTCTTAAAAATAACCCTTTGCATTTCAATTAGTTTCTTCATAAGTCTCAGCCAATATTTGGGATTTGACAAAATCAAAGGTTTGGGGTTAATAATCAAAACCCATTTTTGTTTGAAGATGTCTTTGACGCAATTACTAGCAAGACCATTCGGTTTCGTTGAAAGGTTGTCTAAGAAAATCAATGATCCAGACGGTATGAAGCTCTTCTAATGTATAGAAAAAAAATGTGGCCTAGGCTGGGGGGAGGGGTATAACATTTTAGGCTTTCGCGGTTGCTCATATTCATATGCGCGGATTTACGCGGCTAATCCGAAAATATTTACATATGAAGGGAGAGGGGTAGTCTAACTTCGTAATGCGTGGACCGATTTGGATAATTGTTTTTTTTTTGTAGATTATGTTCCCTGGTTGATACCACGCGAAAAAAATTGTGGTGGGGTGGAGGGTGGGGTGGACCGATTTGGATGTTTCTTTTGCTGTTGTATAGAGTGTGATTCCCCATCGCTAATATGAGAATAATTTGGTTCTAAAGTGGCGGGTGGGGGTGGGGAAGAGGTAGTCTAACCTCGTAACGCGTGAACCGATTTCGGTGATTCTTTTTCTGTTGGGTAGAGTAATTACCTGATTGATACCACTAGAAAAAAATATTGGTGGGATGGGGGTAGGGGGTTGAACCTAGTTTTCAATGTGTTTATAGTTTGATGAATGGCGTAATAATATTTTGCTTTCCAACCGCGACAGACGGCTTCGGTAGCCATAGTCGTAGTTTATAGATGTTACTGTTAATATTCATTTACACTCTTATTCTTCTTTATTTTCTATTATTTATTTACTATTAATTTCTTGATAGACTAAGTTATAACATTGAATTATATAGTAAATTGTTTTTTTTTGTGTTTTTTTAGGATCAGAGCAAAGAATGTGTTTGAATTTGTACTTACATATGGAATCGTCTCAATAAACTATTATTATATTTTTTGCAAGAAATGCTTCGATCGAAGCTCTTGGACAGAAAGTGATGATGCCAGTGGCCCTGGTGGCGGTGTCAATTGTGTTACTTTTACTTTTTCCCTCGCACAACATTATCCTGGCCGTTCGTGTCGAAACCTCAAAGCATCGTAATGTTGACAAACAGTGCTCATTGTTCCGAAGTCGATAAATCCGCGGTGTATCGTTGGATCGTAACTGAATACCAAACGTTCATTTCGAATTGTCTGTTTTGTCAACGTTCCAAATTATTTTGTGCGTAAGCTCCAACTGAGCAAGTCGAACTCGACTGCATCTGTTGATCTGGAGTCATAGTGAAATTTCGCGCTTGAGAAATTCTTATTCGACTTGCCTCCAAACGCTGTATACGCTCTTCGTCAGTCCCATTGACTAGACTTCAGTGTTATTTATTTATTTAAGCTTAATGCAAGCTATAACATAATAATAAAAAATAAATAATACAAGCTATAACATAATACTAATACTACAAGCTATAATAAATAAATAATAGTTCGTAACAGATAGTGTAAGCTACAATATGAGCTATGATTATGGTAAATACAAACTGGGAGGAAGAAGAATTAAGAAAGAGGATCAAGATGGGCGGGATCAAGATATATGGCTTTGTGAACGGATGATTTACTCAGATGGAAGTCAAAGTAAGGAAGGTCGTTGACTTTCCGTAGCATCCTGGTAATTGGTTCGCGTTGACCACAGTTCGTGCGATGGCGGTCGAGTCGGAAAAGGGGAGTGCACCTAAGGTTGCGAGGGTTGGTATAGATGGATAAAGATTGCAGGATTGAAGGGCAGTCTATGGCACCAGCTAATAGCTGATGAATGAAGAGAATGTCGGAAACATCACGACGTTTACTTAGGGGTTGTAAGTCGATCAGTTTCAGACGGTCTTCATAAGGTGGAAGGTTGAATCTCACGTAGATCACGTAGAGCAAAGCGAATGAACCTACGATGGACAGATTTAATCCTGTTAATGTGGGTTGTTTGTGTAGGTGTCCATACCTGGCTGGTATATTCAAGGAGAGGTCTAACGAAGGAGATATAGAGAGATTTGGAAAGATAAGGGGAGAACTTTCTAGACCAGCGCTTCACAAACCCTAGTGCGGAGTTAGCTCTGTTAATTATGCTATCAATATGTGAACGGAAATTGAGTTCGCTATCACAGATTATTCCTAGGTCACACAAAGGAGTAACAATAGGGACTGGTACGTTGGTTTACATGTAGATGCTCGAGGTGGTGGTTAGACGCTTGCGGGAATAAGAGATGGACTGGCATTTGGAGACATTGAGCTCAAGAAAGTTTTTCATTCACCATGTGGTGAACGAATCGGGGTCTTTTTGGAGAAGAAGAGCGTCGGTTGTGGAGGAGATATGTTTAATTATTTTCATGTCATCAGCATAAATGGACAGCTCTGAGTGTTTGATGACACAATCTACATCATTAATTGTAAGGATGATAATTAAGGGACCGAGGTGGCTGCCCTGAGGGACGCCGGAACGAGCGACAGCCTTTTTTGAAGATGGGAATAATATAAGAGTTTTTCCATAATTGAGGGAAACCACCTTGGGTGACCGAGAGACGGAAAAGCAAAGTAAGGGGTTGAACTAGATGCATGGCAGACTTTTTCAGAACGATGGCCGGGATTCCGTCGGGACCTGGGTGAAAGTCGTCCTCAAGCCCGTTAATACTGGCGGCGATTTGTTCGGGGTCAGGGTCGAAAGATGTAAACGACGTTTGAGTGCATTTGTCCAAGAATGAAAAGTAGGTCAGGTTGTAGGGAATTGTCGCTGAAAGATTTACTGAAGAAATGTGCAAAGAGGTTGGCGATAACCTGAGGATCAGACGAAGAGGTATTCTCGAGCGCTAGGGTGGAGGGGTAACCATTGGATTTATTCTTGGAATTAATAATGCTATAAAAACGCTTGGGGTCGGATATGAGGCTTATTTCCATCCGTTGGAGGTACTCATAGTAGAGGGTATCACAACGTTCATAAAAAGAGGTGTAAGCAGACAAGTAGGAAGAAAAGTCAGACTCAGTCTGGGTTAAAAGAAAAGTTTGCCAACGTTTATTTTTCGTGTTGCGGAGAGAGCTTAATTCTTTGTCGTAGCAAACAGGGGAGGAGGAGCACTTTTTACGATTTGTCACAAAATGCACAAAATGTGCAGCAAATATTCACATGACCCGAGTGAATTTTCAAAATAAAAACCAAAACAAACTGTTTTTTTAAATTCTAGCAACGTAAGAAATATTAAAATATTTCTTAACACGATCGGCGTTTCTAATGAAGAAAAGTTAAGCTCCTTTGGCGAAGGCGTCCAGCAGCTAAAGAAAAGTTAACCCTTTGAAGCTGCTGTTGAGAACGAACCAAAGGAGCTGAACTTTTCTTCATTAGAAACGCCGATCGTGTTAAGGATAGATTGTGTAAGACAAGCGTGTATTTCCGAATAAAACGTTTCTACAGCAACGTCAATTGGAAGAAGTTGAGGGATAGTGCCAATATTGGAGTTGAGGAGCAAGTGATTTAATTTCTCAAAGTCGCCTTTACGAACATTGAAGGAAAGAGACGACTCGGAGCCAGTGTTGCCGCCGAGCTTAATTATTTTGTATCCAAATTTCCGAAAAAAAGTATCCAGTGAACCAAAAATGTATCCATTTCTACTTTTATGATACAACTTGCAAAATCACAATGAAAAATATCATAACTAAAAAATAACGATTTAAATAAATATATTTCACACGCTTGTAACGGAAGCTGTAAATATATTTAAAAAATTTTTGAATTTTTTTATTAACTTTTACCCATTATTATATTATTGTAGGAGTATTAACAACTTTTTTTCTTGAATTTTCCTACTGCAGATACCATAATTGGTATCTGCCAAACTGTCCTGTCAAATAAGTTTGAATAAAATTCTTTGCAAAACAACAACTTTCGAGGTGGTAAAAAATAAAATTCGTAAACCTCATATGTAAATTAAGATTTAATTTTATTTAAAAGCTTTTCTTAGTTTAAACATTCCCAGAAATCTTTCCTGAACACAAGAGCTAGTTTCATCGAAAACCTTTGTAACTAGCACAAGGGCTTTGGACGTACTTATATCCGTAGTTTCGTCCCCTATACGAAAAAAATTCCTCTTTTCCAGTACTGCAGAAATCTCCCCAAGGCCTTTTCTTCCGAAGAGTACTAGTCAGCAGTACTAGTCAATTATAATGAAATGGAATAGATTTGCCGCCGTCGTGTGTTCATAAGTTAAAACGCTTTTTTAAATTTTTCTCACTACTTTAAGGGAAAATGTATCTATTGCGGAAAAAAAGTATCCATGTATCCAAAACAAAAATTCTACAAAAAATGTATCCAAATGGATACATTTGTATCCAAGTGGCATCACTGCCGGAGCTTGAAAGGGTGTGAGGGTGTTCGTAGGAGACGATCATGTAGTTGGCTTGCGCTGCGCGTACGCCGACCGATATATCGAGGCCTCAATGGTGGCATTTTTTTTTCAAAAAAATATACCACGAACTGAAATCAATTGAATGTTTGCAACATACTTAATTGCTAAATTTTACATTTTTGAATGCATCAAGGCTATGATCATAACTATCAAACTGAACATCGTTTGTTTTTATTGAGATCTTAATACAAAAAAGACCATCCAAATTTCCAATTTTTGAGGTGGATTTTCCGAAAATTTTCTTTCATATAAATGTTGTCCTGACAATTGCGAACACAACAAAAAAAATCAGTCAAATCGATCGATTAAATAAATTTGTTTCATATGGCTAGTAGAATTTGTTATCAGTATTTAATTTTTACCAATTTTTCCTTCCCTGCTTAACATTTCCTTGCTTTTCAGAAGATCAATTTCAAAAAGCAATAACTCAAAATTATTACCCTGTGGTTTGGGCCGTTTTTGCAGAACAATTAAGGGTACTTTTCTTTAATACTAGGTTCTAAACTTTGTAGTAATCAGATTATCATTGATGAATTGCATTTAAATATACTGAAAAGTGTTTAAATTTCAGCCATAAGAAACAAAACTTTTAATGTAATCACGAAAAATTGACGATAACGCAAAATAGGATCAAATACCGCTTACTGACTTGATTAGTTATTTTAAGTTTAGTATGAGAACAATGTAACATTTAATTATTGTTTGTTTGAATATTGCTCTAGCTGACATCAGCTTCTAATGTTCAATGAAATCGTTGTAGTACCGATCATAAGATCGCACTGCATAGATGTAACCATTATCTGATTACACCACTTTAAATGAACTAAATTACCGAGGCAAATCGGCCTAATTGTATATTTTCCGTCCGCGGCTTGCGCAGAGTTACCAGCCAAAGTTGTGGTCGAAAGTTAAACAAACCGAGTAATTGGCATGTGCCCGAAGATTGATCGGTGGAAAATCACGATCATGCCAATCATGCCAAAACATGTCGATCGCGGTGATAACGCCGTCCCATACCAGCTGCAAAGGTGCACAAAAGCAGAGAAGTATTCAAACCATGTGCTCGTCTCGCTAAATAATTGTCATATGTTGCCCATTAGATTCCACATTCTTGAGCTTCTGGAACTGGAATCGGAATGCAGTTTTACTCATGCCACAAAATAATTTCACACATTTCTCCACTAGGCCATCGCGGCCAAAACAACAAAAATAGAAAAATAAGCGGAAAATTAATGTTAGCCTGCGCGGTTATGGACGATAATCAAGTGCTTGTGGCAGCACTTAATACTCCTTGGGGGTCATAGTGCGCATGCATGCGTGATCTACTTATGCGCTCGACATGTTTGAGTAAATCTAATCATTTAAAAAATTTCCACTCAGCGAGTGAGTGAGATGCGGAAAACTAAATTTTTCTAGAACAAAAGTTCTCGAGTTCTCGTGACTGCTTGTGAAGTGAACTTGACCAGACTTGAGGAGAATCATTGCCTTCTACCCACTCAACTCAGTTTATATTCTGCTGTCTTCCGCAAAACAATTCTATATCGCCAACGTGTCGGTCGCTTTGAAGATATTCCACGATTAAATTCTTCTCCTTCCGATTCTTCGTTTTTTTTTGTATACATTAATGAATATTAATTGATTTTATACGATAAAAATAAAAATCAAAAATTTGTGATCAGTTCTGTGATTTTTTTTGTGCCAAAACATATCAACTAGATCAACTGGTTTTAGACTGTTTAATTTAGTGTTCGCACGTTTGAATTAATTTTTTTGTGAAAAATGAGGAATACTATGTATGAAGAGGTGAGTTGCTACGAATTTTAAGCTCTGTAGTCATGCATTTTTGGCAATAAATTCGATATTTAATTACTCCTTGGTTACAATTTTTTAGCATACACATGTCTTCGTAAAAAACAAGACATATATTCGTGAAACGTGGTAGATAATTGATTGTTGTTGTTGATAAATATAAAGTTATAAAAATATTTTACATCGTTTTTTTTTCATTTATAAAATTTTCAAAAACTCATGGTGCAACAAAGAGACAAAGACTTCAAATTACGAGTCGTACTTGACGTCATTAGTACGAACAATTTCATAGAAATTTCTTGTTTTACGCCAGGAATATTTTTAAGTCAGCCAAATTTTGTAATATTATTGAAAATCGATAGAATTAGTACGACTTCTAAAAATAACACTCTCAATTCAATTATATCCAATGACTAAGTATATAAACTGAATCAGGCATTTTTAAATAGAGATAAATATTTATTTGTTTTGAAACAAGATAATTAAAGCGGAACCTGGAACCTATTATATGATATTAATAAATAAAGGAAATTATCTTTTTCCTCTGGATATGTTATTATGTTAAGTAATCATTGACGGAACGTTCTTTTAACTGTACTGAGGAGTGGAGGGGATATTCAATAGACCTAACGCTAAGAGGTACTTTAGATAGTAGATATAGTTTTTATTATTAAAGCACGAAAACATATAGGAAAGAAAAGAGCGGGCACTTACACCTTTATTATTAACAACTACAGTTTCGGTCAAAGCAAAGGGAACTGAATGCAATGGAACCAATTTTTTTTATATATCTGTATTGCAAGTGATAATTAAATAAAAATAAGAATCTGATAACAATTGCATTTTCGCTAGGTCATAACAAAGGGAACTGATAAAAGAACTTAACTGTAACTTCATTTTATTGTAGACCAACACAATATTTAGTTGAGTATCTATTATTTTTTATTACTTCATAACATCTCTTCGGCATAGAACTAATAATTTTACTAATTATTTTTGGAGACATTTTATCCCATTCAATTTTAATTGCTTCAGAAAGTTTTTAACCGGTTGCACATTTGCCATGTCTACTGACCTTCTGTTTTTCAATAGTCCAAAAATTTTCTATTGGGTTTAATTCTGGAGAGACCATTATGCTACCATATGCAGAGGACAATATGCCGTTGAAATGGAGATGGATCGAGCAAGACAACTACCCGAAACGCACTTCCAAATTTGTTAAAACTTGGATGAGTGCAAACAAAATTGATGTGTAAAAATGGTCAGCAAAATCTCCACAATTAAACCCAATAGAAAATTGTTGGACTAATGAAAAACAGAAGGTCAATAGACATGGCAAATGTGCAACCGGTGAAAAACTTTACGAAGCAATTAAAATTGAATGGGATAAAATGTCTCCAAAAATAATTAGTAAAATTATTAGTTCTATGCCGAAGAGATGTTATGAAGTAATAAAAAATAATAGATACTCAACTAAATATTGTGTTGGTCTACAATAAAATGAAGTTACAGTTAAGTTCTTTTATCAGTTCCTTTTGTTATGACCTAGCGAAAATGCAATTGTTATTAGATTTTAATTTTTATTTCGGTTTGCATTTGTTGTTTTAAAAAAGTTTGTACTAATAATAATAAAGAACACTGAAATAATTAATAACGTAAAGTGACCGATCTCCGACCATCTTCCTATTTCCGACCACTTTTTATTTGTGTTAATAACTTTTTTTTAAAGCATATAATCGCGATAAGGCCTTTATGAACATATATTTTCATTATTCATGTTAATATACAGAAAATTGGAAATAGCTAACTTGCATATGTTTCATTTATTAAAATGATTAATAGTGAAGAATCCATTTACCAATAAAAATCTTATCGAAATACTTAAATTCCGAGTTTTCATTTTAAGGAATTTGCTTATAAATTAATTCATCTTATTTTTTCGTATCAATCCACATTGATCTTTGATGACATATAAAAATAATTATTAATTACTATGGTTTATTTGCGAAAAAACAATAAAAGAGTATGGTCGCAATTGCGCCACCGACATTATGGACATAGACGTTATACCGACCCCTGGTCGGAAGTAGGGATGGGCGATCTTCGATTCGATCTCGGGAGATCGATTTTTGAGCCTTCGATCTGTCGATTTTTGAATCGATTTTACACGGGACCGATTCAGCTCGAATCGATTTATTTATTTCCGATTTCGATCTATTTAAGACGTAAATGTTAGATGAATGCGTTTGAGATCGCTATAATATTTTAGTGTTAACTGTGTAGTTTAGTGACAACTGTATGATTTTGTCATTGGTGGCTTGTTATGATTTATTTCTGGTTTGGTGATTCCCCAACTAGAAAAAAATAAGTTATTTAAAGAAAAATCTAAAATAAATGATATTCGAATGTGGGATTTTAAGCTTTTATTCAAATTGTTTTTTTCTGCGTAGTCAATTTTAGTATAAAAAATCACCTAGAATACACGATTCGACGTGGAATTGCTTCGAAAGTAAGTTGAATTTTGTATACCGATGTCGTAAACGTTATGCATATTAGTTTACGCGGAATTGCGACATCAACTCCAAGTGGAATATAACTTGTATAACTAACGTATAATACTAATAAGAAATTCATGTGGAATACACGAAGATTCAACGTAGATCTGAATCTCCTGAAAGAAGCGTATATATTTTTTTTTTGGTTCTGCACATTTTTACTCTATCAAAGATTTGACACTTATAAATAGTTTTTTTAATCTAAAGTGACAAATTTGGCAGACTTTACACTTTTAAAATAATATGTATTTAGAAATTTAAGCAGTGGTGTAAAAAACCTTTCTACAATAAATTAAAAAGACGAAGCATTTATTTTGCGTGCTTTAAAATCTTACATAGTCTTTTATTAAAACAGTCTTATATGAAAAGTCTGTTTTTTCAATCACAATTACCACTGGAATAGTAAACCGGTGACTTCCGTTTAAAACGAAAGAATAAAACACTCCCAGTATATTTTCAAAAAACGTCCCCAAGATATACATTTTTAGGGCTGAGACCAGAAACCTTCCCATTTACGAGAATATTCTTCGTACATACTCATAAAATATTCTGGAATAGGTTCTGAAATTAGACATCGAAATGCTTTGGGGTCGTTTTTTGAAAATATTCCTGGCATGTTTCTGCTATTATTAAAAAAAATTGTTGCGCTTGCAAATGCGCAACACAAAAGTTGTGCTTCCCTCTTACTTTTGGGTGTAAATTTTTAGTTGTGTTCCTTTAATGAAGACGAGTCAGAATTAGTATGTACTTTCATAAAAGACAAAAAAGACTCTGTTTCATCGCAATTTGTTTTTCGATTAAATAAGCAATATTTGTGAAATACCCATTTTTGCTTAATCAAGATTTGTAAGCTACAAGGGCTGTTTTCTATTATTTAATAAATTGGTTTACTTCTGACCCTATAGTTTTATATAGAGACACAGTTCTAATTAATTGAATCGATCTGTTCGATCTGTAGATATCGATCTTTTTAAGGCGATTAATCGATTTACGAAATCGGAAATAAATTACAGATCGATCCGTACTGAATCGATTTTCTCAGTTCGATCCCCCATCCCTAGGCGGAAGTAGGTAGAAGACAAGATTTCATGTATTAACGTATTTCCGAACTACGATTGTGGAATGGTGGAGATTTTGTCATCGTAAATTATGAAGGTGAATATTTCCCTGGAACAGTGATCAGCATCGAGAATACGAAATGACGATGAGTCATAGAGTGCCGATAGCTGGCACGGGAAATTACAACTGTGATTTGCCGCCTTAATTATCGAGCACAAAATTTTTTATTTGGGCACAAAATTTGCCCATAAAGAGCACATTATTTCGCCGTGTCGCTTTTTTAATTTTTAGTATGTGACAGTGCCAGCTTGACCCGTTCATGTGTGGACGTTTAGATTTTATTTATAACTATTTCATAACTTTTAAATAATTATTTATCTAGAAATAAGTTGAATTTTGCATTGGATTTGATCCGGTCGGAAATAGGCTTAATGGTGGTCGGTAATAGGAAATGACCATTTTGATGTTCGGAAATACGTTTATGCGACCAATTTTAGCACCTGAATTTCTATAAATGTTTTAAAAATATTACTAGTATAAAAAAGATAGTGGAAAGCTTTTTTTTAATTCTACAAACATTTTACATTAATAATTCGTTTTTGGAAATTTATTTTGTTTAATACTTTTTGTAAATTAAAACAATTAAATAAGAACCAATTTCAGTGGTCGGATATAGGTAACTTTACGTTAATATAATATTTTTTTTCATAATAATCACTTGCAATACAGATATATCAAAACAAATTGGTTCTATTGCATTCAGTTCCCTTTGTTTTGACCGACACTCTTCCATAAATTTCGTGTTCGAAAAGTAAAACCGATATCGTGTAAACCGTTTAACAATCTAAAAATCTGGGAATCATTACACGAAGGCGAGACAAAAATTAGTGAACTGTTCCTCATGGTGTTTGGCTTAAGAATACGTTCACAACAGAGCTATGAGTGAACGTTAGTAGCTGCGAGTTGATCCATTGATTATAAGACGATACATTTTTTTTATAAAAGTGGGCACAACAAGGTAGAGATGGGAACCGAAGCGAAAAGTATTGATACTTGGCATTGCAATATATCCGCATCTTTCGGTACTTAGATACAAATATACCGTTGAAGAAGTATCGATACCCAAAAATATTGGAACCAAATGGATAATTTAGTTAAAAAAATTATATATGGTGTAGAAATTGCATAGAAATTACAATTATTATTAATTTGCAACATTTTTATCGTTGAGAAATATCAAAATATCGATTTGCTCAAAAGATATATGCATTTGATTGATAATTTTTTTCAAATGAAAACGCATCTCAGCGGGTAATTTCATATATCTTTTTAGCAAATAAATAATTTGAAATTTCGTAAGAACAACTAAAAAAGCAGATGAAATAAAGAACAATAAATTTTTATTTCAATAGAAATCTATTTTTAGCTTTTGCATACTAGACACGACTAGAGATTGGACCCATACACCAAATAATGAGACGGTGTGTGCTGGGCTGTCAATACTTCGAGTATTGAAAGAAAAGTATCGAGGATCGGTAGTATCGGGGGCTGGTAGTACCGATTACAAAACCTCGAAGTATTGAAAGCAAAGTATCGATACTCCGGTATATCGATACAGTATCGCCCATCTCTACAACAAGGAGCTAAACCACGTAAACTTACCAACCTTTTGCATACATATGAATACATCAAACTACCCCAACAAGTTTTCAGATACAGTAAGTTTGATATAATTTATCATATTGAAGTTGAAATAGTACAATATTTAATACCAGAATATTCGTTTATTTAATTAATATTTACATTTAACCTACAAATGTATAGGAATAAAATTTCACAATTATGGTTCATAGAAGGGTACATCTTTTGCTTTGATGACTGCATGACCGCGTTTTTGGTCAGTTTTTGGAGTTCTTCGGAATAATGCATAGTTACAGCAGACAGCGGAGCTGAAACAAATGTACAGGCTGGCATCAATAAGGTTCAAGTTGCATTTAAAATTCTTACTGAGATCTGGCGCGATGACTTTCAATTTTATAAATTACACTAGTTTACGCCAAAAAGATCTGGTTTCTCATAAACTTTTTTTAATGTATTTTGGGGCGTAGATTCCAAAACAACAACAGAAGAACCGTTTTTGTGATATTCTCAAAAAACCCGTTATTTGGCACTTTCCTCAGATATTTACCCATCTATCTATCAATTTTTTTCAATTTTAGACTTTTTTTAATGTATTTTGGGGATTCAAAAATGGCAACAATTATTTTTTTTAAGAATCGTTTTTGAGATATTCTCAAAAAACCCGTTATTTGGCACTTTCCTCAGTTATTTACCCATCTATCCATCAATTTTTTATCCGATCTGCTATATTACATAACTTTTGAAAAGTAACTTTGTCCTCTTTCCAACGCTATGCTGTTTACATGGATCGGGATGTCCGATTTGGGCAAATTTATACTTAAAATTTTCGTAAAAGTATAATCTTTCATGTTAAATCTTAAAAATATGAAAAACAATTTTTCTTGGAATTAAACCGAGCAATTCATCATCATCATATCAATTGATACCAGATATATAATCAGGCTTCTGTAGCGTCCAACATTCAATGTAACAGCAGTGCCACTTTGAATATCAAAAAAATAAGGCCTTCAGACGTAAATGGATACCAAGCAGTCAATTTTTGTGAATTAAAAGGCTGCCATATGGATTTTGATTGCTTCAAATGCGACAATTCTGCCTATTTATAGAACCATTTAAGCAAAAATTAGCTATGGTTCTGTATGTTTTCTATTATGAAATGGCAAACACTAATAAATACACTGTTAAATTTGTGTGCCGCCAGTTGCCAAAGATGTATAGTTCTGTGGCTTCCCGGAAAAGTTACTTAAGTTCATTTTTTTCAAAATCATTGGATTATATATCTTCTATATGATACAATTTATTGAGTAATGGCAAAGACTGTAGAAGCTGAATAGACGATGTTTATAATGACGTTAGAATACGATGTGTACATAAAACCCGCGATTTCTCGAACGGTTGATTTTTCGACACAGAGTTTCCTTTTGATTACAATCAAAACAGCTTAAATTATTTAATTTTACATCTATTATGATATTTTGAGGTCGCTACAAATTAAACAAACAAAACAACAACAAAACAGTATTTAATCCTCCTTATAATATTGCGAGCTGAAATGTTTAGGTAATTTTACAGAGAATCTTTGATTGAGGTGAGGTAGTTGTTTTGCTTGTTTAATTTGTACCAACTTCAAATTGTCGTAATTTAACCTTTTTCGCGTTTTTTTGTGAAGTCGGTTCAATTTCTCACTTTTATATTTCTTCGGATATGCTACTCGAAAAATGCTGCACGTATTCAATAGTTGCAGAGGTACTGCACTCTAAAAAAAGAAAAGAAAATCATCCAAATCCGGCAACACGTTCACACCCTCATGTTAGATACAAAATGCTTCCATGGCGTTAGTACGCGGCAAGGCAGAAACATCAAAATGGGGGCATGCATACGAAGTATGGGGACTGCCCCCTCCTCTTCCCCTAGTCACTTTAACTGCAAATTTTTTTATCATTTCCCAATGAGGAAAATTATTCAGCAGAATCAAAATCATCAAGATCGATCCATGCCTTACGAAGCTAAGTGCCTCCTCGCCTTCCACACTTACCCTAGACCACAACTCAGCAATAACCGTATATCAACCAAAACGAAATTCACTCCTCCACCACTCCCAGTTCACCATAAAATATTTGACATGCTATATATGAATAAATATATTCTATAAATCTAAAGCAGAGTCATCCAAATCTGCCCACACCCTAAAGAGATAGTCTACTCCTCCCCCACCCCACCTAAGGACCAATTTTTTTTGTTTTAATAGCAATTACCGATCATACTGTGTACAATAAAAAAAAGAATCGGTCCACGCGTTAAGAAGTTAATTTCGCATACTCTCCCCTCCCCACCAAACCCAACTTTATTAACATAACACGAATGGGGAGTACATCAAAAACAGAATCATCTAAAGAAGGTCCATGCGAGATAAAGGTAGACTACTTACTACCTCCCCCCATCCCGCCCGCGTTAAGAAGTTAGATTCCACCTCTACCCTATCCCAATCCCACCCTATATATTTTTGGCATCCCTCCACACCTACCCTCGTTCAAAATGTATCCTCATAGTAGCAATGAGGGTTCATACTCTATACAACAACAAAAAAGAACTATCCAAATCAGTCAACGCGTTACGGAATTAAGTTCAATATCAACCGCTGTTTTAAAGTAAATATCTCGCGATTCAAGGGTTTAAGTATAAATTATAAGGTCTCCAAAGACTTTTTGTTGCATCATCCTACTACTCGGTGAAGTCAACTTTTTTTTGAGTTCAGTTTTCACTGAGTAATTTCTATTTTTCGGTTATCAATTTCGGTACCATAAATGTTATCTCAAATCGTATACAAATCGGAGAATTGAGATTGTGACATACAGGCAGATGGAGATACCGAAACTATATAACCCAAAAACATTTTTACTAGAAACTATAAAATACATGTAATCTGCATCATCAAATCATAGCGAATTACCTTTTCCTTCATAACTCCCTTGCCATGACTTTGCTGAGTAAAATACTAGAAGCTACGTGAGTTCATTCAAAACCCAACATGGCTGACGCCCTAAGGTGGCGGATCACCTTGTACACTATTCTTCCACCCAATGTTAAGGGCTTTGTGTGTGTGAGACCTGAATGGCCAGGGGTGGCCTAAAATGTAGGTGAGCACATATAGGAAGACTGAATGGAGCATTCTTTTAAAATTGGGTAGCTGTTTATTACAAAACTCAATATTTATATTTTTGTAAATTGAAAAAATTATTTATTTTTCCAATTATATGAAATTAAAATAAATAATTAAGAATTAAAAGTAAAAAATAAATTAGTTAAACAATTAAAAAATTCAATCGTTTTCTTTTAAAACGAAATAAAATTGTAAATTTAATTGTAAAGAGTTATGTTTTCCTTTTCTTTCCAATGTTGATTGCTAATAATTGCTTATCATAATATTGCTTAAGAAAATGAATATAAGTGGGATTCAATACCTTGTACAAATATGTATACATATAATTCCCCGACCGGAAAGAAATATTGTGAAAGATAGGTGAAGAATTCTTTACTTGTGAGCAAAGAAGTGGAAACACTTGCAATGAGTGCTTTGGATGACACGGCAAAACCTCAGCTGAGCTCTATAAGTGTACTGTGAGGATTAATAAAAGTAAAAATGTAAACGTAAATCAAATGATTAGATAAAGCAATATTTTATAAGCGTTCAATGGTTTTCTTTGTGCAAATAGGAAAACTATTCTGATCAGCTGGCTTGTCATTGAAAAAATATTGATTTGTATATTTTAGTGTTATTTGATTTTAAAAGAAAACTATGATTTTTTAAATTTATTTATTCTTTAACAAAAAGGCCTAACGGCTTTATACAAGCAATATGAGCAAATCTAGCAATAACCACAATGTTATTGTAAACGGCAATACAAGATTGATTGCCGAAAAATGTTGCAAGAAGGTTGCAAAAAGGGTGGATAGCACTCTGAAGCGTTAAAAAATTATACGTTTCTCGATTTTTTTTTAGATTATTTATTTGGGATTTGGAGAAAAGGTATGTTATTAAGCAGGCATTAAACGTATATTAAATGATTTATTTATTAAAAATTAAATTAATTAACAAAATTATAGAATTAAGCTCAAATAAAGCTCATGAAAATAATGGTCGAACGACAGAATAGCTTTTTCACGAATAGTCGGAATAAAAAAATCGCTCGGTATCAAAAATATTCAAATATTTTTTCAATTTTTATAACTTGTTACGCATAGCCGTTTAAAATAATAAAAACAAAATTTCACAAAATAAAAGTAAAGAACGGAAATGATTTCTCAACAACTTTTTAAACTCGGATCCTTTGACAATTCCCGGTAGAGAGTTTCAAAAAAGAGAAGCTATAGCAATATAAGATCGCCATATGGTGCGTTCCAGGAATGACAAGAGGACAATGACGGGCAGAGTGCAAAAAATACAAATGTTCATACAAATAGCAAGGTAGTTTTGACAACATCAGCTTATGTAAAAACAGTAATGACCCCAGTTGATACCGCAGAACAGTATTCCTGTAAGAGATTTATGGTTATTAAGCTTAAAATTGTTAATAAATCGTACGCAATCGTCGACTTGCATTCATTGTTCCAGATCGATGGAAAATATCGCTCCGTTCCACGTATTGATTTAGCCTGGTGCATTATGAAAATATTGAACCGCTCCAGAGCGAATCATTACTTTTCAAGTCTGATGTGGAGCCACTCCGGAGCGGATCGTTATTTTCCAAGCTTCGGAGCAGATCGTTAATTTCAGATCTGATAACAATCCAGTCCGGAGCGTTCCGATATTATTTTTAGTTGTAATCGATCCAATCCGCTCTTGGAGTGATACTGAATCGGTTCAGATCGATTAGAATATTGCTCCACTGAAGCATATGAAGAAGTCTGGTAATTGTAAGAAAGTGCACCTCATCTGTAACTCAATTACAAAGTTTGGGCCTTTATAGCTGTGGTGGATGTTTGCTCTGTAGTAGTAGGTGGGTATTTTTTTTTTGTGATTTTTTATGAGGTGGAAAGCACTGAATTCCGAGGTAGTGTGCGCGTGAGTGTGTGGGTGGTGAGATCGCACCACCACACACCCATATTTAAATAGCTCCGAATCGATTCAATATCGCGGTTCAATATTTCGCGAACCGATTTGGAGCGAAATTTTGTATCGATTAATAATTAAATATGGCACCAGCAAGGATCTTAGGAGTTTCAGCTTTAATTCGGCAGATAATAGTCTTCCAAAAAGCCAGAGCTGATCTTCATATTGTTGACTTTGTGTATACAGTTCTCCATTAATTAATTGTTAATTGAACAAGAATTGATGTTGTTTTTTTTCGCTCAATCGATTGAAAAACTGTCTGTGAACATCTTTAAAATATTTCAGGCCTGAGTACCCAGTATTTTAGAAGGTACTGCACGGGCGTGTCGACTTTTGGTGGAATACGCTGCGAGCGCTAGATGCTTCCCAGTAGGGCATTATCTTATTCTTTTGTTCCCTCATTTTTTTGGGATCATTTTTAATGTATTTGTGGGTATATGTGGTTGTTGATATATGTACGTGTTCATTTGGTCGGCCAGAAAGCAGAACCTAGAATTCGGTTGTTAGTGCTGCTTTGATGCTTTGATTTTAAAGCTTTTTTTTCGAAACGATGATTTTGCAAATTGTGTACACGATTACGAAAAAACTATTCAATTTATCGAGATAATTCGCCTTTTATTTTATAGAGTAATAAAAACTATTCTATATATATAAAATCCATCAATAAAGCAGTTTGACGATAACGACCAGTACAAAAATCGTACATAATTTAAAAGTCGCAAATTATTGTAATATGAGAAAACCGGGGCCGTCATTAGAGTATTACTCAACTAAAATAGGGACAAGTTTGAAAAATGGGAAGAATTCAAAAACAGATAAAAACTAAAGAAATTTTAAAACAGTCAATTTCTTTATACAGTATAGCCGTACCACGATTGAAAAGTTTGCATCGATGTCTTTTAAATGACCGGCCTTAACTCATATCATGTACCATTCTACCTATGTTAAAGTGTCCTTCGCTATTTTAGACCGAAACAAATACATTAAATTTAATAAATTTGACAACAATTTTTGGGTTGGCAAGCAGTCTATAAATGTAGTTTAAAAAATACACCTTTTTTAAAAAATGACTCCGCATTATTTTTACACTTAGCCTCATTTAAACGCCCTGCCGACTGGCCTACTAATAGTCGGCAGGGCGTTGAAAAGAAGCTATTTTGGAATTAAATAATGCAAGCTGGAATAAATGTTATTCTCTTTATTGGATTTTGTCGCCATATTTAAAACACCACGTGAAAAAAGACATTTTTATTGATTTCCGTGAATATCTCGATTTAGATCAATTTTAGAGCAAAATACCATGTTATCGAAAATTAAGTAGATGAAATTGTCTACAAAAATGTTTCACACATTCTTTTATTAATTGGCTGGTTACTGAGTTAAAGAAATTGAAAGATTTTTACACTTCCACTCGAAGACCTAGAGCTCTAGTATTTGTTTCTATTACTTCCTATCGGCATTTTGACTTTCCTTGTTTTAGAGAGATGAACTTTGGTATATTTGCAGCCCCAATTAATATATGTATACAATATTAAGAATCTTATGCACCTGGTAAAAAGTTTTTTTTTTCAGAAAAATTGGCTAAGAACTCTATACCTGGTATAGGTATTCTATGCAACGAGAAAGATGTTTTTTTTTCAAAAATTCAATGATGTACGAGTTAGAAAACTAATTTCTATTCTGTACGAGTACTATGCAAAATTTATTTTTTAATATTTGACGGACTTAAATACCTATAATTTCGACGTCATTAATATTTTATTTGGCACGCATTACTGTAAGGTGCGAAAACCGAAATCTTCCATAAATCTTTCGCGCGATCTATAATGAATCCTCTACTTAAGTGTTTTTCAACAAGACAATTTGTTTCATCTCGTCGCATCTATAAAACCCACCCGTCAAAATTTTGCGGCTAACTCAGGTCAGTTTCACTTCACTATTTATAGAACAATAGGAAATACTAAAAGAACTTAGGAATTACTAGCGATGGTTCCAAGTAGAACACCAAACACTTGATTCGTAGTGGCCTTCGTATCTCCGCCGAAGAGGGAGTGTTAATCACTTTCCCATTTTAAATTGCATTAATCATGCATCGCTGAAACCGCAGCGGACTCAAAATCCTACGCTATCCCAACGTTGAATAATTTTTACATTCGTGTGCAGAACTAATTTTAGACGTGATTTCTACCTGTGCGGATACTAACTTCGTGCCAAATCTCGTGTGGCGTATGCAAAATTATTTTTGTTCTTAATTCATTAGAGTAGGGCACCTTAAATTTTTGCCTTTCCGAGTGAATGGGTTTAAACAAAGAAAATAAGATTAACGATGTTTTGAAAAGTTCTTAATTGATTTCCTAAACGAAAGCCTTTTTCGAAATTTTTAGATCTTATTGAAATTTTATTCAATTTCTAATTTATAGTTTTTCCTTCCACTGACCCCCTTAATGTTTTTTGTTGGGAAGGTGCAATCCTATGACAACTTCAATGTCTAGATTGCGTAAACAAGAAACGTGTTCATGTTATTCTTTAAAAGCTGAATATAAGACTTAAATATTTTTTATCAATTAAAGAGCGGCTGATTATATGGCTTTGAGCAAATATCTTGAGACTTCTACACTAGTTTTTTCTGGTGAGGATATCAATAGGGTAATCAGGTCTCTACGCATTTCGTATAGAACTTCCCTCGGAAGGTTTGTTCGCTGCATCTGGGATAGAGGTAGAGACTCCGCTCTCCTTGGTTTAACAGGATATTATAAACTCTTCTGAATAGGAAAATATACTTTGCAATAAAACCAACGGGTGAACAGCGTTGAATTTAGGCATGAATTTCTTTTATTCCATGAACATTTTTTAAGTCTTTCTTGTTCTCTTGGGGAATTTCGAGCAATGGTTCTAATATTATTTGTAACTTATTTCTAGATTTCTTTAGAGGCGCATTTGAATCATCTGATTTTCGTCCCGATAGTAGCAACTTGTCGCAAATAAATAATCGAAATTTACTCCTGCTACTTATTCTATCTTTCATAGACGAGATCTTATTGAAATATAATACTGATCTTCCAACTGACTTTTCTAGTGGACTTTATGGTTTTTTGCTGCAGTCATAAAGTCAGGGCGACCTCTCAACACTCTGGAAGACATTTTATCTTTATATTCAAGAATGCCAGTTAGAGGGATATTACCAATTAAATTTTCTTGTATTTCTAAACTCTTCAAACTTATCATAAAGTCCTAATTCTCCAAAGAGTGTAAAAGTTTAATCTCTCCCTGGCAACACGGTTTCTTTCGCGGTATATCCACTCTTTCCAACTCGTTAGAATATGTCTCTTGCACTGTGGGAGGATTTTCGGATGGTTGCCAAACTGACTGTATTTATACTAATTTCAGTAAGACCTTTGATAAGCTGTCTCACCTTATCATTGTTTTCAAATTGGCTAAGTTAGTTTTCGCCAGTGCACATTAAATGGATATAGTGATATTTACCATAGATAGATAGAACTTATACAGTCCGTTTTCATGGTACACTTTCTGATGCTTTTGTGACTCCTCATGGCGTTCCTCAGGGTAATCATCTAGTCCCTCTGTTATTCTTCTTAACAACAGATGATATAACTTTTTGCTTCATAGAAATACCTTATCTATGTGGACGATAATTTTTTTCTGCTAGTCAAATTTAATGAAGATTGTGAGATCTTGCAGTCGGAGCGACATTGGTTTTTGTGTTGTTGCTGCAGCTTGTTACACTCAAGAAGCAACCAAGCCGACTTACAGATCGCTTTTTTTTCTACTAATTACGGCATAAATGAGCCTATTAATTGCAAATGATATTGGTTGTAAGACATGGAAACTTATCCGGTCACCTTCACGTTTTTATGCATAGTTGCTCACAATATATCCCCGAGATGCGACCAAGACAATCTAGTCAAGAGAGCCTTTGATCGAAATTCACAATGAACGAGTAGGCAGTAGACCTAAAGCTGAGAATTGTTAGCAATAGGATAATCCTGGACTGAATTGAAACTTTTTGTATAAAATTAAGTCTGTTAGAGGGCAAATATTTAAAAAAAGACGGGCAACGCAAGGTCAGGTCATTTTTGGTGAAGTTTTTCTTTTTTAACGATATTTGTTGCTATTTGGGATATATTTGAGGCATTCTAAGAGACTATTACAGTAAGCTCAGAGAACTGTGTCACGTTTTTTATAACAACCTAGCAACGTGCAATTGCTGCCAAATAAAAATAATTTCTATCTTAAATTAGAAATACCCGTTTATTTAAGAATTTTTGTTATTTATTTTTTATTTATTATTTTATTTTATTTTATATTTATATTTTAGTTTTTTTTTTAATTTGACACAATTGGGCAATTGAGGCGAATATATTGACGCCTTATTTGTTGAAATCCAGCCCAGTTGGAGTTTGGAAATGCTTATGATGTGTGGTTTAAGAACAACATCTATATTCGTAACCGTTCAATGTCTTATCGAAATGTTATGTTTTTATGATAATTTCAAAGCTCAGGGGTTGCCTTTTGATGCTAAAGCACAGCCTTTGCAGAAGAACGATGTCCTGGTCGTTGCTATCGCTGCCCACAAACTCACACTCGTTAAAGATTACAGTGTGTTGAATGGCGAGTTTCAAGGAGTGCTTCATTCACTACTTCACAGCGTCAAAAACTTGAAGGTATACCAAGTACAGTCTAACTCATTTTTATTTAAATCGACATATTGCAGGGGCAATTTCTAAATGCAACAATCAGCTAAGTGCGTGAACTTGTGAATTTTTTCGAAACTTCTAATTTTAACGAGAATGTAATAATTTTCATTGATAGAACTTTCTAAACGCTACTTTAACGATTTTTTTCAAATTTTTTAATGTATCAGTTTGAAAGTTAGAGAAAGGGGAGGGGGACACATTGCAAATGACGTTGAATACCCATATTTATATCTCTCTGCTAAGACGTCAAGATAAAAAATTCCGGCACTTAGTATTCCGTGATTGCTTTCAAAATAAAGATTTATAGCGACAAAGACGTTCAATTTCTCGGCCGTGTCAAAACAGATACAGCCAGACCACCTTTTTGACCTTTATTTTTATATATCAGAAAAATTTATCAAAAGCAACGCACTCGTGATAATAGTATAGTAATAGCAGTATTATTGGAGATCGAGTGGGGGACATCCATTTTTAGTATTATTATTTTTAAATTAATATGAAATTATTCATATATAATTTTGAACTCTTGCTTCACAAGCTTTGAAACCACACTCGATGACATTCACTTTAGATTTCAACCCCCCTCCCCAGCCCATACAAAAATCTCTGAATATTTAACTTTAAAAACTGCACTCCTTTACACTTTCTATGTCAGATAGTTTCGAATAAAAACGCCAATGACAAAGGGATGGACAGACAGTGATTGAGGTGATTTCGTAAGTACTCCCCTTTCCAATTATTATGAAAATTTTTAAGAAAATATTACCTTCTCCCTCCCTAATTTAATTGTCACGCGAAACCTCTCAACGTTCTTTTGCAATCCCAGGGCCCTGTAGTGCATACTTTGGAAATCGCTGAATACGAATTCATTGGAGAAGTAAAAATATCTCTCCGGGCGAATCAATTATAAAGTTGACGGAACTATTTTTGAAAATTTCCCTGAAAGCATTTTTAAGTTGAATTTGTCATATTTGGGTTCCGTACCTCAAGAACAGGAGAATACACAATCGTTATAAGATCAACCTTGTATCGGTTTTTTTTTTAAATGACGTGGGAATTTGAAATTTGACATAATTTTAGGTCTTCGTGATTCGAGCATATTTCGTAGTGTAAGATTGTCAAGTAAATTTTAATTTTATGGGGTAATGAGTAGGGCCCTAAAAAAAGGCTTTATTTTTTCTTTCGTGTGGAGTATTCTTTGGAAGGAAGGGCTACTTTTAAGGATTCCAAAAATATTTTTCTCAAAGTTTTTGGAGTGTGGATTATAAAAATCTAGCTCAAAATGTGCGAAAAAAATTTGCTTTTGAAAATAACTTAAGTACGGAATCCTCGAAGCATGAACAATTTTAAACTTGACTTAACCTTTTTATTATAGGAAAGTAGTAAGTCATGTCTGCCGCAAGAAAAACCTAGTTTCGATGACGAAACATAATTAATTTGTTTTTAGTAATTTCAAAACCGATTAAAAAATTTAGACGTGGGTGGGGAGCGGTTTTGCGGATTCGCCACAGTAATTTTGGGAATAAAATTTTTTAACTCCATAAATGCATGTTAAAATTTTGTAGTCAATGCTCCCCCAAAATAAAATGGATAAGAGAAATCGAAAGAGAAACAACATTGATTTTGTCAAAAACCAAATATAATAATTTCATAACAATTTGAAAAATTATGTAAAAGAATAGTGTTATTTTGTAAATAGTCCTATTCATTTGTTTTTTCGATATTTTCAGCTAAAAGAAAATGGGTTTGTGATTATTGAAGATTTTCTGAGTCCCGAGGAAACAGATGAACTTTATGCAGCTGGAAAGGCATTATGCATGGAAGCCCCACAAGAAGGACGAAAAGTGTTTAGCACAACAAACAGTTCCGATGCACAAAATAAAGATACATATTTTATTGAATCTGGCGACAAAGTAAGATATTTTTTCGAAGAAGGCGCTATCGGGGATAAAGGTGAACTCCTTGTTGATCCCATATGTGCTCTTAATAAGGTAAGTTAAGTTTTATTTTATTCTCATTTGCTTCGCATTCTCTCATTTCTTATTTTGAAAATTTGGTATTTGTCGTTTTACTCATCCTCTATTAATTCTATACTTTCTAAAGTTTTATATTATTACGATTACATATGTGTCTATTATAAATTCATGAAAATAATAAATTTATAATGAACACATACTTATAACTTAAGTTAAAAAGGGATAAAATTGATATAAGTGGAGTGTGGTAAATAAGTTGCAGTGATTACTTAACACATTACCTACATTGGAAAAACAAATAGTTTGCTAAAAGAAATATATAAAGGTCAAATTAAGTCTTTAATGTTGCAAAACACGCCTGCAAGATAACTTAAATTTTCTATAAAATGATAAATAAGCCTAACTTGATTAATAAATGCGATGTAATAGTTGTTTCCGTTAAAAGCAAATATTCTACGAATAAATTAGCATTTAATTTAGTAGTCAAACCTAGTCACAATCCAGTATCATTTTTAAACTCTATAGAAAATTTTTTGTGTAAGAAAAAACATCAAAAAATCATTGCATTATAGGTGTAATATAAAAATAAATATTTTAGAAAAAAATAGAAATATGATTTCGAACGACTAGATAGATACTTATATTGGCCGAATTTTGATTTAATAAATACTTGCTGGGAATTATAAAGAACTCGCGTAATCAAGGTTTTGTGACAAGGGACGGGAATTTGAAGTAGAAAAAATTTTATGATAATACATTTACAGTCATTTTGTTGCTTTAATAGGGTACTGCTTTTCAAGGGCGAAGCCAAACAAGAACAATAGCTAGAAGGGAGTTGGCTAAATACAAACTTGCACTTAAAAACGTAAATTTATAATGTCTGAAGGCAATTCTAATAGTGTTTCAGACAACATATCAGTAAATGTGGTTCCCAGCAAATGTGGCTTTGAAAATGTTCCGTGCAAAAGCGAACCGCGTGAGATTCCGGCCAAAAACGACTTAACTACTTAAATCGTTTTTGTCCGCGTAAAAAACTCTGCTGTGTAGCGCAAAGTCGAATAGTATTTTCCCGCCGCGCAAATTCTACTCGTTTTCGGCCGCGTAGGATATTGTACTCTTCTCACCCGCCCAGAAAACTTTTTTCTGCTTACGCTAAAAAGCAAACATGATTTCCCGATTCGGAAAAATTAATTAATTAATTTGCAGTACTTTTTCGTTAGTCTATTATTAATAAACTTCAAAAATCAACATTAATTTGAAATATTGTTAACATATGTATTTTCTGTATATTTTTATAAAATCTGTACATCAATTCCCGCAAATAATTTTAGTGAAGTTACACTTATATTCTGCGTCACTAACGCCGCTATCAACTCGAGTTATCTGCGAGGGCAAAAACGGCTCGACTGCCGGCAAAACCGACTTAAGTAGTTAAGTCGTTTTTGCCTGGAGTTTTTGTCTGATTCGTTTTTGCCCGGAATCTTACGCGGTTCGTTTTTGCGCGGAACATTTCCAACAAAGTGGCTTATTTGATCGGACCTTGTAAATAAGTCATTTTTCCTGTCATATACTCTACATATGTAAAAGAATTCGTAAAACAACTTAAAAGATACTATTGTTTAGAAACATTCTGGACTTATCCTTAATTAGAAACATTTATTATGCTATAATTCAGAGTATTGTTATATTGCACCATTGCAATACGTACAGAATAAAGTCATTAAGACGTCAAAAAAAATAAAATTCTACTCCACTACTGCGGCATCCAACTAGTTTGGAGTAACATTTTTGCGTCAGCTTTTTATTTTCACGCTGTTTAAGTTCGTGTTTTTAAATATTACATCTTTTCCCATTCAGTTAACAAACTACGCGTAGGCAAGCTGCTATTCTATTGGTCATACCATATTATAGAAAAGTGATTTTTGTTACTGCTTGTGGTTTACTCTGCGTTATTTATTTAAAAACTCTTAAAAGTCTCAGTTATAATTAAAAATTTTAATAAAAACAAATAACTAAAACCCTGTACATGCTAAAGGTGTATTACTATTAGTAAGGTTTTTAGTAAAGCACATAGTTAGACGATTAAGTGCAGTGAAAAAAAACTAGCCGTCATTCCGCCATTTTCAGTTGCCTATGCACATGTTTTCATATTCTTTCTGAGGCAAGTGATGGTTCGAAGCAACTAACCCCAATCCTTTATTGTCGAAACTCAACTGCAAACCAAACATATTTTACCTATCATATCCGTGAGAGATTTTTCAATCTACATAGTGAATGAATCTGCATAGTGCGCAACCAATATCCAAAAAATTAGAGTCCTATGACTCAAACTTAAGGCCAATTAAAGTAGTTTGAGCCTACCTAAAGTTTTTAAATGACATATTAACTCCAACTTGGTAAAATATCTGGAAACTCATATTATCGGCAGTACGTTTTTTGAGCTAGCCGCTCTACTAAAGATTAACCAACGTTTCTGGAATCGCTGGAATCACAGTTTCCAAAAAGTTTGGTAAGACCGAAATTATTGCTTTGGATGCTTCAACGACTCTTTAGAGTGTGGCACGTTACTCTTTTATCATTATTTCTCGATGTCATGTTGTATTGACGGAGTAACACCGGACTCTTGGGAAATTACGGCGGTACACCACAAGGTTCAGTCCTTTTTCTATATATTTCTTTTACCTTGAAGTACCTACAAAAGTATTGGGACACTTGAATTTTTTTACATTTTCAAATAACGAAAATAATGCACAATAGCAGAAAGACGACCGTAGTCATGTTATACGGAAAAAGTCCGAAGTATAAAAGACAGAATGCGTGAAGCACCCTGTCAAATTTCCTACTTCTGTTATGGTTTGGGGCTGCATGTCCGGATATGGAGTTGGGTCCCTCCATTTTATTGAGGGTTCCATTAACTCCGAAAAATACGAAAATGTGCTGCCATCAATACCTCTCCTTCAGTCGCTTGAAGGGAGTTCGTGTTTCAACAGGATGGAGCAACAAGCCATACTTCAAAATCCAGTAAAGCCTGGTTGCAGGTCAATGGAGTACCAACAAGTGGCCCGCTAATAGTCCAGATCTTCCATAATAGAGAACTTATGGGGAGTTATTAAGAAAAGACTTGGGGCGGATCCATCCAGGAGGACTAAAACTGTTCTTCGTGAAAAAATAAAGGATATTTGGAATTCGCTTACCGCCGAGGATTGTGAAAGACTTGTTAAATCAATGCCACTCCGGATTAAAGAGGTTGTAAAAACACAAAAGTACTGCAACGAAATGCTGAACATAAAGACATCTACAGTAAATTTAATTTATTTTTTCCTATTTTTTCAATGAATATGTATTATTTTCGTTATTTCGTTGTTATTTATTTGAATTTTTTGTAACTGTGAAAAGAATTTTCAACAAAAGAAATAAAATAATTATTGCTATAACGAAATTTTCTTTTATAAATATTATACAATTTTTTATATTCCCATAAAGTTGAAAATGTGAAAAAATGCAAGTGTCCCAATACTTTTGTGGTTGGGTAGTAATTAGCTTTTAAATTAATTTCGCATACTCATTCGGCTCTGTAGCGAACTGATTGCAAACTCAATAGACGTCATTCGAGGTATTAAGGAGGGAGAATCGTGATTTATTTAATGTTTCTAAAACTCAATACTGCCTATTATCACTCAAAAGGAGACCACCGTCCACCAATTTACATCAATGCAGCCGATATTGTTACATAGCCTTTATTAAATAACTTTGACATTGCGATATCTAACAATCTCAATTGGACTGACGATACCTTTGCAATAGAAAATAATACGATCAATTATTTGAGATTCTTGAAAATCCAAGAAATATTTCACTCTATCGGACTAAGTGCTGATCTAAAAGTCTCATATCGGAGACAGTTAGATGAATTGGTTAAGTGGCACGATCACCACGCCATGGTTCAAGTCTAAGAGCCTCTATCTCCCCTTGAGTTGGTCTAGACTTTGAGGACATATTTGATCTGGGGCAGAACATACTGCATTTTCACTTCCAATATTGATTCTCTAGAATAGCGGCATAACGTCGCATGTATATTATTCTCCTATCGCTATTTCCATAGTTCCTCTTCAAACGAAATCTCAAGCCTGATCTCTTTTCTTTCGCGAGCTATACGAGCAACAATTTGCTCTCATCCTCTAAAACACTTCACGTACAATTTTGTTGTACTATACTATTTTGGGAATCAATCTTAAACCGAACAGTTCGAAAGTGAAACAATTTAACATCATCTGTTTTTCCACCAATTTGTGGTCCCCACCTCTTTCGGTGAAACCTGCATAGCTACCACCCCTAACATACCTATGTAACTATTTCATACCATATCCCACCTCCATTTTTTCCTTCCCTGCAATGTATCAAACTCTATTAAATCTTTATTCCCATAAAAAAAATAAAGTCGGGCTTTTTCATAGTTTTTTGGCACTTCTGAAAAAATTTTGTAGGACGGAAGCTATTTCACTCTGCGCCTACTTGAAATACTTCAAGCAGACTTTAAGGCGTTGTCGTTTTTTAATATTTGAAATTTGTTATTTACAATTTCTAATTCTCCATATTTTCATAACTTAAAATATAATTTTTGATAAAGCTCGAATTAATTTGACTTTGATTTCAGATTAGCTCGAGTACTTTGACCAAAGATAAACTACATCTGAATCTGAATTGCTCTTAGTAAATTTTAATCTTATGTTGTATAATTCTCTGAATAAAAACACTTCCTCTGATAAGAAACACTTCCAATATTTTTTATATAATTAATCGAGCTTTCACTCGACACTTGGCAGAAAATATATTTCTTATTCATTTTATTTATTTAAACCGTCTAATTTCTTTATTTACAAATTCGCTAACGCGTTTCGCTATTTCCCCACATCATTAAAGCGATATCCAGCCAATAAATTCTCAACATATAAATAAAAGAAGAAACAGAATAGGCGTCGTGTGCGATAATAAGGCAATAATTTAAAATTCTTGCCATCCGAATTGAGCTTAAAAGAATTTCAAAACTTTTTAAAAATTCTTTAACTCTTTATATATTTATTTAAATGACTTTATTTTTTAAGGAGTAATCAAATATTTCGTTTAACAATACAATTTAAAATTCGAAATCTTGCAGTAATACGGTGGCATCCCATCAAATCTTTGGGAAAAGCCTCAAAAGCGTCAAAAATCTTGCTATACTATACGCTTTAAACTCAAGAATGGTTGTGAAATTAAAAATAACCAACGGTCGAATACCTCAGACTTTACGTACAAGAAAAAATTGGCGTGATTTTCAAAAAACAATTTTTTCAATTTATTTCACAGTTTTTGAAATTTCGATACTATCGTTTAAAACATCGATATATTAGGAGGGTGTTCTCGATACTTCGATATATCGATGTAATATTAATCTCGATGTGGTAATTATCTCTAATGTTTTCATTCATATTCTGAGGTGTACTTAGGATTGCTTATTTTTAATTTTGGTAGTTAATTTTTTCTCAATTTTATCATGCATGCTTTGAAATGACTGATGAACTAAATAATATACAACAATTTCATTTTTTCAGGTTGGACATGCTCTTCACATAGAAAATCCAACATTTGAAGGAATTACATTTAGTGATCGTGTTCGAGAAGTTTGCTGGCAATTAGGTTACAAGAAACCGGCTGTACCTCAGAGCATGTACATATACAAAAATCCAGGCGTAGGAGGTGAAGGTAATTATCTTCTACTTCGTAATAATTTAACATATTCCTAAGAAGCAAGGCCTCATTTAACTAACATGTTGCCTTGGCCAATTTAAAATTATTATTCCCATCTCTCCTCTGCTTCAAGTAAATTGTCAAGGATAGGAAAATTAGTCTTCTTGATGCTAAAGTAGAGTATTAGCCTAAGTTGTCATCTGGGATTTCAGTTCTTTTTCATACCACATATTTGTCAATATAACTAGGTTAGGTAAGGGTGCCGACCACTCTCACCGTAGTAAGTCGACCTCAAATAAGCTAGTCCGTTGTGTTATCACGGCTCCACGGTTCAGAACTATCTGCACGGTATTTTGAGGGATGACAGTCGCAGTTATTAATGAAATTGCTTGATTGGCTCGGCCAGAACTTTCACACAGAAGGTGTTCTATAATTTATACTTCTTTCTCAAAACTACAAAATCTACAGAAACCTCTGTAACATTCTGAGTGTTTGCCGTATAGGCAGTGCAATGCTATAATATTCTTGCAGTTGTTCTTATTTCGATCAGCATTTTTCTGATACACATAGTCGTTGAAATAGCCAACCATTTTAACGGCCTTTTTCTAAATCTTTCTCTTAAAAGATTCTAACGTCCTTACTTGAACTCCTTATGTCAAAATAAAGACGCGAACCCTTGACAACGTTTGATCGCTAAACTGTGCAGTCAATATTTTAAAACTTTTAACTGGTTTGACTCCTTCTTGAGTAAGAAATGTAATAATAATGCGCAGAGAAAGGATATATCTGTTTCTCGAACATCGTGACAACAGCTGGCAAACCGGTTTGAAACAGTCGACCACCTGCTCTTCTCTCATCTGACATCCCTACTTATGTCTCTAAAAGCGGCCGCTCGCTAGCTTTAAACTTAGTCACGTAGAGACAAAAGTCTCGTTTATATTTGATTCACTCTCGTAGGTTAGGTTAGGTTAGAGTGACAGCCTATCCAGTGGGAAGACACACTTAGGCCGTCATTGTGATACCTCATTGGGATTAGATTCCCATCCCTATCAAAGATACCTAAATCCATTTGGAAAGATTTATTTATTTATTTATTTATGTCTACAGATAACAAATCCTACAGACTAAGCAATATTAATTTAAATGAATTAAACACAACCATCCTAAAATTAACTTATATAAAAATATACCAAAATTACAAACCAAAGAAATCAAAATCAAATAGGTTAAGCCTATAAAATAAATAAAAATACAGAAACAGTTTTAATTAGAAAACTGATAGAGCAAAGATAATTATACGTAATGACCAAATAAATTAAATAGATCCAATCTAAATTTACCACGATCATCCGACAAATCAATAAAACTACAGGCATCATTAAAATTTCTTGAACAACTGGCTATAGGTTCATGCTGTTCATAGGTAGTCCTATGACTATGAACATAAAGTAAATTTCTATAGCGTAGAGAAATACCTGGAGCATAGATGGTAAGGAGAGCAACAAGGTCAGGAGAAAAATTCTATAGCATAAGCAATCCCGAACAAACAATATTGAAGCAATCGTACGTCTACAAGATAGAGACTGTAAACCAAGCAGTTTACACCTGTCGGAATAGGGCGGAAGTCCATTCGTCCAATTTAACTTACAAAGAGCATACCGGGTAAATGCTCGCTGAATTGACTCAAGATGGTCAGAATGTAGTGTAGTGTAGGGGTTCCAAACTACAGAAGCATATTCAAGTACTGAACGAACCAACGATATATACAATGATTTCAAAGTGTGAGAGTCAGAGAAATCAGTAGAATTGCGCTTAATAAAGCCAAGCATTTTAGAAGCTTAACATGAAATATAGTCAATGTGAACATTGGAAGTAAATTTGCTATCAAAATACACACCAAGATCGCAAATATTAGACGGTCGACTTATGACAATGTTATTGATCATGTAAGCAAAGCAATTAGGTGAACGCATGCGATGGAACGAAAATGCCTTACATTTATCAGGATTTAGTTCAAGGCCATTGTTTATACACCATTCAACAAGCCTATCAATATCCTCCTGAAGTCTATAACAATCTGATGACTCCTTGATGATACAATACAGCTTAAGGTCATCCGCATAAAGCAGAACTGATGCAAAAGAGAACATCTTGATTACATCATTAATAAAAATAATAAAAAGAAGGGGACCATGGTCATATTCAAGGACATATCTGAACGTAAAATTTTCCGCTCTTTTCATGGGGTCTTTTTACGGGTTCCCATTTAAGAAAATAGTTTTAACCTTCAAATTATCATAAAGATCAAGTCCAAACCCAAGGTCACCAATAGATAGCCAGGGAAAATCCTACAACTTTTGTCTTGGTAATTTTCTTCTCCGATTTGTCCTTTCTGAGATAGGGGAGGGGGGTCCGATTCTTTTTGAAGACCCTGTATGCCCAAGAGGCAAGCGAAAATTTCGCTCGAACTGCATACTGAGCTTTGTTTGTGATATTAAATAATTGTATTAGAGGCCGTTCAAGTATTACGTAACGCAGGGGAGTGGGGGGCATGAGAAACGTTACGGTGCGTTATAGGGGTAGGGGGCATCAAGCAACGCGATACGTAACATTAAGTTTTTGTTAAAATTAAAAGTCCTAACTCTTAACTCATGACTCACGGCTTAGTTTATATGGTACGCGAAACGTTACGGTGCGTTACGAGAAGTGGAGAGGGGGTCAGAAATCTTCAAAAACTGCGTTACGTAATACTTGAACGGCCCCTAAACCAATACTCGAATACTCGTTCTGTTAAATACAACTGATAGCAAATTAAACTTCAAATGTTTCTTTCGCTGACATTAGTGTAGGGCAAATTTCACCGTTGACGTCACATCGATTACACTCTAACATACACTATTTCTGCACTTTCCATGCAGCGAAATAATCTAACCTTATTATTTCCTTCAATATTGGCCTTTAAAATGCCAAAAATTTAGGATTTCGTAAGAACCCTATGTTGACCAGTTATTAATTTATTCCTGCCCTAAAAAATGAAGTACCTAAAAATTTCTTTAAGCTCAGATATTGTATTTGTTTACATAGCACTTTCTAAATAATGAGTTTGAATCGGAAATTTAAGTTAACTTAAACTAACATTGAAATTATTTCATTCTAATAATTGCAGTTACACCTCATCAGGACGCTACATATTTATATACCGAACCTAGTTCTGCACTTGGATTCTGGATAGCTCTAGATGATGCTACGGTGCAAAATGGTTGTCTCCAGTTTATTAAAGGATCTCACAAAAGCGGTGTTCACAGAAGGTTCGTTGAAAAAAAAGCTTTTTCACTTTCACTACGTGCATTTCTAATTATATTATATACATATTTTAGGTATATTCGTAATCCGGACAAGTCTTCAACAGAACTGATAATTTACGACAAGCCTGCATCAATTTACCCTCAGTCAAATTTCACTTATGTACCTGTTACAAGAGGTAAGATTGATTCGTTCAAATTTTGTTAATATAACATATTCCTGTTTTAGGAACTTGTGTTCTTATCGATGGACAAGTTGTGCATAAAAGCGAACCAAACCGTTCACAAAAGGGTCGACACGCATACACGTTCCACGTAATCGAGACCGACCAAACGCAGTATTCTGAGGATAATTGGTTGCAACCACCGAAAGATAAACCTTTTCCAATTTTGTACGAGAAGCCATGCTAATGCTAACTAGATTGTGAAACGTTTTTTATGACTTTATTTTTACGTTACTTTAATTAAAATATATTAGCAGTGAAAAAATCTTAAGTTAAATTCAATACCGTATTAAATTCAAAGCGAATCCCACCCTTAAAATCTTACCGAATAAGGTGTTCGAGGCGCATTTACAAAGCGCGTCAATTTCGAAAAGAAAGAAAGATTGTAAACGAAAGAATAGTATGTTGTTTTCGTATAACTATAAAAGCTTTAATAATTTCGAGTTTAAAAAAAATATATATTTCAGTCGAAAATATTTTTACATATTATATGTGCTCTAAACCTAACGCGTTATATTTTGTCATGCTAAGGGCTGTAAATCGACGGGACCATATGAAACCCCCCTGACCTCTTCACGACTTACCAAAGGTCTACATACTGATCAGCCTAACTTCATTTCTATTTAAATCTCTATAGGCTCACTATGAATATATAAAGAGTAAGTCGTTAAACACAGTCTTACATGCGATGGTAAACCCTTTCATTTAGGCCTTGTTTTCTGTGAAAACCGTAATACGTCCTACCCCTTATATCGAAGTTATACCTAAATCTATGCCTGATATGAAGCTTGTAGTTCAGCGCTTTCTCATGAATTATATTCAACTCTAAGCCCAATATTAAATTCAAGTAGTGGTCCAAGCTAACGCTCCCAAAAATTAAGTTGCTATTCTAATTTTTAACTTTTACGGCAACGTCTGCCAGTTCAAAAATAGGTGTTTTTAGAAGTAGCTACTTGAAGCAAACGACGATGAAGATGACAAAACTGTCTCCTACAGCGGCGGAATTTCTTTTTATTTTAAGGCAAGCAAAATTTCTATTTTACTGTGAACATCCTGTGATCACTCGTTTTATTACCCATCAATAGGTTCCAATAGTCGTCGGTGGTCGCTTTAAGGTATCTTTGTCTCGAGTTGGATGAAGAGTTTTTCTCAGTTTTTCTCCTGGCATATAATATGCCATTAGTGGTGATAGGGCTTGGCCCAATGGCGAATATCAGTCTCAGAGTCTAGGTTAAGTTAAGATGAAGCAAGACAAGACAAAGCACTGTCAATCACAACTTATTTACTTGCTTGCAATTTTATTCACTATAAATCATAAGAAGGCAAATTTTAAAGACATCTTTTAATATCGATATTAAAGGTTGGTGAATGCAAACATTGCAAACTCTAGTAATAAATTGCCCATTCCTGATAATTAAAGCTTGACTGAGGTCTGGGCTAATATTGTAGTAGATAACCAAGCATTGGTATTCGGTTCATGGCCAAGGCTTGATAAGTGAGTTAGTTAGCTTAAAGTGGTGGACTCCATAGTCGCGGACGTCCAATTAGTACGCAATTTGCCGTTTTGAGACCACAGAAGATCGTGATTCGATTACTCGGAGACTCGTAACTTGATTTGGAGATATGAGCGATCGAGAGGAGTTTATCAAATGCATTCTGTAGAAATCAAGAAAGGATGACTTCTACAATTTTCCTCCCCCATATCTATCCGAATTGGATTAAGCACAGGCTGCCTAATGGCCGATATCTAACCCTGGCGCGTGGATGACGCCGGCAATATGCTAATACATACATAATGTGGATACTTCCTGGAACGATATTTCACACGAAGCTGGTATAGATGCCCTGATCTTACAAAAAAAAAAAGAAGAAGAAGTACACCAGTATGTAGAAATTCTTTGATGGAAAGAAAACTAACTTCCTACTCAGACTAATACTCCACACAACTCCTGTAGGAATACGCATGCGTTCGGCTGTTTACCGAAGAGATTTTGTCCAGTAATAAAAGCTGTGATGTGTCTTACATCACTGCGGTTTACAACTGCGGTCTTTTTTAAATTTAATTCCGGTCTTGAGACCAGGCAAGTTGTTAACCAACCAGCTGCATAGGCTTTTGGGCCATATCGTTTTTAACGGATTCCAAATGTCTTACCGATTTGTCTGCTACCGAAGCGATCATACTTGAGTCACCTGGCACATTACCCGGGACATAGCATAAAGTTACATCACGTGGCGTTCCCATGTCCCAGAGGTTGTCACGACGCCTCTGAACTAGACGTTATCTACCTAAAGGAGAATTCAACGCTTTAATAGCCGCCTGACTGTCAATATAAGATTTTTATTCGACCACCCTCTGGTAGGTCAGGATGCGCTTACAGTTGAATAGCTGTTATATGGCCAGTGTTAAAGCATTCTATAAATAATTAATTCCAGCCCCCCCCCCTCCCCCGTTGTGGAACCATCCGCAAATATTAATACTTCCGCATTGGTAACCATGCCACCCTCTTCCCACTTTTCTCTGCTTGGCAAGGTAACCGTAAATTCTTTCGCAAAGCTTGTCGACTGTGCGTTAGTATACCGCCATAATACATTTTATTACAACGTTATGTTTAATTCCCAGTTTAGTTTGAATTCTAATTTAACTTTTAGAAACTAGCGTGAGCTTTAAGCTCAAGGGTGGTAACACCCAGCTTCGGGAGTGTAACCGTTTCGATTACCCTCATTCTTGGGAAAAGACTAGCTCAGTATTTGCGGGGTTGAGTTCCAGACCACAGTTTGCTGCCCATCTATTGATTCTTGTGTAGAGACCTTACACTTACCAAACTAAAAACTTACCCGAGACAAGCACTTACAACTTGGACCAGAGCATTGATGACACAACCGCACCAGGTTAAGTACCAATCCTAATATATCTAGCTACCTCATTGTTTCCCATGTTAGACTTAATATGTCGACTTTTCAGCACTAAGTCGTTCCATTTACAGACAAAAGGTTTGCTATCTAAAGTACTTGGAGCGCCTTGAATGACCACCGTCTTGCGTTATTGAATGCCTCCCCCCCCCCCCCTAAATATCGACGAAGGGGCTCATCGTATATTTTTAATTGATTTTTCGTGAGTACCCCCCACTACATGCAGCACGATTTCTAAACCCTACCTATCTCGTAGGCATGTTGACACTTACTTCCCCGTGCGCTACTACCAAGATGTGATTCAAGAAGCCTTCCGAAGGCCTTCAAGTGAAACGATGTGAGGCTGATTGGTCTAAAGTCATTGACGAATCTAAGCCGATTTACCTACTTTGAGCATAGCATCACTTTCGCATGTTACCGCGCAAGGGTAACATAGCCATGATATAGGCAGCTTTTGCAAATCACCAAGAGTCATGAAACAGCAGTTTCCTGAGTTTTCTGCAGCATTATAAGCATTATTCCATCAAGTCCTGGTGATTTAAATCGTGAAAAATTTGTGAAGGCACACTGTAGCTTGTCCCTTTATGGATCTCATATGCGGGTCATCTTCTTACTCGCTCAAGTCATCAGCATTGGCCACCATTGAACTCCCTGGAAAGGTAGTATTCATGCAACTCTACTGTTTTTTTACTGGTCGCAGTGAACGTTCCATCATTCCTGATACCCAGTTCTGTCTCTGCGAGGCCTCATCACCGCCACCCTCATTGAACATATCCTAACGTCCTCTTATAGGAAAAAACCTCTGCTCACATTAAAGATCAGCAGATTAGCAATAGTAACCAAGGTGATCTAGGGAGCAAGGGAGAGTGGGAGGTGGTCTAGAGAGCAGTGAAGAGGAACCTTGATGAGATTTCAGTTAAGACTTTCTGCGGTTTTGGTTTAAAGTAGATCATTTTCTAGTACTCCATTAGGAAAGGACATATGTTTATCATCTTGTAGGTGAGTTCAGGCGTTATTAAGATTCAATGTTGAGTTGTATGGACGAGGAAGAGGTGGAAAGCATTCAGCACTTACTCTGGGAATGCCCGGGCCTAGCAAAAAGAAGGTACAATGCAATGGCCGTGTACTTCTTAAGTGGCATGGGTGATATAGCCGGCATCGGGCTGAAGCAGCTCCCAAGGTTTATTAACAGCTGCGGCTGGTTTTAGATAAACCCGGCAATCAGGTACGGAACGGACCATTTATAGGTCTATGTGAGGCTGATCGGCTGTAGGGCTGATAGCCGCCACCCTAACCTAACCTAACCTAAGATTCAATGTTGCAACTAGCCCCAGTGTTCTCTCTTTCTTGAGATGTAGCTATGATAGACGCTGGTAATGGAATGAGAATGAAAAGAATTCTGAGTGAAATCTACAGGTAGGCAGTCAACCGCGGCTGTCCGATCAATCCTCAGAAGACGGAAGCAGCTCTCTTCACAACGATGAGAGATTGAATCTTTCCAACATCTCAAACTGGGCGGGGGTGCGCTAGTAATAACCAATCAAGGCAGGTACTTTTTTTTTATACCATGTGGCCAAATCCTAGGGGACAACCCTTTGATGCGTTAGCATGGTTTTGGCCGGAGGGGAATTAGGGTAAGGGAAGTGAGGAAAATTGAGTCTTGTTTTTTCATTGCTGCGAGCTAGACAACAGCCCAGAGACGGAGTGGATTATTTTAATTTCTTAATAAAAGCTCACGGTCAACTGGTCTCGAACCCGGGACCTATGGCATGTTGGTCTTGCCGCTCAACGCATTGATCCAACTCCGTCTCCAGTTAGGCAGGTAACATACTCGTCTCCAAACTAAACTGGGGCAAGAACATAAAGAAGTGCGTGAAAAATTCGTCGGTAGCGTGCTATGCTTACAAGAAATTGTTTGGTAAAAAATGGGGCTTAAGCCCTCGTATTGTACACTGGATGTGCATTCCTAATGTAAGCCCAATCCTTACTTATGGAAGCACTAATGAACTGCTACAGGGAAACAGAACAACATTTAAAAGATAATTATAATTCAACGAGTTGCCTGTCTGGGCATCTCCGGACCAATTAGTACAATCCCAACTGCGGTATTGGAAACCATGCTCCACCTTCCACCACTTGACGTCTACTGTAAAGTGTAGCTGCACGCAGCGCCATATGACTCAAAGAGTCTAAATGTTGGAAAAGTTCTGACCACGGCCATAGCTGTGTACTAAGGATCCGTCCTGAGGGCTTTTTGCAGGGGTACACTGACTTTACTACCGCTACACTGAGTGAATGTTCTGTACCAGAATCCTAGACAGAGAGGAGTGGGGAAGATAGTGGTATCACCATGGCATATATAGCCGTCTTCACTAAAGGATCGAAGGGGTGTACTCGGATTGCCTCGGATGCCTAAACATACGTAGTCAGTATCGATTGCCGGACTTCTGCAGTGTGTTTACCCAATGGAAGCAACATAGGAATTTATCACAAAATGCACAAAATGTGCAGCAAATATTCACATGACCCGAGTGAATTTTGAAAATCAAAATCAAAACAAACTGCTTGTAAACTCGAGCAACGTAAGAATTATGGGAATTTATATAGAGTCAAGCGGAAATAAGGTGCTGGACTCAAACTTAATAAGGTCACAGCTGGTACGAAGGTGTCAAAACAGTCTCCAGAACTTAGGGGCAATATACAAGGTAACTGGAGCCTTGGTCATAGTGGTATGCAGGGGAATGAGGCGGCTGATATGGTTGCAAAACAAGCCCCTCAACTGAACGGTTGCCACTTAGACAGGTCGATCTGCCGGCTTTTAGAGTCAGTAAAAAGAAAAGTTGTCCTTAAGGCTATTTAGTTTGTAAAGGAAAAATGGAGTAATCTGACAGCATGTGGTATGTCAAGGAAACTGTGGCTAACTTGGAACATTAAGAAAACGGCTTTCTTGCTACAGAGAAACCGCACTGATCTCCGAAATATTGTGGCATTCAGCACTGGTTTCTGTCGCTTTGGTAGACACGCAGAACGTTTACGCATCCCCTCCAACGACTTTTGTAGAAATTGTATGGACGAGAAAGAAGTGGAAGGAGCATTTACTCTAAGATTTCCCGGCCTTAGCCAGAAGCAGGTTCATAGTTTTTGGCACGTAGTTCTTCAGTGGACTGGACGATATTGCTAACATAGGGCTGAAGAGGCTTCCCACGTTTATTTCCAAATAAACTATATACTAATATTCAGGTACGGCCCCGCGGGCTTTTCTTAGATATATGTGAGGCTGATCGGCTTTCCAATAGCTATCACCCTAACCTAACTCAAAAGTGTCACAGTAGTACACAGTTAAGTAAAAGCTTAGAATAAAGAACTAGAGGAAGCGCTGTATCGTGTAAAATTCCTATCCGTGAGTGAAGCTGCTCGAGGAATTTAAAATCAGCTGGGGTCTTTGGCAGACAGAGACGAAAGCATATAAGAAAAAGGGACAAATATATTTCGTACTCTCAAATGTTGTTTACTTTTGTGCGTGAAAAAGTTTCCTCGAGTGAATTAAGTTAAATTTTGTTAAATTTGTTAAAGTAGCTTCTTTTAAATCTTTATGTAATCATTCCAATAAAGTTATTAGTCTATTTTGTGATCTTTTTGTAAACCGACTTTGCCTTAACACCCAGAATTTGTTTAAATTAATCAGCTTGACATGTTCGGGGTTTTCGTGCGCAAATAAGTAGAAATAAGATGATGGGAAGTCGTTTTTCCTGTAAATACGTAACTGAAATTACTTCTAAATTCATTCTATAAGCATGTGAAGTTCAATTAAAACCCCAATTTATGGATAAAAGCAAAAGTTTCGTAAGAATATTTGTGAGGTTAACGTGAAAACTGATTTTAATGTTTTGGGTCGTTGGCACCAGGAAGGCGTGAAACAAAATTTTTAGGAGGCATCAATAGGAAATCTTAAATAAGATTGAATCAATAAAAACCAAAATTTATGATTCGCTTGACCTATAATATAACGTCAAAATTAATATGCAGCTTAAATATTTTATTCAGAGAAGATAAAATTAAATTATTCCTTAACGAATTCTCAAGATTTTAAATTTACTTTTGGCCCCACTTTAAATCTGACTTAATTTACGCCTGTATTGTTGCTACCACTACATCGCTCGAAATTCTACTACAAAAGAAATTTGCTTCACTAAAATCGAGTTACAGCGCTTCCTCTAGTTCTTTATTCTAAGAGTAAAAGAGATAAGGTTGTGTGTATCAATGTCAAAGGAGCGAAGTCGTCTTGTTGGGTTCAGAGATAACAGATTAACAACAGCAGATTGAGATAACCTGAAAAAAGGGTGAATAAGAATAGTTCTACTAGTTTAAGCCAACAGTGAGTTTTAATCACGATAAGATTTTATTTCGCTGGCAGGTCATTATTCAGTTGTCTGAGCGAAAAGAACAGGAAAAAGACCTTTATTTAACTCGATTCCTGCTTGATTAATTGTGGAGTATAAAAAAGTTGAGCTAATGTTTCACAAAGGTACTGAAAACTTACCTGTACAGTGTAACTGTTACATTTTATGTGCAGTGAAATTTCATTTAGTCTTTCGGATTTTATAAATTATTACAAAAAAAATTGCCGCAATATACTTATATGTCAATTTAATAATTTAAATTTAGTGTAGTGTTGTTATGTAAGGATAGTGAAACGCCTAATTTAAAACTGAATTTAAAACATATTTGCTCCCTACGCCTTTGTTAACAAAGAATTTTACTCTGTCTTGCGCCACCTTCTCGTCAAAGTTCAAATAAAGGTGCGGTTTTTGTCTCAGATATCAGCTCAGAAATAATAATTTGACAGTTCTTATCAACAAAGTCGTGTCTGCTTGGTTGGGAATTTACACATCCTTCTTTCCTTAAAATTGATAAATTCCTACCCTTTTTCAAGGTAGTTTTAAAGAAAATTAGATAATAGTTTTGTTTTAGTCGAAGATGGAGAAAGTGTCACGATGTAAGTACTCTTCTACGTAAACTCAACCGTTCTGCCGGCCTTTCGCTGGAAAGTTGATGGCACAGCTGATTTCTCATTATTTCCTTTAATTTCACCTAACTAGGTTTTAGGATAGCTTTATTGCAGCTTAAAGTAGGAATGGATAAAATTAAGAACGTAGAAAATGCTGTGTGCCAGATAAGGAGTGCTGTACAGGAACACGGTCCGAAAGTCGTTGCTTTGCCTGAGTGCTTCAACAGTCCTTACGGGACGAAATATTTCCCCGAGTACGCCGAGTCTATTCCGGACGGATACACATCGAAAATTTTATCGGAAGTGGCTAAGGAGCATGGAATTTTTCTAATTGGCGGGACCATACCTGAAAAATGCGGCGATACGCTGTACAATACATGCACAATTTGGTCACCCAGCGGCAGTCTGATGGCCAAACATCGGAAGGTTCTTAAATTCACTTCCATACTGTTATGCAACTAGCCAAAAATTTACAGGTGCATCTGTTCGATATTGACGTCAAAGGTGGAGTAAAATTCAAAGAATCTGAAGTCCTGTCGGCAGGGAACGAGTTCACTGTAATTAAAATCGACGGGACCAAAATTGGTATTGGAATTTGCTACGACATTCGCTTCGAAGAGATGGCCCGCATTTATCGCAACGAAGGTTACTTATTCCCCCCTTAGTCGATGATTTAGACTATTTATTCGTCTCTCAGGTAATTCATGTCAGTTTTCATTTTATATCCAGGTTGTGAAATGCTAATTTATCCGGCGGCCTTCAACATGACTACCGGCCCATTACACTGGGAACTACTGCAGCGGGGTAGAGCCAATGATAATCAATTGTTCGTAGCAACAATTTCTGTTGCGAGGGATAAAGCGGCAGGCTACGTAGCATGGGGTCACTCAATGGTCGTGGATCCCTGGGGCAAAGTTATCCAAAGTGCTAACGAGGACGAGGATATTGTTATCGCTGATATTGGTTAGTTTTCTCTCAGTTTTTACAGCAAAACCCTCCAACAACGCCTCCACCCAATTATCCAACTCTCATTCGCATTCCCTGTTGGAAAAAGCTTTTCCCTTGCACATCTTTTTCTCCCCCTCACGGTGTGTACGCATTCATGTTGAAACCAGGAACTGATAATAGCTTTGCTTGGCTATTTCGTTTGCTGCACACTGCTGGGGATTCTTGGGACATTACCGAAATCTTACTTCACACAATCCTCCAGGGGCCTACTAAACGTAATTTGATTTCAGATTTTTCACTGGTCGAGAAAGTCCGGGAGCAAATTCCGGTCTTCAACCAGCGGAGGACGGATCTATATGGAACAGAGAGGAAGAAGTGATTCAATCCTCAGTTGGTGTTTTTTGATTCCGGCCGGAGATACAATTCCAAGAAAAGGCATTTATTCTTTTCACGGGCAACTTATTTAATTATTTCTTTAAGGACGTGAAAATTTGTTCTAATAGGAATTTAAAAAAAAATAAATCTCAGGGGCTTTTACCTGCGTTGACTTTTGTAAATTTTTTTAGGACTTGTTAAAGTTATATATTTTGAAGAAAAATGTACAAAATAAACGTTGCTCAATTAAGTAAGTTCTTTAGTGTTTCGTAATTAACAAAAACCACGGGAAGTCCTTGTGCCCTATCGGCTGGCTGTGAACCAATTGAGTTGAAACAGCATTTTTTTATATATGATGTAGAGATTTGCCTTTTGCTTGTTTATATATACAGGGTGTTTCTTAGGTCGCGTCTATTTATTTATTTATTTAAGCTTAATACAAGCTATTGCATAAAAAATACAAAATACAAGCTATAACTTAATACTAATTCTACAGACTATAATAAATGATAATTAAGAATAAATAAATAAAAAGTATAAGCTACAATATGAGCTATATATATATACTGGCAGAAGGCGAAAGGAAGAAGAATTAAGGTAGGCGATCAGGATCATGATGGGCGGGGTCAAGATATAAGGCTTTGTGGAGGGATGATTTACTCAGATGGAAGTCAAAAGAGGAAAGGTCGTTGACTTGTCGTAACATCCTGGTAATTGGCTCGCTTTGACCGTAGTTTGTGCGATGGCGGTCGAGTCGGAAAAGGGTAGTGGACCTAAGGTTACGGGGATTGGTATAGATGGGTAAAGATTGCAGGATTGAGGGGCACTCTATGGCACCAGTTAATAATTGATAAATGAAGAGAATGTCGGAAACATCACGACGTTTGCTTAGAGGTTGTAAGTCGATCAGTTTCAGACGGTTTTCATAGGGAGGAAGATTGAATCTGTCAACCCACGGAAGATCACGTAGAGCGAAGCGAATAAACCTACGCTGGACAGATTCAATCCTATTAATGTGAGTTGTTTGTGTAGAGGACCATACCTGACTGGAATATTCAAGGAGAGGTCTAACGAAGGAGACGTAGAGAGATTTGGAAACATAAGGATTGGAGAATTCTTTAGACCAGCGCTTCACAAACCCTAGCGCGGAGTTAGCTCTGTTAATTATGCTGTCAATGTGGGAACGGAAATTGAGTTCACTATCACAGATTATTCTTAAGTCACATAAAGAGCTAACGATAGGGACTGGTACGTCGGTTAACATATAGACTCTCGGGGTGGTGGTAAGACGCTTGCGGGAATAAGAGATGGACTGGCATTTGGAGAAATTGAGCTCTAGAAAGTTTTTCATGCACCATGTGATGAATGAATAGAGGTCTTCTTGCAGGAGAAGAGAGTCGGTAGTGGAGGAGATATGTTTGATTTTTTTCATGTCATCGGCATAAATGGACAACTCTGAGTGTTTGATGACACATTTAACATCATTTATTGTGAGGATAAAAATCAATAGACCTAGGTGGCTGCCCTGAGGGACGCCGGAACGAGCGACAATAGGGTTAGAAATGGATGAACTGAAAAGAATATTGTACTGACGGTTGTTGAGGTAGGATCGAATCCAAGGGATGAATCTGGGGAGGAAGCCTAGGCGATCAAGTGAACAAGTTAACGTTATGGGAGATCTTGTCGAAGGCTTTACTAAAATCGGTGGCGATAACATCAACATTTTTACCGTTTTCCAGGGCACATAGTGTTTTAGAGACGAAGTCAGTAAGCTACCTTTGCATCCCAGAGAGTGGAGCAGTCCCCATTAGAAGATGTAGGTTCAGAAGAAGGAGATTTCTCTATAACGGGCTTGACCAAACCAACAGGAGCATCACCATCTGAAGCAGGCTGCACCAAGGAGGAATGCGGAGGAATCACTTTCACGGTAGATTGAGGCGGAACTGCGGAAGTTGCATCCCGGAGAGTGCAGCAGTCCCCTTCAGAAGATGCAGGTCCAGAAGAAGAAGAATTCAAACCAGAAGCATCTGTGGTGTCAGACCGAGGAAAGAGGGGCCGAGATAGCTTTTTGTGGTTAAACTCTTGATAACAGAGCCGACTGAGCCAATTAATTCAAAGTTCTTCACAATGGCTGTTGAGCAATAATTTAGATTCCGCTTCACGTGCCGGACACCGCGCCGAATGTCGTCTAAGATTGGCATGATAGATTCCGCAGGTTGGCGGATGGAAGGCGATGGTGAACCAGCGCGGAGGTCATCCAAGGAAGCGACCAGGCCGCTCAGCTTTAAGGTAAGCTCGCAACTCCTGCTTGAAAGAAGCGATGAGTCGTTTGGTCAAACCCTCAGCGATCTTAAGCAGCTTGTCCAGTTTTAAGTTTAGACTGGCGCAGTCATCGGACAAAATTTGAAGTCCAGCAAAGTTTGTGGAGATCTCGTTGACCTTATCAGCGATGTAGGATTGATCCGTGGAGAGCGTAGCAACGACTTCCTTCATGAGCCGTAAAACGTGACAGGGCTTAATGTTGGAGCACTCTTTACATGTAGAAAGCACACGTGAAAGACAGGTGCCATGAAAAACAACTCCACAGATGCCATCACAGGCAACACCATTGTTTAGCAACTCATTAGAGCGTGCCTTGCAAAGAGAGAGAATCTGATGTGGCATTGAAACTGCTCCATCATAGCCTCGTGCATTAAAACCAGTTGTCACATATCGATAGACGTATTTAAAGAACCTGCAAATGTTGCAAAGTGAAAATGAGTCAAAAACTTGCCGAAAATGCTGAGTACAAGAACAATTGTGGCATGTTAAATGTGGGAAAGCATTGAAGCGCAGAGAACACCGCCACCCACGGGCGCATCAAGCAAATCAGCGTAACGGTCCCGGCGAAAAACAATGTACTCAGAGCTATACAGCTCCGCATCAAGAATTCCCTGACACATCCACGTTTCCGTCAAACAAATTACGTTGAAGCAAAGATCGCTGGAGCCATTAAAGAGCCTAGCCGTTTTGGAACGAAGACCAGTTACGTTTGCGTAGTAAATCGACAATTCCGAAATCCGGTTTTTGATGACTCATCGGCCAAGCCAAGTCGAGTTCTTGGGAAAAATTCTCGCACAATGGAATTGCGGGGCCAAATCTCAAGAGAAAGAACTTTATTGAATAAATCCTCCGGAACCATCATACCATCATCATACCATCATCATACCACTCTAAATGATACATGATTTTACACCTAAGCGATGACACTTTTATTTGAAAGAATATGAAACAATTCATGATTTTTTTTCCGATCTTTACAAATCACTAAAGATCAACGTTCTACGGCAATGGTGACGGTAGTTATGAATTTTCAAAAAAAGTATGATCACGAGAAAAAGTGTAAAAATGTAAAAGTTGTATCTAAACATCTCACGCGATAGGTGCTAATTGCTGAGAAATGAAAAGCACCCAACAGTTGTACATGAAAAATTTTTTACCTACCTACTGTTATTTTATGTGACTTTAAAAATCAATTCTTAAAACATAACTAATTTGAAAGTCAAATCCTCTTGAAATTCATTATTTTTAGCCTTAACCGTTCTAAGGAAAAATTCCATTACGTTTGATTTCCCCTAAATAAATGCAAATGCCGAGCAAGGCAAAGCAAATTAAAAATTCAATTAAAATGTCGACCAAATGTTTTTTCTATTCTTCCTAAATGATTAGCTACAGCAGAACACTAACAAAAAAACGGCAAAATAGTCTTGCTGTTGTCCCGCAGAACTCCTTCCTTGCACATGAATATTTAGCTAAGGTTTCTTAAATTCTTCTAGGATATTTACAATTCCCGGGTTAACAAAGAGGAAGTCAAGGATTGCTCAGGGGTAATTTGCATGTCTAAAGCGCACCGAACCGAAGGCTCTTTGCCGCATACAACCAAGTGGGTATGTTTCAACCATCGTTGTTAATTGTGGTAATTAACGCTGAAAACTTGAAGTGAACAACAATATGGCGTGACTCTTGAGCTCGTCCTATTCCACGATTGAAGATACATCCAAGGAATTCTTAACAAATTCCATAGAATTTACATTTTGTTTGTGCACACCACACATTGACTTGCTTACTTTAGGAAATACGGGCATAGGCAAATCATTGCTGAAGACGGAAACAAGAGGAAATGTTTAATTAGAATATGTGAGGTGAAACGATTCACAGGATAATTCATAATTAGTGCAAAATCTTGATTCCGGAGGACTGGGACTAACTCATTAGAAATAAGTATAAGCACAAAACCGGAGTAATGAGTTTTGTTTTGAGTATTAAATTTTAGAGGGCCTACGTTGCCGCGCGAATCGTGAATTACTTTTTAATGCGAGAGTCAAGCCATTAAATTGAAAGCATACTCATGAAATGGTAATAACTTTTCATAGATTTGTGCAGTTAGCTATGTTTGGAATAATTATTAATGAACATTATATGCATATCAACTCTGTATTTTTATTTTAGCGGGAGAGATGAAAATCTTCTAAAAGACACCGGACAGCCCATTCCCTCCGGTAGTGTGAGATTCTTACTCACTAAAAACAGGTTTCTAGGAATTAGCCGCGGAAACAGACCACAGAGAAGCGGGTCCTTTTTCGTCTGCTTCCGGTCTGCGCTCTACTTGAGAGCAAATCTTCTTCGAATCTTAAAGTGTAAGTATAATACTTCTCGTTCAACATGAAGAACATTCATTCAAATAATTCTCTAGACATTAGTCAAATCATCTTTTACAATCTTTCGGTGTTATTAGTCAACCACAAAACTCAATAAAAAGGATAAAGTTCCACACAGAAGAAATTATGTTTGCCATTCTCATACCGCAAATAAATCAAATATTTCGTATTTCATAAATAATTTATGAATTAAATCGCAAGGTCAATTACTTCTAGTCCGAGAGCTAGCAACGTTTTTGTCACATGATTTCAGCAAGGCTCATTTTGATATATCCCCTTCCTTGTTCAGCCATAAATAGTAAGCGTGGGGTAGTTGTCCTGTGATGTATAATATTGATAAATAAATGATAGGTAGGAGGACTAAAAGGATTTTTTAATAGGTGACACCCTAAAAAACAAATAAAAAGATTTTTCGAGGGTTAGGTAAGGCTGTATAAAAAAAGGATTACAACCAAATTTACAAAAATGCATCTTAACTTATCTATGAATGCCGTAAATAAGGAAAGTAAGTACTTGACATTTCCGTCAATTGGACACATTTAATACACTATTTTATATAACTAAACCCCAGAAAGCTTTTAATAACTGGAGAAATTAGTAAGAGGATTTTTTAAGGTTTGCATGATTGTATGAGAATAGTCTTTACATATTTTCTAAAAAGGATTTTAGATAGTAAAGGCTTATGACAGGATATAAGGACTTAATTTAATATTTTAGTTTAATATTTTATCTTAGTTTTTTTTCATGTTGTCTATCTATACAATATTTTTAGACTAATCAATTAGAGTCTGGCAAGGTTTTAAAAACAATGAAACCGTCTGGCAATAACGAATAAATCTTACTAGTCGTTTCATAGACACAATGTCATAAAAAAAAGTATTACATTGTTATGTATTTATTGCATTTTTTAATTGTGCAGACGATATCCGCGCAGGTAAACGCAGCGTATTTGGCTAGCCAGACCCCATGCCTACTATCTATGGCTCAACAAGTAAAGGGAAATTAGGTGTTTTTAGCCGTTGCTAGCTCTTCGACTATTACATATATAGTGCCATTCGGGCGCGGATCAAGGTTTTCATCTGGGAGGGGGGTTAATTTATTAAAATAGGTGACGAAGTACGCCTCCTTTGGAAGTAATAAAAATAGAAGATGGTAAACTACTCCACATACGTGTTGTTCTCCTTAGAAGAGATTCCCGAAATTTGATAGAACGACCAAATTTGAGGTGCAGAGTATAGGGGTGGGAGAGGTTGCTGGAGAATGGACGGACGAGTTGAAGCCTTCTAGGATACGGTGATCCTCATCTGGACATTCTCAAGTGTTAGTTACACCTCCAAGTGGTAGCAACCGGGCAATGCATTGTAGAATGTAGACAAGTAACTACGGAGTGGATTATTTTAATTTCTTAATAAAAGCTCATGGTCATCTGGTCTTGAATCCGGGACCCATGGCATGTTGGTCTTGCTGCTCAACGCGTTGATCCAACTTCGTCCTAATGCGGGAGGAGATAACCCCTTGAAAAAATCCCCCTAACTCCAAGGGAGTCTGCAGTGTCGTCGTCCCCTCTGCAGGACCCAGGGGTAATTGGGTTGCGAATGGCGTTTCCTCGGGCGCTTCTGTTGGAGTGGACGTGGATTGTATGGGAGACCCCAACAGGTTGGCTATACCCACGGTACCCAAATTTCGAAGGAACTGTGGCGGCTATGGAGGCTGGCTCGCCCCCGCCGGCTGAAACTGCTGCAGCAGCCCTGGAAGAGGGTGCCATTGGCATAATAATAACTAGCACTTCCTCAGGTGTGGCGGTGCAGAGACGGAAGACTCTAACGAGTTGGCTATCTTGGCGATACGCACACCAGTAGAAGATGCATATCTGCCTTCCGAAGAGTTAGTTGCGGTTAATCCGGAGGGGGTTCCTTGTCCTGGCTCAGGACTTAATCGTTACGGCCTGGAACCTGGTGAAGGTTGTAATTAACGCATGGACCAAGAAGGAGCACTGGAGACGGTGGGCAAACATGGATTTATGCAGATCTGCCTTCCGTAGGATTAGCTGCGGTTAATCCGGAGGGGGTTCCTTGTCCTGGCTCAGGACTAAAGCGTTACGACCTGGAACCCTTTAATGTCGTAGACAGTGAAGGGGTGAAGGTTGTAACGAACGCATGGATCAAGAAGGAACACTGGAGACGGTAGGAAAACATGGATTTATGCAGATAGGCTAGGATTCTAGCAGTGAACCAGGAAACCGAGGTTAATGGCGACAGTGGGATAACTGGATACTCAGTTGCCCCCACTAAGGGAGACTGGGAGAGGAAGAAAAGGGACCCGGTTATGTGGTCTGTTTCGGCTAATCACCAGAGAGGTGTTTTTAGTGAGTAAGAATCCCACACTACCGGAGGGCACGGGCTGTCTGGTGTCTTTTGGAAGATTTATTAATTTAATTTGGTGACCGAGTTTATTTGGGTTGAAAACCAGCAGCACGTCCGTTTCCGTCAGCGAGTCGAAATTCAGCTCCATATTGTCCGCTTCTTTTGACAGACTCAATCTGTAAAAAGTCGACGAAACACATCCAAAACCGGTTTTGCCTTGGATTGATACTATTAATTCTCTTGTCCTGTTGGCGTACTTTAATATTTCAGATCCATCTCGCTCCTTGAGTAATCGGGCTTTTTTTAGAATATCCAAACACCGCACCGCAACATCATTGTACATTTCGATACAAAATATATATATATATATATTTATAATTTATATTTGAAAATTGTTTATTGTTACTTTGTTTTTCAACACCCTTTGTTAAGTAGTCCAGTCATTAATAAATCTTTGCAAATAAATAATTAAAAAAGCATGTACTTATAAATAAAACACTAAAATTAATGGAGTAGAAAATTTATTTACAAATATCGATGAGGAAGTAATGTTTGCTGGATTTTTACAGCTTACATGTACCCCATAGCCTTGTAAATGTTCAAATCGCTCCATCAAAACATTTTTCCGTACCGACTGATCAAAATTTTAGAAAAGAATTAAAGGACCAAGTATGTTGTTCTAAACATTATCTAGTGATGAGTAAAATTTATTAATATTTTATTTTTTTACAAATTTTCCAAAAAAAAACGATAATTAAACAAATTTTTTTTTAAATTTTTTCGAAAATTTATTTATTTTTTCTTAAAGATAACAAGATAGATAGATAAATTTATATGGCACTGCACTAAAGGTTACAAATATCTTAGTAAGGCTGCCGTATGTGAAACGTGAGATAACTAGAGCTTTGACTAACTTAAGGCAAAGATTTACTGATAAATAACTCGAGCTTATCTACTTTTACAACTTGGGTACGGTTATACTTGAAGCTACTAATTAATCTTAGAGCTGATGAAGAAAAATCATAACTGTGTCCTAGTTTATAGAGCAATTTCGAATGATTAACATAATCAAATGTCTTACTGAAATCGAGAAGAACCATAATAGTGATCATTATCGAGAGCTTCGTTTATATTTGTCGTGAATTTCAAAAGAGCAGTTCTACAGCTGTGCCTTAGTCGAAAGCCGGATTGGAATAGATGTAGATTGTTGTTCACAGTTACATGTTCTATAATTTGCCGTTACATGATCTTGATTTTGCCATAAAACTCAGCAGAGTAATGGGACAGAACTCACCGGGTCCAGAAGGGGTTTTCCTCTTGGGGATGGGAGCAATAGGATTAACCATGGCATTCTCCTTCACAAGTTCTCCCTGCTCGGTTCACCGCCACTCTTTGTGGAGTGGCTATCATCCTACCTGTTTAGCCATTGCCAGCACGTCCTATTCTGTGGGGCCCTATCCACCGAAATCTCGATCACCTCTAGTGCGCCCCAGTGAAGCATCCTTGGCCCGTTCGTCTTCATTATTTACATCAATGACGTCTCGTTACTCCTGCTCAGGTCCAGAATCCTGTTTTATGCTGATGATGCTAAAATCTTCCACGCGGTCTCCTGCGACGATGACTGTGCTTTGTTGAGCTCCGAGAAGAGCATCTAGGATTCATTCTATTTCCTTCAACTAATCCATGGGAGGTTGAACCTTGAGCAGGATTACCTTGATGAAGGACATGGGGGTGTGACCGGTCTCTCCTTCGAGGCACACGTGGACTTCCTGGTTGGCAGAGACAATTCCATGCTTTGCTTTGTAAAGAGATGGTCTAGGGAGCTTGCCGATCCCTATTTGACGATGCTTCTCTACTGCACTTTTGTCATACCTATCCTGGAGTATGTCAGTCTGGTCTGTGATCCCTATTTATCCGTGCACTTAAACCGAATCGAGTCACTCCAGCAAAGATTCCTTAGGTTTGCTCTTCGCGGCCTCCCCTGGCGCAACCAGACTTAGTCTGATTTAACTTGAGACACTTGAAAAGAAACGCAAGCTCTCCAAAATTGGTTTTTATATGATCTGTTGCAGGGGTCGATCAACTCTGGCGAATTAATCAGAGACGTGAGCATCTCCGTCCCGGCGCGGACCTTGAGGAACCATGATTTCCTCCTTGTATGGAATGCACGAGCCCATCGCCTCTAGGTCCCGGCTATACACGGCCCACATTAAGTTCGGACGTTCCAGGTTGCAGCTGAACTTCAGCAAATCGTCGAACTTTGATTATTGTTATCTTAGGTATAAGTTGTAAATATGTATCACAATTGTAGCAGCCAGCCTTGGTAAATCTTTTATAAATAAATAAATAAACTAATGCTTGTTTTCATTGAGTAGGAAACTGAGAATTGGTAAAGCAAGCATTATAAATGTGTAATAGTGCCTAGGTGATATTGCATCCAGACCAGTAACATTCGAGTTTATAGAGCAAATTGTTGTAAGCAGCTCGAAACCATCAACGCATCGAAATGAAATACCCTCAGAGGAAAACTTCGCACTGTGAGGATTGTTTGCTGTCGCATTGCCGGCAGATAAGAAATCATTTAGGTCATTTGGATCCACAGATTTGTGTCCAGTTTAGTAACGAGATATGCACGCTTGGAGGAGCGAATAATTAGTGTTACCCTATTTCGAACCGATTTATATCTGCATAGAACCACGGCATCACGATGTCTCCTGTATTTGCTATACAAAAAGTTGCACTCAGCCATAGCATGGCGATCTTCTTTTGTTATCCAAGGGCACCGCTATTTATTCAATCTAAAGGTTTTTGAAGGAACAGGAATGCCAGTCTGTCACTAAAAATCTAAAAATTTTCATTTAAAGTACACATTTCCATACAAAGCACGAAACCTCACTACAACTGTCAAGAGTGCATCCATGTATATATTTGAAATCGCGGTAAGTAATTAGATTAAAATTTGCTGTGGGTTCCAAATACATTCTATCTGTTAAGTACAAAAAGTCGTAATAAAAGTTACTTGGTGGAGATATATGATTCTGAAATAAATAATGCAAAATTGTGAAAAAAGTCGAAAACAATTGGTTCCATCATTTTCGTGAAGATTAGATAATCTTAAGAAACAATACACTTCTCTGATTTCCGCAACCCCTTGTGGCGCATTGGGCGGGAGAGGGACTTTACACGCTGCGAACCACTTTCGAACCACTAACATTTTCTTTGTTATCCTCATGGGTCGTCATCGGTGGGATTCGAACCTGGGACCTCCGGATTGGTAGGTCGACAAGTTATCACTAACATCACCGACGACTTAAAACGGAAAAACGGTTTAATGGATCGATTTAAAACTGTACAGGGCTATTGGGGTACATTAAACCGTAATAAAACATTAGTTTCCCCATCAATATTTATAAATAAGCCGTAAAAAGACGTTTTTTTTATTTACTTACTTTACTGAAATGTAAGTTCCAAAACATATTTCCGCTGGGAGAACCAGAGCCTAAACCTATCTCTCCCTCTAGTTTCCATAAACTCTCAAAGGCCAAAGAGCAGGAGAAGAGCTTCACTCGATTCAATGGCAATTATTGCAAATGGATCTACGACCCCGTCGACTTTACTATGCAATCCCCAGTGGCCTTTATCTATTGTCAGTAGATAGCAACCATGGATTGCCACTAGTGGATCGACGTTCTGGATTCCGAAAACGACTTTAACAATTAGGTGTAAACATATGTAGTTGCGCAATATTTCGAACTATTGGAAATCAGTGGTAGTTCATGGTTGGAATATATTCTTATTATAATAAATATGCTATAAAACATAATTTATGTGACATTAGAATTGAAAAGAGGATAAATGTATTATTTGAATGTTGGAATATATTTAAAAGGACTTACAAGTTTTCTAGCGCGTAAATTTCAAAATAATAAAATTTTTCTTAAAACAAATTCTAAACTCTAAATCTTCCATAACTCCCCACAAAGTAAGGCTGTATTTCAGAGTAATTGTGTGCGAAATTGTAAACCCTCCTCCAAATGAAATATTAAGGTATTAAATTCTAAAACGTCGTCAAGAAATGATGTGTCTTAGCAAGACGGGAAAAACGTGTTTGTATAATTCATGAAATTGAGGTCATATTCGGGTATTGTACCCATCTCGTGCATGAAGCCAATAAATTTTAAAAACATCAAAATTATGCATTCACCTGTTTAACCACTCTTCAGCTGACCTAATCATAAATCACGTTCATTCCTTACAGTTCCGTCAACTTTAAGCAAAGCTAGAGGTTCACCTGCCACGTTTCAAACAACTTAACTGAAACGAACAAACCAGGACTTCAGATACTCCTTGCATTCCAGGAAGGTACAACTCAGGATAATTTATTTAAGCTCATATGTTAGCACTTTATCCACCGGTACCGGTCGTAGTAAACAGACTCCCACTCCTATATCCCTTTCCCTGAAAGCCTGTCACCCCAGCTATCTTTGGCATTGTTGAAGTTGCAGTTAAGCGTATTCACTGAATTCAAATCGATCAGATCCTTATTGAACCGTGAATGCAGTCATCATTTTGTGAGACGCCAAAGCAATTTTCACCTCATTCGCATCAGCAGACGTGTCCTATTTTACGTTCCACGTACGTCGTGGCTATGACAGGAAAGATATAGTTTCCTTTCCGCTTTTAGAAGTTTGGCTTCGTCATAAAAGTGTGCTTAAGACAACATTTTTGTTATAGCGTTATTGCATCCTTACAGGTTGTCAAAGTATATTTCAACCCTCGAACACCCTGTGACCTGACAGTTATCCATTGTGTGATGGATACTTCTTCAAGTGCAATGAAATGTGAAATTTACAGGCGCTAGTTTTCCTGTCAGTTAAGTGTGTGCATAAAATAAGTTTTATGACTCGGTTGATTCCTTGAGATATCCTTTCCCAGTTTGTTGAATTGATTGGCCGGGAAAAGCAAATTAACTTTTTCAGTGCTTGGAAATTCTCTACTTTAATGAATTAGCCCAGGGCGTAATAACATAATTTCAGAGTAAATATGTTTCCAAGGATTTTTGCATAAATTTTTAATAAAAAAAGCAAATTACGCCACGTTAACGATTTTGAAGCCATGCTGAAGTACTAAAGTACAGAAATTACAGAAATTGAGAAAACTGTCCGATGTCATGCTGAAAATCAAATAATTTTATGAGAGTAATATACAGTCGTAAAAATTCCAGTTTATAGCGTTTTTCCACTTGGGTAAATTGTTATTTTTACGCTGACCGGATTAGGAATGGAAATTATACAATAAAAGGCGTTTGTTTTTATTAATATATTTACTAATCTAAGGCGGTGCCTGAGGACTTAACGACCAATTTCTTTCTTGGGATATTGGCTTGTTCGAAGCGCCATAAACCCCAGAAATATTTTTTAGAAAAGAGCCACAGTTCTCATGAAGCAAAACCTTGTCCCCTTACATACTTTCTTTGTTTATACCATAGGAATTATAAAGGTTGTGGTGAGAATGATTTTAACGTTACGTGAGTAAAGTTAGTAGATCTTCGATAGAACGACAAGCATTGGAATCGTACTGATGATCGCTAATAAGAGATTGGATAATTCAAAATATTTCATATACATTTTATTAATAAAGGAATCAGATACCTAAGCGCAATTGGACTGTAGTTTGAGAGGCCGGCAGCTATCGGCTGTACTTGAGGCGAAACACTATAAAGTTTTTCCCATTTCCCTTTCTTTTTAGCATTTAGGGGCGATCACTGCAATTTTTGGCCATCCAATATTATCCGTTCGGCCTCACATAGGACATAAAAAGGTCAGCTGTGATACCACTTCCCAGGAATTTCATCTGACCCGAATCCTAAGGTACAATCGCAAAATGTCGTCCGCTTTTGGTTTTTTTTTTTAAAAAATCATATTTTAGGAATAAATGTAATAAAAGTCATGTCGAATTTCGGAAATATATCTTTTTATTAGAAATCGGAATTAGTATCTAAACTTAAAATGTGTAAAATAAATTTGAGCAATTTAATATAACTACTGAATTAAAAAATTAAATATTTGAGGAATGGACCATAATCGAATTAAAATTATCACTTGGAACGCCAGAGGTATTGGATCTAAGATTGTAGAATTCTTTAGTTTTATGAATAAAAACAATATTGACGTAGCTATGGTCACCGAAACCGATTTTAACTCTAATATTACATTTTCTAACTTTCTTTCTTTACATATATTTGTTATAGATCCGATAGGGAAGGCTCGCGAGGTGGAATAGTTGCACTCGTTATAAAGAAAAAACTGAAAGTTAAACTCTTATCAGCAATCAGAACAGAAGCAATTGAAACCATAGGGGCAGAAATTACTAGTGAGAATGGAGATCAAATCAATATTGTTTGTGCTTATTTTCCAGGCGGTACGTCAAACCAACGCGTCAGAGGTTTATTTAGAGCAAATATCAGCAAGCTGATCCACTTGCAAGGTGAATTTATTATAGGAGGGGATTTTAATTGCAGACACCAATCCTGGGGCTGTCTGCGAACAAATTGTTGGGGTAGTATATTGCATCATTTCAATTCAAATTTCCCTTTTACTTTGCTATATCCACCCGATCCTACATATATACCAAGCCAAGCCAGAGCAAATCCATCTGCCCTTGACCTCTTCCTAACAAATTGCCCTGATTTAATTTCCCTGCCGCTTGTGGTGAATGAGTTGTCTTCAGACCACTTGCCTGTGTACCTGTTTGGGAGCTCGGCAATTAGCAACTGCACCAGGCCAAACATAAAACTGACAAATTGGATACGCTTTCAAAGTTTAATGAAACGGAAGGTCAACAACTTAACTCCTCTATCTCTTTCGGACATTCAACATCAATCTGATATCGATAGTAGCATGATTACGACTTTGACTGCTGGACTGCAAATTTTGTCCGATGACTACGCTAGTCTAAACTTAAAACTGGACAAGCTGCTTAAGATCGCTGAGGGTTTGACCAACGACTCATCGCTTCTTTCAAGCAGGATTTGCGAGCTTTCCTTAAAGCTGAGCGGCCTGGTCGCTTCCTTGGATGACCTCCGCGCTGGATCACCATCGCCTTCCATCGGCCAACCTGCGGAATCTATCATGCCAATCTTAGACGACATTCGGCGCGGTGTCCGGCACGTCAAGCGTGATCTGGATTCGTGCTCAACAGCCATTGTGAAGAACTTGGAATTAATTGGCTCAGTCGGCTCTGATATTAAGAGTTTAACCACTAGAAGCTATCTCGGCCCCTCTTTTCCTCGGTCTGACACCACAGATGGTTCTGGTCTGAATTCTTCTTCTTCTGGACCTGCATCTTCTGAAGGGGACTGCTCCACTCTCCGGGATGCAATTTCCGCAGTTCCGCCTCAATCTACCGTGAAAGTGATTCCTCCGCATTCCTCCTTGTTGCAGCCTGCTTCTGATGGTGATGCTCCTGTTGGTTTGCTCAAGCCCGTTATAGAGAATTCTTCTTCTTCTGGATCTACATCTTCTGATGGGGACTGCTCCACTCTCCGTGATGCAACCTCCGCAGTTCCGCCTCAATCCACCGTGAATGTGATTCCTCCGCATTCCTCCTCGGCGCTGCCTGCCTCAGATGGTGATGCTCCTGTTGGTTCGGTCAAGCCCGTTATAGAGAATTCTTCTTCTTCTGGACCTACATCTTCTGATGGGGACTGCTCCACTCTCCGGGATGCAACCTCCGCAGTTCCGCCTCAATCCACCGTGTATGTGATTCCTCCGCATTCCTCCTTGGTACAGCCTGCCTCAGATGTTGATGCTATTGCTGGTTTGGTCAAGCCCGTTATAGAGAAGGTTGCTGATGTTGCCATCAATGTCTCTCCGCGAGTGTCATCCCAACCCACTTCCACCACATTTACGATCAACAAACTTGGCACCACCTGGACAGTATCGGAATGGGAGCAGAGACTAAAAAGGCTAGGCAGTAAACATTTATCTTTATCAAGCACAACTCCATTCCTTCTAAAGGGTGCACCTCATAACGCCAACGATTCCTGGGCCCACAGTTTTTTTTTCCCGCAATTTTGGATTCACCCCCGTTAGCTGCCTGAAGTTACTCTCGTCAGACGAAGGGAAATCCAGCAACTTCAAGATCTTCATCCCAAACAAATATGTCTGGCTCATCAGTAACCCCTCCAGCAAATTCTTCACTCTCGGGAACATCACAATTTCTAAGTGGACTAGGAAGTACGTTAAGTTTAACCCTAAGCCCTCTGCACCTAACCCTAAATTAAATACTAAAAAACCTAACCTTACTAACTACCCCAAACGACCTTCTCCCATACCTAAATTTAGTATTCACCCTAACCATAAGAATCTTAGAACTAGTAACAACATAAGTACTCCTCACTCTTCCGCACATCTCACCATTAATCCTAAATCTAGTAATCCTAACTCCAATTGGCAGTTCAAAATGGGACTATTTCCAAATTTTAATCTAAGTACTCCAGTCAAGTATCCCAACTTTATATATTCTCACACCCTTAACCCCCCTGTTCCAGTTACACCGAATCCCTCGAACACGTCCATTCCAACCGTCAACCCAACCAATACTGTTTTGAGTTCCGTATGTCCAGCGCACCCACCTAACCATGCACTCCCAACTTCTTCCGCTTGCCCTTCTAACCTCAAGCCAACTTCTTCCGACCACTCCACCACCTCTGCTCCGATTTCCGTCTGTCCCACCTCTCCTCTATATACGCAAAACGTTGCACCCACTACTTCCTCCGCATGCCCACCTAATTCCACGCCGTCATCCTCCTACACTGTCGCCCCGTCTCAAACAAATTCTACCTCCGTTAACCCGCCCATTCCGCTAGCCAAAACTCCTTTATCCGAACATCATTCATTTATCGATCCCCTTCTCCCACCTACAGTTAAATTGACTTTGCGCTCTGCTGATTCTAGCGATGGACGATACCTCTTGTCCCGTTTACGGGACCGTCGCATTTATGACAACGTACGTCTATTTCTAGCCTATCTCCACGACAAACCGAACTCCGTCTGTGTTGAAGGTAAAACCAGCACCAACGTCATGTTAAGTATACAACAAGAAGGCCTGCCCACAGACCCATCAGTCTTACTCCAACTTTTCACAAAATACCATGAATCATTCAATATACCTTCCCATAAAGTTTCAGAAGATCTATCCACCTATGCTGCGTACGTCAGTTCTCGCCGTATTTCCCATCTTCAAAAAAGTCGTAACGACTCCTTAAACTACTTTCGTTCCTAACCCCCTTGATTTCCCTATTTCTGACTTCCCCTCTATTTCACCCGCGGTTTCCGATCAAGATCCTCTCCCCAACAGCTTGTCGGTCTATTACCAGAACGTAAGAGGACTTCGTACAAAAACATCCAATATTTTTCTTAACTCCCACAAATTCCCGCACGATATCTTTGCCTTAACTGAAACCAATCTAACACCAGGAATTCTCGACAACGAACTATTCCCTCCAAACTATACCATTTTCCGTGTCGACGGTTGTATAGGCACCAATGATCCACCAGGTCGCGGGGTTCTCATAGCTGCTCACAACCGTTATGACGCCACCCTGCTAAAGACCTCCGACTCTACAATATCAGAATTTGTGTGTATAAAAATAGCACTAAATAAGTGTCTTCTGTACATCCTCTGTTGTTACATTCGCCCCTCTCAACCTTTAGACGCCTACGAGCCTATAATTGAAGCGATCGATACCCTGCTTGAGAACGCTAACGCGTCCGATGAACTTATTTTATTGGGTGACTTTAACCTCCCCCGTATCCAATGGTCATTGTCCGAGGACTGTTCTCACTTTGTCCCCCTTAACGCATCTTCGGCCAAAGAAGCCTTCTTTACCGATCAGCTCTCCGTTTCAGGTCTCTTTCAAGTAAGCGGAGTCAGGAACTTCCTGGACAGACAATTAGACTTAATCTTTTCTTCAGACCCAGTTAACTCGGCTGTCGCAGAAAGCAACCATCTTCTCTCCTCCCTCGACCGTCACCATCCTCCTTTGTTCCTCGTTTTCTCCTACGAACACCTTCATGCCGTTTCAGGCTCCGAGTCTTCTTTATCCTTCAATTTTCGTAAAGGTGACTTTGACAAATTAAATCACTTGCTCCTCAAACTCTAATATTGGGGATATCCCTCAACATCTCCCAGTTGACGTCGCTTTAGAGGCGTTCTATTCGGAAATACACGCTTGTCTTACACAATCTATCCCTCTTCTTCCTCGTAAAAACTACTCCTCATCCCCCGTATGGTACGACAAAGAATTACGCTCTCTTCGCAACTGGAGAAACAAACGTTGGCAAACTTTTCTTCTAACCAAGACTGAGTCTGACTATTCTTCCTATCTATCTGCTTATACCTCTTTTTCTGAACGTTGTGATACCCTCTACCATGAGTACCTCCAACGGATGGAAACTAGCCTCATATCCGACCCCAAGCGTTTTTATAGCTTTATTAATTCTAAGAAGAAATCCAATGGTTACCCTTCCACCCTAAAGCTCGAGAGTACCTCTTCATCTGATCCTAAGGTTATCGCTAACCTCTTTGCACACTTCTTCAGTAAATCTTTCAGCGACAATTCTCTACAACCCGACCTTAACTATTTTGCATTCATGGACAAATGCACTCAAACGTCGTTTTCATCTTTTGACCCTGATCCTGAACTAGTCGCCGCCAGTATTAATAGGCTTGAGGACGACTTTCACCCAGGTCCTGATGGCATTCCGGCCATTGTTCTGAAAAAGTGTGCCATACATCTAGTCCAACCCCTTACTTTGCTTTTTCGTCTCTCGGTCACTCAAGGGGTTTTCCCTCAATTATGGAAAAATTCGTATATTATTCCCATCTTCAAGAAAGGTTGCAAGAACGATGTGTCCAACTACAGACCCATTGCTAAATTATCATCCATACCTAAACTATTCGAAAAATTGGTCTATGATTCCATGTTCTTCCACTGTAAGTCTATCTTCTCACATTCCCAGCATGGCTTCCTCAAAGGTAGATCTACAACCACCAACCTTACTGACTTCGTGTCTAAAACCCTATGTGCCCTGGAAAACGGTAAAGATGTTGATGTTATCGCCACCGATTTTAGTAAAGCCTTCGACAAGATCTCCCATAACGTTATCTTGTTCAAACTTGATCGCCTAGGCTTCCCCCCCAGATTCATCTCCTGGATCCGATCCTACCTCAACAACCGTCAGTACAATATTCTTTTCAGTTCATCCATTTCTAACCCTATTGTCGCTCGTTCCGGCGTCCCTCAGGGCAGCCACCTAGGTCCATTGCTTTTTATCCTCACAATAAATGATGTTGAATGTGTCATCAAACACTCAGAGTTGTCCATTTATGCCGATGACATGAAAATAATCAAACATATCTCCTCCACTACCGACTCTCTTCTCCTGCAAGAAGACCTCGATTCATTCATCACATGGTGCATGAAAAACTTTCTAGAGCTCAATGTCTCCAAATGCCAGTCCATCTCTTATTCCCGCAAGCGTCTTACCGCCACCCCGAGAGTCTATATGTTAACCGACGTACCAGTCCCTATCGTTACCTCTTTGTGTGACTTAGGAATAATCTGTGATAGTGAACTCAATTTCCGTTCCCACATTGACAGCATAATTAACAGAGCTAACTCCGCGCTAGGGTTTGTGAAGCGCTGGTCTAGAGAGTTCTCCAATCCTTATGTTTCCAAATCTCTCTACGTCTCCTTCGTTAGACCTCTCCTTGAATATGCCAGCCAGGTATGGTCCCCTACACAAACAACTCACATTAATAGGATTGAATCTGTCCAGCGTAGGTTTATTCGCTTTGCTCTACGTGATCTTCCGTGGGTTGACAGATTCAACCTTCCTCCCTATGAAAACCGTCTGAAACTGATCGACTTACAACCTCTAAGCAAACGTCGTGATGTTTCCGACATTCTCTTCATTTATCAATTATTAACTGGTGCCATAGACTGCCCCTCAATCCTGCAATGTTTACCCATCTATACCAATCCCCGTAACCTTAGGTCCACTCCCCTTTTCCGACTCGATCGCCATCGCACAAACTACGGTCAAAGCGAGCCAATTACCAGGATGTTACGAAAAGTCAACGACCTTTCCTCTTTTGACTTCCATCTGAGTAAATCATCACTCCACAAAGCCTTATATCTTGACCCCGCCCATCTTGATCCTGATCGCCTACTTTAATTCTTCTTCCTTTCGCCTTCTGCCAGTTACCAATATATATAGCTCATATTGTAGCTTATACTTTTTATTTATTTATTCCTAATTATTCATTTATTATATTCTGTAGAATTAGTATTAAGTTATAGTTTGTATTTAATTTTTTATTTTTGTGTTTTTTATGCAATAGCTTGTATTAAGCTTAAATAAATAAATTGACAAGTGCTATAAACTCAAGCTTACTTCCAGTTCTTACCGACCAAAACGATAGATATATAAACAATAATGAAAAAGCAGAATTTTTTTCCCAAAAATTTGCATTAAACTGTACCGTCTCATCTCATCTTAGCAACCCGGCTACAACTGAGCAGCTTGAAACCTCCCTGAGAAATCTTGATTCGGATAGCTCACAGATCGATCCTCACTGATACGTCCGTCCTAAAAAAATAAAAAATATACTAAAACATACCCGTACAAAAAAAGGCTTGTGGTCTAGATGACATATCAAATAAGTGCTTGAAGATCCTTCCACGAAACGCAACTGTCTACCTTACGTTTATTATAAACGCCTGTCTCAAGCTTAAAAGTTTTCCCATGGCGTGGAAAGAGACAAAAGTAATTCCGATACTATAACCTGGAAAACCACCATGCGATCCTTGCAGCTATCATCCAATTAACAAGTAACTTGGCAAAAATACTTGAGAAAGTTTTAAAATGGAAAATTATTGATCATGTCGAAGCAAATAACATTTTACCCAACGAGCAGTTTGGTTTCAGAGCTGGGCCTGATAAGAATTTCACAATATGTTAAATGTAGCCTTGCTTTAAAAAAGTCTACTGGTCTTGTCCTTCTCGGTCCATCTCGATTTCGATGTCAATTTTGTCTTCCTTGCACCTCTAATAGCTATGATCCGTGATTTCCTTGCTGGACGCTGGTTCAAGGCCCATCTAGGATCAGTTTCTTCCACACCAAAACAAAACCTTGCAGGAGTACCTCAAGGTTCGGTATTAGGGCAAATTCTTTACAACATTTATACCGCCGATTTCCCCAATATACCAAATTGCTCCTCATCCATATTTGCGGACGATACGGCCATATTTACATCACATAAAGTGGTGACAAATATTTCTGCAAATCTACAACATGGGCTCGACATAATTTCAAATTATTTCGATAAATGGAAAATAAAACTGAATCCAAATAAAACCTTGGCTATATTCTTCACGCGCAGGAGAAACTTACGATTCCTACCAAGTACAAATCTTAGGCTGAATAATTATGAAATTTCTTGCTCTGAGCATGTAAAATATCTAGGTATAGAACTAGACAAAACACTTCCCTATGCTCAACATATATCATCGACGCAAAACAAAATAAACCTACTAATTAAAACAATGTACCCATTTATAAATAGAAGGTCAACCTTAATACTGGAAAATAAGCTCATCATATACAAAGCTATATTCCAAGCAGTTATGCTCTTTGGTTCCCCCTTTGGTTTCGATGTGCACGTACTCATATAAATAAACTACAAATTGCTCAAAATAAAATTCTTAAAATGATATTAGACCTACCTTGGAATTTTTCCACCTCTGAGCTTCATAAAAGGGCCAACATAGATCTATTAAGCGTCAGATTAAACAATATGGCTAGTAAATTTCTCGAAAACTCCACCCTATCAGAAAATTCTTTAATCCGGCAACTTGTCGACAGTTAGTTTGTAAGTATATAGGATAGTATAGGTTAACGATTAGTAAGTAAGTTTTTAAAAAATAAATTCAATGGGTTTTTTGTTAAATTTTTCCCACAATATACTTTATAAATTACTCGTTACTTCTCGGCAATGCCTTTGATCAATATTATAGATGAATGAAGACCATTACTGCTAGCACTAAATTATAAATACTTCTATTGTATATACATATGTACTCTAACTTAAAAGGAAATAAAAATCTAAAAAAAAAATCTAAAATCTTTTTATTAGAATTTTGTAATAAAATCAACTTGACATAGTATTTAAATAAAAAAAACAATCATTCTATGAAAACTTAAAAAATCAGTCATAAAATTTTGTGTGTCCTATTATCGTCCTCAGAGACGATATTAGGATTATAAAAATCTTTAGATTAATCCTCTAAACAAAAAAAACATATGTAATTATTGCCGGTCACGTCGCTACAGTCTTCGTGTGCCCATGGTCAACATTGACCGCATCTTATCCACTTTTACCCTTTTTGATCTTCTGAGTATTTACCGTTGCAATAGGGACATTCAGCATCATATTCATTGTCATCATCGCTGTCAGACAACGTTTCAGGGGACAGTAGTAGGCTTTTGAATTGTTTTCTTCTTTTTTCTGGTTCCAGAGCCCTTTTTCTGGTTCCAGAGCCTTGGTTCTGGTTATTTCCGTCATTTCCCCCCTTTTTATGCTCTTTTTGGATGACTTCTCTTCCTTTTCTTTCTTCTTTTCTTCTGCTTCAATTATTTTATTCTTATGTGGAGATTAAGTCACAAGCATGGCTGACCCGGACCTGGACGATGTGCTTGGTTCCACCCGTGGAACAGGATGTATTGCAGAAGGTAGAACCAAAGCATCTCTGTTTCCAGAAAGCTGTGCTTCTGAGTCCTCATTGTCATTGAAATCAGCCTGTCTTCTTAAAGCCATTGATAGCAGTTTTAGGAGTAGCAGCTCTTAAATACGCCTTGCCAAGAGGAGCACCAACTTGATAGTGAGTAACAATGCGACCAGGGTGGTTGTCTGGCTAATTGACAATTTCTTGTGCATAATAAGTTTTAAGTGGAAACATAAAACTTACATCTAAAGGATGCATCTTATTGGTTGAATGCGGTGGGAGACACACAACTGATATCCCATTGTCTAGAGAGATATTTATGAAGTCTAAATTGCGTATGTGACTATAATGACCATCAAGAATCAAAACCACGGGGTCTGTTTTGGAAGGTTTTACCTGAGCAATAAAAATATTCAGCCATTGCACAAAAATGTCGCTCTGAATACATACAGAAGGATGATAAGCACCGATAGTTCCAGGAGGTGTTCCATCTAGTAGTTCATCCTTCTTGTTCTTCCGTGGGAAAACCATTAGTGGAGGAATAAATTGTCCTGCTGCAGACATGGCCGTCACTACAGTAACTAAGGATCCTCGCTCTTCAGAAGACAGCTTGTGAACATCTTTTTTTCCTTTAAGAGTAAGGATCTTATCCATTTTATGCTGTACGGTGGTGATGCCAGTTTCGTCTACATTAAAAACTTCTGATTGATCATAATTTACTTTTTGTAGCTCTGGCTTCAAAAGACAAAAAAACTGTTTTACATTTTCACGTGTAAATCCTTGTGCCCTGCTTTTTGATAAAGCCTATGGTATCCTAAAAGACAAGCGTGGGTGCCGTTTCAGAAATAGCTTCAGCCATTTAGATGCAGCTTGCTTTTTGGTTGGAGAAAACAGATGCTTTAAGTTGTTATGAAGAGCTAATTGAAATGCCATTCTTTTAATGTCCCTTGCAGAAACTCCATGGAAATTCTTGTCCATTTCTAAACAATATTCTCTAAGGTTGGCGGTAATACAGGCTTCCTACCTAAAGTGTTGCTGATATGCTGTTCTGTTGTTTTATCAGACTTCTTGATGTAATCTTTAAGGGTTTCCTTATTTTTGACTGTATCCAAATTTTTCCGCATACCCTATTGACTCAAGGATTTACGCCGACTCATCTTAAATAGAATACAATAAACAATAAAGCATAATAAATTACAATAAGTTCAATAATTCGACATAAAAAATTGTATCCTAATATCGCAACCTGGACGATATTAGGCACGGTACTGGGACGATATTAGTTCATTCACGTGTACAAGCAACTAATAATGTGAAGAATTGAAACCTCAAAATTTTAATACAATTTTTTTAATCCTAATGCATTTTCAACCTATTACAATTTTAAGCAAAAAAAAAGTATTACAGTACCTTGAATATACACTACACTACACGTATTCGCAAATATTTGTGAAAAAAACTTACCATAGACAATATTTTATAAATTACTAATTACACCTGCGTGAAAAAAGTATTTTTTTTAAATAATTTTTCTTTCATAATAATTAAGTTTATTTAATAAAACTGAGTTTTTATGTCATGTTTTAACTTGACTTTCACAAAATTTTAAAAACAATATTAATTATTTATAAAAATATCGCCATCTTTGTTGGACCCCCTTCCGCAAGTAGTGCTTCGCGGTGACCATCATAACATCTCACTGAATCATCTAAAATCAATAATCATTAGTTTACTAATAAATCTAGTCTTTCATGGAAGCCTTTTTTTGAAAATTTACAAAATGGGTGCTTTTGACAGTTTACTCCCGGATTTACGACCAAAAAGCATTAATTTATTGTTTAATAAACTCGAAATTGTGAACACAAATGAAAATCCTTCGATCAAAGACTAATTTTTAATGCTATTAATAAGTGTAAAAATTGTATCAAAATCCATGGAGTGGTTTTTTAATTATAGTGGCTACCAACTTTGATAACATAGCTTTGAGAAAAATGCGTATAATTCAGTAAATGTGGGATACCTCGAACACTATTTGTCGGATTGACTTGAAATTTTCAGAGAATATTTCTGAAATATCATACTTCAAGAAAATGGAAAAAAACAAAATCGATTTTTTGAAAAATCTAACTGCATCTCACCCCTTAAGGAAGTATTAGTCAAGGGCCTGAAATCTGTTCCTAGCCAATCGCGGATATTCACAAAATAAATTCTTAATGTAACTTTCTCCTCGTCCAAGCACTTCCGACAGAAGTCATTGGCAGGAATGCTTATGCGGTCGTCATGACTACCGAATCGGTAGTGACCCATTATAAACCCAGTAATACTACGGAGATTGGGGCAGCTCTCCCACACTAAAAACGCCTCTCTATTTTTTCACTAAGGCCACGATTTCGTTGTTAGGTCGCAGGTTGTCAAATCGCTCCATCTATACTCGGCGAGTTAAAGAGGTATCAGGACGATTTCTCTTTTACTGATTTTAGAGACTGGCCTTTCAGTTGCAAACGCCAGAACATCGGCCTCTTCATTACTCGAAACACTATTATTACCGGGTACGCAACAGAGAATCACCTTGTGTAAAGTCCCCAAGCCTTCGAGATTGCCCCGGCAATCACCCACCAGACGTGACTTAATAGTGTTTGAGTCGAGTGCCTTGATGGCCGCATACTGCATAATGCAAATACAAAACTATTGGTCCGTAGCTGCTAAGCTTGAGCTCCTAGCGTTCAACCGAGTGGGAATTTTTTGGATAAGAAAACCCTGTACTATACTTAGTAAACAATTGATGAAGCAATTGTTTTTTTAAACTTAAATTTTAAGACGTAATTCCCATTTGTTTTAAGATGTTTGGACATAATCTTCGAAAATATTTCGGGGACTACGTCATTTTGGAAAATGTCATAATCCCTTAAGAAAAAGAGCATAAAGCTCATGGGCGTTATGTCCCGGAACCGCTATTTAACCAATTAGCTGTCATGGACGGTGTTTTTTGTCAGGTCGTTCTATCCGTGTAATAATAGACGGAGTTACATCTGATCTCTTCGAAATAAATGACGGTGTACCTCAGGGTGCAGTTCTCTCACCAATCTTATTTCTTCCTTTTATCAATGGCTCTCACTTACAATTCTATTCATAATTTCGCCGACAACAGCACTTTTGATTTACCGTTTTGGATCATTCGGATAATTGAACAATGCCGTGTTGATACGTGTGGATGAGTGAAAAAAGGTCTCCCTGGCGTGCTAAAACAAAAAGTTAAAAGTGAACCAATTTCCCTGAATTGTTTTGTTTGTTGTACTGAGAGTTCAAAATTATAGAATATTTTTTTATGTGTCCAAAAACTGACTTAATTTTTACTCCAAGTAAAATGGGGCTGTTGCTAATAGTCTGACAAAAAATAAACACAACGGTTTCCATTACATAGTAGTTTTGGCGTCTATCTAAACCTAAATTTTTGAAAAAATATTGAAAAATAAAAAAATGGCAATATTTTCGATTTTATTCGCGAGAAGAAATACTTTTTTTTCGCGAATTTCTATATTTTTGGAGATTAAGATATAAGTGATATGACTTGAGTAGCTGTGGCTAAAATTTCGGCTTGATTGAACCAATACTCCTTGAGCAATCTTACTTCAAGTGGTATAAAACGCTATTTTGAGATTATTGCTTTTAAACTTCGAACAACAGAAAAACAAAAATCGATGAGTTTTCTTCTCCCACGCTGGTTTGCTATACTGGTTCCGTACATCTCGCCTTATTCTTCCTCGTACACAACTAAACGATGAAAAGAATTTAGAGTAGTATACATCATCAAAAAGTGATAGATCAAGAGACAGAGGTGGGCCGGCTCCGTCGCCTGAGTCTACCTGATGCCATATATTGATTTTGAGTGCGAAGGAGTTGGAATTTTGTAAAATCGATCTAGGTACATGTGTTTAAGACCCTAATCAATTTATGAAAGAAAAAACAAAATGGGAAAATACATTTTTGTTTACAGTTATCAACCGCCTTAATGCATCCAAAACTCAATACTGACTGTTGTCCCTTAAAATAAGCCCAGTCCACCTTCACCTATTTCCTTCGACGAAGTGAATATACCCAATTCGACGTCTTTAAACATCTATTGAAATATCTAGTAACCTTAACTGGACCGACCATAATACGATGAAATACATCGGTTTTCTACCGTGGTATAAGAAATACTTTACTTTACTTTTTTTTAATGTAAGGCTCTTGAACTCGCGATCTTTCAATCTCTGAGAGTATTGATTCCCTGAGCCATCAATTTCAGCTGTCTCTTACTCTTCTATTGCTATTTCTACGGCCATTGTGTTAACGACATTGCTAGCCTGGTTCCTTGCAGACCCATCACAACGCGCTATACAAGATTTTCAAATCTCTCCAACCCCTATATTATCCAGGTCAAATTTGGACGTACCTGACAAAAATTTTCAATCAACTTTAAGAAGTGGAGTGCAGACCAAATGTTTTAAGACTACGAGTAAGAAACTAAATGGAGTGGCCCGACAGCAAATATTTCCGTAGCCAATACTAAAGGTGTGTAAGTTGATATGCACGCAAGAAAAACAGCACAGGACAGGCTGAAGAAAAATGTTTATAATGGTGGTGCTTTGGCGCAAATTTTGAAGTTTTGGAGAAATCTGTTTAAAAATGCAACTTAAAACTAGCAATATTCATTAAAATTTGTAATTGTTATTAGGGTTTTTCTCCACATTAACAGAGTTAAAACAAGAAATTTAACTAATTAATTTGCAAATCAGTAAACATTTCAATAAAAAAGTTTTCATTTATTAACTCCTTGGAATTTACACGCTAGGGGCACTCCATTTAGTTTCTTACTCGTAGCTTTAAGGGTACTGGTCAACGAAAGGGCCATAGAATAGTGAAAGTGCATGCCTTAACACTTGTATCGCATTTACTCAACTGCTACTGTTTCTTTTTATTTTTTTTTATGGTTATATAAAGGAATAAAGATCAAACTAATACCGAAACAAATTGAATAACTTTATCAGTTGATAAAATATAATAAAATTAGCTAATAAAATATTAGAATTCAAAAATGAAAAAAATTTAATTTTTCTCACCAAGCCTCCATTTGGTACCGTATTTTCTAAAAGACAAAACGTGCTAACAATTTTGGTTTACAGATCGTTTTTTGTTTATATATTTTTTTTATAAAATGATAACGATAAAAATATTTTTAAATCTATATTTTAATTTTGGCTTAAACTGTTAGAATAAAACTTACATTAGGCTAAGTAAAACAAACACTACGAATGTATTAAAAAAAATATAAACAAGGAAAAATAAAATTACATTAAATAAAATAAATATTTTCTTCTGAAGAACACAAATTTTCTTTTCTATAATTCATCCTGAAAAAGGATTTTTTTTAAATTCCATAATTAAGCAGACGGAGTTTGATCAATTTACCACAATGTAATGGTTCCCGGGTTTGAGAGCAGGTGAATTGAATTAAAAATCCAATTCGTCTATGGGCTGTTGTCTAACTCACTCCCTTTGCCCTAATTTCTTTCCCGACAAAGCCACGCTAACGCATCAAAGAGTTATCCCCTAGGCTTTGACCACATCGTAAAAAAAAGTAATTTCGGTACTTTGAACGCAAATAAATTTGGCACGGTCACACATTGCAAAACTTTAAACGGGTTTTTATAGAAAAGATGTTTTCAAAATGGCTCCACTTTCCTGACCACTGTATTTGACCAACTGACTTGAAAATTTGCCCAGATACTCGAAAAACATAAAGTCATAGAACGACGTACTATTTTTTTCAATAGCTTGAATTTTGCGTATTTTATTAATGTTTTAATAAAAAAAAACGGAAAAAAGCGATGTGAGCCCTTCTTTCCCGAAAATTTGAAGACCTCTTTTCACGAAGCTCTGACGGCTGCGATTTTGGATAATTTTTTAAAAAATTTATGTGAAATAGTAATACTAATTTACAACTATAAGAAAAACCGCAGTCGCCCATATTTTTTCGTTTTCCCAAAAAAAAAAAAAATATGAGCACCTAAAAAATGGTGCTCCAAGGTAGAAGTCTCTCCTAAATGATTTTATTAAACATTAGATGATGCACTAAATTCTAGAAAATAATTATGGATCACAATGTAAGGCCTACCGAGATAAAGGTACTATCTACTGGTAAGAAAGTGCGATTTGGAATGCAGATTTACTCCAGTTGTATTTTTCACTCTCAGAGCAAGTGATGATCAAATTTTGATTTAACTCCCCTGATTACTTACTTATTCTGCTGATGCGCCGACTCAACGTGGATCTTGTTTTCCGACACTGGAGTCTTTCATTGCTCTTGGTCCTACGCGATATCTAACCTGTAGACAGTACTTTTATCTCGGTAAGCCCAACATTTGTGACCCATAATTATTTTGCAGTTTTAAGAACATCATCTAATGTTTACCTAAAAAATTTTTTTTACCAATTTTTTATTTTAAAATATCAGGAGTTGCTAGATGTTTCTTAACGCCATAGTATCTAACAACATTTCGAATGTGATTTCTCATATCATTGATCTCGAAAACTATGAATTCGACACTAACATCGGTTTGTTTCGACTATTTTCTATCTCTTCCTTCCCACCCAACCCTACGACTAGGGGTGTCTTACTACCGTGATATCTAACGACATCGAGAGTGTCATTATTTATCTCAGCGAAAGCGAAAGCTAAGGATTTGAGACTAGTTAATATCGGTCGCTTCGATAATTTGTACATGTCATTCCCCTCTCCCGTCTGCCACCTTGCACTCTGTTCGATGGTACCATTATATTGTATTGCATGATATCATTAAAGGTTGCACTACTTCAACGATCTATTCTGTAGGCGGATGAATGGTAGTTCACCGGGGATGGTATCACAAACTTATACAACCTCCATACCTCCCACATAGGGCAAGGGTGACGAGATGCATACATTTCTTGGCCTGCTAGGTCTCCAGATTTTACTCTAGTTGAAATTTTTTTTTGAAAAACAATGAATGTTAATTCAAGCATTGTTACCGATGGAGACGAATAAATTAGCAGAATAAGGACCACAGCGACAAACATACGGGAGATGCTGATTGCAATACCCCTTAAAGAGGGGATTAGAATAAGGTTACTGGTATGCATCAAAAGTGGTGTAGAACATTTCCAACAGCTTTGTATGATAACAACATTAATTGTAATAAGTTTCGAATTCAATAAAAAGTTTTTTAGGGTTACTATGAGTTTAATTTCTTTAAATTGAAGATTTCAAAATATTTCCCAAAGGTTTTCTATATCCTTCTTCCACCTTTTTGGAAAGAAGAAATAAGATGGGAAATTTAATAAAAATAAAAAACAGGTTTACTAATTGAATGAATTTCGTAGAAAATTTGGAAAATAGTTGAATTTTACGTAAGCACAAAAATTTTTTTTACACTCTCAAGTGACTGCACCTCCAATGGTAGGAGTTAGATCAACATTGTCAAAAATTCTGGAAAGACCATTGAGAAGGAGTTTTTTGACGTTTGTTTAATGTCGCTGGTCTGAGTAGATCAGAAATTAAAAATAAAATAATGATGTGCATATCGTGAAAATGGCAAATTTCTGAATCATATTGTAACTGCAAAATGGTTGAGATTACCCCTGCCATACAATTCTTTGTTTGCCAAGGTTAGATCTCTTATCATACTAGTTTTAGCACCCTAACACTCCCAAAGGCGGTAAAAGCGTTTTGTGTTGTCTTCAGCCGTAAAGAGCAAATCTCGATTTCCTTTTTCTTTTACAGAAAATTCGAACCGTCAATCTTCTTTTTCTTTTTATTATTTTTTTTCGATTTTGGATTCTTTTTATTTGAATTTTTGGAGTTTATTATTTAGATATTTTTGAAGTATTAATTTTGTTTTTGGAATTATTATTTTAGTTTTAAGTTAATCTTTTTACATTGAATAAGAAGCAAATTTTGGTCTTGGAAATTTTTTACCCGGCACCCTTATTCTGTTTAGTCTGTCTGTACACTTATCAAATGTATTTGATAAAAGCTCTATAAAATAAAATAGTTTAAAAAAAATTTAACCGACTTTACAAAAAAATTAATATTACAAAAACATTATTTAGTAGTCCCTCCTTATGATCCCGTGAGCTGAAACGTTCAGGTAATTTTACATAGTACCTTCAATTATGATTGAGTAGTGGTTTTGTTTGATAAATTTACACCGACTTCATAATGTCGTAATAGATATAAAATTAAAAATTATTTTATCCTTTTTAGCGCTTTTTGTGAAGTCGGTTAAAATTTTTTTTAAACTATTTTATATATCGCTTTTTAGTATCTTCACATGTACGACTCGAAGGATGCTGCTTGTAAGAATAAAGCAATTTCAAAAGTTGCAGAGGTAGTGCATTCTAAACAATGGAAACAGAATTATCCAAATCCGGCAACATATTACGAAATTAGTCACTATCACCCTTTAAGTAATACCCTCACCTTAGAAAATTCTTAACATGACCCTAGTGCGCCACCGTAATCTATACACCAAGAGAGAATTATTGTAGTCAGAGCATCATAGTAGTCACTCTATGTATACAATTTATATAATTTATCAATCAGGAAACGTATTCTGTACAACCGAATCAAAATTGGTCTATACCTTATGAAGCTAGGTGCCATCCATCTTCCAACTCTCACCACAAGCCACAATTTTTGTCAGGATACAAATAGATACTCTAGGTTACCACTACCCCACCCCACCTCCCACCACAAACCCTAGGTCAATATTTTTCCATAAAGTAGCAATGGGGGATCATGGTTGCTGGAGAATGGACGGACGAGTTGAAACCTTCTAGGATACGGTGATCCTCATCTGGATATTCTCAAGTGTTAGTTACACCTCCAAGTGGTAGCAACCGGGCAATGCATCCTAGAATGTAGCCAAGTAACTAATGCGGGAACAGATAACCTCTTGAAAAATCCCCCTAACTCCAAGGGAGTCTGCAGTGTCGTCGTCCCCTCTGCAGGACCCAGGGTTAATTGGGTCGCGAATGGCGTTTTCCTCGGGCGCTTCTGTGGGAGTGGACGTGGATTGTATGGGAGACCCCAACAGGTTGGCTATACCCACGGTACCCACAACAAAACAGTAGCAGCTTTGGGAAAATTACCTTTCGAAGGAACTGTGGAGGCTGGCTCGCTCCGTCGGCTGAAACTGCTGTAGCAGTCCTGGAAGAGGGTGCCATTGGCATAATAATAACTAGCACTTCCTCAGGTGCGGCGGTACAGCGACGGGAGACTCTAACGAGTTGGCTATCTCCGCGATATGCACACCAATAGAAGATGCAAATCTGCCTTCCGAAGGGTTAGCTGCGTTTTATCCGGAGGGGGTTCCTTGTCCTGGCTCAGGGCTAAAGCGTTACGGCCTGGAACTCTTCAATGCCGTAGGCAGAGAAGGGATGAAGGTTGTAATTAACGCATGGACCAAGAAGGAACACTGGAAACGGTGGGAAAACATGGATTTATGCAGATCTGCTTTCCGTAGGGTTAGCTGCGGTTAATACGGAGTGGGTTCCTTGTCCTGGCTCAGGACTAAAGCGTTACGGCCTGGAACCCTTCAATTTCGTAGGCAGTGAAGGGGTGAGTGATGTAACTAACGCATGCACCAAGAAGGAACACTGGAGACGGTAGGAAAACATGGATTTATGCAGATAGGCTAGGATTCTAGCAGTGACCCAGGAAACCGAGGTTAGTGGCTACAGTGGGATAACTGGATACACAGTTGCCCCCACTAAGGGAGACTGGGAGGTGACGAAAAGGGACCCGGTTATGTGGTCTGTTTCGGCTAATCCCCAGAGAGGTGTTTTTAGTGAGTAAGAATCTCACACTACCGGAGGGCACGGGCTGTCTGGTGTCTTTTGAAAGATTTTCACCTCTCCCGTAAAAAAAATGGGGGATCATACTGTACACAAAAAAAAAGAATCTTCCAAATAGGTGTCCTACCCTTAGACCTAGACCAAATTGTTTTCATTATTAGCAATAAGGTATCATATTCTATACATCCAAAAATAAATTATACAAATCGGTCCATGCAATACCAAGGTACCCTTACCCCCATCCCCAACCTTCCAAATTTATTTTTGACATGGCACCAATCGGGGAACATACTCTATCCAACAAAGAAAAAATCATCAAAATCATTATTATTAGTAATTGGAGATGATACTCTATACAACAAAAAAAGAATTATCTAAATTCCATAATCTTTATTTAATAGAAAAAAGAAGTCAATCGGTTTGAACGGTTCGACTGCAACTCTGCACGGCGTGTCTAAAAACATGGTTTTGAGAAAAACACGTTTAAAGTTTGACAGAGGAAAAACGTGGGAAAAAATATAATTTTTGTTTTTTACAGCTAGTCAGTTGTTCCTGGGCCACAGAGGAATCCTTTCTTTTCCTTGTAAAACTGATTTTGACTACTATATTCAAGGAACATTATTTTGTCCAAACAGAATGATTTTCGGCCGGTACGCGTTCGCACTAAATCCGCTGTAACTTTTACATTCTTCCGAACTCAAATCGTTTTAGAGGCTTATTCTAGCACTAAAGAGATTTAAAATATGCAAAAAAAGAAAAATTAATTTTTTGAAATTACTCGACTAGAACCTACCCTTAAAAAAATTTAGAAAAGTGTAATTTGTTGTTATTTCGAGGTTTATATATTTTTGCTCCCGGAAAATAACAAAATACCTTTCGAACTTCGAACCTCTTTGTTTTTCGGAAGTCGGTTAAATATCTAAAAGTATTCATCTCCACCAGAAAAAATTATGATAAATCTTTTCAAGGAATCCTAAAACACACTTTTCCCGTATTCTCATCGAAACTACAAATTTGTTAAAAATTTCAACTAAACGGTTAATGATTTGATTGTGAGTTAGTTAGACAGCTATGAAAGTAAATAAAACCTTTTAATTAAAAATGAGCATCCAAGTCGGTCCACGCGTTACAAAATTAGTCTTATACCCAGCTTGGTGCAATATTTTTTTTAATAGTAGTAGTAAAGAAAGATTTCGCCCCTACATCACCCTCCCAATCATTTTACATTTTATTGTAGAGTGCAATACTAACTTTCTGTGTGAAATATGTCCAGGTTTCTCTCTCGATTCAGCAGTACTTAACTGCTGAAACTCAGAGGCAGTTTCAGTGTAGTTACCCAAAGTGGACAGAACTATTTAATAATAAATGCTTATTGTTAAACTGCACGTGTTTTATTTAAATATCCGACAGTATTCCTCTGAGTATATAACAACCAAAATTCAACACCGGAATGTTGTATTGTCATCAAAATTATTTAACTTCTCGTGGTTTTTCATCATTACAACAATTAGTAGTGGGTGAAAAATCAATAGGTTTGGTTGTTAGAATAATACAGTGAATCTAAATAAAATTGTTTAATCGCTTCCACTGACACTTTAACGAAGTCGATATAGTTTTTTATTAGTGCAGGAAAAACAGAAATAGTGTAAAAATACTCGAGTGACTTTGAAACATAAATATATGTTGAAAGTCGTAATTTTGATTTTCAGACCCATTGCAATAACTTCCTTATATACTGGAAAATTAATAATGTTGATGATGTGGCTCTTAGTGAAAAGCAGATAATTGATTAATGTAAGGACGATAAGATGTAAGATCCGAGACAACGATTGGGTGTGGACTCACAATTTAAGATGGATTCCGAACAACCGATATTACTCTGCAACCCCCCAATGGCCTTGTTATCGCATTCTGCTGACAACCATGGGTCGCTGCGGGTGGGGTTCGAACCTGGGACTTAAAGTCCCGATGCGAAAGGTCTTTTAAAAAGTTTCCATCCAATTCGTCGCGATGAGATAACCATTCACGCTGTAATGATAATCAGGAAAAGCAAAAGTGATAGTATGCATCCTTGTCTTACTACTTTCAGCACTTAAAACGACTATGAAAAGGTTTGATTCTCCACATTCTTACTAAACGAATAAACACGAATATAGGATATAACATTGTCTAGAACATTGAAAACATAACGAGCGTTATAATAGTGTTTTCTACGTTTCTGACCACTTTTTACTATAGTTGATCTATCGTCTGTGCCGCAAATATGCAACTTCATACTTTGTAATTTAGGGAGTTATTTATTTAAGTTAAATATGTACTAATTTGTATTTATAATGATTTAAAATGTCATTAAATTTCTAGACTCCCGCTGCAGTAGCAGCAGTACATCGATACCTGTAGTATGAGGTAAGCATTACCGATACTTATTCTGCTTTCGATAAAAATACTTAAAAACTTTATAGCTATTCAAAGCATCCTAATTGTTTCAAATTAAAACCATTTCAAGTGAATTGCTTTTTATGTTCATACCTTAAAACACATTAATCCATGGGCTTTACTTTCACCGTGTTTTATTATTTAAGTACGTACAAACAGCCGTAGCGTTGCTACAGCAGAAGGACTTGATTCATTGAAAACACATCTAAGATCAGGTAGTCAGGTATTTAGATAAAATTTATGCGAGAATTTACAATTTTCCGGCTATAGCAGCAAATAAATTACTCACATTAATGTGGCTTCTAAGGCCTTTAAAAAGCCATAGCTTTTGTAACATTATTTGTGGTTGAGGGTGAGGCTCCTTAATGTGAAACGGTTCTCGTTTTCTGTTAATTATTGCCAACATTATATTGCTGCAGAGAATTTTGCTTAGGTATAATTGACGGATATTTCATTTAGAAAAGGAATAAAAACTTTTGCATCGGTTAGTGTCCGTGATAGCATAAATCTTGTGCCTTTTTCGACTCAATTTAACGTTACATAAATTGCCATGGGCCGGGAATCATATGCTTATCCCTAAGCCTCCCTTTGATATCCTTTTTTGAATTAAAAAAAAATTAAGTTTTTTCTTGAAATTATTTTATTTTTATATTATTTTTCAGTCTTATTCCAACAGATTCAGACTAGTACTCCTAATTTTCTAAATTCTATAGCCTATCAAAAAGTCAATGCAATAAAGCTTAAGATAGATTTGGGTGAGTTCAGTGTAATGTAAATATGATTGAAAGCTTTTTGTGCTTTTGAAGTGTTTATAAAGTAGCCTATTCGCAGTCAATGAAAGTATACAGTATTGATACATGTAATAAATAAAAGAATTTGCTGTGATAACGTGTCGATCTACCAATCCGGAAGTCTCAGATTCGAATCACACCGACGGCGACCCAAGGTTGTTTTCTGGTGACAACAGATTACGATAAAAAGGTCATATACATAGGTTGCAGGGAAAATGGCAGTGGTTTGGAATCCACCTTAAATTGTAGGTACACTAACAATCACTTTCTCAAATCGGGTGAAAGTGTTCTACCGTCCTATAAGGGTTAGCAAAACAACAGGGAGAGAAATTTATGTATCTTGTATTATTATTGTTAAGTAAGTAAAGAACTGAATGCTTGGAATGAGCGATGTTGACAAACTATTAATACTGACATCGGTGCCAACATCGATGATCGATGACCTAATAATCAAACTGAAAACATCGATGTTCATTAATCTGGATGTAATTTAGAATGAATTTAGAGAATGGCGACTAATGGCGCCAAAAAGAAAATTAAATAGGGTAGGCAATAGGAATGCTGTAACTAACTATTGCCCTGTTACCAATATATTTGGGGTTCTCAACGTCTTTGATTTTTGCTCTTTCGGGGTGTGTTATTTGATGTCATTCATAATACCAGGGCCACAAGGTAGCCATTTAATACCGTTATTATTTATTTATTATTATTATTATTTATTATTTATGCATTAATAAAAGCTGCATTTCAAAGTTCCTATCTGTTGTATTACACCGATTCGGAACAAGAACATTCTTGGCGATAGTAAACAGCCGCTCCACTACTTGGTAGTGGAGTATTATATTGTAGGAAAAGCTCATTTAAAAATTCATTACCTTTTTTAAGGAATATATTACACAGGAAAACAGCATGTCTGTTGCATGAAATTTTTTTCATGAATCTGAATAGTTTTTACACGCTGATTTCATATACGTATGCCGTTTTTACGTAGCAGCTCTAGTTTAGCGGCTATGAAGTGACGGGGGTTTTCACTAATAATGCACACAGTTTAAGGTATAAAAATTTATTAAATATGTTTATTCTGAATGAAATTTTCTTTTATATGACTTTCTCGCGTGAGGTGTGTTAGGATTACTATTTTGAATGCTCCAACAATAATCAGCCATCATATTTTCGTTCCAGTAATCCTGATATCTCTCCTCCATGGTACGAATATCCTGGTGAAAACGCTCCCCTTGCTCCTTGCTTAGGTCACCAAGATTTTCAGGAAAATATTCTAGATGGCTGTGAAGGTAATGAAGCTTAACACTCATGTTGCATCCTAGCCGTTGAAAGTGTATTAGTAACTGTTCAACGTGCTGAATGTAGCCATCAGACTTTCTATTCCCCAAAAAATTTCTCACTACCCAACAAAATTCTGCCCATGCACATTTCTCGATATCTGTCATATGGTTGATGAAATTTTTATCATCTATCAACTTCCTGATTTGTGGGCCATCGAAAATGCCAGCTTTGATTTTCTCACTACTCAATTTTGGGAATACTTTTTCAATGTATTTGAAACATTGGCCGTTTTTGTCAAGAGCTTTTACGAACTGTTTAATTAACCCCAGTTTTATATGCAAAGGAGGCAATATAATTCGGTCTCTGGAAACTAGCGGATCATTAATCACATTTTGCTTTCCGGGAATCAGTGCGTTTCTAGAAGGCCAGTTTCTTTTTTTCCAGTGGTCGGCTTTTGCTCGGCTGTCCCATAAGCATAGGAAACAGGGATACTTTGTGTAGCCACTTTGTTGCCCCAAGAGGAAATTTACCATTTTCAAATCAACACATAAAACCCAGTTATGTTCATGATACTTTATTTTATCCAGAACTAGGGATATTGTTGGATATTCTTCTTTAACTTTTGTAGAATGAGCAATAGCTAAAGAACCTAGTTTGTTACCATTATGCAAAAGTACACATTTAAGACTTCGTTTTGACGAATCTATGAACAAACGCCATTCACTTGGATCATACTGTTTTAATCCCGTAGCAGTCATAAGGCCCGGAATATCAGAACAAAACACAAAATTGTCTTCTTCAGTAAAGAAAGGGAGTAAATCCTTTTCCCTGTTACGGTAGTACGATATCTTCGTTTCGTTTGTCAACAAATTTCTTTCTTTTAATCGGGAAGCAAGAATTTCTGATGCAGTCTTAGACAGTCCAAGGTCTCTGATCAAGTCATTTAAATCATCTTGATTTAGTGGTCGGGGATAACCGAAGCAATCAAAATCACTGTCGCTACTACAGTCGTCATTATTGGTTTGTGGGCTGCACTCATCTGGATGTTCTGAAGATGTACATGGCTGCTGTGGTACTGGTGTGTCACTAGTATTCAAGACTGGTCTTATAGCAGATTTTAAGTTGGGATACACCCACTTCGAACAATTTTTATGGTTTATTCCTATGATTTTCGTAACACAGAAATAACAGTCATCGTGATGATTGGATGGTTCACGCCAGATCATAGGAGCTTTGTACTTAAAAGAGGGTCTTTTTTTGTTTGCCCATAATCTCAAAGACTCAACACAAGTTTTACATACCAAACTAGGTATCCACGGCTTGGCGTTAGTCGACAAAGGAAACCCAAAGTAGTCAAAGTATGTATTTTTCACGAAGTCCGACACGTTCAAACGGAATTTTTCGAACATATATTTTCCACAAATAACACAAAAACAGTCAGGGCTGTTTAAACACGTCCTTCTTGAGGAAGACATAATAAAATTTATACAGAAACTAGTTTAGTTACACTGCTATTGATAGAAATTATCGACTGCTCAAGTAAATTCACGACGGTACCTGTATCTCACTAACTAGAGCTGCTACAAAAAATCTGAGGGTAGATTCGAAATCAGCGCACCCAAATTAGTAAACAACAGTAGAAAAATTGCATGCAACAAAAAAAAAGGTCGATTTTGTTTTTCTGTGTTATCATTCGTTTTTGTAACGATACCCAAGATTCTTCCAATATATTTGTAACTTCTGGTTGCGATTCAGTGTCTGAATCCCAATAGACTCCTTTCCATTTTCATTTTAAAGTGCGCTTAAACTCCGATTCAATAACTCCGTCTCCGTCTCCGATTCAATAACTCCGTCTCCGGAGTTGGATCAATACGTTGAGCGGCAAGACCAACATGCCATGGGTCCCGGGTTCGAGACCAGATGACCCCGTGAGCTTTTATTAAGAAATCAAATTAATCCACTCGGTCTCTGGGCTGTTGTCTAACTCGCAGCAATGCATAAACAAGACTCAAGTTTCCTCACTTCCCTTACCCTAATTCCCTTCCGGCCAAAACCATGCTTACGCATCAAAGGGTTGTCCCCAAGGATTTGGCCACATCGTATAAAAAAAAACGCAATTTGAATTGTTTGTGTAATTCGCAGAAAGTTCTGATCTAGATCAAAGATCAATGTGGCATACAGGGTGTTTTAGATCTGACGTTCCAAAATGAGTGGGGTGATAGATCTCATCTAGACAAACAAAACATTGTATGGCAGGGGGGGGGGCAGTCTCAACCCTTTGGGAGTTACAGGGTGATTCATTAATTTCAGTTGTTCATGGTATGCCTATTACTCTTTTATTTTTATCTTTTGATCTACCCAACACAGCGACATCAAACAAACGCTAACAAACTACTATCCCAATGACCTTTCCAAAATTGTCAACAATGTTGTTCTAACTCGTACCATTACAGGAACAGTTACTTCCAAAAATGAAAAAAATGGTTTGCGATTTCCTAAAATTCAGCATTTTCCCAAATTTTCTCCGAAAGTCCTGTAATTAGTATAGCCCTTTTTTATTTTGTTTAGATTGCCCATCTTATTACCTTTCCAAAAAGGTGCAACACGTCTAGTTAGACAATGGACTAGAAAATCCACATTCTTAAAAATCCCTGACTACCTAATTATTTTATTGCACTTTACGTAGGAAATTCTTTAAATAAACAAAGTTTTTAGGGTAAAGCGTCGAAAATGTTTGTTTTCGGTTAACAGGTAATTAATTTTAATTATTGCTGCAAAAAAGTTATAAAAATGTTAGTGTAATTTTGTTTTATTGCCGATATTAGCTTGTATTAGCGAAATTCCCAAGGTTAAGAGAAATAGGAAATCTAACTTCATACGACTTGGAGACACGACTCAAAACTTTGATTAGGAGTGTCTGAATCTAAGGTTTGGAGGGTTATTCATTGAGTGGGATTACGTCCATATCAACATCACCCAGTCCAAGGACTACTGGAAGGAGATTCCGAGAGAAGACTGGAATTTAGCATTTCGCTTCTGGAACGCGACATTGACGACAGGGCGTTTCTGGACGGTATGGGTATCACGAACTTTCATAACCTCCATACCTAGTCGATCACTAACCCACACAAGACAAAAGTGAGCTCACTCCAGCAGAGTCATCGGCAACCATTTGGTAGGACCATTCATTTTGCCGCAAGTGCTTAAAAGTGAAATTTATGCGGACTTTTAGAACAATGCACTGCCAGATTTAATAGAAGACATCCCTCTGTATAATCGAACGCACATATTTTACCAACAAAATAGAGCACCAACTCATACTGCTAACATTGTGATGGAAATACTAAATGAAAAATTTCGTAATTACTGGATTGGAGGAGGTGCAACGATTCCTTATAAGGAACAAGTTTATTCAGTTTATTCAAGCCCTGTTAACACTAGGAAGGATTTAGTTAGAAGAATTGGGAGTGCAGCGACGAAAAAACAGAAGAGGTTGGCTGAAATACACCTTAAACAGGGGCTTAGAAGCAGATTGTTGGCATGCATCCAAAGTGGCCGTGGACATTTTGAACAGCTTTTGTAATTTACTAAGATGAATTGTAATACGTTTTGAATTCAATAAAAAGGATTTTAGAGTTAATATGAGTTTAGTTTCTTTAAATTGCAGATTAAAAATATTTCCCGATAAGTTTTCTACTTATAAATTTCTACACCCTTTCTCTGCCTGGGCATGTTCGACCTTTTTGGAAAGGTCATACGATGGGCAATCCAAATAAAAAAGAGGTGTACTAATTACATTAATTTCTGAGAAAATTTGGGAAAATTCTGAATTTTAGGTAATCGCTAATCATTTTATCACTTGCGGAAGTGACTGTTCCTGTAATGGTAGGAGTTAGAACAACATTTTTGACAATTTTGGAAAGGTCATTGGGATAGTAGTTTTTTTAGCGTTTCTTTAATGTCGTTGTGTTGGGTAGATCAAAAGAGTGCATGTGCATACCATGAAAAACTGAAGTTTATGAATCACCCTGTAACTCCCAAACGGTTGAGATCTGCCCCCCCCCTGCCATACAATTTTTTGTTTGTGTAGATGAGATCTATCACCCCACTCATTTTGGCACGCCAGATCTGAAATACCCTGTATAAGATTAAAACTGAAATTTCGATCTATTGATAGATCAGATCAAAAAAAATTTTATCTCAGCAGAGATCAAAATTTGATCTTATCTTTGATCTGATCTTAAACTGGACTTTGATCTTTTTACAACCCTGGTCAGTAGTTGGAAATTTCGCATTTATCTCCTTCTTTTGTTAAGAGAAATAATTAGGGAGATATCTAAGCTTTCGGAAAAACACCAAAAATCTAATCTTTCGGGAAAACACCACAACGAGCTGACAGATTAAATAAATAACACATAATAAATATGATCAAGAGAGGAACCACAACTTTTAACGAATGAGACAATACCATCAGGACCAATTGAAAAACCAAGGTAGAGTAGGTAGCTTCGTCAATTAAATGGTCTTGGGACTGGAGAGAAGCCAGTGAAAACCGCGTACACATTGAAGAGCGATAAGCGGTGAGCGGTCAGCAATGAGTGGTAAGCGATGCATAAACATCGCGCAACAAACGCAAATAAACGGAAATGTTCACATTTAACAGAGATGAGCGGTGGACGGGGAACCATTCAGCTATGCGGTGTTTTCACCGCCTAAACAATCTTGATTTTTCAACGTATCACGTCGGGATAATATACCAAGTATAAATTTCGAAATGGGAATTGTTGGAAAAAGTTAAGTTATTTGTATCCGATCGTGAAATTTTAATTTCACAAGTGCGAACTGAAAAGTGTTTGTGGAACGACCGTCACCCAAATTACAAATGCTCCCAGTTTCAAAGGATTTTTATTTAATTCACTAGCCGCTAACCTCTTCTTCCTCCTTCTCAAAATCAACCTTGAATTTTTAAGCAAAATAACTTTTTTACCGCCTTCGTAAATAAAATAGTTTTTTGATTTAAAAAAAAGCACTAAAAAGCATGAAATAATTTTTAATTACGACATTTTGAAGTCGGCGCAAATTAAACAAACAAAACAACTACCCAACCACAATTGAAGATAATACATAAAACTACCTGAACGTTTCAGCTCACGGGAAGGAAGGAAGGAAGGACGATTAAATACTTTTGATGTAGTTGTTTGATTTGTTAAATTTGCACTGCCATCAAAATGTCGTAAAAGATTTACCATTAAATATTATTTTATGCTTTTTAGCTCTTTTTGTGAAGTCGGTTCAACTTTTATTTTAAACTATTTTATTTCTCACTTTTTAGTGTCTTCTATTCTGTACGAAAAAAAAACGCACCTCGCGTTAAAAAGTTAGGTTTAATCCCCTACCAGCATCCCACCAAATGTTTTTTTCTCGTGGTATTAATCAGGGAACATACTCTACTCAACAGAAAAAGAATCATCGAAATCGGTCCACGCGTTACGAAGTTACCCCCCCCCCCCCCACCCCCACTACCATAGGACCAAATTATTCTCCTATTAGCAATGGGGGATCACACTCTATACTACAGAACCATCCAAATCGGTCCACGCGTTACAAATACAGGTCGACCTTAGAACCTCTTTGTTTTTGGGAAGTCGGTTAAATACTAAGCTCTTAAAAATTGCATCAAACCAATGTGTACACATCATCGCTAATCGCTCATCGCTTACCGCTTATCGCTCTTCACTGTGTACGCGGCCTAAGTCTCTATAATATAATTACCTCGATTTCATATCAAATATAAATGACCTTAGCCTACTACTTTTCATATTTCAAAGATAACTGATTCAATACTCTGAAAATAATTGTAACTAACTGACACAAAACACAAACTTTGGAATACTTTTGCCGTTAGTTACATTACATATTTTGGAATACATTCACGTTATTACTTCGGAGTTAGAGGAAACCGTGTCCTGAGTTTTATGCCCTGTGGCATGTTATTTCTACGAATAACAAATCTCCCAGTTCAGTCGTATATTTGGTTTGGTAAACCATAGAGATTTGAAAAATTTCGACGAAATAATTTAATTTGGAAACGGACTCACGAGAACGTTAAAGTCCGAAAGCATTATGTGATCACTTTCTGTGTCATCATATTGTTGGCGACAAAGAGTGTGTCAATATTATATTTTGGCACTGCATTATTCACTACACTTTCTTTTTCCACACACAAAACTCCTGAATGGTGTTTTCTACTTCCTTTTACACGTCGCGTTAAATATGAAATTTTTTATTTATGAAATATGCAATTATGGATATCATTCCAATCCGACAGTTGGCCAATATTATGGAATAATGAAAACAAAGAAAATTGTGATTTATACGTTTTATGATAATTTCATTGCATAAATTTTTAACGGCTGGGTGAAAACTTTTGTTAATTTGTTCTTGTACTATAAATGCATGGCAAGAGTAAAATGTTATGCGATACACGATTCAACAATAATTTCGTACATTGTTTATTTTACTGTGAATTGTTTTTATGAGTTAAAATCTGTGAAAATACGATTGTGTTTAAAAAAGCGAAATGATTGCAACCCATGTTTAATGCGTAATTTTATGTGAATGTTAAAGTAGAAATATTTTAAAATTGGTAAGCTGTAGCTTTTTATTCGTTAAATCTGTGAAAGTGGAATTTATTTTTAACGTACTTATTACTTTTGATATGAAGTCAAAATGTATTAAATATTTGCCCAGAAAATTTGTGTAATTTATATCGGTCGGGAAAATTATTTTGTGGTTCGTTAAGCAGCAACATGTTATAATGTATTTGGGGCCTTTCGGAATTAGCAGGTTAATTAAGACACATATTTTTAATAACAATTCTTTGCCGTCTTTATTCACTATCCTGTACAGTGTTATGCTGAAGGTTGAAGAGCATAGCTCCGTGCAGACTAGCATGAAGAAGGGGTTGCTTCTATGCTTATCATTCTATGGGCGACACGCGGTTTTTTTTTATGTTGTTTCGCGAGTCCACGAACTCGTTTTAATTTTTGGGTAATCTCATGTGATTATTTTCTTTTGTAAACCACGAGGAATTGAGCTCATGTAAATTTAATTTACAACTAAATTAACAGTAGAAATTAAAAAAAAAAAGATAGCGCACATAAAAAAAGGAAATATAATAAAATTAAAATAAAAGGAACTTACTTTTAAAATTAAATTACTTATAACAAAAAAGAGAAAACCAAATAAATGCAGAACTTATATTTCGTTTTCCACAAGAATTTCTTGCGACAAGCAAATCCTGGTCAGACTCCTCTTACTAGTTCTCCTTCATCTCATTTTGATGATTCAGTGTTATAAAGATGATGTTAACAAACAACGAGTCTGAATAATACTGATTTATTTGGTAGTGGCGTATGCAGGAATACAGAATATGTATTTACAGTTGTATAGTATGAATGAATTTATACGTAAAGCGTGTATGTATTGTATATTTTTTTTTCTTCAAAAACATATAGTACAACATTAAGTTTACGACTTCTGGCTTATTAACTAAATTCAAGAGTTCAATATAGAGTTAAAAATAATACAATAACAATAGCAAAATTCAGCGTCCGTTTATGTTGCAGAAAACCTGTTAATTGTCTTCACTAGTCGTCCATACCTGGTTCTGAACTCCTTGGAAGGATTCGCATGCAATTCAGGCGTTGTTGACTTTCTATTATGGTCAGGGCTTGGTGAGAGGATTTCTTTAGATGACGGCCTGATGACTACGTCTTTTTCTGGAATGATAGTAGTGTTAATGTATTCAATGTGTTTTGAGTTTCGTCGTAAGAAAGTTCCATCATCAGTGGGAACGATGTACGAACGCGGTACGCCAGCGGAACGCGTCACAGTACCTGTGATCCAATCCCGAGGACCCTTTTGTATACGAACGCGATCGCCTTCATTGAATTTCTATCGATGTTTTGCACCGATTTCGGCAAATCTTTTTGTTATTAATCTTGGTTGATTAAGATTGCTTTCAACGTCCTTGGTGATTATTGGACTTAATTGCTTCTTCGTGATCGGTATAGTGTTGTGCGCGTTAGTCAATCTTCATCAATCTTTGATTGGGTGCACCTAAGGCTTGATCTCTAGAGGTGTTTCGCCAATTAAGATGCGCCATACCGACGTCAGTATTGTCCTTTGGATATCTCTTCAGTATTTTCTTTGCCTCTTGAACATATCGTTCAGCGAGGATAATAAGGGCTGGAAGTCTATGTCTTTTAGCAGCAGAAAGCCGAAGAAATTCGAATAGTTGTCAACGATAAGGAGGTTATTATTATTTTCAAAATTGAAAATGTTAGCCGCAACAATTTCGCAAGGAAGTGAAGGAATTTTCTTTATCAGGAGAGGTTGCTTGACTTTCGATGGCTGTGTGGCTTGGCAAATTTTGCATGATCCCACCATATTGAAGACATCTTTTGTTAAACCAATATAATAGGGTTCTTGCTCGTTGCAGTGACATTTGAATACCTGGATTCCCTTCGCGGACCTTTTTCAGAATGAATTTTATCAAGGTGGTTGGTACTATTATTTTCTCTCCCTTCACCAAAATTTCTTGCTCAATGCTGATTTCATCTCTAAAGTTCCAAAAAGCTTTCGCTGTGTTTGTAACAAAGTTTTGCTCTTGTGGCCAACCTTTCTGTGTGTAATTTCTGACTTCTTGTAAAACAGGATCAGATTTAGTGTGTTCTCGCAGTTGACTTAAAGTTTTCTCGGAAACTTGAAGTAATGAGATAATTTCAAGTTCATTATCTTTTGTTTCCGATGATGCTGAAAACGGCAAACAGTCTCTGCTTAATGTATCTGAAATTGGGATTTCCTTTCCTTTTCTATATACTACGTTTGGAGCATAATGCATAACTTCAAAAAGAATGCGTTGCAATCGTGGTGGAACTCGGTAAATCGGCTTTTTGAATATTCACTCCAGTGGCTTATAATCAGGCGTATTCATGGAAAGGTTTACAAGCATACATCACGGCCGTTGCTTCCTTTTCTATTTGTGGATAGTTTTCTTCGAATATTGTTAGGGCCTTCGAAGCGAAGGCTCCCGGTCTACTTTGACTACCTTGTCTACTGGAATCGACTTGTAATTTAACATCCATGTTAGGTTGGTAATATTGAAGAACTGCAGGTTTCGACATAATTTTCTTCAAGATCTGAAAGGCTTTCTCTTGTTGTGGTCCCCATTAGTGTCTTTTTTTATTAAATGGCCATGTGGGTGTGTAATTTCAGAAAGATTTTTAATAAATTTTCATTAATATGTTACCATCCCGAGTAGTCTTTGTGCTTCCTTTTCATTGCACGGTGTCTTTAATCTTTGTATTGCTTCCACTTTATCATCATCTAGTAAAATGCCCTTCGAAGTAAATATGTGGCCTAAGAATTTGATATCATTGGTTCCACATACGCAGTTTTCTTATTATTTTAATTATTTTATTATTATTTTAATCCGGCATTGTTTAGTTTTGAAATAACCTGTTCTGTCAAAAGTTCCAGCTCCTTTTTAGTTGTAGCGTGTAAAAGAATGTCATGCATCGATACTTCAACATTTTTAAATTCAGACAATAAAGAAGTCATGATTTCTTGAAACACTTCAGGTGCGGATGCTAGGCCAAAAGGAAGTCGTGTATTAGAAAAGTGGCCCCATGGTGTAGACATTATTAAATATTGTTGCGTACGTTCCGACACTTTAACCTGCCAAAATCCTTTTTTGCAATCTAATAATGTAAAGAATTGTGAATTTTTAATTTTAGCAGCAATTTCCTCAACTGTACGCAAGGGATGATACCTTCTGATGATATTTGTATTTAAATCTGAAGGATACAGACATACCCTTATTTTACCATTTCTGCGCACAACAACCATAGAGGAAACTACTGGAGTAGCGGCTGTAGTCTTGACTAGAACACCTAATTGGATAATTCTATCAATTTCGACTTAAACATGATCTCTAATAGGGTACGAATTTTCTTAGCCGGATATATTTGAAATGTTGGATTTTTTACTAAGTCTATTTCATAAATATAATATTTCTAAGTTCAACTCTTCACATGCCATCTTACCTAATAATGGTCTCACGTCTTGACTTACTATTTTAAAATTTAACAATCTGTTTTTTTTCTGACTATGCACCGTATATTAGCTTCACCTATCACAACTATTTTATTGTTTCCGAATCCCACTAGTCTTCTTATTTTGGTAGGATACAAGTCCACTTTCAATTCATCTACAATTTTTTGCGGCAGAACATTGCATTGAGCTCAAGTGTCTAATTTCATTTTGATCTTTCCGTTGCATAACAATATTTCCTCATACCAGTTTTGTTCGTCATATTTATTAAGCTTACTTATCACTACAGTCTCGCAAAGTAAAAAGTCATCACTGTCACTAGACTCAGCTGTGTAATTTTTCTCTGTCCACTGTATAAACATTTTTCTTATTCTGTTTGGTTTTATGCCTATTTGAAAGGCAAAATATCGCAAAATGTCCCTTTTTTTACACCGTCTGCATATAACATTATAGGCTAAATATTATTTCCTACCATGACGCGTGCCACAATGATTACATTGAAAATTGTCATTTTTTTGTTGTCTGTTAGTTTTTAAATACACATTTTTGTTAGTACGATATTTGTTCACTACATTTGTTCACATTTTTGAGCTTGATTTTTTATTTTGGTATAAAAATCATCGAAGCAATCACTTTCTGACTGTATGATTTTATCGAATGTATAACGTTCAAATGTGAGGCTTACCTTAGAGTCGAATACGGAAGCAAATCTTTCTTCAATTAAACTCACAATTCTTTTGGTCTGTATTTGTAAGTGAAAACGAATTGAATATATCACTTTCATCTATTCTAAGCGTCAACATAAATTGTGCTAGCTGTTGCTCTGGTGGATTTTTTATCCATCTGAGCGGCTATAGCATACCATTTATACCTTTGCAGCCAATTTCCCCATTTCGTCGACATGTTGGCCTCACTTCTAGATAACCTGGTGGCTTCACTAGACTTCCAATATTGGATGTACTTGCCGACACGCGTTGACTCTGGTGATACGCAGAACCTCCCTCAGGTTGATGGGGCATTCTTATGTTCTTTTGTAATTGTTTTAAAATTCTTGACTAATATGAAGAACCACTTCTGACACCATGTTATGAAGATGATGTTAACAAACAACGATACCAAGGTCCCATATTTAAAGGATAATACTCCCTATTGGAAAATATGCTGGAAAATCTATTACATTTTCCAGATCGGTTGAAAGCGGTTCAATTTTAAGCTAATTATTTAGCTTTTTTTTTCTTTAAATTTGTCTTCAGGTTTTCTGATTTTATTTGATAGTGTTTTTGAAGTGTTGTAAAATTTCGCCTTTCCGGGACATATCCCCTTCTAATTTTTCTTTCTTTGGTTACAAACAGTTCAGTCGGTTTTGTTTTTCGTTCCAAAATATTGAAAAATGAGGAAGTTAGGAAAATGGACAAAAGCAAAACAGGAAAAACTCAAGCAAAACCCCTACGATTCGTGATTGATACTCACAGATGACGCTCTTGCTACCTCACTTCTCTCACAAAAAAAAAAACAAGTTTTGGTCACTCATGGGGTAAAATCCCTCTCGTGTAATTCAGGACTATATCGAAATCAGGATTAATGGAGTTAATAAAAAACCGATGCATTTTAAACCGGAGCCGGTTTCATTGGCGTAAGGTTTTCGACGCAACCACATCCTCAGGAACTACAACTCTAAAAGAGCCAGTGTAGGAGCATCTCTTTCGAGGACGATTAAATTTTTTGCATTCGATCAGTCCAGATGGAACACCAACACGTGATCGAATGTGAGCAATAACATCATCTTTAGATGTTTCCGAATGTATTCTGGAGACAAAAATACAGTTGGGAAGCTTGGCAGGTGTCGTAGTGGTAATACTAGAAGAGTGCTAAACATACAATCCATCGATGGACCAGGATTATGGATAAGGCTATCGGATATGCCAAAACACCCATTAAATACAATAGCACTGATACCATCAGCAGCATGATTGACAACGTTAGCAGTAGAAAGAGTCCCTGTTCCGAGAAGCTGAAGATTGTAGAGTTAGTGCCACCATTAGCAACAGCGGTATGAGTTGCGGCACCGGAAGAGGGTAGAGGGCCATTACGTTCTGAATCCTGTAGGTTGCGTCTACGACGCCGTGGCTTCATTGAACGCACATTCCTGAAAGATAGTGCAACCGGGGAACACAGATGGAAATCGACCGCTGGATGATGAGCGATCAAAGTGTTAATACCACCAGATACTGTACTGAGTCGTCGTCCAAAGCCGGCAACAACTGCATCAAACAGTCGCTTCCATACTTGACACCGTAACAAAAATATCGGATAGCAGTGTGACCCAACATTTCTCAACTAACGCAGTATAGTACAGTCATTTGGTAGTTTTACCTGGAAAGTTTTCCGGGAGTTTTGAAAGTGGGTAATTTTATACGATGTGCTCTTTCCGAATTTGAACTTTGCCGCTCCCATAGCCTGAAAGCAGTTTTTTGACAATATTTCTTTTCCGACTCATTTCACGATAAAAATATTTATATACAAAATGAAGCTTGACAAAATTTCCTACAATCTATGTTCCAACCTTTTTTGCGGAAAATCAATAGTTTTGGCGTACGAGCGCCGCATAGTGTAGTTTAACACGCGTTTTGGCATAAAAAACTCATTCCCACACCACCTTGAGGCGGGTTTTTTATCTTTGATATCCCCAGTAGTCCGTTTTTATTTCGCTATTAACTCTGCTGTTATCTCAGCAGCGTAAAAAAAACAAAGATTTCTGAATAAAAATGTTGGGCGCGTAGATCGCGTATAGCCGTGGCGCTATAAATGCAAACGACACTGTAAAACGATAGACGTGTACTGACTCAGACTAAATATTTCTATTGAGCTGCATCGAGATCAATAAAATTACCCATTTTCAAAACTCCCGGTAAAATTGCTAGGTAACCTCTTTTTTTAGAACCAAATGACTCCACTATAGGGGATACCACGATGAAAAAATGCGCCGCTTACTCTACCTCAAGGTGGTGTGGAAATGAGTTTTTTGGCCAAAACGCGTGTTGAATTACATTTTGCGGCGCTCGTATGCCAAAACTATTGATTTTACGAAAAAAAGGTTATTACATAAATTGTAGGAAATTTTCTCTAGCTTCATTTTGTATATACTTTTACTTTTCCGACAGTCTTTCTCGGTGGGCCGTTTCCCTGCACTCTGGAAGACATCAATTTTAATCCCCGTTTTTAAGAGTGGCAATAGGAGAGAGATTGCTAACTACAGACCAATTGCTAAATTGTCTTGCATTCCAAAACTCTTCGAACAGATGAACCAATCTCAATTGTCCATGGACTGTAGAGGTTTAATATCTAGCCGGCAGCATGGGTTCCTTCAGGGTAGATTATTGGAGTTTGTTTCTGGCAATATGGGTGGGTTTTTGGATGGCTGCCAAACTAACTGCATTTATACTGATTTTAGTAAGGCCTTTGATAAGCTGTCTCACTCTATTATCGTTTTCAAACTGGCCAGGTTGGGTTTCTCGCCCCCCAATCATTGCATGGATTAAGTCGTATTTATCTAATAGGACATATAGAGTGCTTTTTCGGGTCGTGCTCTCGATGCTTTTGTGGCTTCTTCTGGCGTTCCCCAGGGTAGTCATGTTGGTTCTTTGCTATTCATCTTATCTATTGATGATATTGCAGTCGGACCTACACATATTTTATAGCTTAAATTAAACATTGGGAAATGTCAGGTTTTGTCCTTCTCGAGGTCCCGCAACTACTGTACTTTTCAGTACAAGTTTGATGGTACTTGTATTCAACGGGTGGAAGGAGTGAAAGACTTGGGTGTGTACCTTGATAGACAACTTAACTTTACCCACATTAATAATATCGCATCCAGGGCCAACTCTATGAAGGGATTTATCCTTCGTTGGTCCAGGGAATTTCCTAGCCCCTCACATAAGACTTCATCTATATACATCCCTTGTTAGACCACTTTTGGAGTATACTAGTCCGGCTTGGTCTCCGTTTTACAGATCTTACATTAAAAATATTGAATCCGTTCAGCGTAGATTTGTGAGATCGGCTCTTCTTGCTTTGCCTTGGAGTGACCCTCTTATTGTGAATACATATGAAGAGCGATTGGGACTGCTACAACTTGCAACTCTTGAGAAGCGTAGTTGGATTGCTGATATAATTTTTCTACACCAGCTCCTGCAGGGGAGGATTGACAGTGGGGAACTTTTTTTCCAAAATTTTAACTAGAGAACTTTACCCTTTGAAACCGTTCTAGCTTACGGATACAATACTGGCGCACTAGGTACGGTATGTTTGAGCCAGTTAATCGCATGTGTAGGTTTGCTTATGATGTTGGTAATGTTTTCAGCACTAACGTGGACAAGATTACATTAAGGAGTAGCCTCTACAACTTGTTGCAATCCTGTTGTACTCACTCGTTTTTGTAAGGCTTTTGTAAGGTTTTTTTTATGTTAGTTTGTGTATGTATTGTATTGGCTTGGCTCAAGCGATCTCTATTGCCTGTTGCACCCCTGATGGTTGTGTTTTGTGCTTCTAGGTACTAATATATAATTTTTATTTTTTGTTTGCATGTTGGTGTGGGAGCCTCATTCACCTCAATTTTGTGTTATATTCTAGTGGATAGGTTAAATGACTGTACGAGTAGTGATGAAATTGCGTGTCAGTCAAAGTGTAAGTTAAGTAAAAAATCAATATTGCAGTTTTTCAAAGTATGTCATCATAGATATTTTGTTAATTGGTTAGTTTAGATCATAATATGACATCCATTAACTGGCAATTAAATACCTTAAAACACCTAGCGTCAGAATAATCATACATGAACAATTTTATATCCATTTAAAGCAACTACTATACATATAATATGAACAATCCATCAATTCAAATCAAATTTTATTTTGCATTGTGGAGTTTTTTTAAATCATCAAAGGCATTCGAAATTAATTAAATATTTTTTTTCAAATTAATTGTTATTTGCACAATTCTTTTTATGGGCACCAGCACAAATTTTTGTAATTATTTCTTTAAAAAGAAGAAGGCAAAAAATAAAACAAATGATATAAAAAATTCAATTTTACTAGCACTAAAGCGAGTTCTTCCAGCTACGTAAACTGATAAAAATGAAAAATCTTTTCTCCGTCTGTTCAAAACCTCAGGGGTGTCATCATTCTTGGGAAAGCAAAGGAGATTTTTATTTCCTCATGAAAGTGTTATTCTTATCGCACTTCATCTCTTGTTATTCTCCTTACTTTGCTATTCTGCGAAGAGGGTCTGCAAAGCTATTTCTCGGAAGGGTAGTCACAATCTTGGCCATCCTCTTATGCAAAAAGTAACTCAACGCGACAGTAAATAAAAGCGAAAATGCTATAAAGTTTTTTGAAATATACATACTTGTTGGCACATACATTTGAACAAATTTGAAGGACTAGAAAGATTGTGATTTTTTTGCTATTATTTGCAAGCGAAGAGACAATTAATCCAAATATTAATAAGACGAATAGTCAGTCAGCAGGTTACTAAGTTACTGTGTAGTAATCTTTACTTAGATAGTATGTATGTACATTACGGTGGCTCAAATTTAATTGGTATTTTATTTATTACATATAATTTTTTAATTTTTAAATAGTTTTATTTGGGTTTAATGTTAAAAAATTAACTTAAATCGTTAATAATATGTTAACTATTGTATTTATAGAAATTTTTTTAAGGATTTTTTCGTAAAGCATAGAATTTCCTCGATTCAAACGAGCTGTCAGGGGCCAACATTCAAAACAAAACTCCGCCATCAAGTCGAGCGACCTCGCTAAGGCCGCAGGGATTGGTGGATCTCATTGTTGTGGCTGCGAATGTTGGGAAGCCGAGACCTATCCTTCTGAATCGAAAAGAGACATAATTGTGAAGATTTCCAAAAAAGTCGACCAGAGGGAATGTGGCAATTGATGCGGTGCAGTCTCCAAATTGCTAGCAAAAATCATCTTAATGCGACTCAAACAAAGAATCGAGCGCTCTCTAAATGATGAACAGGCAGGCTACCGTGAGGGTTTCTCCAGCCGCGATCACATCAAAAACATGAAATTTAATGATGTCGGCATAGGGCAAAATTGCAGTTTTGGTACTGCTTCAAGTATGCTGAAACTTTAATCGCGTTTTTCTCGGAAAATACGCGTTCTCGGGCCTTATTTGCCCCTTCGGGGTTTCTAAGGGGTATGAAACGACCATTCTGAATCGATTGGCGTTATCAGAAAAACTCAAAATTTTCATCGCTGACCTCTCCAGACTATTGGTCCCAGAATTAACATCAAATACAAGAAATTTAATGATGCTGGCATACGGCAAAATTGCAGTTTTGGTACTGCTTCAAGTATGCTGAAACTTTAATGGCGTTTTTTTCGGAAAATACGCGTTCTCGGGCCTTATTTGCCCCTTCGGGGTTTCTAAGGGGTATGAAACGACCATTCTGAATCGATTGGCGTTATCAGAAAAACTCAAAATTTTCATCGCTGACCTCTCCAGACTATTGGTCCCAGAATTAGCATCAAAAACAAGAAATTTAATGATGCCGACATAGGGCAAAATTGAAGTTTTGGTACTGCTTCAAGAATGCAGAAACTTTAATCGCGTTTTTCTCGGAAAATACGCGTTCTCGGGACTTATTTGCCCCTTCGGGGTTTCTAAGGGGTATGAAACGACCATTCTGAATCGATTGGCGTTATCAGAAAAACTCAAAACTTTCATCGCTGACCTCTCCAGACTTGGTCCCAGAATTAGCATCAAAAACAAGAAATTTAATGATGCCGACATAGGGCAAAATTGAAGTTTTGGTACTGCTTCAAGTGTGCTGAAACTTTAATCGCGTTTTTCTCGGAAAATACGCGTTCTCGGGACTTATTTGCCCCTTCGTGGTTTCTAAGGGGTATGAAACGACCATTCTGAATCGATTGGCTTTATCAGAAAAAATCAAAATTTTCATCGCTGACCTCTCCAGACTATTGGTCCCAGAATTAGCATCAAATACAAGAAATTTAATGATGCCGGCATAGCGCAAAATTGCAGTTTTGGTACTGCTTCAAGTATGCTGAAACTTTAATCGAGTTTTTCTCGGAAAATACGCGTTCTCGGGCCTTATTTGACCCTTCGGGGTTTCTAAGGGGTATGAAACGACGTTATCAGAAAAAATCAAAATTTTCATCGCTGACCTCTCCAGATTATTGGTCCCAGAATTAACATCAAATACAAGAAATTTAATGATGCTGGCATAGGGCAAAATTGCAGTTTCGGTACTGCTTCAAGTATGTTGAAACTTTAATCGCGTTTTTCTCGGAAAAAACGCGTTCTCGGGACTTATTTGCCCCTTCGGGGTTTCTAAGGGGTATGAAACTACCATTATGAATCGATTGGCGTTATCAGAAAAACTCAAAACTTTCATCGCTGACCTCTCCAGACTTGGTCCCAGAATTAGCATCAAAAACAAGAAATTTAATGATGGCGACATAGGGCAAAATTGAAGTTTTGGTACTGCTTCAAGTGTGCTGAAACTTTAATCGCGTTTTTCTCGGAAAATACGCGTTCTCGGGACTTATTTGCCCCTTCGGGGTTTCTAAGGGGTATGAAACGACCATTCTGAATCGATTGGCGTTATCAGAAAAAATCAAAATTTTCATCGCTGACCTCTCCAGACTATTGGTCCCAGAATTAGCATCAAATACAAGAAATTTAATGATGCCGGCATAGGGCAAAATTGCAGTTTTGGTACTGCTTCAAGTATGCTGAAGCTTTAATCGAGTTTTTCTCGGAAAATTCGCGTTCTCGGGCCTTATTTGCCCCTTCGGGGTTTCTAAGGGGTATGAAACGACCATTCTGAATCGATTGGCGTTATCAGAAAAAATCAAAATTTTCATCGCTGACCTCTCCAGACTATTGGTCCCAGAATTAACATCAAATACAAGAAATTTAATGATGCTGGCATAGGGCAAAATTGCAGTTTTGGTACTGCTTCAAGTATGCTGAAACTTTAATCGCGTTTTTCTCGGAAAATACGCGTTCTCGGGCCTTATTTGCCCCTTCGGGGTTTCTAAGGGGTATGAAACGACCATTCTGAATCGATTGGCGTTATCAGAAAAACTCAAAATTTTCATCGCTGACCTCTCCAGACTATTGGTCCCAGAATTAGCATCAAAAACAAGAAATTTAATGATGCCGACATAGGGCAAAATTGCAGTTTTGGTACTGCTTCAAGTATGCTGAAACTTTAATCGAGCTTTTCTCGGAAAATACGCGTTCTCGGGCCTTATTTGCCCCTTCGGGGTTTCTAAGGGGTATGCAGCGACCATTCTGAATCGATTGGCGTTATCAGAAAAACTCAAAATTTTCATCGCTGACCTCTCCAGACTATTGGTCCCAGAATTAGCATCAAAAACAAGAAATTTAATGATGCCGACATAGGGCAAAATTGCAGTTTTGGTACTACTTCAAGTATGCTGAAACTTTAATCGAGCTTTTCTCGGAAAATACGCGTTCTCGGGCCTTATTTGCCCCTTCGGGGTTTCTAAGGGGTATGAAACGACCATTCTGAATCGATTGGCGTTATCAGAAAAACTCAAAATTTTCATCGCTGACCTCTCCAGACTATTGGTCCCAGAATTAGCATCAAAAACAAGAAATTTAATGATGCCGACATAGGGCAAAATTGCAGTTTTGGTACTGCTTCAAGTATGCTGAAACTTTAATCGAGCTTTTCTCGGAAAATACGCGTTCTCGGGCCTTATTTGCCCCTTCGGGGTTTCTAAGGTGTATGCAGCGACCATTCTGAATCGATTGGCGTTATCAGAAAAACTCAAAATTTTCATCGCTGACCTCTCCAGACTATTGGTCCCAGAATTAACATCAAATACAAGAAATTTAATGATGCTGGCATACGGCAAAATTGCAGTTTTGGTACTGCTTCAAGTATGCTGAAACTTTAATCGCGTTTTTTTCGGAAAATACGCGTTCTCGGGCCTTATTTGCCCCTTCGGGGTTTCTAAGGGGTATGAAACGACCATTCTGAATCGATTGGCGTTATCAGAAAAACTCAAAATTTTCATCGCTGACCTCTCCAGACTATTGGTCCCAGAATTAGCATCAAAAACAAGAAATTTAATGATGCCGACATAGGGCAAAATTGAAGTTTTGGTACTGCTTCAAGAATGCAGAAACTTTAATCGCGTTTTTCTCGGAAAATACGCGTTCTCGGGATTTATTTGCCCCTTCGGGGTTTCTAAGGGGTATGAAACGACCATTCTGAATCGATTGGCGTTATCAGAAAAACTCAAAACTTTCATCGCTGACCTCTCCAGACTTGGTCCCAGAATTAGCATCAAAAACAAGAAATTTAATGATGCCGACATAGGGCAAAATTGAAGTTTTGGTACTGCTTCAAGTGTGCTGAAACTTTAATCGCGTTTTTCTCGGAAAATACGCGTTCTCGGGACTTATTTGCCCCTTCGTGGTTTCTAAGGGGTATGAAACGACCATTCTGAATCGATTGGCGTTATCAGAAAAAATCAAAATTTTCATCGCTGACCTCTCCAGACTATTGGTCCCAGAATTAGCATCAAATACAAGAAATTTAATGATGCCGGCATAGCGCAAAATTGCAGTTTTGGTACTGCTTCAAGTATGCTGAAACTTTAATCGAGTTTTTCTCGGAAAATACGCGTTCTCGGGCCTTATTTGCCCCTTCGGGGTTTCTAAGGGGTATGAAACGACCATTCTGAATCGATTGGCGTTATCAGAAAAAATCAAAATTTTCATCGCTGACCTCTCCAGATTATTGGTCCCAGAATTAACATCAAATACAAGAAATTTAATGATGCTGGCATAGGGCAAAATTGCAGTTTCGGTACTGCTTCAAGTATGTTGAAACTTTAATCGCGTTTTTCTCGGAAAAAACGCGTTCTCGGGACTTATTTGCCCCTTCGGGGTTTCTAAGGGGTATGAAACTACCATTATGAATCGATTGGCGTTATCAGAAAAACTCAAAACTTTCATCGCTGACCTCTCCAGACTTGGTCCCAGAATTAGCATCAAAAACAAGAAATTTAATGATGGCGACATAGGGCAAAATTGAAGTTTTGGTACTGCTTCAAGTGTGCTGAAACTTTAATCGCGTTTTTCTCGGAAAATACGCGTTCTCGGGACTTATTTGCCCCTTCGGGGGTTTCTAAGGGGTATGAAACGACCATTCTGAATCGATTGGCGTTATCAGAAAAAATCAAAATTTTCATCGCTGACCTCTCCAGACTATTGGTCCCAGAATTAGCATCAAATACAAGAAATTTAATGATGCCGGCATAGGGCAAAATTGCAGTTTTGGTACTGCTTCAAGTATGCTGAAGCTTTAATCGAGTTTTTCTCGGAAAATACGCGTTCTCGGGCCTTATTTGCCCCTTCGGGGTTTCTAAGGGGTATGAAACGACCATTCTGAATCGATTGGCGTTATCAGAAAAAATCAAAATTTTCATCGCTGACCTCTCCAGACTATTGGTCCCAGAATTAACATCAAATACAAGAAATTTAATGATGCTGGCATAGGGCAAAATTGCAGTTTTGGTACTGCTTCAAGTATGCTGAAACTTTAATCGAGCTTTTCTCGGAAAATACGCGTTCTCGGGCCTTATTTGCCCCTTCGGGGTTTCTAAGGGGTATGCAGCGACCATTCTGAATCGATTGGCGTTATCAGAAAAACTCAAAATTTTCATCGCTGACCTCTCCAGACTATTGGTCCCAGAATTAGCATCAAAAACAAGAAATTTAATGATGCCGACATAGGGCAAAATTGCAGTTTTGGTACTACTTCAAGTATGCTGAAACTTTAATCGAGCTTTTCTCGGAAAATACGCGTTCTCGGGCCTTATTTGCCCCTTCGGGGTTTCTAAGGGGTATGAAACGACCATTCTGAATCGATTGGCGTTATCAGAAAAACTCAAAATTTTCATCGCTGACCTCTCCAGACTATTGGTCCCAGAATTAGCATCAAAAACAAGAAATTTAATGATGCCGACATAGGGCAAAATTGAAGTTTTGGTACTGCTTCAAGTATGCAGAAACTTTAATCGCGTTTTTCTCGGAAAATACGCGTTCTCGGGACTTATTTGCCCCTTCGGGGTTTCTAAGGGGTATGAAACGACCATTCTGAATCGATTGGCGTTATCAGAAAAACTCAAAACTTTCATCGCTGACCTCTCCAGACTTGGTCCCAGAATTAGCATCAAAAACAAGAAATATAATGATGCCGACATAGGGCAAAATTGAAGTTTTGGTACTGCTTCAAGTGTGCTGAAACTTTAATCGAGTTTTTCTCGGAAAATACGCGTTCTCGGGCCTTATTTGCCCCTTCGGGGTTTCTAAGGGGTATGAAACGACCATTCTGAATCGATTGGCGTTATCAGAAAAAATCAAAATTTTCATCGCTGACCTCTCCAGACTACTGGTCCCAGAATTAGCATCAAAAACAAGAAATTTAATGATGCCGACATAGGGCAAAATTGAAGTTTTGGTACTGCTTCAAGTGTGCTGAAACTTTAATCGCGTTTTTCTCGGAAAATACGCGTTCTCGGGACTTATTTGCCCCTTCGGGGTTTCTAAGGGGTATGAAACGACCATTCTGAATCGATTGGCGTTATCAGAAAAAATCAAAATTTTCATCGCTGACCTCTCCAGACTATTGGTCCCAGAATTAGCATCAAATACAAGAAATTTAATGATGCCGGCATAGGGCAAAATTGCAGTTTTGGTACTGCTTCAAGTATGCTGAAACTTTAGTCGCGTTTTTCTCGGAAAATACGCGTTCTCGGGCCTTATTTGCCCGTTCGGGGTTTCTAAGGGGTATGAAACGACCATTCTGAATCGATTGGCGTTATCAGAAAAAATCAAAATTTTCATCGCTGACCTCTCCAGACTATTGGTCCCAGAATTAACATCAAATACAAGAAATTTAATGATGCTGGCATAGGGCAAAATTGCAGTTTCGGTACTGCTTCAAGTATGCTGAAACTTTAATCGCGTTTTTCTCGGAAAAAACGCGTTCTCGGGACTTATTTGCCCCTTCGGGGTTTCTAAGGGGTATGAAACTACCATTCTGAATCGATTGGCGTTATCAGAAAAACTCAAAACTTTCATCGCTGACCTCTCCAGACTTGGTCCCAGAATTAGCATCAAAAACAAGAAATCTAATGATGCCGACATAGGGCAAAATTGCAGTTTTGGTACTGCTTCAAGTATGCTGAAACTTTAATCGAGCTTTTCTCGGAAAATACGCGTTCTCGGGCCTTATTTGCCCCTTCGGGGTTTCTAAGGGGTATGAAACGACCATTCTGAATCGATTGGCGTTATCAGAAAAACTCAAAATTTTCATCGCTGACCTCTCCAGACTATTGGTCCCAGAATTAGCATCAAATACAAGAAATTTAATGATGCCGGCATAGGGCAAAATTGCAGTTTTGGTACTGCTTCAAGTATGCTGAAACTTTAATCGAGTTTTTCTCTGAAAATACGCGTTCTCGGGCCTTATTTGCCCCTTCGGGGTTTCTAAGGGGTATAAACGACCATTCTGAATCGATTGGCGTTATCAGAAAAACTCAAAATTTTCATCGCTGACCTCTCCAGACTATTGGTCCCAGAATTAGCATCAAAAACAAGAAATTTAATGATGCCGACATAGGGCAAAATTGAAGTTTTGGTACTGCTTCAAGTATGCAGAAACTTTAATCGCGTTTTTCTCGGAAAATACGCGTTCTCGGGACTTATTTGCCCCTTCGGGGTTTCTAAGGGGTATGAAACGACCATTCTGAATCGATTGGCGTTATCAGAAAAACTCAAAACTTTCATCGCTGACCTCTCCAGACTTGGTCCCAGAATTAGCATCAAAAACAAGAAATATAATGATGCCGACATAGGGCAAAATTGAAGTTTTGGTACTGCTTCAAGTGTGCTGAAACTTTAATCGAGTTTTTCTCGGAAAATACGCGTTCTCGGGCCTTATTTGCCCCTTCGGGGTTTCTAAGGGGTATGAAACGACCATTCTGAATCGATTGGCGTTATCAGAAAAAATCAAAATTTTCATCGCTGACCTCTCCAGACTACTGGTCCCAGAATTAGCATCAAAAACAAGAAATTTAATGATGCCGACATAGGGCAAAATTGAAGTTTTGGTACTGCTTCAAGTGTGCTGAAACTTTAATCGCGTTTTTCTCGGAAAATACGCGTTCTCGGGACTTATTTGCCCCTTCGGGGTTTCTAAGGGGTATGAAACGACCATTCTGAATCGATTGGCGTTATCAGAAAAAATCAAAATTTTCATCGCTGACCTCTCCAGACTATTGGTCCCAGAATTAGCATCAAATACAAGAAATTTAATGATGCCGGCATAGGGCAAAATTGCAGTTTTGGTACTGCTTCAAGTATGCTGAAACTTTAGTCGCGTTTTTCTCGGAAAATACGCGTTCTCGGGACTTATTTGCCCGTTCGGGGTTTCTAAGGGGTATGAAACGACCATTCTGAATCGATTGGCGTTATCAGAAAAAATCAAAATTTTCATCGCTGACCTCTCCAGACTATTGGTCCCAGAATTAACATCAAATACAAGAAATTTAATGATGCTGGCATAGGGCAAAATTGCAGTTTCGGTACTGCTTCAAGTATGCTGAAACTTTAATCGCGTTTTTCTCGGAAAAAACGCGTTCTCGGGACTTATTTGCCCCTTCGGGGTTTCTAAGGGGTATGAAACTACCATTCTGAATCGATTGGCGTTATCAGAAAAACTCAAAACTTTCATCGCTGACCTCTCCAGACTTGGTCCCAGAATTAGCATCAAAAACAAGAAATCTAATGATGCCGACATAGGGCAAAATTGCAGTTTTGGTACTGCTTCAAGTGTGCTGAAACTTTAATCGCGTTTTTCTCGGAAAATACGCGTTCTCGGGACTTATTTGCCCCTTCGTGGTTTCTAAGGGGTATGAAACGACCATTCTGAATCGATTGGCGTTATCAGAAAAAATCAAAATTTTCATCGCTGACCTCTCCAGACTATTGGTCCCAGAATTAGCATCAAATACAAGAAATTTAATGATGCCGGCATAGCGCAAAATTGCAGTTTTGGTACTGCTTCAAGTATGCTGAAACTTTAATCCAGTTTTTCTCGGAAAATACGCGTTCTCGGGCCTTATTTGCCCCTTCGGGGTTTCTAAGGGGTATGAAACGACCATTCTGAATCGATTGGCGTTATCAGAAAAAATCAAAATTTTCATCGCTGACCTCTCCAGATTATTGGTCCCAGAATTAACATCAAATACAAGAAATTTAATGATGCTGGCATAGGGCAAAATTGCAGTTTCGGTACTGCTTCAAGTATGTTGAAACTTTAATCGCGTTTTTCTCGGAAAAAACGCGTTCTCGGGACTTATTTGCCCCTTCGGGGTTTCTAAGGGGTATGAAACTACCATTATGAATCGATTGGCGTTATCAGAAAAACTCAAAACTTTCATCGCTGACCTCTCCAGACTTGGTCCCAGAATTAGCATCAAAAACAAGAAATTTAATGATGGCGACATAGGGCAAAATTGAAGTTTTGGTACTGCTTCAAGTGTGCTGAAACTTTAATCGCGTTTTTCTCGGAAAATACGCGTTCTCGGGACTTATTTGCCCCTTCGGGGGTTTCTAAGGGGTATGAAACGACCATTCTGAATCGATTGGCGTTATCAGAAAAAATCAAAATTTTCATCGCTGACCTCTCCAGACTATTGGTCCCAGAATTAGCATCAAATACAAGAAATTTAATGATGCCGGCATAGGGCAAAATTGCAGTTTTGGTACTGCTTCAAGTATGCTGAAGCTTTAATCGAGTTTTTCTCGGAAAATACGCGTTCTCGGGCCTTATTTGCCCCTTCGGGGTTTCTAAGGGGTATGAAACGACCATTCTGAATCGATTGGCGTTATCAGAAAAAATCAAAATTTTCATCGCTGACCTCTCCAGACTATTGGTCCCAGAATTAACATCAAATACAAGAAATTTAATGATGCTGGCATAGGGCAAAATTGCAGTTTTGGTACTGCTTCAAGTATGCTGAAACTTTAATCGCGTTTTTCTCGGAAAATACGCGTTCTCGGGCCTTATTTGCCCCTTCGGGGTTTCTAAGGGGTATGAAACGACCATTCTGAATCGATTGGCGTTATCAGAAAAACTCAAAATTTTCATCGCTGACCTCTCCAGACTATTGGTCCCAGAATTAGCATCAAAAACAAGAAATTTAATGATGCCGACATAGGGCAAAATTGCAGTTTTGGTACTGCTTCAAGTATGCTGAAACTTTAATCGAGCTTTTCTCGGAAAATACGCGTTCTCGGGCCTTATTTGCCCCTTCGGGGTTTCTAAGGGGTATGCAGCGACCATTCTGAATCGATTGGCGTTATCAGAAAAACTCAAAATTTTCATCGCTGACCTCTCCAGACTATTGGTCCCAGAATTAGCATCAAAAACAAGAAATTTAATGATGCCGACATAGGGCAAAATTGCAGTTTTGGTACTACTTCAAGTATGCTGAAACTTTAATCGAGCTTTTCTCGGAAAATACGCGTTCTCGGGCCTTATTTGCCCCTTCGGGGTTTCTAAGGGGTATGAAACGACCATTCTGAATCGATTGGCGTTATCAGAAAAACTCAAAATTTTCATCGCTGACCTCTCCAGACTATTGGTCCCAGAATTAGCATCAAAAACAAGAAATTTAATGATGCCGACATAGGGCAAAATTGAAGTTTTGGTACTGCTTCAAGTATGCAGAAACTTTAATCGCGTTTTTCTCGGAAAATACGCGTTCTCGGGACTTATTTGCCCCTTCGGGGTTTCTAAGGGGTATGAAACGACCATTCTGAATCGATTGGCGTTATCAGAAAAACTCAAAACTTTCATCGCTGACCTCTCCAGACTTGGTCCCAGAATTAGCATCAAAAACAAGAAATATAATGATGCCGACATAGGGCAAAATTGAAGTTTTGGTACTGCTTCAAGTGTGCTGAAACTTTAATCGAGTTTTTCTCGGAAAATACGCGTTCTCGGGCCTTATTTGCCCCTTCGGGGTTTCTAAGGGGTATGAAACGACCATTCTGAATCGATTGGCGTTATCAGAAAAAATCAAAATTTTCATCGCTGACCTCTCCAGACTACTGGTCCCAGAATTAGCATCAAAAACAAGAAATTTAATGATGCCGACATAGGGCAAAATTGAAGTTTTGGTACTGCTTCAAGTGTGCTGAAACTTTAATCGCGTTTTTCTCGGAAAATACGCGTTCTCGGGACTTATTTGCCCCTTCGGGGTTTCTAAGGGGTATGAAACGACCATTCTGAATCGATTGGCGTTATCAGAAAAAATCAAAATTTTCATCGCTGACCTCTCCAGACTATTGGTCCCAGAATTAGCATCAAATACAAGAAATTTAATGATGCCGGCATAGGGCAAAATTGCAGTTTTGGTACTGCTTCAAGTATGCTGAAACTTTAGTCGCGTTTTTCTCGGAAAATACGCGTTCTCGGGCCTTATTTGCCCGTTCGGGGTTTCTAAGGGGTATGAAACGACCATTCTGAATCGATTGGCGTTATCAGAAAAAATCAAAATTTTCATCGCTGACCTCTCCAGACTATTGGTCCCAGAATTAACATCAAATACAAGAAATTTAATGATGCTGGCATAGGGCAAAATTGCAGTTTCGGTACTGCTTCAAGTATGCTGAAACTTTAATCGCGTTTTTCTCGGAAAAAACGCGTTCTCGGGACTTATTTGCCCCTTCGGGGATTCTAAGGGGTATGAAACTACCATTCTGAATCGATTGGCGTTATCAGAAAAACTCAAAACTTTCATCGCTGACCTCTCCAGACTTGGTCCCAGAATTAGCATCAAAAACAAGAAATCTAATGATGCCGACATAGGGCAAAATTGCAGTTTTGGTACTGCTTCAAGTATGCTGAAACTTTAATCGAGCTTTTCTCGGAAAATACGCGTTCTCGGGCCTTATTTGCCCCTTCGGGGTTTCTAAGGGGTATGAAACGACCATTCTGAATCGATTGGCGTTATCAGAAAAACTCAAAATTTTCATCGCTGACCTCTCCAGACTATTGGTCCCAGAATTAGCATCAAATACAAGAAATTTAATGATGCCGGCATAGGGCAAAATTGCAGTTTTGGTACTGCTTCAAGTATGCTGAAACTTTAATCGAGTTTTTCTCTGAAAATACGCGTTCTCGGGCCTTATTTGCCCCTTCGGGGTTTCTAAGGGGTATAAACGACCATTCTGAATCGATTGGCGTTATCAGAAAAACTCAAAATTTTCATCGCTGACCTCTCCAGACTATTGGTCCCAGAATTAGCATCAAAAACAAGAAATTTAATGATGCCGACATAGGGCAAAATTGAAGTTTTGGTACTGCTTCAAGTATGCAGAAACTTTAATCGCGTTTTTCTCGGAAAATACGCGTTCTCGGGACTTATTTGCCCCTTCGGGGTTTCTAAGGGGTATGAAACGACCATTCTGAATCGATTGGCGTTATCAGAAAAACTCAAAACTTTCATCGCTGACCTCTCCAGACTTGGTCCCAGAATTAGCATCAAAAACAAGAAATATAATGATGCCGACATAGGGCAAAATTGAAGTTTTGGTACTGCTTCAAGTGTGCTGAAACTTTAATCGAGTTTTTCTCGGAAAATACGCGTTCTCGGGCCTTATTTGCCCCTTCGGGGTTTCTAAGGGGTATGAAACGACCATTCTGAATCGATTGGCGTTATCAGAAAAAATCAAAATTTTCATCGCTGACCTCTCCAGACTACTGGTCCCAGAATTAGCATCAAAAACAAGAAATTTAATGATGCCGACATAGGGCAAAATTGAAGTTTTGGTACTGCTTCAAGTGTGCTGAAACTTTAATCGCGTTTTTCTCGGAAAATACGCGTTCTCGGGACTTATTTGCCCCTTCGGGGTTTCTAAGGGGTATGAAACGACCATTCTGAATCGATTGGCGTTATCAGAAAAAATCAAAATTTTCATCGCTGACCTCTCCAGACTATTGGTCCCAGAATTAGCATCAAATACAAGAAATTTAATGATGCCGGCATAGGGCAAAATTGCAGTTTTGGTACTGCTTCAAGTATGCTGAAACTTTAGTCGCGTTTTTCTCGGAAAATACGCGTTCTCGGGCCTTATTTGCCCGTTCGGGGTTTCTAAGGGGTATGAAACGACCATTCTGAATCGATTGGCGTTATCAGAAAAAATCAAAATTTTCATCGCTGACCTCTCCAGACTATTGGTCCCAGAATTAACATCAAATACAAGAAATTTAATGATGCTGGCATAGGGCAAAATTGCAGTTTTGGTACTGCTTCAAGTATGCTGAAACTTTAATCGAGCTTTTCTCGGAAAATACGCGTTCTCGGGCCTTATTTGCCCCTTCGGGGTTTCTAAGGGGTATGAAACGACCATTCTGAATCGATTGGCGTTATCAGAAAAACTCAAAATTTTCATCGCTGACCTCTCCAGACTATTGGTCCCAGAATTAGCATCAAATACAAGAAATTTAATGATGCCGGCATAGGGCAAAATTGCAGTTTTGGTACTGCTTCAAGTATGCTGAAGCTTTAATCGAGTTTTTCTCTGAAAATACGCGTTCTCGGGCCTTATTTGCCCCTTCGGGGTTTCTAAGGGGTATAAACGACCATTCTGAATCGATTGGCGTTATCAGAAAAAATCAAAATTTTCATCGCTGACCTCTCCAGACTATTGGTCCCAGAATTAGCATCAAAAACAAGAAATTTAATGATGCCGGCATAGGGCAAAATTGCAGTTTTGGTACTGCTTCAAGTATGCTGAAACTTTAATCGCGTTTTTTCGGAAAATACGCGTTCTCGGGCCTTATTTGCCCCTTCGGGGTTTCTAAGGGGTATGAAACGACCATTCTGAATCGATTGGCGTTATCAGAAAAACTCAAAATTTTCATCGCTGACCTCTCCAGACTATTGGTCCCAGAATTAGCATCAAAAACAAGAAATTTAATGATGCCGACATAGGGCAAAATTGAAGTTTTGGTACTGCTTCAAGTATGCTGAAACTTTAATCGCGTTTTTCTCGGAAAATACGCGTTCTCGGGCCTTATTTGCCCCTTCGGGGTTTCTAAGGGGTATGAAACGACCATTCTGAATCGATTGGCGTTATCAGAAAAACTCAAAATTTTCATCGCTGACCTCTCCAGACTATTGGTCCCAGAATTAGCATCAAAAACAAGAAATTTAATGATGCCGACATAGGGCAAAATTGCAGTTTTGGTACTGCTTCAAGTATGCTGAAACTTTAATCGAGCTTTTCTCGGAAAATACGCGTTCTCGGGCCTTATTTGCCCCTTCGGGGTTTCTAAGGGGTATGAAATGACCATTCTGAATCGATTGGCGTTATCAGATAAAATCAAAATTTTCATTGCTGACCTCTCCAGACTATTGGTCCCAAAATTAGCATCAAATACAAGAAATTTAATGATGCCGGCATAAGGCAAAATTGCAGTTTTGGTACTGCTTCAAGTATGCTGAAACTTTAATCGAGTTTTTCTCGGAAAATACGCGTTCTCGGGCCTTATTTGCCCCTTCGGGGTTTCTAAGGGGTATGAAACGACCATTCTGAATCGATTGGCGTTATCAGACAAAATCAAAATTTTTTCATCGCCGACCTCTCCAGACTATTGGTCCCAGAATTAGCATCAAAAACAAGAAATTTAATGATGCTGGCATAGGGCAAAATTGCAGTTTTGGTACTGCTTCAAGTATGCTGAAACTTTAATCGAGTTTTTCTCGGAAAATACGCGTTCTCGGACCTTATTTGCCCTTTCGGGGTTTCTAAGGGGTATGAAACGACCATTCTGAGTCGATTGGCGTTATCAGAAAAACTCAAAATTTTCATCGCTGACCTCTCCAGACTATTGGTCCCAGAATTAGCATCAAAAACAAGAAATTTAATGATGCCGACATAGGGCAAAATTGAAGTTTTGGTACTGCTTCAAGTATGCTGAAACTTTAATCGCGTTTTTCTCGGAAAATACGCGTTCTCGGGCCTTATTTGCCCCTTCGGGGTTTCTAAGGGGTATGAAACGACCATTCTGAATCGATTGGCGTTATCAGAAAAACTCAAAATTTTCATCGCTGACCTCTCCAGACTATTGGTCCCAGAATTAGCATCAAAAACAAGAAATTTAATGATGCCGACATAGGGCAAAATTGCAGTTTTGGTACTGCTTCAAGTATGCTGAAACTTTAATCGAGCTTTTCTCGGAAAATACGCGTTCTCGGGCCTTATTTGCCCCTTCGGGGTTTCTAAGGGGTATGAAATGACCATTCTGAATCGATTGGCGTTATCAGATAAAATCAAAATTTTCATTGCTGACCTCTCCAGACTATTGGTCCCAAAATTAGCATCAAATACAAGAAATTTAATGATGCCGGCATAAGGCAAAATTGCAGTTTTGGTACTGCTTCAAGTATGCTGAAACTTTAATCGAGTTTTTCTCGGAAAATACGCGTTCTCGGGCCTTATTTGCCCCTTCGGGGTTTCTAAGGGGTATAAACGACCATTCTGAATCGATTGGCGTTATCAGAAAAAATCAAAATTTTCATCGCTGACCTCTCCAGACTATTGGTCCCAGAATTAGCATCAAATACAAGAAATTTAATGATGCCGGCATAGGGCAAAATTGCAGTTTTGGTACTGCTTCAAGTATGCTGAAACTTTAATCGCGTTTTTTTCGGAAAATACGCGTTCTCGGGCCTTATTTGCCCCTTCGGGGTTTCTAAGGGGTATGAAACGACCATTCTGAATCGATTGGCGTTATCAGACAAAATCAAAATTTTTTCATCGCCGACCTCTCCAGACTATTGGTCCCAGAATTAGCATCAAAAACAAGAAATTTAATGATGCTGGCATAGGGCAAAATTGCAGTTTTGGTACTGCTTCAAGTATGCTGAAACTTTAATCGAGTTTTTCTCGGAAAATACGCGTTCTCGGACCTTATTTGCCCTTTCGGGGTTTCTAAGGGGTATGAAACGACCATTCTGAGTCGATTGGCGTTATCAGAAAAAATCAAAATTTTCATCGCTGACCTCTCCAGACTATTGGTCCCAGAATTAGCATCAAATACAAGAAATTTTATGATGCCGGCATAGGGAAAAATTGCAGTTTTGGTACTGCTTCAAGTATGCTGAAACTTTAATCGAGTTTTTCTCGGAAAATACGCGTTCTCGGGCCTTATTTGCCCCTTCGGGGTTTCTAAGGGGTATGAAACGACCATTCTGAATCGATTGGGGTTATCAGAAAAAATCAAAATTTTCATCGCTGACCTCTACAGACTATTGGTCCCAGAATTAGCATCAAAAACAAGAAATTTAATGATGCCGGCATAGGGCAAAATTGCAGTTTTGGTACTGCTTCAAGTATGCTGAAACTTTAATCGCGTTTTTCTCGGAAAATACGCGTTCTCGGGCCTTATTTGCCCCTTCGGGGTTTCTAAGGGATATAAAACGACCATTCTGAATCGATTGGCGTTATCAGAAAAAATCAAAATTTTCATCGCTGACCTCTCCAGACTATTGGTCCCAGAATTAGCATCAAATACAAGAAATTTAATGATGCCGGCATAAGGCAAAATTGCAGTTTTGGTACTGCTTCAAGTATGCTGAAACTTTAATCGAGTTTTTCTCGGAAAATACGCGTTCTCGGGCCTTATTTGCCCCTTCGGGGTTTCTAAGGGATATAAAACGACCATTCTGAATCGATTGGCGTTATCAGAAAAAATCAAAATTTTCATCGCTGACCTCTCCAGACTATTGGTCCCAGAATTAGCATCAAATACAAGAAATTTAATGATGCCGGCATAAGGCAAAATTGCAGTTTTGGTACTGCTTCAAGTATGCTGAAACTTTAATCGAGTTTTTCTCGGAAAATACGCGTTCTCGGGCCTTCTGAATCGATTGGCGTTATCAGAAAAAATCAAAATTTTCATCGCTGACCTCTCCAGACTATTGGTCCCAGAATTAGCATCAAAAACAAGAAATTTAATGATGCCGACATAGGGCAAAATTGAAGTTTTGGTACTGCTTCAAGTATGCTGAAACTTTAATCGCGTTTTTCTCGGAAAATACGCGTTCTGGGGCCTTATTTGCCCCTTCGGGGTTTCTAAGGGGTATGAAACGACCATTCTGAATCGATTGGCGTTATCAGAAAAAATCAAAATTTTCATCGCCGACCTCTCCAGACTATTGGTCCCAGAATTAGCATCAAAAACAAGAAATTTAATGATGCCGACATAGGGCAAAATTGAAGTTTTGGTACTGCTTCAAGTATGCTGAAACTTTAATCGCATTTTTCTGGGAAAATACGCGTTCTCGGGCCTTATTTGCCCCTTCGGGGTTTCTAAGGGGTATGAAACGACCATTCTGAATCGATTGGCGTTATCAGAAAAAATCAAAATTTTCATCGCTGACCTCTCCAGACTATTGGTCCCAGAATTAGCATCAAATACAAGAAATTTTATGATGCCGGCATAGGGCAAAATTGCAGTTTCGGTACTGCTTCAAGTATGCTGAAACTTTAATCGAGTTTTTCTCGGAAAATACGCGTTCTCGGGCCTTCTGAATCGATTGGCGTTATCAGAAAAAATCAAAATTTTCATCGCTGACCTCTCCAGACTATTGGTCCCAGAATTAGCATCAAAAACAAGAAATTTAATGATGCCGACATAGGGCAAAATTGAAGTTTTGGTACTGCTTCAAGTATGCTGAAACTTTAATCGCGTTTTTCTCGGAAAATACGCGTTCTGGGGCCTTATTTGCCCCTTCGGGGTTTCTAAGGGGTATGAAACGACCATTCTGAATCGATTGGCGTTATCAGAAAAAATCAAAATTTTCATCGCCGACCTCTCCAGACTATTGGTCCCAGAATTAGCATCAAAAACAAGAAATTTAATGATGCCGACATAGGGCAAAATTGAAGTTTTGGTACTGCTTCAAGTATGCTGAAACTTTAATCGCATTTTTCTGGGAAAATACGCGTTCTCGGGCCTTATTTGCCCCTTCGGGGTTTCTAAGGGGTATGAAACGACCATTCTGAATCGATTGGCGTTATCAGAAAAAATCAAAATTTTCATCGCTGACCTCTCCAGACTATTGGTCCCAGAATTAGCATCAAATACAAGAAATTTAATGATGCCGGCATAGGGCAAAATTGCAGTTTCGGTACTGCTTCAAGTATGCTGAAACTTTAATCGAGCTTTTCTCGGAAAATACGCGTTCTCGGGCCGTATTTGCCCCTTCGGGGTTTCTAAGGGGTATGAAATGACCATTCTGAATCGATTGGAGTTATCAGAAAAACTCAAAATTTTCATCGCTGACCTCTCCAGACTATTGGTCCCAGAATTAGCATCAAAAACAAGAAATTTAATGATGCCGACATACGGCAAAATTGAAGTTTTGGTACTGCTTCACGTATGCTGAAACTTTAATCGAGTTTTTCTCGGAAAATACGCGTTCTCGGGCCTTATTTGCCCCTTCGTGGTTTCTAAGGGGTATGAAACGACCATTCTGAATCGATTGGCGTTATCAGAAAAAATCAAAATTTTCATCGCTGACCTCTCCAGACTATTGGTCCCAGAATTAGCATCAAAAACAAGAAATTTAATGATGCCGACATAGGGCAAAATTGAAGTTTTGGTACTTGTTCAAGTATGCTGAAACTTTAATCGCATTTTTCTCGGAAAATACGCGTTCTCGGGCCTTATTTGCCCCTTCGGGGTTTCTAAGGGGTATGAAACGACCATTCTGAATCGATTGGCGTTATCAGAAAAAATCAAAATTTTTTCATCGCCGACCTCTCCAGACTATTGGTCCCAGAATTAGCATCAAATGCAAGAAATTTAATGATGCCGGCATAGGGCAAAATTGCAGTTTCGGTACTGCTTCAAGTATGCTGAAACTTTAATCGCGTTTTTCTCGGAAAATACGCGTTCTCCGGCCTTATTTTCCCCTTCGGGGTTTCTAAGGGGTATGAAACGACCATTCTGAATCGATTGGCATTATCAGAAAAAATCAAAATTTTCATCGCTGACCTCTCCAGACTATTGGTCCCAGAATTAGCATCAAATACAAGAAATTTAATGATGCTGGCATAGGGCAAAATTGCAGTTTTGGTACTGCTTCAAGTATGCTGAAACTTTAATCGAGTTTTTCTCGGAAAATACGCGTTCTCGGGCCTTATTTGCCCCTTCGGGGTTTCTAAGGGGTATGAAACGACCATTCTGAATCGATTGGCGTTATCAGAAAAAATCAAAATTTTCATCGCTGACCTCTCCAGACTATTGGTCCCAGAATTAGCATCAAAAACAAGAAATTTAATGATGCCGGCATAGAGCAAAATTGCAGTTTTGGTACTGCTTCAAGTATGCTGAAACTTTAATCGCGTTTTTCTCGGAAAATACGCGTTCTCGGGCCTTATTTGCCCCTTCTAAGTTTCTAAGGGGTATGAAACGACCATTCTGAATCGATTGGCGTTATCAGAAAAAATCAAAATTTTCATCGCTGACCTCTCCAGACTATTGGTCCCAGAATTAGCATCAAATACAAGAAATTTAATGATGCTGGCATAGGGCAAAATTGCAGTTTTGGTACTGCTTCACGTATGCTGAAACTTTAATCGAGTTTTTCTCGGAAAATACGCGTTCTCGGGCCTTATTTGCCCCTTCGGGGTTTCTAAAGGATATAAAACGACCATTCTGAATCGATTGGCGTTACCAGAAAAAATCAAAATTTTCATCGCTGACCTCTCCAGACTATTGGTCCCAGAATTAGCATCAAATACAAGAAATTTAATGATGCTGGCATAGGGTAAAATTGCAGTTTTGGTACTGCTTCAAGTATGCTGAAACTTTAATCGAGCTTTTCTCGGAACATACGCGTTCTCGGGCCTTATGTGCCCCTGCGGGGTTTCTAAGGGGTATGAAATGACCATTCTGAATCGATTGGCGTTATCAGATAAAATCAAAATTTTCATTGCTGACATCTCCAGGCTATTGGTCCTAGAATTAGCATCAAATACAAGAAATTTAATGATGCCGGCATAGGGCAAAATTGCAGTTTCGGTACTGCTTCAAGTATGCTGAAACTTTAATCGAGTTTTTCTCGGAAAATACGCGTTCTCGGGCCTTATTTGCCCTTTCGGGGTTTCTAAGGGGTATGAAACGACCATTCTGAGTCGATTGGCGTTATCAGAAAAAATCAAAATTTTCATCGCTGACCTCTCCAGACTATTGGTCCCAGAATTAGCATCAAATACAAGAAATTTAATGATGCCGGCATAGGGAAAAATTGCAGTTTTGGTACTGCTTCAAGTATGCTGAAACTTTAATCGAGTTTTTCTCGGAAAATACGCGTTCTCGGGCCTTATTTGCCCCTTCGGGGTTTCTAAGGGGTATGAAACGACCATTCTGAATCGATTGGGGTTATCAGAAAAAATCAAAATTTTCATCGCTGACCTCTACAGACTATTGGTCCCAGAATTAGCATCAAAAACAAGAAATTTAATGATGCCGGAATAGGGCAAAATTGCAGTTTTGGTACTGCTTCAAGTATGCTGAAACTTTAATCGCGTTTTTCTCGGAAAATACGCGTTCTCGGGCCTTATTTGCCCCTTCGGGGTTTCTAAGGGATATAAAACGACCATTCTGAATCGATTGGCGTTATCAGAAAAAATCAAAATTTTCATCGCTGACCTCTCCAGACTATTGGTCCCAGAATTAGCATCAAATACAAGAAATTTAATGATGCCGGCATAAGGCAAAATTGCAGTTTTGGTACTGCTTCAAGTATGCTGAAACTTTAATCGAGCTTTTCTCGGAAAATACGCGTTCTCGGGCCTTATTTGCCCCTTCGGGGTTTCTAAGGGATATAAAACGACCATTCTGAATCGATTGGCGTTATCAGAAAAAATCAAAATTTTCATCGCTGACCTCTCCAGACTATTGGTCCCAGAATTAGCATCAAATACAAGAAATTTAATGATGCCGGCATAAGGCAAAATTGCAGTTTTGGTACTGCTTCAAGTATGCTGAAACTTTAATCGAGTTTTTCTCGGAAAATACGCGTTCTCGGGCCTTCTGAATCGATTGGCGTTATCAGAAAAAATCAAAATTTTCATCGCTGACCTCTCCAGACTATTGGTCCCAGAATTAGCATCAAAAACAAGAAATTTAATGATGCCGACATAGGGCAAAATTGAAGTTTTGGTACTGCTTCAAGTATGCTGAAACTTTAATCGCGTTTTTCTCGGAAAATACGCGTTCTGGGGCCTTATTTGCCCCTTCGGGGTTTCTAAGGGGTATGAAACGACCATTCTGAATCGATTGGCGTTATCAGAAAAAATCAAAATTTTCATCGCCGACCTCTCCAGACTATTGGTCCCAGAATTAGCATCAAAAACAAGAAATTTAATGATGCCGACATAGGGCAAAATTGAAGTTTTGGTACTGCTTCAAGTATGCTGAAACTTTAATCGCATTTTTCTGGGAAAATACGCGTTCTCGGGCCTTATTTGCCCCTTCGGGGTTTCTAAGGGGTATGAAACGACCATTCTGAATCGATTGGCGTTATCAGAAAAAATCAAAATTTTCATCGCTGACCTCTCCAGACTATTGGTCCCAGAATTAGCATCAAATACAAGAAATTTAATGATGCCGGCATAGGGCAAAATTGCAGTTTCGGTACTGCTTCAAGTATGCTGAAACTTTAATCGAGCTTTTCTCGGAAAATACGCGTTCTCGGGCCTTATTTGCCCCTTCGGGGTTTCTAAGGGGTATGAAATGACCATTCTGAATCGATTGGCGTTATCAGAAAAACTCAAAATTTTCATCGCTGACCTCTCCAGACTATTGGTCCCAGAATTAGCATCAAAAACAAGAAATTTAATGATGCCGACATAGGGAAAAATTGCAGTTTTGGTACTGCCTCAAGTATGCTGAAACTTTAATCGAGTTTTTCTCGGAAAATACGCGTTCTCGGGCCTTATTTGCCCCTTCGGGGTTTCTAAGGGGTATGAAACGACCATTCTGAATCGATTGGGGTTATCAGAAAAAATCAAAATTTTCATCGCTGACCTCTACAGACTATTGCTCCCAGAATTAGCATCAAAAACAAGAAATTTAATGATGCCGGCATAGGGCAAAATTGCAGTTTTGGTACTGCTTCAAGTATGCTGAAACTTTAATCGCGTTTTTCTCGGAAAATACGCGTTCTCGGGCCTTATTTGCCCCTTCGGGGTTTCTAAGGGATATAAAACGACCATTCTGAATCGATTGGCGTTATCAGAAAAAATCAAAATTTTCATCGCTGACCTCTCCAGACTATTGGTCCCAGAATTAGCATCAAATACAAGAAATTTAATGATGCCGGCATAAGGCAAAATTGCAGTTTTGGTACTGCTTCAAGTATGCTGAAACTTCAATCGAGTTTTTCTCGGAAAATACGCGTTCTCGGGCCTTATTTGCCCCTTCGGGGTTTCTAAGGGATAAACGACCATTCTGAATCGATTGGCGTTATCAGAAAAAATCAAAATTTTCATCGCTGACCTCTCCAGACTATTGGTCCCAGAATTAGCATCAAATACAAGAAATTTAATGATGCCGGCATAAGGCAAAATTGCAGTTTTGGTACTGCTTCAAGTATGCTGAAACTTTAATCGAGTTTTTCTCGGAAAATACGCGTTCTCGGGCCTTCTGAATCGATTGGCGTTATCAGAAAAAATCAAAATTTTCATCGCTGACCTCTCCAGACTATTGGTCCCAGAATTAGCATCAATAACAAGAAATTTAATGATGCCGACATAGGGCAAAATTGAAGTTTTGGTACTGCTTCAAGTATGCTGAAACTTTAATCGCGTTTTTCTCGGAAAATACGCGTTCTGGGGGCTTATTTGCCCCTTCGGGGTTTCTAAGGGGTATGAAACGACCATTCTGAATCGATTGGCGTTATCAGAAAAAATCAAAATTTTCATCGCCGACCTCTCCAGACTATTGGTCCCAGAATTAGCATCAAAAACAAGAAATTTAATGATGCCGACATAGGGCAAAATTGAAGTTTTGGTACTGCTTCAAGTATGCTGAAACTTTAATCGCATTTTTCTGGGAAAATACGCGTTCTCGGGCCTTATTTGCCCCTTCGGGGTTTCTAAGGGGTATGAAACGACCATTCTGAATCGATTGGCGTTATCAGAAAAAATCAAAATTTTCATCGCTGACCTCTCCAGACTATTGGTCCCAGAATTAGCATCAAATACAAGAAATTTAATGATGCCGGCATAGGGCAAAATTGCAGTTTCGGTACTGCTTCAAGTATGCTGAAACTTTAATCGAGCTTTTCTCGGAAAATACGCGTTCTCGGGCCTTATTTGCCCCTTCGGGGTTTCTAAGGGGTATGAAATGACCATTCTGAATCGATTGGCGTTATCAGAAAAACTCAAAATTTTCATCGCTGACCTCTCCAGACTATTGGTCCCAGAATTAGCATCAAAAACAAGAAATTTAATGATGCCGACATAGGGCAAAATTGAAGTTTTGGTACTGCTTCACGTATGCTGAAACTTTAATCGAGTTTTTCTCGGAAAATACGCGTTCTCGGGCCTTATTTGCCCCTTCGGGGTTTCTAAAGGATATAAAACGACCATTCTGAATCGATTGGCGTTACCAGAAAAAATCAAAATTTTCATCGCTGACCTCTCCAGACTATTGGTCCCAGAATTAGCAGCAAATACGAGAAATTTAATGATGCTGGCATAGGGTAAAATTGCAGTTTTGGTACTGCTTCAAGTATGCTGAAACTTTAATCGAGTTTTTCTCGGAAAATACGCGTTCTCGGGCCTTATTTGCCCCTTCGGGGTTTCTAAGGGGTATGAAACGACCATTCTGAATCGATTGGCGTTATCAGAAAAAATCAAAATTTTCATCGCTGACCTCTCCAGACTATTGGTCCCAGAATTAGCATCAAAAACAAGAAATTTAATGATGCCGGCATAGAGCAAAATTGCAGTTTTGGTACTGCTTCAAGTATGCTGAAACTTTAATCGCGTTTTTCTCGGAAAATACGCGTTCTCGGGCCTTATTTGCCCCTTCTAAGTTTCTAAGGGGTATGAAACGACCATTCTGAATCGATTGGCGTTATCAGAAAAAATCAAAATTTTCATCGCTGACCTCTCCAGACTATTGGTCCCAGAATTAGCATCAAATACAAGAAATTTAATGATGCTGGCATAGGGCAAAATTGCAGTTTTGGTACTGCTTCACGTATGCTGAAACTTTAATCGAGTTTTTCTCGGAAAATACGCGTTCTCGGGCCTTATTTGCCCCTTCGGGGTTTCTAAAGGATATAAAACGACCATTCTGAATCGATTGGCGTTACCAGAAAAAATCAAAATTTTCATCGCTGACCTCTCCAGACTATTGGTCCCAGAATTAGCATCAAATACAAGAAATTTAATGATGCTGGCATAGGGCAAAATTGCAGTTTTGGTACTGCTTCAAGTATGCTGAAACTTTAATCGAGTTTTTCTCGGAAAATACGCGTTCTCGGGCCTTATTTGCCCCTTCGGGGTTTCTAAGGGGTATGAAACGACCATTCTGAATCGATTGGCGTTATCAGAAAAAATCAAAATTTTCATCGCTGACCTCTCCAGACTATTGGTCCCAGAATTAGCATCAAAAACAAGAAATTTAATGATGCCGGCATAGAGCAAAATTGCAGTTTTGGTACTGCTTCAAGTATGCTGAAACTTTAATCGCGTTTTTCTCGGAAAATACGCGTTCTCGGGCCTTATTTGCCCCTTCTAAGTTTCTAAGGGGTATGAAACGACCATTCTGAATCGATTGGCGTTATCAGAAAAAATCAAAATTTTCATCGCTGACCTCTCCAGACTATTGGTCCCAGAATTAGCATCAAAAACAAGAAATTTAATGATGCTGGCATAGGGCAAAATTGCAGTTTTGGTACTGCTTCAAGTATGCTGAAACTTTAATCGAGTTTTTCTCGGAAAATACGCGTTCTCGGGCCTTATTTGCCCCTTCGGGGTTTCTAAGGGGTATGAAACGACCATTCTGAATCGATTGGCGTTATCAGAAAAAATCAAAATTTTCATCGCTGACCTCTCCAGACTATTGGTCCCAGAATTAGCATCAAAAACAAGAAATTTAATGATGCCGGCATAGAGCAAAATTGCAGTTTTGGTACTGCTTCAAGTATGCTGAAGCTTTAATCGCGTTTTTCTCGGAAAATACGCGTTCTCGGGCCTTATTTGTCCCTTCTAAGTTACTAAGGGGTATGAAACGACCATTCTGAATCGATTGGCGTTATCAGAAAAAATCAAAATTTTCATCGCTGACCTCTCCAGACTATTGGTCCCAGAATTAGCATCAAATACAAGAAATTTAATGATGCTGGCATAGGGCAAAATTGCAGTTTTGGTACTGCTTCACGTATGCTGAAACTTTAATCGAGTTTTTCTCGGAAAATACGCGTCCTCGGGCCTTATTTGCCCCTTCGGGGTTTCTAAAGGATATAAAACGACCATTCTGAATCGATTGGCGTTACCAGAAAAAATCAAAATTTTCATCGCTGACCTCTCCAGACTATTGGTCCCAGAATTAGCATCAAATACAAGAAATTTAATGATGCTGGCATAGGGCAAAATTGCAGTTTTGGTACTGCTTCAAGTATGCTGAAACTTTAATCGAGTTTTTCTCGGAAAATACGCGTTCTCGGGCCTTATTTGCCCCTTCGGGGTTTCTAAGGGGTATGAAACGACCATTCTGAATCGATTGGCGTTATCAGAAAAAATCCAAATTTTCATCGCTGACCTCTCCAGACTATTGGTCCCAGAATTAGCATCAAAAACAAGAAATTTAATGATGCTGGCATAGGGCAAAATTGCAGTTTTGGTACTGCTTCAAGTATGCTGAAACTTTAATCGAGTTTTTCTCGGAAAATACGCGTTCTCGGGCCTTATTTGCCCCTTCGGGGTTTCTAAGGGGTATGAAACGACCATTCTGAATCGATTGGCGTTATCAGAAAAAATCAAAATTTTCATCGCTGACCTCTCCAGACTATTGGTCCCAGAATTAGCATCAAAAACAAGAAATTTAATGATGCCGGCATAGAGCAAAATTGCAGTTTTGGTACTGCTTCAAGTATGCTGAAGCTTTAATCGCGTTTTTCTCGGAAAATACGCGTTCTCGGGCCTTATTTCCCCCTCCTAAGTTACTAAGGGGTATGAAACGACCATTCTGAATCGATTGGCGTTATCAGAAAAAATCAAAATTTTCATCGCTGACCTCTCCAGACTATTGGTCCCAGAATTAGCATCAAATACAAGAAATTTAATGATGCTGGCATAGGGCAAAATTGCAGTTTTGGTACTGCTTCACGTATGCTGAAACTTTAATCGAGTTTTTCTCGGAAAATACGCGTTCTCGGGCCTTATTTGCCCCATCGGGGTTTCTAAAGGATATAAAACGACCATTCTGAATCGATTGGCGTTACCAGAAAAAATCAAAATTTTCATCGCTGACCTCTCCAGACTATTGGTCCCAGAATTAGCATCAAATACAAGAAATTTAATGATGCTGGCATAGGGCAAAATTGCAGTTTTGGTACTGCTTCAAGTATGCTGAAACTTTAATCGAGTTTTTCTCGGAAAATACGCGTTCTCGGGCCTTATTTGCCCCTTCGGGGTTTCTAAGGGGTATGAAACGACCATTCTGAATCGATTGGCGTTATCAGAAAAAATCAAAATTTTCATCGCTGACCTCTCCAGACTATTGGTCCCAGAATTAGCATCAAAAACAAGAAATTTCATGATGCCGGCATAGAGCAAAATTGCAGTTTTGGTACTACTTCACGTATGCTGAAACTTTAATCGCGTTTTTCTCGGAAAATACGCGTTCTCCGGCCTTATTTTCCCCTTCGGGGTTTCTAAGGGGTATGAAACGACCATTCTGAATCGATTGGCGTTATCAGAAAAAATCAAAATTTTCATCGCTGACCTCTCCAGACTATTGGTCCCAGAATTAGCATCAAATACAAGAAATTTAATGATGCTGGCATAGGGCAAAATTGCAGTTTTGGTACTGCTTCAAGTATGCTGAAACTTTAATCGAGTTTTTCTCGGAAAATACGCGTTCTCGGGCCTTATTTGCCCCTTCGGGGTTTCTAAGGGGTATGAAACGACCATTCTGAATCGATTGGCGTTATCAGAAAAAATCAAAATTTTCATCGCTGACCTCTCCAGACTATTGGTCCCAGAATTAGCATCAAAAACAAGAAATTTAATGATGCCGGCATAGAGCAAAATTGCAGTTTTGGTACTGCTTCAAGTATGCTGAAACTTTAATCGCGTTTTTCTCGGAAAATACGCGTTCTCGGGCCTTATTTGCCCCTTCTAAGTTTCTAAGGGGTATGAAACGACCATTCTGAATCGATTGGCGTTATCAGAAAAAATCAAAATTTTCATCGCTGACCTCTCCAGACTATTGGTCCCAGAATTAGCATCAAATACAAGAAATTTAATGATGCTGGCATAGGGCAAAATTGCAGTTTTGGTACTGCTTCACGTATGCTGAAACTTTAATCGAGTTTTTCTCGGAAAATACGCGTTCTCGGGCCTTATTTGCCCCTTCGGGGTTTCTAAAGGATATAAAACGACCATTCTGAATCGATTGGCGTTACCAGAAAAAATCAAAATTTTCATCGCTGACCTCTCCAGACTATTGGTCCCAGAATTAGCATCAAATACAAGAAATTTAATGATGCTGGCATAGGGTAAAATTGCAGTTTTGGTACAGCTTCAAGTATGCTGAAACTTTAATCGAGCTTTTCTCGGAAAATACGCGTTCTCGGGCCTTATGTGCCCCTTCGGGGTTTCTAAGGGGTATGAAATGACCATTCTGAATCGATTGGCGTTATCAGATAAAATCAAAATTTTCATTGCTGACCTCTCCAGGCTATTGGTCCCAGAATTAGCATCAAATACAAGAAATTTAATGATGCCGGCATAGGGCAAAATTGAAGTTTTGGCAATGCTTCAAGTATGCTGAAACTTTAATCGCGTTTTTCTCGGAAAAAACGCGTTCTCGGGCCTTATTTGCCCCTTCGGGATTTCTAAGGGGTATGAAACGACCATTCTGAATCGATTGGCGTTATCAGAAAAAATCAAAATTTTCATCGCTGACCTCTCCAGACTATTGGTCCCAGAATTAGCATCAAAAACAAGAAATTTAATGATGCCGGCATAGGGCAAAATTGCAGTTTTGGTACTGCTTCAAGTATGCTGAAACTATAATCGCGTTTTTCTCGGAAAATACGCGTTCTCGGGCCTTATTTGCCCCTTCGGGGTTTCTAAGGGGTATGAAACGACCATTCTGAATCGATTGGCGTTATCAGAAAAAATCAAAATTTTCATCGCTGACCTCTCCAGACTATTGGTCACAGAATTAGCATCAAATACAAGAAATTTAATGATGCTGGCATAGGGCAAAATTGCAGTTTTGGTACTGCTTCAAGTATGCTGAAACTTTAATCGCGTTTTTCTCGGAAAATACGCGTTCTCGGGCCCTATTTGCCCCTTCGGGGTTTCTAAGTAGTGTGAAACGACCATTCTGAATCGATTGGCGTTATCAGAAAAAATCAAAATTATCATCGCTGACCTCTCCAGACTATTGGTCACAGAATTAGCATCAAAAACAAGAAATTTAATGATGCCGGCATAGGGCAAAATTGCAGTTTTGGTACTGCTTCAAGTATGCTGAAACTATAATCGCGTTTTTCTCGGAAAATACGCGTTCTCGGGCCTTATTTGCCCCTTCGGGGTTTCTAAGGGGTATGAAACGACCATTCTGAATCGATTGGCGTTATCAGAAAAAATCAAAATTTTCATCGCTGACCTCTCCAGACTATTGGTCACAGAATTAGCATCAAATACAAGAAATTTAATGATGCTGGCATAGGGCAAAATTGCAGTTTTGGTACTGCTTCAAGTATGCTGAAACTTTAATCGCGTTTTTCTCGGAAAATACGCGTTCTCGGGCCCTATTTGCCCCTTCGGGGTTTCTAAGTAGTGTGAAACGACCATTCTGAATCGATTGGCGTTATCAGAAAAAATCAAAATTTTCATCGCTGACCTCTCCAGACTATTGGTCACAGAATTAGCATCAAATACAAGAAATTTAATGATGCCGGCATAGGGCAAAATTGCAGTTTCGGTACTGCTTCAAGTATGCTGAAACTTTAATCGCGTTTTTCTCGGAAAATACGTGTTCTCGGGCCTTATTTGACCCTTCGGAGTTTCTAAGGGGTATGAAACGACCATTCTGAATCGATTGGCGTTATCAGAAAAAATCGAAATTTTCATCGCTGACCTCTCCAGACTATTGGTCCCAGAATTAGCATCAAATGCAAGAAATTTAATGATGCCGGCATAGGGCAAAATTGCTGATTTGGTACTGCTTCAAGTATGCTGAAACTTTAATCGCGTTTTTCTCGGAAAATACGCGTTCTCGGGCCTTATTTGCCCCTTCGGGGTTTCTATGGGGTATGAAATTACCATTCTGAATCGATTGGCGTTATCAGAAAAAATCAAAATTTTCATCGCTGACCTCTCCAGACTATTGGTCCCAGAATTAGCATCAAATACAAGAAATTTAATGATGCCGGCATAGGGCGAAATTGCAGTTTTGGTACTGCTTCAAGTATGCTGAAACTTTAATCGAGTTTTTCTCGGAAAATACGCGTTCCCGGGCCTTATTTGCCCCTTCGTGGTTTCTAAGGGGTATGAAACGACCATTCTGAATCGATTGGCGTTATCAGAAAAAATCAAAATTTTCATCGTTGACCTCTACAGACTATTGGTCCCAGAATTAGCATCAAAAACAAGAAATTTAATGATGCCGGCATAGGGCAAAATTGCAGTTTTGGTACTGCTTCAAGTATGCTGAAACTTCAATCGCGTTTTTCTCGGAAAATACGCGTTCTCGGGCCTTTTTTGCCCTTTCGGGGTTTCTAAGGGATATAAAACGACCATTCTGAATCGATTGGCGTTATCAGAAAAAATCAAAATTTTCATCGCTGACCTCTCCAGACTATTGGTCCCAGAATTAGCATCAAATACAAGAAATTTAATGATGCTGGCATAGGGTAGAATTGCAGTTTTGGTACTGCTTCAAGTATGCTGAAACTTTAATCGAGCTTTTCTCGGAAAATACGCGTTCTCGGGCCTTATTTGCCCCTTCGGGGTTTCTAAGGGGTATGAAACGACCATTCTGAATCGATTGGCGTTATCAGAAAAAATCAAAATTTTCATCGCTGACCTCTCCAGACTATTGGTCCCAGAATTAGCATCAAAAACAAGAAATTTAATGATGCCGGCATAGGGCAAAATTGCAGTTTCGGTACCGCTTCAAGCATGCTGAAACTTTAATCGCGTTTTTCTCGGAAAATACGCGTTCTCGGGCCTTATTTGCCCCTTCGGGGTTTCTAAGGGGTATGAAACGACCATTCTGAATCGATTGGCGTTATCAGAAAAAATCAAAATTTTCATCGCTGACCTCTCCAGACTATTGGTCCCAGAATTAGCATCAAAAACAAGAAATTTAGTGATGCCGGCATAGGGCAAAATTGCAGTTTTGGTACTGCTTCAAGTATGCTGAAACTTTAATCGCGTTTTTCTCGGAAAATACGCGTTCTCGGGCCTTATTTGCCCCTTCGGGGTTTCTAAGGGGTATGAAACGACCATTCTGAATCGATTGGCGTTATCAGAAAAAATCAAAATTTTCATCGCTGACCTCTCCAGACTATTGGTCCCAGAATTAGCATCAAATACAAGAAATTTAATGATGCCGGCATAGGGCAAAAATTGCAGTTTTGGTACTGCTTCAAGTATGCTGAAACTTTAATCGCGTTTTTCTCGGAAAATACGCGTTCTCGGGCCTTATTTGCCCCTTCGGGGTTTCTAAGGGGTATGAAACGACCATTCTGAATCGATTGGCGTTATCAGAAAATATCAAAATTTTCATCGCTGACCTCTCCAGACTATTGGTCCCAGAATTAGCATCAAAAACAAGAAATTTAATGATGCCGGCATAGGGCAAAATTGCAGTTTTGGTACTGCTTCAAGTATGCTGAAACTGTAATCGAGTTTTTCTCGGAAAATACGCGTTCTCGGGCCTTATTTGCCCCTTCGGGGTTTCTAAGGAGGTATGAAAAGACCATTCTGAATCGATTGGCGTTATCAGAAAAATCAAAATTTTCATCGCTGACCTCTCCAGACTATTGGTCCCAGAATTAGCATCAAAAACAAGAAATTTAATGATGCCGGCATAGGGCAAAATTGCAGTTTCGGTACCGCTTCAAGCATGCTGAAACTTTAATCGCGTTTTTCTCGGAAAATACGCGTTCTCGGGCCTTATTTGCCCCTTCGGGGTTTCTTAGGGGTATGAAACGACCATTCTGAATCGATTGGCGTTATCAGAAAAAATCAAAATTTTCATCGCTGACCTCTCCAGACTATTGGTCCCAGAATTAGCATCAAATACAAGAAATTTAATGAAGCCGGCATAGGGCAAAAATTGCAGTTTTGGTACTGCTTCAAGTATGCTGAAACTTTAATCGCGTTTTTCTCGGAAAATACGCGTTCTCGGGCCTTATTTGCCCCTTCGGGGTTTCTAGGGGTATGAAACGACCATTCTGAATCGATTGGCGTTATCAGAAAAAATCAAAATTTTCATCGCTGACCTCTCCAGACTATTGGTCCCAGAATTAGCATCAAAAACAAGAAATTTAATGATGCCGGCATAGGGCAAAATTGCAGTTTCGGTACTGCTTCAAGTATGCTGAAACTTTAATCGCGTTTTTCTCGGAAAATACGCGTTCTCGGGCCTTATTTGCCCCTTCGGGGTTTCTAAGGGGTATGAAACGACCATTCTGAATCGATTGGCGTTATCAGAAAAAATCAAAATTTTCATCGCTGACCTCTCCAGACTATTGGTCCCAGAATTAGCATCAAAAACAAGAAATTTAGTGATGCCGGCATAGGGCAAAATTGCAGTTTTGGTACTGCTTCAAGTATGCTGAAACTTTAATCGCGTTTTTCTCGGAAAATACGCGTTCTCGGGCCTTATTTGCCCCTTCGGGGTTTCTAAGGGGTATGAAACGACCATTCTGAATCGATTGGCGTTATCAGAAAAAATCAAAATTTTCATCGCTGACCTCTCCAGACTATTGGTCCCAGAATTAGCATCAAATACAAGAAATTTAATGATGCCGGCATAGGGCAAAAATTGCAGTTTTGGTACTGCTTCAAGTATGCTGAAACTTTAATCGCGTTTTTCTCGGAAAATACGCGTTCTCGGGCCTTATTTGCCCCTTCGGGGTTTCTAAGGGGTATGAAACGACCATTCTGAATCGATTGGCGTTATCAGAAAAAATCAAAATTTTCATCGCTGACCTCTCCAGACTATTGGTCCCAGAATTAGCATCAAAAACAAGAAATTTAATGATGCTGGCATAGGGCAAAATTGCAGTTTTGGTACTGCTTCAAGTATGCTGAAACTTTAATCGAGTTTTTCTCGGAAAATACGCGTTCTCGGGCCTTATTTGCCCCTTCGGGGTTTCTAAGGGGGTATGAAACGACCATTCTGAATCGATTGGCGTTATCAGAAAAAATCCAAATTTTCATCGCTGACCTCTCCAGACTATTGGTCCCAGAATTAGCATCAAATACAAGAAATTTAATGATGCCGGCATAGGGCAAAATTGCAGTTTTGGTACTGCTTCAAGTATGCTGAAACTTAATCGAGTTTTTCTCGGAAAATACGCGTTCTCGGGCCTTATTTGCCCCTTCGCGGTTTCTAAGGGGTATGAAACGACCATTCTGAATCGATTGGCGTTATCAGAAAAAATCAAAATTTTCATCGCTGACCTCTCCAGACTATTGGTCCCAGAATTAGCATCAAAAACAAGAAATTTAATGATGCCGGCATAGGGCAAAAATTGCAGTTTTGGTACTGCTTCAAGTATGCTGAAACTTTAATCGCGTTTTTCTCGGAAAATACGCGTTCTCGGGCCTTATTTGCCCCTTCGGGGTTTCTAAGGGGTATGAAACGACCATTCTGAATCGATTGGCGTTATCAGAAAAAATCAAAATTTTCATCGCTGACCTCTCCAGACTATTGGTCCCAGAATTAGCATCAAAAACAAGAAATTTAATGATGCTGGCATAGGGCAAAATTGCAGTTTTGGTACTGCTTCAAGTATGCTGAAACTTTAATCGAGTTTTTCTCGGAAAATACGCGTTCTCGGGCCTTATTTGCCCCTTCGGGGTTTCTAAGGGGGTATGAAACGACCATTCTGAATCGATTGGCGTTATCAGAAAAAATCCAAATTTTCATCGCTGACCTCTCCAGACTATTGGTCCCAGAATTAGCATCAAAAACAAGAAATTTAATGATGCTGGCATAGGGCAAAATTGCAGTTTTGGTACTGCTTCAAGTATGCTGAAACTTTAATCGAGTTTTTCTCGGAAAATACGCGTTCTCGGGCCTTATTTGCCCCTTCGGGGTTTCTAAGGGGGTATGAAACGACCATTCTGAATCGATTGGCGTTATCAGAAAAAATCCAAATTTTCATCGCTGACCTCTCCAGACTATTGGTCCCAGAATTAGCATCAAAAACAAGAAATTTAATGATGCCGGCATAGGGCAAAATTGCAGTTTTGGTACTGCTTCAAGTATGCTGAAACTTTAATCGCGTTTTTCTCGGAAAATACGCGTTCTCGGGCCTTATTTGCCCCTTCGGGGTTTCTAAGGGGTATGAAACGACCATTCTGAATCGATTGGCGTTATCAGAAAAAATCAAAATTTTCATCGCTGACCTCTCCAGACTATTGGTCCCAGAATTAGCATCAAAAACAAGAAATTTAATGATGCCGGCATAGGGCAAAATTGCAGTTTTGGTACTGCTTCAAGTATGCTGAAACTTTAATCGCGTTTTTCTCGGAAAATACGCGTTCTCGGGCCTTATTTGCCCCTTCGGGGTTTCTAAGGGGTATGAAACGACCATTCTGAATCGATTGGCGTTATCAGAAAAAATCAAAATTTTCATCGCTGACCTCTCCAGACTATTGGTCCCAGAATTAGCATCAAAAACAAGAAATTTAATGATGCCGGCATAGGGCAAAATTGCAGTTTTGGTACTGCTTCAAGTATGCTGAAACTTTAATCGCGTTTTTCTCGGAAAATACGCGTTCTCGGGCCTTATTTGCCCCTTCGGGGTTTCTAAGGGGTATGAAACGACCATTCTGAATCGATTGGCGTTATCAGAAAAAATCAAAATTTTCATCGCTGACCTCTCCAGACTATTGGTCCCAGAATTAGCATCAAATACAAGAAATTTAATGATGCCGGCATAGGGCAAAATTGCAGTTTTGGTACTGCTTCAAGTATGCTGAAACTTAATCGAGTTTTTCTCGGAAAATACGCGTTCTCGGGCCTTATTTGCCCCTTCGCGGTTTCTAAGGGGTATGAAACGACCATTCTGAATCGATTGGCGTTATCAGAAAAAATCAAAATTTTCATCGCTGACCTCTCCAGACTATTGGTCCCAGAATTAGCATCAAAAACAAGAAATTTAATGATGCTGGCATAGGGCAAAATTGCAGTTTTGGTACTGCTTCAAGTATGCTGAAACTTTAATCGAGTTTTTCTCGGAAAATACGCGTTCTCGGGCCTTATTTGCCCCTTCGGGGTTTCTAAGGGGGTATGAAACGACCATTCTGAATCGATTGGCGTTATCAGAAAAAATCCAAATTTTCATCGCTGACCTCTCCAGACTATTGGTCCCAGAATTAGCATCAAATACAAGAAATTTAATGATGCCGGCATAGGGCAAAATTGCAGTTTTGGTACTGCTTCAAGTATGCTGAAACTTAATCGAGTTTTTCTCGGAAAATACGCGTTCTCGGGCCTTATTTGCCCCTTCGCGGTTTCTAAGGGGGTATGAAACGACCATTCTGAATCGATTGGCGTTATCAGAAAAAATCCAAATTTTCATCGCTGACCTCTCCAGACTATTGGTCCCAGAATTAGCATCAAAAACAAGAAATTTAATGATGCCGGCATAGGGCAAAATTGCAGTTTTGGTACTGCTTCAAGTATGCTGAAACTTTAATCGCGTTTTTCTCGGAAAATACGCGTTCTCGGGCCTTATTTGCCCCTTCGGGGTTTCTAAGGGGTATGAAACGACCATTCTGAATCGATTGGCGTTATCAGAAAAAATCAAAATTTTCATCGCTGACCTCTCCAGACTATTGGTCCCAGAATTAGCATCAAAAACAAGAAATTTAATGATGCCGGCATAGGGCAAAATTGCAGTTTTGGTACTGCTTCAAGTATGCTGAAACTTTAATCGCGTTTTTCTCGGAAAATACGCGTTCTCGGGCCTTATTTGCCCCTTCGGGGTTTCTAAGGGGTATGAAACGACCATTCTGAATCGATTGGCGTTATCAGAAAAAATCAAAATTTTCATCGCTGACCTCTCCAGACTATTGGTCCCAGAATTAGCATCAAAAACAAGAAATTTAATGATGCCGGCATAGGGCAAAATTGCAGTTTTGGTACTGCTTCAAGTATGCTGAAACTTTAATCGCGTTTTTCTCGGAAAATACGCGTTCTCGGGCCTTATTTGCCCCTTCGGGGTTTCTAAGGGGTATGAAACGACCATTCTGAATCGATTGGCGTTATCAGAAAAAATCAAAATTTTCATCGCTGACCTCTCCAGACTATTGGTCCCAGAATTAGCATCAAATACAAGAAATTTAATGATGCCGGCATAGGGCAAAATTGCAGTTTTGGTACTGCTTCAAGTATGCTGAAACTTAATCGAGTTTTTCTCGGAAAATACGCGTTCTCGGGCCTTATTTGCCCCTTCGCGGTTTCTAAGGGGGTATGAAACGACCATTCTGAATCGATTGGCGTTATCAGAAAAAATCAAAATTTTCATCGCTGACCTCTCCAGACTATTGGTCCCAGAATTAGCATCAAAAACAAGAAATTTAATGATGCCGGCATAGGGCAAAATTGCAGTTTTGGTACTGCTTCAAGTATGCTGAAACTGTAATCGAGTTTTTCTCGGAAAATACGCGTTCTCGGGCCTTATTTGCCCCTTCGGGGTTTCTAAGGGGTATGAAACGACCATTCTGAATCGATTGGCGTTATCAGAAAAAATCAAAATTTTCATCGCTGACCTCTCCAGACTATTGGTCCCAGAATTAGCATCAAATACAAGAAATTTAATGATGCCGGCATAGGGCAAAAATTGCAGTTTTGGTACTGCTTCAAGTATGCTGAAACTTTAATCGCGTTTTTCTCGGAAAATACGCGTTCTCGGGCCTTATTTGCCCCTTCGGGGTTTCTAAGGGGTATGAAACGACCATTCTGAATCGATTGGCGTTATCAGAAAAAATCAAAATTTTCATCGCTGACCTCTCCAGACTATTGGTCCCAGAATTAGCATCAAAAACAAGAAATTTAATGATGCTGGCATAGGGCAAAATTGCAGTTTTGGTACTGCTTCAAGTATGCTGAAACTTTAATCGAGTTTTTCTCGGAAAATACGCGTTCTCGGGCCTTATTTGCCCCTTCGGGGTTTCTAAGGGGGTATGAAACGACCATTCTGAATCGATTGGCGTTATCAGAAAAAATCCAAATTTTCATCGCTGACCTCTCCAGACTATTGGTCCCAGAATTAGCATCAAATACAAGAAATTTAATGATGCCGGCATAGGGCAAAATTGCAGTTTTGGTACTGCTTCAAGTATGCTGAAACTTAATCGAGTTTTTCTCGGAAAATACGCGTTCTCGGGCCTTATTTGCCCCTTCGCGGTTTCTAAGGGGTATGAAACGACCATTCTGAATCGATTGGCGTTATCAGAAAAAATCAAAATTTTCATCGCTGACCTCTCCAGACTATTGGTCCCAGAATTAGCATCAAAAACAAGAAATTTAATGATGCTGGCATAGGGCAAAATTGCAGTTTTGGTACTGCTTCAAGTATGCTGAAACTTTAATCGAGTTTTTCTCGGAAAATACGCGTTCTCGGGCCTTATTTGCCCCTTCGGGGTTTCTAAGGGGGTATGAAACGACCATTCTGAATCGATTGGCGTTATCAGAAAAAATCCAAATTTTCATCGCTGACCTCTCCAGACTATTGGTCCCAGAATTAGCATCAAATACAAGAAATTTAATGATGCCGGCATAGGGCAAAATTGCAGTTTTGGTACTGCTTCAAGTATGCTGAAACTTAATCGAGTTTTTCTCGGAAAATACGCGTTCTCGGGCCTTATTTGCCCCTTCGCGGTTTCTAAGGGGGTATGAAACGACCATTCTGAATCGATTGGCGTTATCAGAAAAAATCCAAATTTTCATCGCTGACCTCTCCAGACTATTGGTCCCAGAATTAGCATCAAAAACAAGAAATTTAATGATGCCGGCATAGGGCAAAATTGCAGTTTTGGTACTGCTTCAAGTATGCTGAAACTTTAATCGCGTTTTTCTCGGAAAATACGCGTTCTCGGGCCTTATTTGCCCCTTCGGGGTTTCTAAGGGGTATGAAACGACCATTCTGAATCGATTGGCGTTATCAGAAAAAATCAAAATTTTCATCGCTGACCTCTACAGACTATTGGTCCCAGAATTAGCATCAAAAACAAGAAATTTAATGATGCCGGCATAGGGCAAAATTGCAGTTTTGGTACTGCTTCAAGTATGCTGAAACTTTAATCGAGTTTTCCTCGGAAAATACGCGTTCTCGGGCCTTATTTGCCCCTTCGGGGATTCTAAGGGGTATGAAACGACCATTCTGAATCGATTGGCGTTATCAGAAAAAATCAAAATTTTCATCGCTGACCTCTACAGACTTTTGGTCCCAGAATTAGCATCAAAAACAAGAAATTTAATGATGCCGGCATAGGGCAAAATTGCAGTTTTGGTACTGCTTCAAGTATGCTGAAACTTTAATCGCGTTTTTCTCGGAAAATACGCGTTCTTGGGCCTTAGTTTGCCCCTTCGGGGTTTCTAAGGGGTATGAAACGACCATTCTGAATCGATTGGCGTTATCAGAAAAAATCAAAATTTTCATCGATGACCTCTCCAGACTATTGGTCCCAGAATTAGCATCAAAAACAAGAAATTTAATGATGCCGGCATAGGGCAAAATTGCAGTTTTGGTACTGCTTCGAGTATGCTGAAACTTTAATCGCGTTTTTCTCGGAAAATACTCCTTCTCGGGCCTTATTTGCCCCTTCGGGGTTTCTAAGGGGTATGAAACGACCATTCTGAATCGATTGGCGTTATCAGAAAAAATCAAAATTTTCATCGCTGACCTCTCCAGACTATTGGTCCCAGAATTAGCATCAAAAACAAGAAATTTAATGATGCCGGCATAGGGCAAAATTGAAGTTTTGGTACTGCTTCAAGTATGCTGAAACTTTAATCGCGTTTTTCTCGGAAAATACGCGTTCTCGGGCCTTATTTGCCCCTTCGTGGTTTCTAAGGGGTATGAAACGACCATTCTGAATCGATTGGCGTTATCAGAAAAAATCAAAATTTTCATCGCTGACCTCTCCAGACTATTGGTCCCAGAATTAGCATCAAAAACAAGAAATTTAATGATAGGGCAAAATTGAAGTTTTGGTACTGCTTCAAGTATGCTGAAACTTTAATCGCGTTTTTCTCGGAAAATACGCGTCCTCGGGCCTTATTTGCCCCTTCGGGGTTTCTAAGGGGTATGAAACTACCATTCTGAATCGATGAATTTTCATCGCTGACCTCTCCAGACTATTGGTCCCAGAATTAGCATCAAAAACAAGAAATTTTTTGGTACTGCTTCAAGTATGCTGAAACTTTAATCGCGTTTTTCTCGGAAAATACGCGTTCTCGGGCCTTATTTCTAAGGGGTATGAAACGACCATTCTGAATCGATTGGCGTTATCAGAAAAAATCAAAATTTTCATCGTTGACCTCTCCAGACTATTGGTCCCAGAATTAGCATCAAAAACAAGAAATTTAATGATGCCGACATAGGGCAAAATTGAAGTTTTGGTACTGCTTCAAGTATGCTGAAACTTTAATCGCGTTTTTCTCGGAAAATACGCGTTCTCGGGCCTTATTTGCCCCTTCGGGGTTTCTAAGGGGTATGAAACGACCATTCTGAATCGATTGGCGTTATCAGAAAAAATCAAAATTTTCATCGCTGACCTCTCCAGACTATTGGTCCCAGAATTAGCATCAAAAACAAGAAGAATGATGCCGGCATAGGGCAAAATTGCAGTTTTGGTACTGCTTCAAGTATGCTGAAACTTTAATCGCGTTTTTCGCGAAAATACGCGTCCTCGGGCCTTATTTGCCCCTTCGGGGTTTCTAAGGGGTATGAAACGACCATTCTGAATCGATGAATTTTCATCGCTGACCTCTCCAGACTATTGGTCCCAGAATTAGCATCAAAAACAAGAAATTTTTTGGTACTGCTTCAAGTATGCTGAAACTTTAATCGCGTTTTTCGCGGAAAATACGCGTTCTCGGGCCTTAATTGCCCCTTCGGGCTTTCTAAGGGGTATGAAACTACCATTCTGAATCGATTGGCGTTATCAGAAAAAATCAAAATTTTCATCGCTGACCTCTCCACAATATTGGTCCCAGAATTAGCATCAAAAACAAGAAATTTAATGATGCCGGCATAGGGCAAAATTGCAGTTTTGGTACTGCTTCAAGTATGCTGAAACTTTAATCGAGTTTTTCTCGGAAAATACGCGTTCTCGGGCCTTATTTGCCCCTTCGGGGTTTCTAAGGGGTATGAAACGACCATTCTGAATCGATGAATTTTCATCGCTGACCTCTCCAGACTATTGGTCCCAGAATTAGCATCAAAAACAAGAAATTTTTTGGTACTGCTTCAAGTATGCTGAAACTTTAATCGCGTTTTTCTCGGAAAATACGCGTTCTCGGGCCTTATTTGCCCCTTCGGGGTTTCTAAGGGGTATGAAACGACCATTCTGAATCGATTGGCGTTATCAGAAAAAATCAAAATTTTCATCGCTGACCTCTCCAGACTATTGGTCCCAGAATTAGCATCAAAAACAAGAAGAATGATGCCGGCATAGGGCAAAATTGCAGTTTTGGTACTGCTTCAAGTATGCTGAAACTTTAATCGCGTTTTTCGCGGAAAATACGCGTCCTCGGGCCTTATTTGCCCCTTCGGGGTTTCTAAGGGGTATGAAACGACCATTCTGAATCGATTGGCGTTATCAGAAAAAATCAAAATTTTCATCGCTGACCTCTCCAGACTATTGGTCCCAGAATTAGCATCAAAAACAAGAAATTTAATGATGCCGGCATAGGGCAATATTGAAGTTTTGGTACTGCTTCAAGTATGCTGAAACTTTAATCGCGTTTTTCGCGGAAAATACGCGTTCTCGGGCCTTATTTGCCCCTTAGTGGTTTCTAAGGGGTATGAAACGACCATTCTGAATCGATGAATTTTCATCGCTGACCTCTCCAGACTATTGGTCCCAGAATTAGCATCAAAAACAAGAAATTTTTTGGTACTGCTTTAAGTATGCTGAATCTTTAATCGCGTTTTTTCGGAAAATACGCGTTCTCGGGCCTTATTTGCCCCTTCGGGGTGTCTAAGGGGTATGAAACTACCATTCTGAATCGATTGGCGTTATCAGAAAAAATCAAAATTTTCATCGCTGACCTCTCTAGACTATTGGTCTCAGAATTAGCATCAAATACAAGAATGAGCAGCCTTAAATGTATCACAATTTTATTGCCTGTTTATAATTGCTATCATATTTTTCATAACGTCATTGTTTTCTTTTATTAAATTATTTCTATCCTTCTGAATAGTATTGCTTTCACTTATAGCTCTTCCTTTACTTTTTTAAGCTCTGCTAATTTTTGCTTTTCTAAATCAAGCAATTCATTATTTTTCTTTCTTTTTGGAGAAGGTTGCAGATCAATGTCATCTGGTTGATTTTCACCTGTATTGAAGCGTTTTAATGATATGTCCATTGAATCAATAGTTTTTTTTACGGGATTGAATGTTTCAACTTCAGTGAAAAGCTCTTCAAAATCATCAAAATATTCCCAGCGTACACAACCTCTTCCCGTGCTCGATGCCTTTTTGTTGTCTTTTATGGTCCTGTAGGTTTTTTAAAATTTTGAAATTACTTTTCGATTTTGGCTTGAGATAACTTTAAATTATTATTGTTTAAAAATTCGTCCATAATTTCCTTCCATAAAGTTATTTTTCTTTATTTTATTGCATCGGAATTTGGGAATTCGTCGTAAAAGCAGCAATTAAAAATTTGACTACCTTAGAATTCCAATTAAAGATATCAAAGGAAGATTGTCCCAAAGAAGATTCTTCTAGCTCTCCAGTGGTATTGTTTAAATTAACGGCTGTTAATTCCACTCTTCTGGTATTTTCAAATACTTGGTAGCAAATTAGTTGTCTAAAAGTAAAAATGTTGAATGTATATTATTTTTAAGTATTATTTTATATTATAACATTTGAAAGTTTATCCACAACGCTTTCTTTGTCTCGAATGGTGTAAATTAATCCATTATCTGAAATTTCTGCCGTCACAAGTTCTTCCATATTTGTTATATCTGTAATAGCAAAATAGTAATTGTTATATATTGTAACGTAAATGTGGCTCTTCGGGCTCGACGGATTAATTAAGACACTTATTTTCAATCAGAAACGTTCAGAGTTTTATGCACTTCACTTAATTAGTTCATTTTACAATTTCCTTTACACGTTTTCTTCAAAATATAACGTTTCACTTTTTTAATTAACACTTATCACTTCGCTGGTTAAGGTACAACAAACTCTTTCCATTATTGTAAACGCTTCGCAGTCTAAATCACGACTAAACTAACCAGGCTACTGCTCAGCTCTATTTATACTACTTAATTTAATTGTAGAAAGCTCAGTAACTTAGTTCTAGATATTTCCGTTACACATTTTCACCTCACCATGGGTTCAAGTCGTCCTTAACCTTCCCCGTTTGATTTCTGGCCACCTGGGGCATGCGCATTGCACGGTTGACTATTTACCTTTTCGTGGCCTACCTCGTGCACGTTAAAATATTAATAGCAAAAACCTTTTAACTTATTATCTTTAATGGAACAAATTCAATTTAGATTTTAAAAATATTTCAATGTCGCTCGAAATTTACTGCTCCAAACAAATATGTATGTAACAACAGCTGACTAATATTAAATTCAATAAGCTAGATAGTGAGGGCACAAATTTATGGCTCACTTCGCTACTATTTCACTCACTTAGGGCCTCACTAAGTTATTTAACCGAATGCTACGTAGCCCCTAGGTAGCCCCTCAGTATATCGAACGCGACCATTGGCTCTCGCTGCCAGGAAGTATAGCCCTAAACGACTAGTAGTACTAGTGCCTATATTTATTTTACATTCTTTCTATTATATGATTTAAATTTCATAGATTTTCTTATCTTAACTAATTTAAACAATTTATTTTTGTCTTAAGCCATTTTATTTTGTCCTTGGGGTATTTGTCTGCGGGGTATTTTGGAGGCGCGTTTTTTTCTCCATTAAGCAGCGAGGAAGGTGTTGTTTCTCCTAGAAATCTGCTCCTTTCTTTTTAGTAGTTCTAGTTTACTGGTTTTATATATATTTTTTTGTGGTGTATAAGTTACATTCGTTTCTACGATTGCTTCTTCATCTGCCTCTTCGTTCCCTGTGATGGCTTGATGGCCTAGGACCCATTCTTTATTTTTCCTTGATTAGAGTTAATGGTGTTCCTAATCCATTCAATAATCAGTTATCTGTTTTGCAAATATTTTATGTCCTCTATTACACTTTTTGATGTCATTATTTACTATTGTTTGTATGGTTTGTAAGATTACCATTAGATTAGATTGTCTCGAGTACTGTGGGCTCTCTTGAAAGTGCTATCCACCAGAAAGTTTTCTTTGATAGTATTTCGGGGTGTTTAACAACGATAGCAGCAGCAGTTTGTGCGTCCGTTTTGAACCATCTGTATAAATGTTATACCTGTTTTGTTATTGACCGTACAATTCTGCTTACTTTCGTTTGCATTTGTTTCATGTATGTCATTTTGGCTCACTTATATAGTAGCAGCCCGTACCTTGTGTACCCAGTGATTAATGCATTAGTAAGCCTAAGTATAGTCGATATTGTTACTCCTTTATTTTTGGCTCCTAAAGATTTTATTTTATCTAGCTTGTTACATACTACTTCTATATGTGGTTTCCATGTCATTTTCCTCTCTAAAACTAGTCCAAGTACTCAGTAGTATGAACGTCGCTTCAAAAACCGAATCAGGAAGTAGGATCGCCACTACCGATAAGTTAAATAAAAATAAGGAACAGGTAAGCATAACCGTAACATAAATGTTGTGTTATCCTGGTTGTAAAATTTTTATATACACTCAAATTAATAAAAAAAGTAAAAGCGCTAAAACTAAGCAGCCATTGCTGACTGATTATGTAATAACAGCTGTTCACATATTTACTTTTAAAGCCTGACTATTAAAAACGGGCGGATTTTCCCTTGTATAGTTGTACTATTTGTCTACCATGTGCGCATGTAGACCATTTGCGCTTAGCTTTACTGTACTGTGCCTTGATCACAATAGCAATTTGTTATGTGCCGACGAAGCTTTATCTAGTTACTCGCTGTGCTTCACTACAAAAACATGTTTGTTTTACTTCTCAACTTTTTGGTATTTTTTGGGGCGGTCAAATCCTCTCCTATTGCTTTCGGTAAAATCGCTAGCACTGTGCAGTATCCATTTGCTGCTTATATAAAAGTTTATTACTATGATGTAAAAGCAACAACTGGACAACTCGAAAAACACTTCGAAAGCTGTACTGGAACAATTATCAAAAAGAATTATATTTTAACTGCCGCACATTGCCTAAATTTTAGAGACAACATTACGGATGCAGACGTTTTCGTAGGCATTGATAAAGTTAAAAGATTTGGTAAGGAAGCCCAGATTGGCGAAATGAAGTCCTTTAAAATTCATCCAGATTATGCTTCAAACGATTTGAATGACATTGCTATCATTAAACTCAAAACAAAATTAAAATTAGTGAAAGGAAGTGTAGAAATTGCTGACTTTGGCCAGGCGATCGTAAATAGTAATGCAATTGTAATTGGCTGGGGAGTTACTGAAAATGCAACAGATTCGCATATTCTTCGAAAAGGAGTCCTGAGGGTAGTGAGCAAAAGTAAGTGTGGCCCCTCCTTTACAAAAGAAGATAACATTATATGCGCTTGGGCGGATAACAGAAAAACTACTACTTGTGTTGGAGATTCTGGCGGTCCACTCATTCAAAACGGTGCAGTTATAGGTGTGACTAAAGGAGGTTTGTCAATGGACACAATCATTTCCAACCAGGATTATATTTTGCACAGTTACTGCAGAGGTGATCGACCAGCTGTGTTTGTGAGTGTTTCGAAAAATTTGTGTTGGATTAGGAAGACAACGATGACCCGATTAAATCTCCTATCGTGTTGCTAAGTGTCACAAGGCTGCTCATATACATAAATGAAGACATGTATGTACAAGGAATAAAAATTTAAACCTCGAAATAAAAATCATAAAATAATTTAAATTCAATGGTTTGATTCCTTCTTCTGCAATATTACTTTTGACAATATTTAAATCTTGTTGTTTATGTTATTTGATAATTGCCTTTAATGTGGTATTGTCTTATCGAAAGTCCTAACGATTTTCGTACTCGATTTTTATTAGGTGTTCTTTAGTTTCCGTTATCAATTATTTCACATGACGCGGGAAAAAACAACACTCAAGAGAAGTGGAACTGCAATTTAAGGTGGTTTCCGAACCCTGCATTACTTCTTACCTCTTTTTTTAACCGACTTACCAAATACAAAAAGGATCTAAGATTTAAGAATAACTTCGTAAGGCGTGGACCGATATAATTGTTTTGAGTATGAGATATACTTATATGAACTCAATTGAACCAGATTTGAGAATCCACAAAAAGCATACTAGGGTTGTGCAAGATATTAAAATTCTGAAGTTTTTATTTACACACTTTATACATATTCGTTCAGTAAAAATTTAAATCCTTTTAAAACACCATGTTGTTGTTATCCCCAGAAAGTTAGTTTTGTAGCTTTTGTAGCTTAGAATAGTAAAATTCATTGTTTCTACTTCTCTCATTAAAAATTAACAGCGCAACTTAAACATACAATCAACAATCTGTATTCATAGCAATAATATAAAAATGAGTCCAAATTTTTTTATTACTAATAACATCTATGTATTATAAATTCCAACTGCAAGTTTTCGAATTCAACTGCTTTATAATCTTGACGTTTATAAATTCGACGTTTTATTAATTCCATCTTAAATTCTAATCCACATTCGTATATTTTAAGAAAGTTGTGCAAATGTAGCAAGTGCTTTTTCCACTGAAACTTAATCAGCAAAAGCCTCTACCAACAGATCACTTGGTATTCACGAATTTAGGTATCTTTCTCGACATTATTCAAGGAGATATGCAACTAGCTGAGAGTAAAGCGTATCGAAAAGCATTTTTGTCAGTTTTCATAAAAATTTTATTTTTTAGCCGACTTTCAAAAAACGAGAGGTTATGAGTTCGACATGTATTTTTATTTATTTCGTTTTTCTTTTTTATAATTTCGTAACGCGTGGACTAGTTTTGGAAGATTCTTTTCCTAATGTGCCTATAGAGTATGTTCCCCCATTGGTAACGCGGCATAATTTTAAACAGTGGTGTTGTAGTAGCGGAGGGGGTGGATCTCAACTTCTAAACGCAGAAACCGATTTGGCTGATTATTTTTATGTTATATAGAGTATAATCCCCCATTGCTAATATGAGGATGCCATTACCAAGCCCAGCACTGGTTACAATATCAAATCAGTTCCGTATTGGACAATTTTACAAATCCAAGTAATGGAACTGGTCCAAATAATATTGGAATACGGAACAGCTTTGTATACAACAAAAAAGAATCATCCAAATAGGTCTATGCATTAAGAAATTGGATAACGCCCGCTTCGCAAGAAGAATCATCCAAATCGGTCTACACGTTAAGTTATACGTGGTAGTGTATAATTGTGTCTAGAGCTCGGGCGGGCGTTGATTGCAGTGCCCTTGTAATTCCGATTCCTTCCAATTTTCGTGTGTGTTCCATTATGGAGAAATAGAGTTTCTTATCTAGGGTCAGAAACAAAACCGTAACACCATAAAGTAACATTGGTCGCACAATCGCCGTATACCGTTATATTGGGCCTTAGTCTTCACATAGTGCCGAAGAGTTTTTTTCATGCGTAGAAAGATTTGTTTGCTTTAACAATCCTTTCTTCTACATTCATCTTCCAGGACAGTTTATAAGCTAGTAAAAGTCTCATGTATTTGGCATGTGATCTGAGTTCCATTTACGATTCAATCAGACTTGATGCCAAAAGTAGATACCTTATATTTAATTGTGAAGAGTGCCATTTAAGTCTGCTAATCGTGTTCAGCACTTACCTGACAAAAATATAATGATATTATCAGCATACGCGACCACCTATTCATCGTATTATTTAAGCTTCACAAGTATCTCCTTCAGGACTAACAGCCACGTTAGGGGCGACTTTACTCCACCTTGTGGTGTGCTTCGATGTACCGTTTTATTGCCCGTCTGACCATGTCCTCGGAAAGGATTCCTATGGTTCTGCATCTTTTACATATAGCTTTTCTTAACCTTGCTATCTCTGAAGTTTTTTGGATTTCTTCACATAACGACATCCAGCTCTACCTTTTAGCTGCTCCGATCTTTTAAATTAAAAGCTTTAGGGCCACTCCGTAGTTCTTCCCCGCTACTCGTTCATCTGTCGCACTCGCCAGCATAAAAAAGTGCAACCTATCCGCCGTTAGATGGCTGTTCCACCAGTGTAGTTGAGATTTAATTCGGGGCCTTGACTTGTGTAGAGGTTCAGTAAAGTGGCACACTGAAGATTATAGGTATTGGGTACTCAAGATTATAGCTGGACGCGCCATCTCCAAATTAACCACCACTATCCTGTCAAATCTCTCCCAGTCAGTCTTGGATATTTTCTGAATTTTCTGATGCCTTTTACCGTTGGACTTTCTTTAATGTTGAACTTAATGTAACTGTATTGTATTTTATTTATTTAAGCTTAATACAAGCTATTACGTAAAAAAATACAAAAATAAAAAATAAAATACAAGCTATAACTTAATACTAATTCAACAGACTATAATAAATGAATAATAAGAATAAATACATAAAAGGTATAAGCTACAATATGAGCTATATATATTGATTAATAGCAGAGGGCGTAAGGAAGAAGAATTAAAGTAGGCGATCAGGATCAAGATGGGCGGGGTCAAGATATAGGGCTTTGTGGAGTGATGATTTACTCATATGGAAGTCAAAAGAGGAAAGGTCGTTGACTTTTCGTAACATCCTGGTAATTGGCTCACTTTGACCGTAGTTTGTGCGATGGCGGTCGAGTCGGAAAAGGGGAGTGGACCTAAGGTTACGGGGATTGGTATAGATGGGTAAAGATTGCAGGATGGAGGGGCAGTCTATGGCACCAGTTAATAATTGGTAGATGAAGAGAATGTCGGAAACATCACGACGTTTGCTTAGCGGTTGTAAGTCGATCAGTTTCAGACGGTTTTCATAGGGAGGAAGGTTGAATCTGTCAACCCACGGAAGATCACGTAGAGCGAAGCGAATAAACCTGCGCTGGACAGATTCAATCCTATTAATGTGAGTTGTTTGTGTAGGGGACCATACCTGGCTGGCATATTCAAGGAGAGGTCTAACGAAGGAGACGTAGAGAGATTTGGAAACATAAGGATTGGAGAACTCTCTAGACCAGCGCTTCACAAACCCTAGCGCGGAGTTAGCTCTGTTAATTATGCTGTCAATGTGGGAACGGAAATTGAGTTCACTATCACAGATTATTCCTAAGTCACACAAAGAGGTAACGATAGGGACTGGTACGTCGGTTAACATATAGACTCTCGGGGTGGTGGTAAGACGCTTGCGGGAATAAGAGATGGACTGGCATTTGGAGACATTGAGCTCCAGAAAGTTTTTCATGCACCATGTGATGAATGAATCGAGGTCTTCTTGCAGGAGAAGAGAGTCGGTAGTGGAGGAGATATGTTTGATTATTTTCATGTCATCGGCATAGATGGACAACTCTGAGTGTTTGATGACACATTCAACATCATTTATTGTGAGGATAAAAATCAATGGACCAAGGTGGCTGCCCTGAGGGACGCCGGAACGAGCGACAATAGGGTTAGAAATGGATGAACTGAAAAGAATATTGTACTGACGGTTGTTGAGGTAGGATCGAATCCAGGAAATGAATCTGGGGGGGAAGCCTAGGCGATCGAGTTTGAACAAGATAACGTTATGGGAGATCTTGTCGAAGGCTTTACTAAAATCGGTGGCTATAACATCAACATCTTTACCGTTTTCCAGGGCACATAGGGTTTTAGAGACGAAGTCAGTAAGGTTGGTGGTTGTAGATCTACCTTTGAGGAAGCCATGCTGGTAGAGTGAGAAGATAGACTTACAGTGGAAGAACATGGAATCATAGACCAATTTTTCGAATAGTTTAGGTATGGATGATAATTTAGCAATGGGTCTGTAGTTGGACACATCGTTCTTGCAACCTTTTTTGAAGATGGGAATAATATACGAATTTTTCCATAATTGAGGGAAAACCCCTTGAGTGACCGAGAGACGAAAAAGCAAAGTAAGGGGTTGGACTAGATGCATGGCACACTTTTTCAGAACGATGGCCGGAATGCCATCAGGACCTGGGTGAAAGTCGTCCTCAAGCCTATTAATACTGGCGGCGATTAGTTCAGGATCAGGGTCAAAAGATGAAAACGACGTTTGAGTGCATTTGTCCATGAATGCAAAATAGTTAAGGTCGGGTTGTAGAGAATTGTCGCTGAAAGATTTACTGAAGAAGTGTGCAAAGAGGTTAGCGATAACCTTAGGATCAGATGAAGAGGTATTCTCGAGCTTTAGGGTGGAAGGGTAACCATTGGATTTCTTCTTAGAATTAATAAAGCTATAAAAACGCTTGGGGTCGGATATGAGGCTAGTTTCCATCCGTTGGAGGTACTCATGGTAGAGGGTATCACAACATTCAGAAAAAGAGGTATAAGCAGATAGATAGGAAGAATAGTCAGACTCAGTCTGGGTTAGAAGAAAAGTTTGCCAACGTTTATTTCTCCTGTTGCGAAGAGAGCGCAATTCTTTGTCGTACCATACGGGGGATGAGGAGTAGTTTTTACGAGGAAGAAGAGGGATAGATTGTGTAAGACAAGCGTGTATTTCCGAGTAGAACGCCTCTAAAGCAACGTCAACTGGGAGATGTTGAGGGATATCCCCAATATTAGAGTTGAGGAGCAAGTGATTTAATTTGTCAAAGTCGCCTTTACGAAAATTGAAGGATAAAGAAGACTCGGAGCCTGAAACGGCATGAGGGTGCTCGTAGGAGAAAACGAGGAACAAAGGAGGATGGTGACGGTCGAGGGAGGAGAGAAGATGGTTGCTTTCTGCGACAGCCGAGTTAACTGGGTCTGAAGAAAAGATTAAGTCTAATTGTCTGTCCAGGAAGTTCCTGACTCCGCTTACTTGAAAGAGACCTGAAACGGAGAGCTGATCGGTAAAGAAGGCTTCTTTGGCCGAAGATGCGTTAAGGGGGACAAAGTGAGAATAGTCCTCGGACAATGACCATTGGATACGGGGGAGGTTAAAGTCACCCAATAAAATAAATTCATCGGACGCGTTAGCGTTCTCAAGCAGGGTATCGATCGCTTCGATTATGGGCTCGTAGGCGTTAAGTGGTTGAGAGGGACGAATGTAACAACAGAGAATGTACAGAAGGCACTTATTTAGTGCTATTTTTATACATACAAATTCTGATATTGTAGAGTCGGAGGTCTTTAGCAGGGTGGCATCATAACGGTTGTGAGCAGCTATGAGAACCCCGCGACCTGGTGGCTCATTGGTGCCTATACAACCGTCAACACGGAAAATGGTATAGTTTGGAGGGAATAGTTCGTTGTCGAGAATTCCGGGTGTTAGATTGGTTTCAGTTAAGGCAAAGATATCGTGCGGGAATTTGTGAGAGTTAAGGAAAATATTTGTTGTTTTTGTACGAAGTCCTCTTACGTTCTGGTAATAGACCGACAAGCTGTTGGGGAGAGGATCTTGATCGGAAACCGCGGGTGCAATAGAGGGGAAGTCAGAAATAGGGAAATCAAGGGGGTTAGGAACGAAAGTAGTTTAAGGAGTCGTTACGACTTTTTTGAAGATGGGAAATACGGCGAGAACTCACGTACGCAGCATAGGTAGATAGATCTTCTGAAACCTTATGGGAAGGTATGTTGAATGATTCATGGTATTTAGTGAAGAGTTGGAGTAAAACTGATGGGTCTGTGGGCAGGCCAAAACTGCAGGTGTAGATTCGTCTCATCAGCGAATTTTTATCACGGAAGCAGATTTTCACACCTGTGGTAAAACACAGAAGTGAAAATCTTTCAGTTGTTTAAAAGTTTTGCTACTGAGGCGGAACACCTGTGCGAAGTCAAGATTCTTCATCTAACCGGAAGAAGAATGTTGACAAAAACATTTTCGAAAACAGAATCTTCTTTTAAGATTCTGAAGTAACGTTTAGTGATTCGTTAATAGTCTGTAAAAGTGAATAGTTGAGAGTCCGTGAAAAGTTGTTGATAGTTCGATAAAAAGCCGTAGTGGTTATAAGTTAATTAATTGTGAGTTGTAAGAAAATAATACTAAACCATTCGGAAAGAAAAAACAAGTTACACTGTAAAGACGAAGAAAATAGTTATAAGTTATACAACAGTCAAAAATAAGTAAATAAAAGAACATCAAGAAAAAAAGGAGTATTGTTTCTTTGGGTCAATCAACCAACTGACGAGTCCCTCAGGAGAGTTAGTTGTAGATCTCATCATCACCACCACAAAACAAATACAACAATTGGCGCAGCCGGAAACTTTTCCGAAATAAACGGAAAGTAACATCAGCCTCCCAAGGCCAACGAGGGACAAGATCAAGGATCAGTAATTCAACGCGGGATAGAAGTCAGAAGGCAGATTGCGGGTAGCAGTAAAACCACCGCAAATAAGGTTAGCATCTAAGGTTAAATAGGATAAGTTATTATTTATTTCTTTTGTTACATTATAAGTAGGAATATTTTTGTAAACGAGCATTCGCATTCGCCTATTGGATTTTATTCGTTTTTTCACCTGGATAAATTACATTGACTTAGTGGAAGTTATTTTTGTTATTGTTTTTTTATTAATAGTTAATTTTTCGTATGTTCAGCGGCGGTTTTTGGGTTGAAAAGATAGGACTTGATATTTTTATCTACGGCATTGTAATCTTTGTGTTTTGTTTTATTGTAATCTTTGTGTTTTATTTTATCCACGGCGTTGTAATCTTTGTGTTTTATTTAATTGACGGTTTTGTATTATTTTGGTGTTTTGTTCACGGCGATTGTACTCTTTGGTCACGGCGTTGTATTCTTTGGGCTTTTTTTTTGTTTATGCTACGTTTAAGATCTTTTGACATTGTTGTTGTACTGCATTGCTGTTGCTTAGTTTTATGTTCACTAAATTAAGTGTGTAGATTGAGTGATATTAGAATAATAGAAAGTAAGAAGTAAGTGAACAATATATTTGAAGTGATTCCAGTGTTTTCGGGAGAGCCAGCTTTCTCCTGGATATCTCCCAAGCGTATTATAAAACTTTGACAACAACATATAAGTTGTCATTTATAGATATAGTCACTAAGGTTAAACTGAGAGGGATTCCGTATGAAATTTGTGAAAATCTTACTTCTGCGACTTTTGACGAGCTTAAAAAGGATCTGGCGGATTACTATCTACCTAGTATAGATCTAGCAGGATTGATGCAAGATATGCGATCCTGTCATCAGATTAATGGGGAAACGGTAAAGCAATTCGGTAACAGGCTGTACTCCAAACTTAAGGAATGTGTGGTGCACACCGATTTACTTTGCGGGGACAACGTCAATCCTATGTTGGAGGAGTATGAAAGAATGGCCATTCAGACTTTTCAACGAGGCTTACTAAGCCTGCCTCTGAGGCAATTTTCATGCTTTCTGAATGAAACCGAGTAGTCTAAAGGGTTTCTGACTATGAAACCTTAGAAAGTCAATGCCAGATACAACATAATAAACAATTCTCGCGCCCATTACAATATACACAGAATCAACCTGAAAATTATTCCAGGGAAAGTTCTAGCTTCACAGCCGAGCGAAAAAATATTACTTCCTATAGACACGGAGAACCCCATCATAACATTCGGAAAGATGACAACAGGAATGTTAAAGGTTTCGGGATACGTCATGCAAGGTTGAAAGAGAAGAAATATATTAGGGAGCCAACACGAAGTACGGAATACAAGTTGAACGAGAGATCCCACACTGGAAACAGGGAGGGTGAGTTAACGCATGCAGACGCGTTATCTCCTTTTTGTAGAACCAAGTCATACCAGACTTCCGGAAATAGTAAAGCACATAGATCACCAGAAGTCAATAAAAAGCCAGAAGAAATTACCAGTAATAATTTTAGTGTAATGAAAAAGTTAAAAAAGGAAGCAGCCTACTATAAGAACGAAAGCGAAAAACTCGAACAGTGAAACAGTTAAAAAGTTGCAACAAGAAAAAACAGAATTAAGCAGAAAAGTAGATTGTTTTAATTGTGAAAATACTAAATTATTAAGTGAAATAGAAAATCCAATTCTTTATTGCTTAAAAAAAGGAAATTTTGAATAATGTAAATCAAGAAAGTGTAAATAGAATAAATGAACTTAAAAAAGAGAAAAATGAAATGTTCGCAAAATCACAAAAACTACTTATAGAGAAAAAAATTCATGTCACTACAACAAGAAAATAATGAGTTAAAAGTTCAAATCATGGGTACAAGTTAAGAAAATGAGCTTCTCACTGAAAAAGGCAAAGATTTTGAGAAAATACTTGCAAATTATGATAAAAAACTTCAGGAAGCAACGAAGTCATTAGATAAAAAAGATACCCAAATAAAAGCTTTGACTTCAACGTTAGAAGTTAAAGAGAAGGTAGAACTCGCGAACAGATCAATAAAGAATTTCGGTTATAAAACTCTCATTTTAGATCGATTAGGTAAAAGTGAAGAATATAAACTTCGAGCGGCTAACAAGGAAGTTGAAACTCTAAAAGCATTGTTAACAGAGAAAAAGCAACTTGTTATAGAATCACATAATAAATATTTCTCATGGTATCAATAAAGAAACATACTCTATCGAACAGAAAAGGAATCATCGAAATTGGTGCACGCTTTACGAAGTTACTACTCCACCCCCACCACCACCATAGGACCAAATTATTCTCCTATTAGCATCCTCCCTCAAGCCCCACCCATCACTATAGGACCAAATTAATCTCCTATTAGCAATGGTGGGATCACACTCTATACAACAGAAAAGGAACCACGCGTTACAAAGTTAGGTTCTACCCCCACCCTCCAAAATTTTTTTGACATGGTACAAATCGGTGAACATACTCTACCCAACAGAAAAAGAATTATCCAAATCGGTCGACGCGTTACGAAGTTAGATTACCCTTCTCCCCCCTCCCCTCACCCGAGGCCAATTTTTTCACTCCTATTAGCAATAGGGGATCATACTCTGTACAACGAACAGAACCATCCAAATCGGTCCACGCGTTACAAAGTTAGGTTTCACCCCCAACCTACCCAAAATTTTTTTGACATGTTACCAATTGGTGAACATACTCTACCCAACAAAAAAAGAATCATCAAAATCGGTCGACGCGTTACAAAGTTTTGCCCGGTTAGATAAAATAAAAAAAAAAAAAAATACGCGTCGAACTTAGAACCTCTTTGTTTTTGGGAAGTCGGTTATAAACTAAACTTGAATTAAAGGAGTCAAGTCAATGAAGTGGCACCTAAGGCGTACTGAACTCCCGACCGTATGCTGTTCTTTCACTAGATCCCGAATTTTTAGACGCATTGACTCCGGCCCATTTTCTCGTAGGAGAGCCTCTTACAACACTTCCTGAACCGGACCTAACAGACATCTAGATTGGGTCGATGGCAACATGTGCAGAGTATGATGCAAGTTTTTTGGAAACGATGGCGCTATGAATATTTAATGTCCTTACAACAACGGTCTAAATAGAGAAACGAGGAACCAAACTTAAAGGTTAACGATTTGGTAATTATTAGCGAAGACAACATTCCTCCGTCTAAGTGGATACTGGCCAGAATAATTCAGACACATCCGGGTAAAGACGGCTTGGTAAGAGTCGCAAAAGTTCGCACACAAGGTGGAACATGCAAGCGGGCTATCAACAGACTACAAAAGTTTGTTAAGAACAGGCGTTCTTAACGGGGCGGAAAATGTTCACGATCATCAAAAATTTCAATATTACCTTTAATTTTCTATTGTTGACTTTCCAAAAATTTGTAATACACTGTAATAAGTATAACTATAGGTACAGCTTTTTTTGCTATTCTGTGATCAGTTAAACTATCATTCTCGGTACACTTCTGTGTACCTAAATTTTGAAGAGTTTTTAGTTGTTTTATTCCAACCTGTGTTAAGTAAGCCACAGAAACAAAAGGGTCACAGAAGAAAGGTGCTAATTTCCGGACAGGAAACCAGGTAGAGAGGAGACCAGAGGAATCTTAGATCAAGGAACCGAAGCAAAGCAGAGATAAAAGGGATTTAAAATACAGTCCACACAAACTCGAAAAATTGCACTACACGGTTTTTTAAAGGATCTGTTGAACCTATTTATTTAAAAAACACAATTTATAGCTTATAGTACTTTTCAATGTTGATATACCAAATAAAAAACAGAAAGTTCTTCAACATTACATATCAAAACTTTGACGTCGTTGTGTTTAAAGCAAAGTGACCGTTTTATCGGTTCATGCAAAAGTTTACTTTTATATTGTATTACACTTTTCTGCAGTTGGCGATTTAATGTAAAATGGAGAGTTACGAGCTATTATGAAATATTGTAAGATAATTGGTGCCCTCCGGGATCGACGGATTAAATAAGACACTTATTTTAAATTACAATTACTTAAAGTCTTTATTCACTTCATTGTTAAATTTGTTCTACACAATTTCCTTTACAATTTTTTTTTACATTGCACCGTTTAACTTATTTAAACTTATCGCTTCACTATCAGTCTCAATCAGGACTAAAACTAACCAGGCTGCAACCCAGCCCTATTTATACTACTCAGCTTGTTTCTAGAACTTTCATCCACATAGTTCTAAATTTTTCTGTTACAAATTTTCACTTCACTTATTCATCACATCGAGCCATCCTTGACTTCTAGGACATGCGAATTACTCAGGTCACTACTTCCGCTTTCAGGGTCAACTCGTGCACGTTACAATATTTACCACTGACACTCCATGGAAAGCTAAGATTCTTCACAGCTGTCCAAATATTAAATTTTAAAGTGTGAGTATTGACATATGCGTACTTTCTCTTGTTGCTATTTGTTTTACTTAGTCTAAGTGTGCTTAGCTGTACTGTACTGTACGTTGGTAGCAACTTAGTATAAATGTGTCGATAAAAGTAAAGCTTTATCTAGTTACTCGTTGTTCTTCACTACACAAACATGTTTGTTTTACTTCTCATCATTTTGGTATTTTCTGGGGCAGTCAAAACCTCACCTATTGCTTTCGGTAAAATCGCTAGTACTGTGCAGTATCCATTTGCTGCTTATATAAAAGTTTATTACTATGATGTAAACGCAACAACTGGAGAACTCGAGGAATACTTCGAAAGCTGTACTGGAACGATTATCGAAAAGAATTATATTTTAACTGCCGCACATTGCCTAAATTTTAGAGACAACATTACGGATGCAGACGTTTTCGTAGGCGTTGATAAAGTTAAAAGATTTGGTAAGGAAGGACAGGTTGCCAAAATGAAATCCTTTGAAATTCATCCAGATTATGCTTCAAACGATGTGAATGACATTGCTATCATTAAACTCAAAACAAAATTAAAATTAGTGAAAGGAAGTGTAGAAATTGCCGAGTTTGGCCAGGCGATCGTAAACAGTGATGCAATTGTAATTGGCTGGGGAGTTATTGAAAATGCAAAGGATTCGCATATTCTGCGAAAAGGAGACCTGAGGGTAGTAAGCAAAAGTAAGTGTGGCTCCTCCTTTACAAAACAAGATAACATTATATGTGCATGGGCGGATAACAGAAAAACTACTGCTTGTGTTGGAGATTCTGGTGGGCCACTTATTCAAAATGGTACCGTCATAGGTGTGATTACAGGAGGCTTGTCAATGGATACCGTTATTTCCAATAAAGACTACATTTTGCACAGCTATTGTAGAGGTGATCGACCGTCTGTGTTTGTGAGTGTTTCGAAAAATTTGTGTTGGATTAGGAAGACAACGAAGACCCGATTAAATCTCCTATCGTGTATCACAGCTTCGTGAACTTTTTCGCACAAATAAGTATACAAGGCTTATTTACTTCGTCCGTAGTTTTACAGTATTTAAACATTTTGTTCAAATAACAGAAATAAACACATATTTGTTATTATAATTGATTTTCTTTCAAAATTGTCTTATCGAAATTCTGAACTTTCTTCTTACTCATATTTTTCATAATCGCTTTTAATTGTAATTAAAAATCTAGTCTAGTTCCAGTAATCACTTATTTGGCATGGAGCAGAAGAAAATCTTTACCTGATTCGACGACAAGTGGACCTGCAATTAGACGTGGATTCCGTACCACCTAGATTTATTTGCAACTCTAAGGGTCCTGTTTTAGAGTAATTTGGGGCCTTATTACTGAATGCGATACTATTACAATCGATCGTTAATATAGAAAATTTAGAAAAGAGATATTGTACTTACGTGAGTTGCTAGCTTTAGTTTCATTCAATAATTAATTTCCTATATTTACGATCGAATCGTAGTCTGGAGTTTCTCGGGATAGTCATCTTGATCTATTACTGTTTATTTTATTTATTAATGACATCGTATTTATTGTTAAGAATTAAACCTCCTAACTCAGAAGGAGCACTTCTCAGGCAGAAGCCTAGAATCAATTGACCTATTCGCCATAATATAGCAATATATTGCGGCGAATGAGAACAAATATTCACGGCTCTGCACATGCGAATTATAGGCTCATGCATAGCATAGTTTGACCGAGAGTGAACAACATGCAGTAAAGGTAATTTCCTTAAGCTATACGGGGTATGCCTATAAGAAACCATACCTGCGAGAGTGCAAGAATCTATGTTCGAGTTCAAAAGCTGGTGAATAAAGACTAGGTCAGCAACTCTACTCGCTTCTACTTCGCTCTTTCAACGAGTGCATATTAAGCAATCGGAGGCGATCCACATAAGGAGGAAGCCTTATGGATCATTAAACTACAGGTCTCTTAGTGCGAACATAACAAAGTTCCGCTGCACCGACTCAATGCGTCTAGAATAAACAGCATAACAGGGAGACCAAACCTGAGATGCATACTCGAGAATTGGCCTAACCAAAGGAAAGAATAAGTGAATTAAGGTTTTCCGATCAGAAAATTCCCTTGACCACCGCTCCACATAGCCTAGAATTGAATTACTCTTAGAAACAATGTAGTTAATGTGCTGAGTAAAATCAATTTTACGATCAAGCTTCAGACCAAGATCAGTAACGAATTGCACGCGACAGATATTAGTTTCCGCAAGAGTATAATCAAAGACGAGTTGATTTTGGTTCCTAAAGGATGACACAACCTCACATTTATCCAAGTTAAGCTGTAGGCCATTAGATCCACACCAGTTCTTGAATGTATTTAAATCATAGTGAATGCGAAAATGAGAAAATCTTCATATCGTCTGCGTAGATTTAAGTTTTGGAGTGCTTAATCAGAGGTACAATGTCGTCGATGGCAAGAATAAATAGCAACGGCCCCAGATGGCTACCCTACGGTACGCCAGATGAAGCCCTAACGAAACTGGATAAATTATTACGGAAATCTTTCCGTAATAAAAAAGTATGTCATATCTTTAAATAATAATATTATAAAATAGTAAAATAATAAAATAGTATGTCCTATCTTTAAAGTAAGAGCAGATCCAGTTGAGCAATAAAGGCGGAAAACCCAACCTTTCAAGCTTAAGCATAATCACAGAGTGAGGGAGCTTAGCAAATACCTTGCTAAAGTCGGTGTAGACGCGGTCAGTCTGGAGAAGCTGTTGGAAGGCAGAGATAATGTGGGATGTAAATTGAAGCAGGTTAGTTGTCGTCGATCTACCAGGCAGAAAGCCATGTTGATTAGATGAGATTAATCCATTACACTGCCCAACAAGCTGTGATTATATAACAGATTCGACCAACTTGGGTATGTAGGAAAGCTTCGCCATTGTTATGAAGTTGTTGTGCCCCTTTTATAAATAGGAATTATAAGAAGAAGAAGAAGGAAATCTATCGGCCTGAAGAGATTTGTTAAGGATCAGTTCCAGTGGAGTGAGTAAGGCATCAGAACAGGATCTCAAGAATGCAGGTTGAACACCATCAGGACCAGAAGAAAAGTCCAGTTTAAGTTCCTTGATACTGTCCATGATAATATCACGAGATATAATGGGCACAGCAATGAAGGCAACGGGACGATCCTGGATATGACCAAACTCTTCTAGGGAAGGCACAAAGTTGCCTGATGAAAAGGCGCCCTCAAAAAACAATGCAAAGTTATCGGCTATATCGGGCGCGCTACAAATAGAAGATCCATGGTATTACATTGTAGATGGATAATTATCAGTTTTCTTCTTCATATTTACAAATTTAAAAAAGCTACGAGGATCATTATGCAAGGTATTGCGAACATTATCAAGGTATTCCCTGTATAAGGATGTAGATAACGCTAAAAAGCTGTAATGACAATAAACGAAATCACAATAAGCTCATATGCTTCTACAGCGTAATTAGGTTTTCTATAATCTATTCTTTTTATTCTTAAGGCTACGTAGTTCCCTAGTATACTACTGGGGAGAATGACAGGATGATCTGGACCGTTTGAATTAAACAGATCATAAAACACGGAAACACAATCATTGATATCGCTATCATTAAAAAATGATGGGAAAGCGATTAAGAGGACCCTGATTGAAAGATCAGAGAATTCCGCAATATTAGAACCATCGTAGCAAAAAGAGATGAAAATGGGCGGATGTAAACTGTCGGTAGCGGATAAGTTACGAGAAGTCGGTTCGACTAAAGTGTTACTAGAATCAGAAGAAAAGGTAAAATCTAACTGTCTTCCCATAGAGTTTTTTACATCACTAATTTGGTGTAAACAGAGGAGGAGGTGGCCTCAAGAAAATGGGAGTCTTTAGGAGTAGGACAATTTAAGGGAAAGTAGTCACCGTCATCACCGTTGAATACCCATTGAACGCTGACTAAGTTAAAGTCACCAAGATGGATGAGTTCGTCCTTTGGGTTTGTCATATTAATAATAAAATCGAGGCTAAGAATTAAAATATCGTAAAGACTTCGAACATCTGCATCAGCATAGTTTGTCAAGTTTGGAGGGATATAACAAAATAGCAATAATGTTTGCATCTTCCCCAGAGATATCTTAAGAGCTAAGAGCTCGATTGTGAGAGTGCCAACAAACAAGCCGCCACCACGAGCCATGGAGTGAGAGTATCTTTCGTTACGAAAAATCTGATAGGACTCGTCAAGAATTTCTGCATCATTGAAATCACTATGAAGCCAGGCCTCGGTCAGAGCGATGACGTCGTAACAACAGGCAAGAAAAGCCTGAAATAACTGGCTTGTTCTTGTTCTTAATCCCCTCACATTTTAGTGGTTAGGGGATAGCGTACGTAGTTTTTTTTTTAGTTGCTAGTAGAGGTTCTATTTTGAGTGCTTTCCGCGACCCTACGACGGGGTACAAACTCGTGTGCAATGATATTTTCGGGCCAGAAATCGGGGGCAGACATTATCTGAAAAAGCTCTGGCGACGATGTCAACTTAAAAGACGACATGAGTCTTTGAGAATGACGAGATCCTAGAAGTTGAGAGGAGCGCAGAGTCATCAACACCACTCCTCTTCCCCACGTATCCAATAACGTCGTCAACAGAAGTCGATGGATCAGGTCGGGAAGCAAAACAGGACCTAGGTGGTTGCGCAATTCTCAGAGTGAAACCCTCATTTCGAGACACATTAATAGATCTCAACAAAAGTGTGCCTTGCGATGGGTGAGGATTATACTGAGAGGTGCCGGGAGATATATTCACAGCTGGTCCGTTGCAGGGGGGGGGGGGGGAGTAGAAGCAGTACATGTGAACACGGTGGGGCAACAGCAGCTCGCGGATGGCGGACACGCCCACCGGCAGTTTCAGTATTCAGTATTGTTTGAATCTCTTGTAAGATCTATTCTCAAGTACGACTGTAATCTGTTCAGAAGAAATTTCTATTTTTGTTCACAAAGTATTAACAAGTGATATAGATTCTCCTCAAATTTTAGCTTCATTTCTCGAAATGCATCTAATAGGCAGTTGCGTTCTCATGCCATTATTAATGTTGATGCCATCGAACAAAGTATGGATTTTTGAGCCTATTCGTAATAGGTATTATAATGTATATGCGGAACAGATTGATTTTGATCTTACCACATTACAGATCAAAATTTTTTTTAAATCCTTATAGATTTAATTAGTGAGAGTATTTTTGTATGTACACTGAGAGAAAAAATTCGAAAAATTACCTAAACGTCGGCAACACATCTAATTTCATCCGCTGTTTTTCAGCCAGCCAAGTCATTTAGCTGTTACGCCTACTTTTAAGTAGCCGTTTTCCATTAGAAATATTACCTACTTCTGTAGGAAAATTACCTAAACACTTTAGGTAATGTGGCTATTAAATGTAGATACATTTTCAAAGTTTGTAGGTAAATATTGGAAAAAATGCTGGCAATTTTCCTTTCATTTGTAGATAACGGATCCATAATTATTAGTCACTTTTTTTTAGAAGTTCAAAATTTGTCTCTTAATCATAGGTGAATTTGCTACAGTTTGTAAATGAGTTTATGAGGATATTTAGGCGTTGTCTGTATAACCTTTAGGAAATTTTCCTAATAATCGTAAACAAGGTGTCTACTGAAAGTATACTTATTTTCCTAGATTTATAGAGCATTTCGAAATCTTTTAGGTGAAAAATTGTGGGGGCGTATTAAATAGTCGCTGACTTCATCCCTATGTAGTAAATATGTTGCATGGAACTACCTGTCGCATTTTTTGCAACACTTAAATGACAATTTCATAAAACTGCAAACAAAATCTAATCAACACAACACAATTAGGGAGCCACTTCACACTTCCATTTTTTGGTGAAAAATCAAACTGTGAGAAAGAAGACGAAGTTAAATGTATCCGCGTGACAATCGGAGTACAAATGATGCATGCCATGAAGTAGCGGACTTCTCACTTGCCCATTTATGTGTATATGCACTCGTCGGTCGAAATTACAATGCCTGTTAATGGAAAAGAACTCAACTAATTATTTTAGCTGGTTTATCTACATAATTTTGTGCATTTTCACGTAAAAGACGATTACCTAGGTCGATATAGGAGGAATTACTAAATTTGTTTTTTCAATATAGGCGTTTCTGCTACAAAATTTAGTGAAATTGCCTTTGTGTCGTAAACAAAATATCCATTTAAAGTATTTAGACTTGACATCCACAAATGTAGGCGACTTTGCTTAGTCTTTTAGATGAAAAAGATACTTTCGGTATATCTACTTCATTTTATCTGTTTCACCTAAGCAATTTGCCTAATTATTTTAATAAAATTGTCTGATTTTTAGCATTTCCACCTAAAAGCCAATTACCTAAACCTATTTAGGTGGATTTACTAAAACTGTTTTCTCAGTGTATGTTGGCTATAAGAAACTGAGTACGCTATCCTATATTCCATCGATGAATTACTTTATTATAATTAGTTTCAGTATATTTTTGAAATCTGAAATAGCAACCTACCATCCATCCTCTTAAGAATTGAATTTTGAATGTGGATAATGCGCTCGCCCCAAAAAAAATCTTTTACGCTACAGTAGAACCTCTGTAATTCGAACCTCAAGGGAGACGGCAAAAAATTCGAGTTATAGAGTTTTCGACTTATGAAGGATTTCGACTTTGGCGGATTTTGTAAGGGAATATTCGACTTGTAGAGGTTAAGATTCATTCTAACTAATTTTGAGTTAGAGAGGTGAAATTCTTCGGCAAATTCTTAAAATCGGAAACATATTTTTCTTCAAGTTATAGAGGTAATTAGTTTCAAAAGATATAGTTGTAAAGGTTGTAAAATCAAACATTGCTATGTTCGCGATACAGAAGTCCAATTTATTTTTTCGAGTTATGGTGGGAAATTATGTACCGAAATGACTTGTATGGTCTCACCAAGGGTTGAGATTTCGAGTTATGGAGATTTTGTTGCTTGAAGGGAAGGGAACAAAACATTTTTTCGTGTTTTGGAGGTTTTCCACTTATCGAGGTTCGACTTAAAGACGTTCTATTGTAGTTTCATTATATTATCCTGCAACGTATATTCCTCTTTTACACAGTAGTTTTTGAAAATGTTATCCTGAGGCGACAAACACTCCACTAGTCAAAATTTGGAGGGTAAACATCCCGATTTACAATTTTTACAGCACATTACAAATGGTTCGAAATAGGTTTCAGCATATTAATTCGACAAATAGATGTTTCTTTTCAGATTTTTTAAATAAAAATATGTGTCCCTGACCTAGTAAAACGCGTGCGAAAGTAGATCAGTGTATAAAATATGTTTTTCACAAGGAAATATTATAATTTGCCTCCACCAGAATATTTTCATCAATTTAAAAATAATAATAATTGTGTGGTGTCAAAATTGTGTCGTGATTTACCTTATTTGATGTTGTCTATTTTTCGGCGTACACTTCTTTTTAATTTTGTGCATGGTCTTCTGTGCGTCGTTTCCTGTTGGAGCCAAGACTTTGGTGCCTCCTCTATGCTCAGGTGATACCGGCTGCTGCTTGCCTTTCTACTTTTGTTGCATCAAGTTTGGTTTTTCTGTTTATATGCCTCTTCCGAGTGTTTTATTGTATGCGTCTGCCGAGCCTTTTTTGCCGCTTTCATAAATTTTTGGCATTTCCGTTCTTGGATTTTACAGAACTTGTTGCATCACTGGATCCCGAGATTGAGGTTAATTTCGCTCCCGCCTGTAGCCGAATTTTGCCTGGTGTTTTCTTTTGGTGTCAATTTGCGGGGTTTTTTGGGTTCTCCATTTCGCCGAAATGTTCCAATGCTACTTGTGTCGTAGAGCTGATGATGCCGTTGGTGTCTGCAACAGGCACTACCATCCTTCGTGTGTTAAGCGTAGTTATGACGCTAGGCAAAATGCTGACTTTTTGATACCCTCTACTATGAGTACTTCCAACGCATGGAAACTAGCCTCATATCCAACCCCAAGCGTTTTTATAACTCTATTAATTCCAAGAAGAAATCCAATGGTTAACCTTTCATCCTAAAGCTCGAGAATACCTCTTCGTCGGATCCTAAGGTTATCGCCAATCGCTTTGCACACTTCTTCAGTAAATCTTTCAGCGACAATTCTCTACAACCCGACCTTAACTATTTGGCATTCATGGACAAATGCACTCAAACTTCGTTTACATCTTTTGACCCTGATCCTGAACTAATCGCAGCCAGTATTAACGAGCTTGAGGACGACTTTCACCCAGGTCTAGATGCATTCCGGCCATGTTCTGAAAAAGTCTGCCATGCATCTAGTTCAATCCCTTACTTTGCTTTTCCGCCTCTCGGTCACTCAAGGGGTTTTTCCTCAATTAAGGAAAAACTCTTACATGTATTATTTCCATCTTCAAAAAAGGCTGCAAGAACGATGTATTCAACTACAGACCCATTGCTAAATTATCATCCATACCTAAACTATTCGAAAAATTGGTCTATGATTCCATGTTCTTCCACTATAAGTCTATCTTTTCCCTCTCCCAGCATGGCTTCCTAAAAGGTAGATCTACAACCACCAAACTTACCGGCATCGTCTCCAAAACGTAGATATTACCGCCACCGATTTTAGTAAAACCTTCGTCCAGATCTCCCATCTTGTTCAAACTTGATCACCTAGGCTTCCCCTCCCGATTCATCTCCTGGATTCAATCCTACCTCAACAACCGTCGGTACAATATTCTTTTCAGCTCATCCATTTCTAACACTATTGTCGCTCGTTTCGGCGTCCCCCACCTCGGTCCATTGATTTTTATCCTTACAATAAATGATGTTGAATGTATCATCAAACACTCAGAGCTGTCCGTTTATGCTGACGACATGAAAATAATCAAACATATCTCCTCCAGAACCGACTCTCTTCTCCTGCAAGAAGACCTCGGTTCGTTCACCACATGGTGCATGAAAAACTTTCTTCAGCTCAATGTCTCCAAATGCCAATCCATCTCTTATTCCCGCAAGCGTCTTACCTACACTCCGAGAGTCTATTTGTTAACCGACGTCCCAGTCCCTATCGTTACCTCTCTGTGTGACCTAGGAATAATCTGTGATAGTGAACTCAATTTCCGTTCCCACATTGACAGCATAATATATAATATATATATAATAGCTAGGGTTTGTGAAGCGCTGGTCTAGAAAGTTCTCCAATCCTTATGTTTCCAAATCTCTCTACGTCTCCTTCGTTAGACCTCTGCTTGAAAATGCCAGCCAAATATGATCACCTACACAAACAACTCACATTAATAGGATTGAATCTGTCCAGCGTAGGTTTATTCGCTTCGCTCTACGTGATCTTCCGTAGGTTGACAGAATCAACCTTCCATCCTATGAAAACCGTCTGAAACTGATCGACTTACAACCTCTAAGCAAACGTCGTGATGTTTCCGACATTCTTTTCATTTATCAGTTATTAACTGGTAGCATAGACTACCCTTCAATCATGCAATCTTTACCCGTAACCTTAGGTCAACTCCCCTTTTCCGACTCGACCGCCATCGCACAAACTACGGTCAAAGCGAGCCAATTACCATCTAAGTAAGTCATCCCTTCACAAAGCCTTATATCTTGATCCTGCCTATCCTGATCTTGATCGCCTTCCTTAATTCTTCATCCTTCCGCCTTCTGTCTGTATCTACTATATTTATAGCTCATATTGTAGCTTACACTATTTATTTATTTATTACTACTTATCATTTATAATAGTTTGTAGTATTAGTATTATGTTTTAGCTTGTATTTTTGTATTTTTTATGTTATAGCTTGTATTAAGCTTAAATAAATAGATTATGGGGGTCTTGCGGTCGTGAATTTGAAAAACATTCAGTTTTTTTTTTCATTTTAGTAATCTTGCATTGTAATATCGTCCTCTAAAGGGATTAAAATAGATTAGACCAACTATTTGAGTTATGGAGCCTTTACTCAGACAACGCAGGAGTATTACGATCAAACTAATAGTTTTTTTCTATAAAAATTTTAGTGCTAAAAAAATGCAAAAGTTAGCAAAAATATATAAAATGCTGTAACATTTACAATTTTTATTTTTTAAAGCTGATTCCAGTAAAGGATTTTATTTAGGGTATACTTTGTCTTAAAATATTTTGTTTTCTGAGTTCAGATAACATCCATGGCCGGAATCGTGGCGCGATAATGTGTTGGCTCGCCGAGCAAGGGTCTTTTATTTCGTATAGAAAACTAGTATTAAATAACTCATCTGTAAAGGAAAAATGTTTTCTATATGCCAAAAATTGCAAAAAACCCGAATCAAAAATATTAATTACTTCATAAGAAAAATAATCTTGAAAAATGACCGCGAAGACCCCTTCAACCTATAATGGATATGGACAAATATCGGAGAAAATAGGGACATGCAGCGAAGAGAATGCTCTTTGGGAAATTTGAAGAACAAAAGATTCGCTACAAAAATCTCTAGTTTGTAGAAAAAAATTCATTTGTCGGCTTGTTTGAGAAGAATCCAGAATTATCGACCTTGATCTTGTACAAAAATTTTTCAAATGTTCTGCAAAAATATAAATTATACTTTTGGGACCCCCACACCATCTTCAAATTTTCAAATAATTATTGAGAACAGAAAGAGCTAATTATTTTAACCTTTAAAGTTAAAAGTATCTTAAGTTATGATTTCCGTGCTCAACATATATACATATTTTAGTTCAAGATTACGAATTATACAACATACTAAAATTGCATGGTGATCGGAGCTGTGGAGATTTGACGACATAATTACCAAAAGTGTTAGTGATTTCAACAGTTGTCAATAGCAGCAGGACAAATATTTGTTTTCAGAGCCTGGTTATTGAAAAACAAGCGTTTCTGCACTTGTTTAAATTGTATGTTGATAGCAATTTGGTATAAATGTACCGAAAAAAGTGAAACTTTATCTAGTTACTCGTTGTGCTTCACTACAAAAAAATGTTTGTTTTACTTCTCATTTTTGTAACATTTTCAGGGGCAGTTAAATCCTGTCCAATCGCTTTCGGTGAATTCGCTAGTATTGTGCACTATCCGTTTGCCGCTTATATAAAAGTTTATTACAATGATGTAAACACAAAAACAGGGGAATTCGAGAACAACTTCAAAATCTGTACTGGAATAATTATTGCAAAGAATGCTATTTTAACTGCCGCTCATTGCCTCAGTTTCACTGACGAGATAACTGGCGCAGATGTTTTTGTAGGCGGTGATAAAATAATATATTTGGGAGAAGAAGGAAAGGTTGGCGTAATGAAGTCTTTTAAAATTCATCCAGATTATGCATTAAACGATGCGAATGATATAGCTGTCATTATACTTACAAAAAAATTGAAATTAGAGAAGGGAAGTGTAGAAATTGCCAATCTTGGCAAGGCCGCCGTAAATCGTATTGCGACAGTTATTGGCTGGGGAGATACTGAACATGCAGAAGATTCACATTTTCTTAGAAAAGGATTCTTAAAAGTGGTAAACAAGAGCAAGTGCGGACCAGTCTATACAAAAAAAGATAATATTATATGTGCATGGGCGGATAATAGAGAAACTTCTACTTGTGTTGGAGATTCTGGAGGTCCGCTTATTCAAAATGGTACAGTCATAGGTGTGACTTCAGCAGGCTTGTCAGTGGACATGGTTATTTCCAACAAAGATTATATTATGCACCATTATTGCAGAGGGGATAGACCGCTTGCGTTTGTGAATGTTTCCAAATATCTGCGATGGATTGAGAAAATGATAAGGAGCTCATAAAAATGCCAATCGGTTGTTAACGCTTCGTCAACGTATTCGCACGAAAAAGGACTTACATAATACAAGTTCAAACATACAATTTAGACAAAAACATAAAACTGTTTCAACTTTAATACATTTCTTCCTTCTTCCTGCAATATTACTTTAACCAATATTCAAATTTTGTGTACAAATAATATAAATAAACATATTTTAATTACACTTGATGTTGGCTCTAAATTGTTTCGTCTGAAATGCTAATGTTTTTTCTTACGTACATTTTTTGTACCCGCTTTTTATTATGCGTTCTTTATAGTAATCGTATACTTTGTGGAGGCATGGCACGAAAAAAACTTCACAAAATTCGATGATAAGTGGATCCACAATTTAAGGTGGACGTCAAACAGGCGCGATATTATCTGCAACTTCTGTTTATAGCCTAGCAGTAGATAACCAGTTACCGCTGATGGAATTCGAACCTTGGTCGGTCATAATGGAACGTCAGTGTAGTATCTCCTCCTCTTTCAATGTGTTTTATTAGAGGTATTGATGTGAGTAGATTTATCAAAAACAGTTTATGGTTCTCCTTTTTTAAACCTTCCCACAGTCACATCCCCAATGGCATCATATTGAGCCATAATATTTGTAGATTTTTGAGACATCTAAAATTTTGTAACGTTTCCATCTAGGGAGACTTTAACCTAACATTATTAGGTTTTTACTTGTTTTACTGCTAGCCTCTATGTTTGCCTTTAAGCAGTGTGATTAATTGCCTAAAATTCTGTAAGACAAGGCATTTGCAATGCAAATGTTTCTGATAGTATAATATATCCAATAATGGACATACTTTTATAGAAATATCTTCACAAATATTTGTTTGTTTTATAGTGCAAATTTTTCCTTATTGTTTTTAAATCGTTCAAGAGGCATTATTTCAGCAATTATAGGGAGCCGAAATGAAGTATTTTATATATGCCATTATAATATTAATCTCATAATTTTTCAAATTTTAAATTTATGTTGAATGATTCTCTTCCGCAAACAATGCCACTGGGTCTGATGATATTGCACCAACATTTTTTAAAATGTTATTACCTGTAGTTCTTGACAGCTTAGTCCATATTTTCAACTCTTGTCTTACATTTTCTGAGTTCCCACAGGTTTGGAAAAATTCAGTGGTTATTCCACTGGCTAAATGCTCTTCACCTACTGCAGCTTGTGATTATCGTCTGCTTTGTTATCTTGGGAAAGTTCTTGAGAGACTACTAAGTACGCAAATCATCCAGTATGTTTCGGAAAACAAATTTATTTTGAAGTGGCAGTCTGGTTTCCGCTTTGGCCATAGCAGCGAAACTGCCTTGTTGAAAGTATCTACTGATATACGCAACTCGCTGGATAATGATTTATTAACTGTCTTAGTACTACTTGATTTTACAAAAGCATTCGATTCTGTGAATCATAGGTTGCTTTTATCAACACTGCATAAAATGTATAATTTCTCACACTCATCCATTAAGATTATATCTGATTTCCTTTCAAATCGCTCTCAGGTTGTGAAAGCTGGGGATGAAAAGTCCAAGTGGATTAAAATCACATGTGGTGTTCCACAAGGTTCAATACTTGGACCTCTTCTGTTTGTCTTATTCATCAATGATCTTCCTGATGTCATTGAAGATGTGAAAATCCACTTGTATGCTGATGAAATTCAGATTTACCTTTCTCGTCCATTTGGGTTAGTTGAGGACTGCGTATATCGTGTCAACCGTGATCTAATAAATATCTCCACTTGGGCCTCCAGTAATATGCTCTTGCTAAATCCTCTGAAGTCAAATTGTGTGGTTTTCTACAGGGGAGACCTTGATAAATCAGATCTTCCCAGTACTATTGCCTTATTCTGACAGAGTTAAGAATCTCGGAGTGTATTTCAATGGTAATATGGAGTGCTGCGACCATATAAAAGCTGCATGTCAAAAGATTTATGGCGGTCTTCGGCTGTTTAGACTGTCGAGTAGCCTGCTTCCTTCTGAGTTAAAGCTAAAGCATGTTAGGACATTGTTAGTTCCTCACTTCACTTTCTGTAGCACAGTCTATTCGCGGCTAGATTCAAAGTGCAATCGGAAATTAAATGTCGCTTTTAATGATTGCGTACGATTTATTTATAATTTAAGACGTCACGATCACGTATCCCATTATAGGGATCTTGTTTTAGGGTGTTCCTTAAACACTTACTTAGATATAAGAGCTTTAGTGTTTCTGCGTAATATGGTAAACTCTAAGTCTCCTACGTATCTACATAATCACTTGCGTTTCTTGAACTCGTCACGTCATGTCAGCCTTCTGACTCCTCGAGCGCATTATGTAGTTGGGCAACGTTCTTATTTCACTGTTATTTCTCGTTTGTGGAATTCTCGTTACCTTATAAATTCATCGTGAATTAACCATGTCTGTAACACAGTTTCTACTATAGTTAGATTAAGCTACAAATTTTATAATTATTCCTTCTGTAGTTTTTGATTCTTTGTTTTGTCGTTTTTGAAACGTTTATTTTTTTTTCTTTTCTTACTTGGTAATAATTTTCTTTTGGATTGCTTGTAATATTAGTTTTTTTCTACTTCTTTTAGTTTTATAATATTTGATAGTATTGTAATTTGAATTTTCCTTTTATTTTATACTGGTAAAAGATGTAGTCTTGTGTACATAGCCTAAATAAATTGAATTGAATTGAAAAATGCGTATCGAATAGTTTCTTGGACCTTAAAAATATCAATGATAAATCTTTGTATGAAATTTGAGTATACTGTTGCATATTTAACGAGGGCGACATAACAAAAACACGTTTACAAACTACTATCCTAATGACTTTTCCACAATTGGCAACAATTTTGATTTAACATGGTACAGTTCCTTCCAAAACTGAAAAAAAAATTTTGCTATTGCTTAAACTTAAATTTTTTTTAAATTTCTGCCCAAACGCATGTAATAAATACACCTGTTTCTTATTTTTAAATTGCTTATTTTATTTCCTTTCCAAATGGTATAACCTGGCAAGGTACCCTGACTAGCTAATTATTTTTTTGCACTTTGAGTAGGAAATCCTTTAAATTAAGAAAAATTTTAAAACGAAGAGTCAAAAATATTTGTTCAGTGTACCCAGGTAATTAATTTTAATTATTGCTCCAAAAAAGTTATAATAATTTTAGTTTAATTTTGTTTCATAGCCGAAATTAGCTTGTGTTAGCCAGATTTCACGCCCTGGTATCCTGACTTTCCGTTACTAATACCTGATGAAAATTTTGCTATAAAAGAGGTGTCAATCAGCAAGAAAACCGATAATTATTAAAAATTGGCAGAATTTAATTTTGAGGAATACGCGGATATAATTTAAATTTATTGTGTAGTAAACTGTGACAAAAAGCGACTCTACTGGAATTATGAAAAGAGTTTCCCTAATCGACGTGCACCCCAAAACGGCGTATTTTCGCAAACTATCCCAAGGTTAAGAGAAACAGGAAGTATAACTTCAAACAGCACGGAATAGCGAGTTGAAACAACGGACGATTTTATCGACGTTGCGCAGCAAATAATCAATCTCGTCGAGCAAGACCCTGAAACGAGTAGCAAGAAGATTAAGACTGTCTTCGATTATAGCTTGGATGGTTATTCATAGAGATGGTTTATGTCCCTATCTTCATACCGCATTCCAAGGACTACTGGAAGAAGATTCCGAGTGCATAAGAATTTTGCATTGTAGTTTACTCCCTTTCAATTTCACTTTACCATAGAGGTTTGACCTTAAATAAGAGTTACAAAGACTTAGGACCTAAGAGTCTGGCATAAGTGCTAATTGTCTTTCGAGGATCATTTTGATGCCATAGTTACCATGGCTAATACGACTCTGGGTTTCGTGAAGAGATGGTCAAAGGAATTTGATGACCCCTACAATACAAAACTTTTTTCTATTGGCATGTTTTAAATTCTGGCTCGCTCCCTGAGGAATCACGACTTCTTTCAGGTACTTTTTCATCGCACTAATTATGGGGTAAATGATCCGATCACATCGGTGTCGCGATTTTTTAATTGCTCTTTTAATCGCATTGATTTTCATCTATCGCGAAGGCAGCTCTGTTGATGTTACTTCTTACTATTTATGTACTTCTTATACACATATATATTATAAATTCTGTGTCAATTTTTGAGTGGTATCATCGACACCTATGGTCCTACATTCTGAAGCAAGTGCTTAGTAACCAAATTTATGCAGAGTTTATTGAATACACTACCACATCTACTAGAGGACATCCCGCTGGATAATCTTGGGTCAACGTTTTACCAATACGATGGAACACCAGCCCCTTCTGGTATCATTGTAAAGGTAATACTTAAACAAAGCTTTATTCCATTGGACTTTTTCTAAGGGGGAACAATGCAGGATGAAGTTTTCTCAATGTCAGTTAACAATCGAGAGAATTTAATTAAAGAATTGGGGATGAAGCGGCGAAAATACGGGAGAGGCTGACTAAAATAACCTTAAACAGGGAATTAGAAAGAGGTTATTAGCATACATCAAAAGTGGGGGAGGACATTTTAAAAAGTTTTTGTAATATAATAGGAATAATTGTAATAATGGAGACGAGTTGAATCAATTGGTTGAGCGGTACGACCACCAGGCCTTGGTTCCCGGGTTTGAAACCAGGTCTCCCCGTGGGTTTTAAAAAGGTTGAGTCTTGTTTGTGCATTGCTGCAAGCTAGACAACAGCCCAGAGACGGAGTGGATTATTTTAATTTCTTAATAAAAGCTCACGGAGAGACCTGGTCTCGAGCCCGGGACCCATGGCATGGTAGTCATGCCGCTCAACGAATTGATCCAACTCCGTCTCTAGGATCTTAATGATTGAAAACGCTGCTCCTTTTTTTAAATGGGTAATTTAATAAAAATCAGGTGTATTAATTACATACAAGTAGGTTTTTGGCGATTTTTTGATGCCGTAGCGTTGCGTAGGTTAAAAGATAAAAATTATGTGCATACTATGACAATTGCAAACTTTTGAATCACCCTAAAACTCCCAAACGGTTGAGATTACACCCCCTCACCTGCCATACAATATTTTGTTCACCCTAGTGGGAGAAGTAGGGAGTAGGATAAGATATACAATACACAAAAATTAATAATTGCTGAAACCGAAAGGAAAGGTAATAAAAAGAAATCTCTAAAAAATTTGTTAACGGAAAGCGGCTTAATTCAAACGACACGTTTGAGTTCTGAAATCAGAATAATTTTATCTTGCCGAGCGCACTCTATTTATACTGTCCGAAATGCATTGGAAAAAAATTTAAAAATACTGTGGCTGCTTTTCGGACGGATTTTATGTGCAAGTGATAGAAATAGCTGCTGACTGTCAAAACTTTGTTAAAATGTTAATAATTAAGTTTTTTTAATTCATTTTCTTAAGTTATAGGAATTATATATTGAGGAGGGTATTCAGGAAGATAAAGGATGCTGGAATATGGAATTAGTACAGGTAAGGCATACATATACTTTGATGTTAATTTTTAACTTATTTGTTGTTTAGGTTGAGAATTCAACACCACTTCTAAGTTTCCCTCTGCTTAAGGGGTTATATACAAAGTTAAGGGGAAAAAGTGAGCTAAGTTGGATATTTCTTTTAAAGGTTTTATGCAAATTTTATTAGCAAAAGCGAAAGACAATTTGTTGGAAGTACTATCGAAGAAAAAAAAAACAAGTTGAATTATAAAAAAATATTAAAAACTGTCGGAGTTATGGCCCCTCCCCCGAAGCGCGTTATATTTGCGCGTTATATTTGAAATCAAAAGAGTAAAAAAATTATTGAAGAAAAATGTATTGTGGTGTACTTGAACGGTTCGGTTTCGGAAAAAATTTTTTTTTCCAATAAAAAAACCATGTTGACAAAAAATTCGATTTTTGAGGTGTTCAAAATTCTAAACAAAAATTCATTGCAAACAATCGAAAATTTTTAGATGAAAGAGGAACCATTTAAGTACACGAGATTGTAAATATGAACAATTTAAAAATAAAATTATGAAAATCGGTTGAAAAGTTTTTGAGATATCACGTTCACCGCAAAGGTATTTTTCAAAAAAGTCTATTCCGAGATCATCGCGTTTAAAGGTTTTGGACGCCACTCGCCAAGTGCTTATGGATAGAATTAGCGCGCTGCGAACGCCCGTCATTTGAAATCTAGTGCTCCGATCTGGATGAACTTTCACACAGATATTTTCAAAGGTATGTACTTTTAGAATATGCAATCAAAACATTTTCGATTTTTTGAGCCCCAACTTTGTATATAACCCCTTAAGAGGTTACTACTATTGTGCCTATAGCAAAGTCCAATCACACCAACGTTAGAGAAATTATTATATAGATATATCAATGACTGCTTCGACAAATTTAAACTGCTAAAGTCCTGCCAATCTGGATTCCACCAGGCAAGGTTGTGAAACAGCTCTTCTGTGTGTAACCACATTTCAACTCCGACCAGAATGTCAAACGGAAGGTTTTTGCTACTGACAAGGGTAGTATAATGGGAATGTTTATACTAGCTCATTGAACAAAGCCAATCAACAGGAGTGTTTCAAATGGAAACTTCCTCATGTTCAGCCGATACCAAAAAAAAGAAAGGCATGCAATCTGTCTAAATACAGACCAATTGCACTCACTTCGGTTTTATCTAAAGTTTTTGAATCACTTATAGTCCAGTCAAATAAGACTTTGAAGGTTACAAAAATTCTCATAGAGCTAAAAATTGGTATGAATGTTCAGAATACTATTATAAATGAATTGTGAAAAGTCCCCATCAATCCCCCTTGTGCAAAAAATTTTATTGATGGTGAAAGTTTGCAAAAATAGGTTTTTCGCGTTTTCCAGCTAAACGGTGAGTTTTACAGCAAAAATAGTTCAGACAAAAATTGTAGATCATCCGATTCTCTACAAAAAATGTATCCATACTTTTTTTCATAAGTATTGCCATTTCCGTGATATAGCGGTTGAAAGAATTGAAAAAAATATTTTATTCGTAATATGCACACGTTTCCACACCACCTATGAGGTAGTATGCTTGGCGCTTTTTTTTAACGTGGTTTCCCCGGTAGGCCTATTCCACGATCTATTGTGATCCTATTGAATTCAAATTGAGTATTGAAAATGATGAAAGCTGTGTAAATTATGTAATATATAAATGAAAAAAATAATTTAGAAAAATTATTCGTCGGATTCATAATAATCCAATGGAACTTCTAGTGTACTGCCTTCGTTTTCTTCTTCTTCTTTTTCTTCATCTTCCTGCTGGATACAAATATGTTCTAAAAGTTATGCATCATATGTCTCATCACTGATATCGTAATTATCCTCATCTAGTATCGATTCAACATTGGAGCACGACTGTCCTTGACAATTGGTACATGCTAAAGAACAAAACAGGGATTGATGGGGACTTTTCACAATTCATTTATAATAGTATTCTGAACATTCATACCAATTTTTAGCTCTATGGGAATTTTTGTAACCTTACCTCTATTTTAAGGACTAATTTGACTGGACTATTATCAACTCTCAGCTGCTGAAATATCTAGAAAGTAACCATCTCATCAACGATTTTCAGTACGGTTTCCACACTGGCTGCTCAAGCGGAAACTTATTAACAGCTCTAATAGAGCGTTGGTATCATTGCCTCCATCGGTGCTTTAATAGAGTCTGGCAAACTGTCCTTCTAACCATACTTAAAACATTCGGTCTTCATCGTCTTATAACTGAATAGAAAGTTTTTGTCTGTTTTTGTTTGTTCAATCCGTGTAATGACGGAATTACATCTGACTCCAAGGAAATAAATGCCGGTGTCCCTCAATGTTCAGAGCTTTCACCAAACTTATTTCTTCTTTTTATCAATGATCCTTTATCTCTCACTCAGCGGAGATAGCACCCTTAATTTTCCGTAATCATTTGATTCTGCATTTCTGTGCATTTTAAGTTTCACCACACTGCTGTGTCCTTAATTCATAGCTTCTTATCGGGTAAATTGCAGCGGGTTCGAGTGAAAGCGGCTTTTTCCTTCCTTCCTCCCTTAATTGCGGCAACTCACGGGGTTCCATTTGCGGGCCATTGTATGTTAATGGTATACAGCTATATCTAAGCCGACCTTGAGGGCTAATGGAAGACTGTATGGACAGGTTGAACTCTAACCTGAATAATATTATGACATGGGCAGCTAATAGACCCTTGCTTCTAAGTCCACGTAAGCCCCACTGCTTTGCATTATACCGTAGAGACACTCATTTGTCTCATATAGCATAATACTCCCGTTTGATAGTGGGATAATAGTCTTGTTATAGTCCTCCACGCCAGCACGACATATTGTGATTATGTAACTGATGTGATGGGTAAGATTTATAGTAGACTTCTACGGCTGGGGTTGTCATCTGCTACCTTAGCTAATGGCAGCTTACTTTTCTTGCGCGTTTTTCTTCTCCCTGTTCCAAAAGGCTTTTAATTACTGTACAAGGTGCATCTTTCGTTTCAGGAGATTTGTCGCGATATCGTAATCATCTGCTAGGCTGTACGTTGGGACAGTTTTTATTGCGTAGGCTTGTGACATCACTACTAAATTATTACTACAAAAAAATCTCGTTATTTGTATAAAAAATTTATACTTTTGAACTCAATGAAGGGAAAATCAATCCTTTTGAAACTGATAGACACATATCTGGTATTCTGTAATGATTAAAAGTAACAAGGGAATTAAGAACTATGACACTTGATTTCAGCTAATTCAATATAAAAAATACATGCGTACAATAACACAAAACACAAAAAATTACACATAGAATACTACAAATATATTGCTTGCATGAATACAATTTATTATTAAGCTAAGCTATTATTTGCGAAGTGCGGATTTAAGGTATGCAATTTAAATTTAATAGTTAATACGATAATTATTAAATCATACATAGTATTTTATTTTAATTTATTTATATTTATTTATCCACGTTAAATATTTTCTAACATTCACGAAAACAGCCGGCCTTTCGCCTGTGCAAAAATAGTGTTTAATATGATCTTTGTTCGAAGTGATCGTATTCATAGACCAGATTCTTGAAGCCACACCTATAACTTTACCATTTTGAATAAGTGGACCTCCAGAATCTCCGACACAAATATTAGTTTTTCTGTTAATTGCCCATGCACATATGATGTTGTCTTCTTTTGTATATGCTGAACCACATTTGCTTTTGTTCACTACGTTTAATACTCCTCTTCGAAGAATCCGCGAATCTTCCGCATCTTCAGTATCACCCCAACCGATAGCTGTTGCACTGCGGCCTACAATTGCTTGGCCAAACTCAGCGGTTTCAACACTACCTTCCTCTAATGTCAATGGTGTGTTTAGTTTAATAATAGCGAGATCAGTCGTTACGCGTGAACAATATTCTGGGTGGATAACAAAGCTCTTCATTGTAGCAGTTTGTCCTTTCTTCCCAAAATGCTTTACTTTTACAACACCTACATGGACTTTAACACTTGGTTTACCTTCGCCGCCCAAAAGACAATGTGCTGCAGTTAAAATAGCATCCCTGGCGATAATATTTCCGCCACAAATGGACGTAACATCTTTGAAGGTAATTTCCATATAAGCAGCGAATGGGTACTGCATATTACTGACGGTTTTACCAAAAGCTATAGGGGAAGCGTTCGCTGCTCCAAGAAACGCCAAAGAAGATAAAATCAAAGAAAACATTTTGGAAGTGACGCAGAATGCTTGACTGTTGAGAGGTTGCTTTCGTTGCTGGTTTTATACAAAGCTTCAGTCAAGGTCTACCAAAGTACTGACTCCCTCCATCATTTGTATAAATTCAATTAGTAACAAAACATATCCCCGTTTTCCAATATTTCAAACTTCCAGTTAATTAATTTGAAGAGTGGTTTCTGTCGTGTGTTTGTTTAATCATTATGGCACCTATTTGCTTTTTCGTGTATAACAAAAGAGTATATTGTGATCTAATACGTTGAGTGTGCAAATACATTTCACACTCGCGCTTGTTGCCAACAAAAATTCTTTTATGACCCCGACAAAGGACGTGGAAGTTTGGAGCCTGCTATTTCTCGAACGTATATTTATGTTTCTTGACCGCCTGGACTATTCTCACTTTTCCGATATTGGAGTTTATTAACTGACTTCCCAAAAACAGAGAGTTAGAACCTCTCGACACAGACACAGACCTCTCGACAGAGAGTTAGAACCTCTTCGACACAGGTATGTTTTAATTTTTTTATTAGAATTTTTTTTATGTACATACGACCGATTTGGATGATTCTTTTTCTGTTGTATATAGTATAAACATATTAATTTGGGCCTAAGGTGTGTGTGTGTGGGGGGAGGAGTAGTCTTTCATTACGCGGGCACCGATTTGGATGATCCATTTTTTGGTTGGGTAGAGTATGATTGGTACCGATGTGACCAAATACTAGGGGACAGCCCTTTGATGCGTTAGCATGGTTTTGGCCGGAAGGGAATTAGGGTAAGGGGCGTGAGGAAACTTGAGTCTTGTTTTTTTTTTGTATTGCTGCGAGCTAGACAACAGCCCAGAGACGGAGTGGATTATTTTAATTGCTTAATAAAAGCTCACGGCCATCTGGTCTCGAACCCGGGACCCATGGCATGTTGGTCTTGCCGCTCAACGCATTGATCCAACTCCGTCTCCTCTCTTGTTGTATAGAGTATGATCTCCCATTGCTAATAATAAAAAATATGTTTCTAGAGTGGGATGGGAAGAGGGAGGGGTAGTCTAACTTCGTAACGTGTGGAAAGAGTTGGATTATTCTTTTTCTGATGTTCCCTAATTGGTACAGCGACACAATTTTAAACAGTGGGTTTGTAGTAGGAATGAATGTAAACTTGTTAACACGTAACCGATCTGGATGATTCTTTTTATGTTGTAGAGATCGTGGGGATCATAAGGGATCATAAGGAAGGACGATTAAATACTTTTGTTGTAGTTGTTTATTTTATTTGATTTGCATCGACTTCAAATTTTCGTAATAGATATAAAATTAAAAATTATTTTATGCTTTTTAGCGCTTTTAGTAAAGACGGTTAAAATTTGTCTAAAAACTATTTTATGTTTGAATAATAAAGCACTTACTTTAGGTTGCTACTTCCAAAAAAATAGTTGCATTTATGGTAACTGGATGCTTCTTATAAGATACAGTGTTATCACTGTATATGTAATTATAAAAAATGATTATAGAATAGCGTTTTTAAAAAGTAAAAGATTTACGAGATTAACGAATTATTTTCAACTTCTTTTTATTCAATGTTTTCAAAACTAATATACTATTTAGACGTTTAAATTCTATAATTAATTTATTCCTTTTTTTTAATTCAAATCACTTTGTTACAGTTTAGTATACTAATAATAAATCAAACTAGTTAGTAGCAGACAAATAAATAGAACGAATTTCAAAAAAAGCAACTTGAACCGGTTTATAAGTGCACTGCGGATTCCACATCTTAGCAGCAGCTAAGGTTCCCCTTCATTTTAGCCTTTATCCTCAGTTCCCAATAGTACAATTAGAAACCGAAAATTTCGCAAAATATTGCACGATATAGTACAGGGTGGCCACTTTTTAAAAAAACCAAATTTTCCTGGCTTTTCCCGGTTTTCCAGATAATATTTGAGTTTTACGCTGTATCGCGAAACTATACAGGGGGTTATAGATGTTACGCGCCAAAATGAGTTGGGTGATAGATCTCAACTAGGCAAACAAAAACTTTTATGGCAGGGGGAGGGCAATCTGAACCGTTTAAGAGCTACAGGGTGATTCATAAATTTCAATTTTTAATGGTATGCACATCACTTTTTATTTCTACCTTTTGATTTACCCAACACAACGACATCAAACGAACAATAAAAAACTACTATCCCAATGACCTTTCCAAAATTGTCAACAATGTTGATCTAACTCCTATCATTGCAAGTACAGCCAAAGTGAAAAAAATTGGTTTGCGATTACCGAAAATTCAGCAGTTTCCCAAATTTTCTCCGAAATTTATGTAATTAGTACACCTCTTTTTTATTTTTATTGGATTTCCCTTATTACCTTTCCAAAAAGGTGCAACAGGAGACGGAGTTGGATCAATGCGTTGAGCGGCAAGACCAACATGCCATGGGTCCCGGGTTCGAGACCAGATGACAGTGAGCTTTTATTAAGAAATTAAAATAATCCACTCCGTCTCTGGGCTGTTGTCTAGCTCGCAGCAATGCAAAAATAAGACTAAAGTTTCCTATCTTCCCTTACCCTAAGTCCCTTCCGGCTAAAACCATGCTAACGCATCAAAGAGTTGTCCCCTAGGATTTCGCCACATCGTATAAAAAAAAAAACTTACAAAAGCTGTTCAAAATGTCCACCGCCACTTTGGATGCATTACAACAATCACCTTCTAAGTCCCTGTTTAAGGCGGGTTGCGGCCAGCCTCTCCCGTATTTTCGTCGCTGCATTCCCAATTCTGCTAACTAAATCATCCCTAGTGTTTGCAAGGCTTGAATAAACTTCAGCCTTCATTGTTTGCAATAAGATACGGCTCATCGCATGACGTCATTTTAACCCCAATATGACGGGCGCCCTAAGATGCCGGATTACATTTTCTTCACAACCCCCTTAGACATGCATACCAAATGAAATGATGAGTTGAGTGCGATAATCCGCATGACGTCATTCTAATTTCAATATGGCGGACACCAAGTATATAGATAAAGTAATTTCTCCTAGCTCCAGATAGTGCTAAAAACTTGTGATTGTGAATTTTTAAAAGCTATGAAAATACTTGTAAGATTTTAAATGAAAAATGTGGGGCGCATGCAATAGATAAATTTATGCATGAAGAGTTCACCTAAATCACTAAAAATTGTATTGCACTGCGTATGATACGAACTATTGTGTGAGTTTTCTCAACGACAGCTACTCTCTACACTACTTACTATTATATATTGCTGCACACCACGTTTTTCATATTAAATCTTATAAGTATTTTCATAGCTATTCAAAATTCAATAACAAATTTTCAGGACTATCTGTATGGGGTTGGGGATCGGTATGGGGCTAGGAGAAATTATTTCATACTTTTTACACCGCTTTAAAAACGTGGTGTATTAATTTTTTTTATTTAAATAATTATTTGAAGTAGAATTATCAGAGAATATTTTCTGGGCTCAGGGAAATGGTCACCACACAGAAACAGGTTAAACAAATAACAAAGAACATGGACCACTAAGGCGCATCATCCGGACCACACGAAAATCCGTCGGATAAATTCGACAAGCATTCAAAGACAGTAAAATTTTTCAAAGCGAAATCTTTGGGTTTAAGGTAAGTGTGTGGAAGCCTAGACAAATAGATAAAATCGGTAGAAATAGTATCATTGTCAAAATCACAGAACGCAGTAAGAAAGAGGTCAGCAAAACATTGGCCACCACATCAGGGTCATTGCTGTTGCGTTCACCAAGCCTAAGAGAGGAAGGATAGCCGTCATTATGTTATATAGAGTTTATAAACCTTCGAAACTATTCTAGTACAAAAATCTATTGTAATACGTCTGCAAATCAAGGGAGAACTAAAGGTTTCCATCCAGTGTTAAGAAGAACGATGTGAGTCGAAAAAGGAGACCGGCACACACTGAGTAAAATAGTTGTAGAGGACATTATATAAAGGACAAGCGGCGTGGTAAAGGTCGCTTGCTGCGAGCTGTTGGGTTGGTTGAGAAAACAAGGTCCCTGTGGCGGTACTAAATCTACGCCAAGTTCATGATGACGCACTTCCGTGTTTCTACTATCATAGAAATAGCAAAGAGTGCAATTCCTCAAACGCATCATTACATATTTGCATTCAAACTCGCTTGCACTTACACAATCGAATAAAGCACAACAGATGTTCTCTCTCGAATTTGGGAATGGACCTTTTGAAGCTGCTACACTACAGATTAACAACAGTCCGAAACCAATCGTCGTCGTGATCACTCCCAGTAACCGAAGCATTAAATTTTGTATTCTTAGTACATAAGCAAACGAATATTTTTAGTGAATAAATTATAGTAAGCAATTAACCGTGTTGGTATCAATTAATTAAATTCATCCTGCGTCCCAAAATTTTATCGAGTCGTTACCGACGTTGCTGCAATGCATAAGACTGAAGTCAGTGAGGTTACCGCGCATTCACTTTATTCCCGTAGGCATATTTAGACCGACTGAAGTCAGTGAGGTTACCGCGGTTTCGCCTCACTACCTACTACCCTGACTACAGTCGATCCGAAGATGCTTACGGGAGTGCAGCTAAACCGCGGTAACATAATAAGATAAGTTAGTGGAATAGACAATTTAAAATTTTCGGTTTTGTGTTAATATCACCTCAATCTCTGAGGACTGCATCCAGCCGACCGTGGGAAGGTGAAAGTCGGAAAAAAATGACAGCCTCGTCGGAGGGCAACATGGTATCGCTCAAACTGTCGATATACGTGGAAAGATTGTCAAATATACTTTAGGCTTCTTTAAGAAAACCTTAAGACGACGCATGAAAGCTCCTGGTCGTCAGAATAAGCAACCTGCACAACTCAGCAAGGGTTCCCGGCTCTGACAGCACAAAGAATTACACCACCAACCAGGGTACACAAATCAGAGTGGCGGTCACACTCGGCGGACAGACTGGAACTCAGGTCCGAAGGGCTCGGTGTCAGATATGCCGGCTAACCAGGTCTCGGTTTGATAGATGACATCAAACTCTAAAGAGCTGGAGTTATTTATAACTTATCTTAATCGGTAGTTTTCTACGGTTCCCTTCAAGATGTTAGAAGGTTTATCTATCTTTGTAGTGTTTTAAGAATCTGCATTAGACTGCTGTTTTGATTAAACGTTTTTCACAAATGTTTAATTATTCAAGACAAACTATACTTCGTGCCATTTTGACGTTCAATTCGTAAACTTTTCACGTGTATTAACTTATTATTTCATGTTATATAAAGAGTTTAACTACAAGCTTTGGCTTGACTGGTAAAGCATCAACAACAATCAAAGGAAAACAAAAGTTTAATTTGAATTTAAAAGTTAAGAGATTAAGAGTTTTGAAAGTAAAATTTCAATAATGCTCCTTACTTGAATTTGAGTTGCAATATTATGAATTTTTGAAGTGTGTAAAAAACAGTTGATTATAAATTATTGAAATATTTTTAGGTTAGGTTCTTTTTACATTTTATTATAATATACAATACGAACATAATTTAGAATAGAAAATATTGGAATAATTTTATAGATAAAAAAGTCAGTCTATATTAATTAACTATGTCAAACATTTTGTTAAAAATTATTTTATCTTATTCATGTGTATTTATTTATCCAAGTTATATATTTTCTAATATTTACAAATACAGCGGGCCTTTCGCCTGAGCAAAAGAAGTAGGTAATATGGTCTCTGTTAGAAGTGATCTCATTCATAGTCAATATTCTTGAAGACACACCTATAACTTTACCATTTTGAATAAGTGGACCTCCAGAATCTCCGACACAAAGAGTAGTTCTTCTATTATTTGCCCATGCACATATGATGTTGTCTTCTTTTGTAAAGGCTGAACCACACTTGCTCTTGCTCATTACTTTAAGTACTCCTTTCCGAAGAATATTCGAAACTTCTGCATCTTCAGTGTCTCCCCAACCAATAATTGTTGCATCGCGGTCTACGATCGCCTGGCCAAATTCAGCAATTTCAATACTACCTTTCACTAATGTCAATTTTGTTTTAAGCTTAATAATAGCGAGATCAGTCGTTACGCGTGAAGAATATTCTGGGTGGATAACAAAGCTCTTCATTGTAGCAGTTTGTCCTTTCTTCCCAAAATGTTTTACTTTTACAACACCTACATAAACTTTAACACTTGGTTTACCTTCGCCGCCAAAAAGACAATGTGCTGCAGTTAAAATAGCATCCCTTGCGATTATATTTCCAGTACAAATGTTGGTGGTTTCTATTACTTGACCTGGTTTGGACGTAAGATCGCTGAAGGTAATTTCTACATAAGCAGCGAACGGGTACTGCATATTACTGACGGTTTCACCAAAAGCTATAGGGGAAGCGTTTGCTGCTCCAAGAAACGCTAAAGAAGAGAAAATCAAAGAAAACATTTTGGAAGTGACGCAGAATTCTTAAGACTATTGAGAAGTTGCTTTCGTTGCTGGTTTTATACAAAGTTTCAGTCAAGGTCTATTCCAGTACTGACTCTCTCCGTCATTTGTATAAATACAATTAGTAACAAAACATATCTCCGTTTTCCAATAATTCAACCTTCAAGTTAATTTGAAGAGTGGCTTCTGTCGTTTGTTTATTTAAGCGTTATTGCACCTGGAAAAATTTGCTTTTTTGTGTATAAAAAAGAATCATGTGAAATTTTCTAATACGCTGACACTCGCCCTTGTTGCCAACAGAAATTCTTTTATAACCTTGACAAAGGATTTGCAAGTTTGGAGCTTTATATTCCTACAAAGCGTTTCGGTTTCTTTATCGACTGGGCTATTGTCACTTCTGAAATTGCAGCCCTTCCAAAATATAGTGATTATGCAGCTGATACTTTGACGGTAAATGCAAATTAAAATTCAGGGTTATCACGGTATATGGAAAACGATGTTATACACCTCTGTGTAACAAGTTTAGTAATTCTTCATTTTAAAGCTATCATTACGATATGAAAGAAATGAGGAGAGCCTAGATCCTAGCACAATACTGAATTATGGCTCTGCGTTCCAAAAATCAAGATCATAGTTTTGATCAAGGATACATAGATTTCTGACAAGACTGTTTATAGAGGCAACAGTCAAAAATGATACATCTTTTGCAATTAAAAATAAAAGCTCTCTTTTTTTTCATGATCTTTCCCTTTTTTATCTTGTATTATTAATTAAATTATCTATACCTGCCGAAGAATTTATTTCTGAATAAACGTTTACCCAATTATACCTTAGTATCTCGGCCATCCTGTATACTAGGCAGAAATAAAAATATGCTCAAGCGATAATTTAGTTATACCTAAAAGTATGCAGTTTGAAAGAGTTTAGCTTAGAAGACATTGTAGCATTAATTATTGAAAGGTGTCCCGAAAAAATATATATTTAAACGTAAAACTTAAATTATCTTCAATATGACGTGCTCGGAGAAACCATATCTTAAGTCGGAAAACTTACTATTTGAATAGGCTAAAGCTTAGTAGCTTAAAAATAAGAAATGAATCTTCTACAACCCTCTAAAGACCTTCTGTCGAGAAGAGTTAAATAAGCATAGGCGTAGCGAGCTAAAAAAATTAGGCATGCCAAGCATGCCCAAGAAAAGTGAAAAGATGAAGGAAGATTTCGAATGGACTTTTTTACCGGAGTATATTTTTAATTGTAGTAAAGTAAGTGATAACGTGTCGGCCTTCCATCCCAGAGATCCCATATTCAAACCCAATCGGCGCACAGTGGGACAAAACTGTAGTGTTTCAGCCAGGGTTCCGAATCGATACAAAATATCGCTCCGCTCCACGTATCGATTCGGCCTGGAGCGTTATGAAAATATTGAACCGCTCCAGAGCGGATCGTTATTTTCTAAATTTGATATCGAACCGCTCCGGAGCGGATCGTTATTTTCCAAGTCTGCTATCAAACCGCTCCGGAGCGGATCGTTATTATTTTTAATTTCAATCAGTCCATATCTAGTACTTTTTAGAAAGTGCACCACATCTGCAAGTTAATTACAATGTGTCTTGTACTGAGAGGGCTTTTAGAGCTTGGTTAAATGGGTGCGGGGTAGGAGTGAGTGGTAGGGTGTGTGGTACGGAGATTGGTGGGTTGTAAGAGATGATGGGTAAGGGGTTTATTCTGGAATATGACGTAATTTTTAATTACAAGGTCTCTTTTACTGACCTATATATATATATATATATATATATATATATATATATATATATGGGGGGGCAGCGGATGTTTGGTAGTGGAGAATAGTGAAGGAAAGGCAATGAGAAGGCAGTGATGAGGAAAGGAGAAAAGGCTGCATGCGGCCCAAATGTCCGCAAGTGTAACTCCCTAATCTAACTTTCTCTAATGAAACTTAAAGTAATATATTCAAATAACCAAATGAAGATATATGTAAATATCTTACAAACTTGCGAAAGAGATAAATATATATAGTTAACGTGAATTATGATAGAACAATGGAATAAATAAAAAAGAGGCATATCTTAAGTGCGCATCAAACGACAAAATTGTGTCATACTAGCAGTCTAAGAGTGGTAATCATTGTGTGCAGACCTAAAAATTTAAAAATGAAAAAGAGAAGAAGCAACCCCTGCTACAATTATTTTATCAATGATGACGAGAAGAAGTATTCCACATGTAATGTGAAAAACACCGGAAATCAGTGAATCAGTGACATGAAGACCTCTCACACCGCTCAAAACCTTAAAGATGTCATCATTGAAACACTAAACTTGTACTTCATCAATATAAAGCAAATTTACTCGATAACTCATGACAATGCGTCAAACAAAGATCTTTTAGAGATAACTCTGCTTCTGGTGACGAAGAAGAGAACGAGGAGGAGGAGGAGGAACAAGAGGACAGCATTGATGATTACTGCAACAATGTTGAGTTGCAACTTGATGATGACATTCTCCGAGGTTTCAGATGTGTTCCTCACACCCTGCAACTAGCCATCCGAGATCAAATCAAAATGCCCAAATGCGAAACATGTATGCAATGCTTTGGCAGCAAAGACTCCTGAACTTAATCTGACTGATTCTGAATGGAGTGAAGTTTAAGACCTGCAAGATGCTGCCTGCACGTGATGCCACCGTTAAACTTCAAGCAGAACAGCTAACTCCTGGAGATTGCTTCGCTAATTGGCGAAACTGTGAGCTACAGCTTAAAAAGATTGGACTTCCAATGGCAAAGGAACTGGCTGTTAATATGAAGACAATAAAATCTCTCCTTTACAATAACGATGATTTCCTCGCTAGCATTTTTCTTGATCCTCGTTATAATGTACTTTTGTCGAACAGCGATCAAGTTAGAGCCAAACAATATCTCTGCAAAGTCTGGAATCGCCTTGGAGAGCTGCGCAAAGGTAGCATTCCACAAGGAGAAGACGGCCGTGAATCCGATAAAATCGCTAGTGCTGACGACAATGACGATCTGGAACGTCTACTTCAGAGAGCTGAGAGAAACCGAGAAACGCGTTCGAAAAAAACAAATACATCTTCCTAAAGGGCGGCGGTTAGTGTAGAGAGGCTTTTTTCTATGCTTCGTTTCATTTTATCACATTTGCGTAGCAGAGTGTTGCCTGAATTATTAGAAGATATAATGTTTATCAAAATGTACAAATTATTTTCCGCCAAATAAATGATTTTGTTTTTCTATTAAAATCTTTTCATAAGTAAAATAACCTATCCCCCACTCGTACTCATCACCACTTTGACTCACAACCCCACTCTTGTATTAAAGTTTCAGATTGGGAGCATTGAAAAATTACCCGTCATATATCAGAAAGAGACCCCCAATCCCATCACCTATTCTTACCTACCTCGTACTCGCTATATTTAAGTTGCAGATTGCGTGCACATTTCAAAAATAATTCGTTATATTGCAAAAAGAAACCCTCCGCCACATATCCACGCTATCACCTAGTCTTACCCAGCACCAATTCACCCCAACTCTAAAAGCCCTCTCAGTACAAGATGCCTTGTAATTGAGTTGCAGGTGAGGAGCACTTTCTAAAAATTACCATACTTCTTTCTTTGGTTCAGTGGAGCGACATTCTTATCGCTTCAAATTGATTCAATAACGCTCCAGGAATGGGTGGTGGACACTCAATATCTAACCACACACCTACCTCTAACCCTCCAGCCCATCCCCCACCACCTACTCTCCAGTCCTTCACCCACATACTAACCACATTCACTCCAAACTCGTCTCTCTAACTCACAAAACACTCTACGTTCAAGACACCTTGTAATTAAATTACAGGTGAGGTGCACGTTTATAATTACTACAGTTCTTCCTTTTATTCACCATTCACATCCTAACACCCACCCATCCACCAGCCCACACATCACCCCTAGTATAAAACACCTCGTAGTTAAGTTGCAGGTGAGGATTACCTTCTTATAACTACCAAACATAATCCTTTGATTCAGTGGAGCGATATTCTAATCGTTACGAATCGATTCAATATCGCTCCAGGAGCGGTTCGGATAGATTGAAATTAAAAATAATAACGATCCGATCAGATTTGGAAAATAACGATCCGCTCCGGAGCAGTTCGGTATCAGATTTGGCAAATAACGATCCGCTCCCGAGCGGTTCGATATTTTTATAACGCTCCAGGCTGAATCGATCCAGATATCGCACCGATCCGATCCTGAGCGATTTGGAGAGATATTTGGAGTTAAATTTTGTATCGATTCGGAACCCTGGGTTCAGCCAGATCTACTTATAGATCGTAAAATTAAAGATTTTAAGATGCCTTTTACTTTAAAATGTTTGAAACGAAATACTCTCTATGCAGTTTTCCAATGAAAGACAGTGTCAAGATCACAAATTTATAAATATTTTAAATTGTTTAATATTAAACTTTCATTTAACAAATAAGGAAATGATCTGTCAATTATATTTTCAATTTTTTGTATTGTGACTGCTGCTGGTTTTCGGGGCCAATCCGTTGTCAGAACTATTGAAAAATTAGCTTTAATATTATTTTTACACAACATATTCCAAAAACTGCAATTTCCATGAAAAATAAAATTTGACAGATCATGTTTGTAAAATTAAAAAAAAATTTAATAAATTTGTGACTTCGACACTAATTTTTATTGGAAAACCCCACATTTTTTTTTGTAAAAATACGGTTTGAGATGGAAATTATATAAAATTGGGAACGAAAAGTGAAAATCTGATAGGGAATTTCATAACGGAAATTTTTAAGAATAAAGCATCTTCAAATCTTTAATTTTACGATCTATAAGTTGATTTGGGTAGAAGACTATAGTTTTGTCGCACTGTGCGGCACACAGAAGCCAAAATTTTCAAAAAACCTGGCCAAAAATGCAAAAACTAAAGTATCTTCAAGCATTATCACTTAATATTCAGTATCAGTTCAGTCAGTGTCCAGTTCATATGAAACTAGAATTATATTGGCCATTTATCGAGCTGTTCCTCTTAAGTTAAGCAATCTCCATATTAATAATAAAATATTACCAATTTTTAGCTATATTAAGTTTTTTAAGGATAGGGTGCACATTATTGAGTATATTGTCAACTATTTTTATACCAATTTTTATTAAAAATAATTAAAAATTTAAAAAGGTATCATCCTGATGTTATGAAAAATAACTCCTTCCCCATTGTCCCACTGACATTTTGGTGAAGAATTATCTAAAAAAAACTTTGTTTTTTGTCTTTAACAGAATTGCGACAATTTAAAAAATTTTTTATTTTAAGAAGGGTTTCTTTGTTTTTTTTTCACGTGGTCTTCAAAACTTGTAATTATCGAAATTTTGAAAATCGGGTTCGGGCAGATTTAGCTGTTGTTAGTGTGAATTAAATCAGTTGATTGGTCTTCGTGAATTTGGTGGAACAAGATCGGACAAAATTATTCGAAATATCTTCTAAAACAGAGAAACACTGTGCACAGAGCAAGCGACTTGAGAAACAATTATAACAATGACTAAAATTAACAAATATAATAATGACTAAATTGTTAAATTAAAACTCAAAACATAATATTTTATATGCTGGAAGGCGATTATAGTATTAAGGAATGCTATTATCCGATAAAAAAGCGTTTGGTCATTAGAAGAGGACCTAAAATTTCATCTATTGTGAAAGATGTGCTCACGTGCGTAGCAGGGCAGCGTAAGTCAAAACCGGTCTGTAACTTGGTGAGGTTACAATATTTTGAATTTTTGTTTCACATAGTTTTGAATATGTAGGTATAGATTGAGAAAATACAAAAAAAAAATCACTCTTCACAGTGGGGTTCCTTCTTAACAACCAAGCCAAAGTAACTGAGATCAAGATAGTATTATAACCTTAAGGAGACCTAGTTCTGATTAAAGCTTTAAAAGTCGTCAAGATTGGAGTGGTATAAAATAAAATCTATTAGAGATAGAGACTTTAATTCTTTTTTATATTAATAAACATGAAAAAATCGTCAATTTGTTTTTTTGTTTTCGTTTTTTAGTTTATCACGTTGCCGGTAGATATCGATGGAAAATAAATCTCTCTTTCGATGGCGGGTAAAAAATAATTGCTCCAGTTGATCTAAAACTGAAAAATGAAGTTGGGTAGGGTATTAAAGTTGGTGACAGTTTCTATAAGATGACTTAGAATTCAGGTCGTCCATCGAATACTTTGGATTTTACAACACTTAGAACTTAGACTTTTTACACGAGAGTTCTGCCAAATGGTAATTTTTTATTTTTATGGTCTGATTCTAGGTCATCTTATAGATAATTTCACCAACTTTAATACTCAATTTGATTTTTCTGTTTTAGATCAACTGGAGGAATTATTTTTCACCCACCATCAAAAAACAGATTGTTTTGCTGTCGACATCTACCGGTCACGTGATAAACTAAAAAACAAAAACAAAGAAACAAATTAAAGATTTTTTCATGTATAATAAAATAAAAAAGAAGTTAGGTCTCTACCTAAATACAATATATAATATTAATATATGTATATAAAATAGATTTGATTTTATACCATTCCAACCGTGACGATTTTTTAAGCTTTAACCAGAACTAGGTTCCCTTAAGGGGGTCCTCTACTCTCGAGGCCTGAAATTGAACGGGTTTTTAGGCAATAAATTGCGAAGGATCTACTGAATACATTTAAAAAATTTTTTTTTACTTTAAAGGTACATGTTTTGACTTTTTAATTTTAGTTTTGATGACGAAAAAAAATAACTCTCGCGACCTTGAAACGTCATTGATGACATTGATGTTTAAACTGCATGGGTCCCGCTTAAGCAAATTCCAGCCCAATTGGGTAATCTGTAATCAGAAAATTGATATTCTTTATAATCATAGTTACGTTGGCTATATTTTCCCGAGACAGATTTTTTTTATTTTGCAATTCGTAAAAGTTATGCAACAATTTGTAAAAATTTCCAATTTTTACGTCACTTTTTGACCTATTAGAGGCTATAAAAATTGAACAAAATAAAATTTTGCAAATCGTACTCGGGAAAACATAGCGGTATGTTTTCTGAATAATTGAAAAAAAAAATTATTGAAATCGGACCAATACTTTTATGAGAAGTCTTACTCGGCAGCTAAAAAACACTACTTTCGGGAAAACGCGTTTAATGATAAATTACGGTGTATAACTTGATTGTATTAACTTACGAGTTAATCTGTTTTACTGGGGCTGTAGAGTTCTCCTTCCCCATCACGTTGGTGTTTTTGGTTGTCTACATTCTTCTCCCTCTGTCAACGCCAAAAACGATTTTTTGAAACCGCGAGAGTATAGGACCCCCTTAAGAAACGAATTTGAATCATATATTTAATAACCCTCTACATTTCCTGTGCATCAGTTCTATTTGTACCTTTAGGGAGGCTTATAAAAAATCCTCGATAGTCCACGACCTTCCTAAGGCAAAAATGTTAAAAATAACCAATATATTGTATATTGCAATAGGAATCATATGTCAACCTTTACTGCTCTCAAAGCCTACTTCGGAACAGATGTTCCTTATAAATGAACAATGTAAAGCAATTGTGTTTTTATGAGGAACACCTGCTCCAAGATGCAACTGACGTAACAGCCGCTGATGGATTCCCAGACCAGGCTCAGTGTTAGAAATAGTAGACTTTAGTGTTTTTCACGCAATCAGTTGCATATACGAGCCCAGACACAATGAAATTTATACGAGCTGAACAATTTATAGGGATTTGAATATAGAAAGAAATAAAAATTTATCCATTACCGCAGTATAAAAAATACGTATTAACCATTAAATATTTATTTATTTAGAATGTTAAAATTTAAAAATAATACAAAAACAAATTCATTTTACCGAAAAATTAACTATTTAAAAAGTATTCTGCCATTACAATTAAGTTCTTACCCTGATTTTTTCAGAAGAATGGACTTCGTACTTGGACTTTAGAATTGGGTCACGTCTCCTTTGGCTTTTATAACACCACGTAAACGTTTATTCATTGTACTTACAAGATTTTGGCATTGACTAGGAGTTATGTGATTCCAAATTTTCTTTAGTTTTCTTTTAGGAGCACTTTAGGAGCACCTATGGCGATCATTTCTTAGTCTTTTTTCATTATGCCCCACAAATTTTCAATTTGCCTAAGAGCGGGGCTCGAAGATGGCCAGACTAATTCATTAATATTTTTATTGTCGAGCCAATCTTTTGTTATTTTTGCTGTGTAGCAACTGGTGCCATCTTGCTGAAATATTACATACTGGTCCGCATGTAATTCTTGGATTGAGGGTAAGAGCTGCGTCTACAGGATTTCCTGATATTTTGGAACGTTGACTGTTCCATCAATGAAATTCAGATTTCCCACACCTTTTCTGGACATGCAGCCCAAAACCATAACACCTTGTGCAAACTTAACAGTCCTTCTTAAGCAATCCAGATGAAAAGCTTCTGATTTCAATCGAATAACCCTGCCTTGTTCGTCGCCCACGCAAACATCAAATTTGGATTAATCGACAAATTCAACTGAGTTCCACTGCTACTGTGTCCAACTTAAACGCTCCTTAGCCCAAGCTAAACGCATTTTCTTCTGAGGAGGTGTTAGCAATGGTTATGCATAATGCAGATTAATTCGCCAGTAATTCTTGATATTTACTACCTTATAAAAGCCGTATCCCAAAGACTTCAGTCTCCGACGACAAGTCATCTGGCGCACTTGTTTCCCGGTAGCCTTATTCCATTTTTGGTTGCTTTCAGCAGTTGTAGCACGTCGGGATGTTTAATCTATCCTGCGCAAAATCCTATCATCAGCAGCAGATGTCTTCTTTTTGCTTCCACCAAGCTTCTTAGATTTAACTGACCCAGTTACTTTGTAGCTTTTTATTTTATACCGAATAGTAGGTACTTTTCGAAACAGTTTTTTAGCTATTTTGTTATAGGAATTCCCATTTTTCCAATAAAAAATAATTCGTCCTCTCAAATTTTCACTTAAAAATTTAATACGCACCATGACTTTAATACTTTCACACGGAAGAATTAAACTGAACTGATAACGCAATTAATCAATTAAAATAATGTGCAAACATGTCAAATAACGAGACTTTCTCTTTTGTCATTAAGATGGGTTAGTACGAAATTCATTGTTCTGAAGAAATCAGGGCACGAACTTTATTGTAATGGCAGAATACTTTTTAAAAAGTTAATTTTTCGGTAAAATTAATTTTTTTTTATTATTTTTGAATTTTTACATTCTAAATATATATACTTTAATGATTAATACATATTTTTATACTGCGGCAATGGACAAGTTTTTGTTTGTTTCTTAATTCAAATCTCAATAAATTTTTCAGCTTGTACGAATTTCAGTGTATCTGGGCTCGAAATACACATTTGCATATATATATATATATATATATATATATATATATATATATATATATATATATATATATATATATATATATATATATATATATATATATATATATATATATATATATATATATATATATATAAATGTAGATACTTAGGAAAAACTTCGGCATATTTCTTTAAGAGGTGGACTGACCATTTCTTGTGTGATTACATCATTGAAGTTACACAAATTTAGAATTTGGTAGTGGGGTCGGAAAAAAATTTAAAATACCCTCAATGAGCTTTTCAATAATTTACCCAGTACTTTTTTTAGGAATTAATATTTATATAAAGGAAAAAGAAAATTATTATCTATTAAATCGTGCGTGCCCCTTTTCAAAATATTTACTTTGAACAATTGGTGGGACCAAAAATGAACATATTTCAGATGTAAACAAAGTGAACTTTTATTAATTATCATTTCTGCAGACCAACACAAACGAGATAATTCCGGAAGCGAAGATGAGACAGATAAGATTATTACCAAAACTTAATTGGAATATTCAAAATCCAGATGCATACTGCCTTAGCTTAGAAATACGCACACAAGATGCAATACTGGATAATAATAGGGCAGATTTATCAATCAAAGATTTGACAGAACTAATAATATCGTCAAGTAAGAAGATGAATAAGGGGAAGGGGGTAATGTTTAAACAACCTTGGTATGACGTCCAGTGTCATACTGCAAGATGTGATGCTTTAAGTTGTTAAACATTTTTCGTGAAAATAAAACTAATTTCAATCGCCATTTATAAAACAGTTCAAATAAGGATTATAATGTCTTGTGTAGAAAGAAAAAGGACACATATTCTGTGAATATAAGTAACAGCTTATCTTATATTAAAAACTCTGCCGAGTGGTGGGGCATAGTTAACAACTAAGGGGGCAATAATATTGTTTAGGGAAATACTTAGAGGTAGAAAAACTTTGTGATTACTTCCATTTATTGCTAAATGTAGGAGGGAAGTTTAATTCAATATTGTATGTCGTTTCTTATATAGAAGTGGACGACCTTGACGCAGTCATTAGCTTAGACGTGTTTAATAGAGTACTTCTTAGATCAAAAAGTAACAAGGCCCCAGGCACAGTCAGTATACCGACAGAGTTTTACAAAAATGCACCTAAAAACTTTTTACAATTTAGGGTTTACGCATTTAGTTATATATTTAATGCAGGAAGAGTGCCTGAAAGCTTTAAACGCTCCTTTATTTTTCCGATACTGAAGAAGGGCAATCCAAACCATCCTTCAAACAAAATTACTTATTCACTTCTAATTTGTACATAAACTCAAAAAATCTTTTTGACAAACGCTTTAGACAGAAATCACAACAAGTACAAGTTGACTGATCAACTTCACCTTCCTCCCTTTCTTCCATTTCCCCACGAGCAATGGCTTATCCTATATATTCTGTAATCCTACCAAAAGCATTTCAAGTAAAGAAGGTTGCCAAGGCTCACAAGCTTATATCGCTTTTATTGTTAAAAGGTTATCAGATCTCATGTGGAGCCAAGCCACTAACTCTACAACTCCTTACTCTAGAAACCCTACATCTTGGCCAAAAAGTATGGCTTGGCAGTTTCGCGGCCATCGCACAGTCACTCAACCTGACAACCTTCTTTACATTAAATGTTTTTTGTAAGATGCTTTACATTTCATTTTTTTTGTAAGATGCTCTAATTCTTTTTTGATTTTTTCGGGCTGTATTAATTGTGCATCAGCTATTCTTTTCTTCTTATCCCACTCTCTATTGTTGCCTCTTTTCCTTGTTGGCTTATTATTTGCAATCAGCTATAAGTCAGGGTGGTACTTAGCCATTAACCGATTATGTTCAACTATAGCTGACTGTTGTGCTTTATTATCTTAAAGCAAACTAAATTATCTTTCCAACAAAGTAAAAACATATACACTTAACAATAGAAATAACAAGAAATCTCTGATTAAACCTGAAATTCTAGTCGCAAACCAAATTTTGATCCAAAACGCAAGCAGTAAATCAATGTCCGACCATGGTCTGGTGCTTGTATTTTTTTAAATTTCTCCTTTCGCACAATTCCGCGCTTTTAGGCTTAAAAATGTTTGTTAGTTTCTTAAATACGGTATGAAAAGATTGATTTGTTAACTTCAAGTAGAAAAATATAATCTTTTCATAGAAGCAATAGATTAGGCACTAGGACGAGTTTGAAGAAATATCACGACCACGTCGGCCCTTCCTTCTGGCGTTGTCGAGTGAAGAAGGTATTTCTTGCACGCCAGCAGTTCCTTTCTTCACAGCACACTCACTATTTAGTTGTTTATGTACTAATTAAATTTGTTTTGATGACGGAGGTTTTGATGATCATAAGTGGCGAAATCGACGTATTTCAGGTATTTATAATATCTAAAGTATAAAAGCTGGACAAATGAAACTTAGTGTGTTTCATTAGACTGGTAACTACATCTTATTCTAAAAATTTGGGCTCGCTGGTACATATTATCCAGACCGAAGCTATGAGGGTCCGAAAATACGACGAAAAGCTTCGAGAAAAGGTAGGTAGTGCCCAAGGCGGTGGCACTGCCGTGCCCCCAGATCTAGGTTTAGATGCAACTATAGCCTTTTCTTAAAGATGCTTATGTTTTTTTTGGAAAGGGTAAAAGGTGGCGGTAGCATGTTTTAAATCATCCAAAATTATAACAATGCTGCCGTGTTTTATTTCACTTCTACTTGTATAATAAAAAACCTTGGACAACAAAACTCCAAGTTTCTGCGAAGTTACATTGTACGAGGATTTCACCTTAATCGATAGTTTCTTTGAGAGTTTTAAAATAAAGTTCGTCTTCCTCTGCAATATAGGCGTGATGTTTCAAACTATCCAAAACGTCATACAAGTTATCTACAAAATCATCAAAAGGCAATGAACTGCAGTTAAAATAGCATCGCTTGCGATGATTATTTCACCACAGTTCTTTAAATTTGTCACGGGTGTTCCTGTCTGTGCGTTTACATTATATTAAATTACGTTAACGTAAGCAGCGAGTGGATACTGCACAGTACTGATTATTTCACCAAAAGCAATTGGAGAAGATTTTACTAGGTAAAACTTTACCAGCAAATTTATACGAAATTGCAATTAGCACCTTCCACAGTTCAACAATGATAATTTCAGTAGGGCAAATAGTAACAAGACATATGTCCCATAGACAGACTTTGAAATTAAATATTTGAACAGCTCCACTTAGTATGGTAACGATATGAATATTTTAGTAGGTTGAAAACACACCTGTTGCCGGTTCATGAAAAAACAATTTTGTAGATGGATGGAAAAAATTGAATCAATTTGTCTGAATACCCTCAGGAAAATCACTGTGAAGAAGTAGCAGACAATTTCAAATTACGCTCCGCCTAAATGCTTAGAAATTTAATGTCTTTGGACTGTTTAGTTTTACATTTTAGTTTTTATGAAAAAATAGAAGCAAACATGAAAATTCTTATTTTGTGTATTTTGTAGAATAAATATAGTAGTATAAAAAAAACGATTTGACGAAGTTCGAAAAAATGTAAAAGTTACAGCAGAACGCGCACCGGCCGAAAATCATACCTACGTGGTATGGCCAAAGGCAGCTATACACCGTATTGTTTGCTCAGCATTTATAAACATTTTTTTATATGTTCTGTTTGGAAAAAATAATGTTCCTTGAATATAATAGTCAAAATCAGTTTCACGAGGAAGAGGAAGGATTGCTCTATGGTCCAGGAATAGCTGACTAGCTGTAAGGAAGAAAAATTATATTTTTCCCACTTTTTTCTTTTTCAAAATTTAAACTCGTTATTTCTCAAAACCGTGTTTTAAGACACGCCGTGCAGCGTGGCAGTCGAACAGTTCAACCGATTGACATCTTTTTTTTTTTTAAATTATTGAATTTTTAAAGATTATTGAATTTAGGGGGCCATGGACCATTTTCAATAATAAATATTACTAATTACTATTTTTTTATCAGAAAGTTTCCTTTCGATAAACTCTTGGTGGAAGTCATTTAAAGATGAAAAAAGTAAAATACTTGTTTTACTTCCACATGTATGTTAAAAAAGCAGTTTTGGAGTTCCATCATGGACGCCATACTGGTCGCATGTGTTTTAGATGGCCCGCTCTGCAGATTAAATAATGTTTAGTGCTGAATGCGTGGGGTTATTGTGGGGTGACATTGGAACTCATTCAGAACAAGTTATAATTTAATTTATAAACTCATTAGTTTCTTTAAATCATTCAATAAGTGAAGTTTATAATGACAAGTGATCCAAATCTACCGTTATCTATAAACACGCGGTCATAGAGCCGCGTTAATGTGTAAAATTCTTAAATAATCGCTACTCTCGCACGAGTTCTTCCCTGGATTGTCCTCTTGCAGGGGAAACCGATCTTTAAAGTGGCCGGCACAACAGTCAATTCTAAGGCTGGCCAGGTGTTTTGTCATTACCTGTTATTTGTAGCGGTATCTGCTGTGCGTTTACCGTTTTGGAAGAAGAAGAAGAAAAAAGCTGTTCGAAATGTACACCGCCACTGTCGAATTCTCTCCGCCACTGTGGAATTCTCTCTTTAAGGTGGCGTTCCTAGAAAAAAATGGGGGTTTTCTTCTTTTTGTTGGGACTTTTGTATTTTTTACAATTTTGTATGTTGGCTTCTACGAGGAAGAAACTAAATGGTGAGGCCCTGAACTCGAAAAATCGTGGCAACTTTAATAGTGTGCGGTAATATTTCCCACACTAAGTAAAACGGCATTGCAGGCGTCGCAAAATTATTTTGTTTGAAAGGGTTCTTGGCGTGTGTTTTAAACAACCTAGACACACGTTCAAATAAACAAAATATAAATAAAAATTTTACCATATAAAATTGGAAGTTCGTCTTTTCAATTTCAGCTTTATTTAAAAGAATAATCGGGTAGGAATTCTCACAAAATTGGTTGCTTTCAGACAAATTGGTTGCCTTGTAAGTACGCAAAAATGTAAAAATGTGTAGAGGTTAAATTTAACAAGTGTGTGTTCAATCGGTCGAAGGAGAATGCCAACCGTTTTACAAAATTTTTACTTATGGAAATCCAAGCGCTATGAAGTGTCAAAATCACACGCCAGCTTCCAAATAGGCAACTGAGGATTTAGATGCAAGTTCCGGGGAACGGCATGAGAGAATTACAGATCATGCGCACAAACTTGACACATTTATTCGTTGCTATGAAATTGTTTTCTGTTGCCACAATATTTTTTGTGCATGCGCTTTATTTATTGAAACGGTTAGGTTGCCTGGAGGCATTTGCGTGAGAATTCCTACCGTGTACCGATTTTCGAATAAAATAAGGTGGGTGGACCATGGAAGGCCAATCTAACGAGTAAACACTTTTTATTCGTTTATTAACTGGATAAATGAAGGAAACAAATTATCAAGTTATACTTTGTTTTATTGTGTACCATATAAATCACTTTTTTTTAACCTAGCCTTAATCACTATTTAGTAAACTTAAGTTTTATTAAGCTCTTCCAAATGGCCTTGCAAGGAACACGGCTCCAAACAAGGCCAATATTATACATCAGTCGTTCAACTTAAAAATAGAGTTGTAACAATTAATATATCCGCTTTTACTAAAACTACATAATAAGCTCTTTCTTTTAAGCGAAACATTAAATGCTCAATATATTTTTATCATCTATAAAAAAATCAACGAACATTACTTGAACACCATCGTAATACTAAGAATATATTAATGGAAATTGTTTAATAACAGTAGTAATGAGTATTATATTGACATCAAATAACTTGCCAACGCGTTTTATAATGAAATTAAAAACTTTTTTTTAACCTTTTGGCCTTCTTATGGGTCCGTTCTTTGTAAGGCCAAAATGTTCCTATGAGTTAAAAAGTTTAATAACCCTTATAAATAAAAATATTATAAATATAAAACGTTGTTTTAACTGTAACCGTACGTATTTATAACTAAAAAGTAACTGTTCATATGTTCATGGTTTGTAGATGTTCCTTGTAAGGCCCATGTACCCTAGCAAGGCCAACCGTCAAATTTTTGATTGGCCTTATAAGGAACCACCGGCTTTCCTAGGAACACTACCAATATTTTAACTGAAATCGAGGCAAAACAATTTTTTTTCTTTAGTACAATAAACATATCCTTATACGACAATTCACAGTAAAAAAATATGAGATAATAATAGGTTATTTATCTAAAAACTTACGTTTTGCTGTGCGCGCGAATAACAATTGTAACGTCGACGACCAAAGTCTACGAAGCGTGAGATCGCACTGCCACAATAGCGGCGCGAGCGACTCGCCGCCGCATCTGTGGCCTTGACTTTGATGGATCTTAGTGTATAGCAGAAGGAATATGTCTTTACATGTCAATAACTGCGACTTTCCAATAGTTGGCCTTCAAAGGAGCGTGGCCTTCTATGGTCCACCCACCTTATCAAGTTATTAAAATTCCTTAATATTACGACTTCAGTTATTCGCCGAATGGCTCAATGTTTGCAATGTTTGCAATGTTTTCCCTCACACATTTAATTGGTGGTGATTTCTTCAGAAAAGATTAGATTAGCTGCAAATTTAATTTGTATCACTTTCTAGTCTCATTCGTTGAATTGAAATAGGTTTTTATTTAAAAAATGCTCTGAACAAATCACTTTACCCTTTCTAGTATGAAAATCTAACTTCCAAGAATCTTTGCCGCCGAAAAAAATATTTCCAGTTATTGAAAATTAATAATTATTAATTAGTTTACTTTGTAGGATTGTATCACTACCTAGTCTCGTTTCTCTGCTCTCGTTGAAATAGGTCTTGAAAATCGTCTTCCAAGAACTTTAAGCATTTTGGCGTAAAACTACATATTTTGGGAATCTAAAGTACAAGAATACTAATCAAAGTCAATATTTTTATTTTATTAACCGCATAATTCATAGTAACATAAATATAAAATTTAACGATCAAAAAATCTATACATATAATTACATTTTCGCAAACCCCTCTCACACAAACTTTTCTCCATTCGCCAGTGCAGAATATTCCCAGAACCGCTGGTGATCTCTAAATGAAATGTAAACAAAGTTTCATGTTTACGCAAATTATGAATTTTCCGTAATTAATATTAAAACTTTCCCCATTTCTTGATAACTTCCACTAGATAAATTTCACTATGCACTTCGTAATAAGTTTTCACCAAAATCTTGTTTATTTAACGAGCAATTTCAGTTAAAGTATTTATAAAACTTCTTTCACTTCACCAATATAACATTTTTACTGATATATATATATATATATATATATATATATATATATATATATATATATATATATATATATATATATATCACCAATTCCATTAAATCAGAACTTTTAAATCGGTCAACAATTTTGCCAAGTCAAGTAAACAGAAAAGTGACAGAACTTCGTTAATTTGACAGCACATCGTTTATTTTGACATCCCACGCATTAAGTTTTGACCACGGAAAATCAGCGTATACATATACGTAAAGTCATCTCCATTAGTTTCTTCCTAGAAGGTCGGCTTTCCCTCTCGGCAGTCATGTAGATGGCCTCGTTTGCAGGCGATTCTTAAGAATTATCCAAAACGGTGGGCATGATTGCGCAAATATAATGCATTAGAAATTTTTTTTCTTTTTTTCTTAATTTAAATAAATACAAAAATCGAATAACACGGCCGTTTTTCGAAATTTTGATTTTTACAACCGACTGAAATAGCACGAATAAAACGCATGATACGTCAGTGAAAATTGTTACATAAATAAAAAAAACCGCGATGTCATTCGATAGAAGATTACATAACGAACGCTTAATCACGCGCACCACTTCGAAAGATTGCGTTCCGAGAAAAACACACTCAAAGTTTTGCAATTAGTATTAAATAAGTGAAATTGCCGGAAGAAAACAAAGCTATTGAGGCACTTCAATTTTGCAAATCGAAATAATCGACGAGTGATGTATTCTCAAGAGAAGACGATCAAGGAAAAAAAAATTCAATTTTTTGAAAGTTATTTCCGGGAATGCTCCCTTAAGATAAAGAGATCTACCAGGCCAAGGAATCGGTGCGCCTAGTCTAATGCAGTGGTGAAGAAATTTTTCATTTTGATATTGCCTTCACAATGTTCGGGTTGGGAAAAAATTGTCCTAAGATTATCAAGAAGAATGCCCTTTCGTAGATCTGGCAATATATTCTCCAGAAAGTTCGCATAAATCTGGTTATTAAACATTTGCCGCAAAATGCATGTTCCTGTTAAATGGGACGGACTGAAGTCACCTTGTCCTATGCGGGTTAGTATACGATCAAGTATGCAGGTTGTGAAAGTTTATGATACGAGGGTTGCTACTTAAGTTTTTAGATAGACAAGAATAATAAATATTTATAATCGAAAATGGCTTTATTGTTCTTCAAAAACACAGATAGCACTCTTATCACAAAATGTTCTGAGTACGATTCCCATTAAAAATTTCAAACTTTACGATAACAATGTCAGACTTGACATATTCACACATCTAAAAACTTTAGTTGAAACCTACGTACCATCACCGGTGAATTAAGATTCGTCCACAGACGTCGCGTCGGTAGAATTTTCCGAAGTTTCAGATTGGTAAATTTGAGGTCGATTGGAGCAAAACTGCTGGATATACAGTGCCTCGGGTCTCCCTCCTTTCGATCCATCCCATATACATATACAAAAGAATAGTGTTAAAACTTAAAACGCGTTTTTCTCAGATTTGGTTTTTTCAAAGTCAGTGATCACAGTCACTCAAAAATTACCCATCCAATCCTTCTTAAATTTTGCACACTTCTTTTATACATAAATTACAAGGTAAAACGGCCGAGATTTTGTATTTTTTATTATTATAATTAATTTTACAACAACAAATTCGCCGATTTTTATCAATAAATTTTCATAAATTCAAAAAATTCGTCTTTTTTTACTTCTAAAAATTGAAAAACCAATAAACAAATCAAAATCTCGACGTTGTTACCTCGAGAAATTCATAAACTAAAGATTTTATTTTGGTTTTTCTGTCAACAGATGATTCAGTAATAAGTTATGATGATCACCGCAAAACAACATTTATTTTTGTGTTTACGAGGATTTCCTGTCAATCAGTCAATTCACAATATTTTTACCCAAAAATTTAACAGAAGACTCTTGAAATGTTGTACTATTATGTTCTTAACTTACAAATGAATTTATATTTACTATATATTTTTGTTTGTTTATTAAAAATTTGTGTAAAATATTGAAAATTAACAAACCCTTCCCTTAAGGAATCTCCTTTGATATTCTAGTACAGCCGCTCTATTGTTTCCATCAATATTAATTATATCCGCGCATTCGTCAAAAGTAAATTCTGCCAATGTTTAATAACTTTAGCTTAAGAACACTCGTAGTTACCGATTTTCTTTTCTACTATGCTTGATAAAATCTAGCTATTAAAATTTACATTAGGTATTAATAACAGAACGCCAGGATACTGGGGTGCCCGCACTGGGTACCACAAACTAATAACGACACTAAAATACATAACATTTATCTTTTTATAAATTTTTCGCAGCAGTAATTTAAATTAATTACTTGTGAACTCTAAACATATATTTTCGACCCTTTCTCTTAATAATATAGTTTTTTAAATAAAAATTGAACAAACTTCACAAAAGCACTAAAAAGCATAGTATAGTATGTGTAGGTAGTCTTAAATAGTATCTAAGTTGGCAGTTATTTTGTTTGTCTAATTTGCACCGACTTAAAAATGTCGTAATAGATATAAAATTAAAAATTATTTTATGCTGTTTAGTGCTTTTGTGAAGCCGGTTCAACCTTTTCTTAAAAAACTATTTTATCTTTTACTTTTTAGTGTCTTCAAGAATGCCGCTGGTACGAACGAAGCAATTTCAAAAGTTGCAGAGGTAGTGCACTAACAAAATTATCCAAATCCGGCAACATAGTACCCTCACCTTAGAAAATTTTTAACATGACCCTAGTGCACCACTTTTCTCTATGCAGCAAGAGAGAATTATCGTAGTCAGAGAATCATCGTTATCCCTCTAGGTACAAAATTGTTATCATTTATCAATTAGGAAACGTATTCTGCATAACCGAATCAAAATCGGTCTATGCCTTAAGAAGCTAGGCGCGCCCATCTTCCCACTCTCATCATAAGCCACAATTCTTGTCAGAATACAAATAGATACTGCATTCAGAATAATCTAAATCAGTCCAATCGTTACAAAGTTAGGTTTCCCCTCCCCAAACCCTAACCCTAGGTCAACATTTTTCCATAGAGTAGCAATGGGGGACCATATAATACATAACAAAAAGGAATCTTCCAAATAGGTGTGCGAATTAAGAAATTGTGTAACGCCCCTCCGCACACCACCCAACTTATAAATTTTTGTCGTCGTATCAGTGAGGCAAGATATTCTACACATCAAAAGAAGAATCATCGAAATCGGTCCACGTGTTACGAAGTAAGACTACCCCTCTCCCTCCCTTACTCCCACCATAGGACCAAATTATTCCCCTATTAGCAATGGCGTATTACACTCTCTACAACAGTAAAAGAACCATCCAAATCGGTCCACGCGTTACGAAGTTAGGTTCCACCTCCACCCCACCAGCATTTTTTCTCGTGGTATTAACCATGGAACATAGTCTACCCAACTACACAACTACAGAATATGATCCCCCGATTAGCAATGGGGGATCATATTCTGTACAACAAAAAAAGAACCATCCAAATCGGTCCACGCGTTACAAAGTTAGGTTTCACCCCAATCCCCACTACCACCCCAGCCGTCATAGAGTGAACAAGAGTGAAGAGTCGGTGAACATACTCTATCTAACAAAAAAGTCTCATCAAAATCGGTCAACGCGTTACGAAGTTATGCCGGTAGTCGGTTAAAAACTATGTTTATTTAACGACTTTTCTAATTACAGGGCAATAAAATAATTAGGCAGTCAGAGACTACTAAGGAAGCGGTTTTCTAATCCTTTCCCTACTTTGACATCTTGCGCTGTTTTGTAAAAATATTAGGAGAGCAATTTAATAAAAATTTAAAAACAGAGGTATTAATTACTTGAATTTCGCGGAAAATTTTGGCAAATGCTGAATTTCAGGTAATCACAAAAAAAAAAAATGTTTTCCTACTTTTGGAAGAGACTGTGCCTTGCGCATTGATATAGTAGCTTTTTGGTGTTTGTTTGAAACGGTTTAGAGTGCCCCACTGAGATCTATTACCTCACTTATTTTGGCTTGTGTGTAACATTCTCTATATGTAGTACATAATTTCCGATTGGTAGGCTGAAAGAAATATCCACAGGGTTTAAAGGCCGACACGTTATCGCTTACTCCACCGATGAATTGGCGAATTAAAATGTAAGCCTGGTTAGATTGGGGACTATCTGAAATTCACTTGGATAACGATACTGCGTTTTTCTGTTTAAAAATTCGACAAGTGTAATTTAAATTTAAGCTGTATTTGCATGGTCTGGTGCGCCCCTCATCTAGCTCTATAGCGACAACGAATTTATCGTTATTAATGGTAAAAGTTCCGATAAACACCACTACAAACCATTACCCGTTTTTGGGTTTTCTACTAGAAGAGATTTTCAACTCTTCCAAATTTAGATAGTTACCATACAAAATTCAGCTGCTCAAATATTTAAATTTAAAGTCGTTTTATTAAACACTTGGCATATGAATTGTTACTATTTGCCTTACTCACACTTTGAACTGCGCAATACCTTGAACGAAATTCGCTATAAATTTGCAAACGAATGTGAAGTCTTATATAGTAACTCACTTTGTTTCATTATATTAAAATGTTAATTCTACATCTCTTCATTTTGGCATTATCTGGAGTAGCAAAATCATCTCCAGTCGCTTTTGGTGAAATCGTCAGTACTGTGCAGTATCCATTTGCCGCTTACATAGATATTGTTTATAAAGAAACAAATGCTCGAACAGTGGAACCCATGAAGAAAGGCACTACCTGTGCTGGAACAATCATTGCAAGTGATTCTATTTTAACTGCAGCTCATTGCCTTTTAGTCGGCGATAATAAACCAGATGTAAAAGTTTTTGTAGGTGTTGTAAAACTAGAAGATTTTGGAAAATACGGACAGATTGGTGTAATGAAAAGTTTCGTCGTTCATCCAAACTATTCTTCAGACGATGCCAACGATTTGGCTATTATTAAACTTGATAGAAATTTGAATTTATACAATGGAAGAGTAGAAATTGCCCAGTTTGGGAGAGCAATCATAGATCGCGAGGCAACTGGTATTGGTTGGGGAGATACGGAGGATGCAGAGGATTCATTTATTCTTCGAAAAGCAGTCCTAAGAATTGTGAGCCGAAATAAATGTGGTCGGGCCTATACCAAAGATAACATTATATGTGCATGGGCAGATAATAGAAGAACTTCTCTTTGTGTTGGAGATTCTGGAGGTCCACTTATTCAAAATGGAAAAGTCATTGGTGTGGCAATAGCAACTTTGTCGAAGAACATGATTATTTCTAACGAAGATCGCATTGTACGCTACTACTGTAATGGCGAGAGACCAAATTTGTTTGCGAATGTTAGAAAATATCTAAATTGGATTACTGAGAATACTTCTATCCAAGATCTCAGCTTAGCACATGACAGTCGTAAAAGTAAGCCCATATCGTGTATGAAAAATTTAACTTTAAAGTAAACTGCAAATATACAAACTTAATTTAAGTTTATAGTTTTCTACACCCTACTGAAAGGCCAGTGTTAATAAATTTAAGTAATTTTTAAATTTCTTATGTATATTGCGATATAATTATACAGATTATATAAAAAGTTAGAGTATCCTTAATTTTCAATTTCTAGTAACAAAAGGACTGCAGTTTCAATAAATCTGAAATTAACAGAAAACATTTCCACTTTTTAACCGACTTCTCAAAAATGATAAAACTTTGTAACGATTTAGATTGTTTTTGTTGTTGGTTAGAGTATGGTCCCCGCTTGGTACAACGTCAAAAAAGTTTAGTTTTGCTTGCGGGGGGGGGGGGGGAGTAACTTTGCTACGCGTGGATCGATTAGGGTGATTTATTGTTGTACACTATATATAGTGTATTCCCCCCATTAATACACTGACAAAAGTGTTGAAGGTGAAACTTAAGTTTGTAATGCGTGAAATGATTTGGATGGTTATTTTTCTGTTGTATAGAGTATGTTGCCCAAGTTGCGTTAGTAGACATGTACGGCATGTTACCTGAGTGCCTTATACCAGGGAGGCACGCTGGTGCAAGAGAAATGATGGAGTGCCCAACACCAGGGAGGCACGTTGGCGAGGGAAATAAGAATAGCCAGGACGTACACTGGCTATGCAAGTGTATTCTACCAGGCAGGCAGGCTGATGCAGGAGAGATAGCTAGATAATCCAGGAGGCACGCTGACTACATGAGTGTCTTCCAACAGAGAGGCACGCTGGCGCAAGAGGTATATTCGGACAACCTACTACACAGACACTCCAACTGGTACGATTTTTAGTTTCAATTCTAACTTCGTGTGGTGCAGATGTGTTTTTGTTTTTCTGCAGTTCTTGTGAAATTTCATGTGTTTTTTGGTAGTTTACTTGGTGCTTTTGAACGTTACGCAACGTTCAATGGGTATTCAACGCTGATGACGATGACTACCTTCCTTCAAACTGTCTTACTGCTAAAGACTCCCATTTTCTTGACGCCATCTCCTCCTCTGGTTTACACCAAATGACTGATGTAAAGAACTCTTCGGGAAGGCAGTTAGATCTTATCTTTTCTTTCTATTCGAGTAATACTATAGTTGAGCCAACTTCTCGCAAATTATCCGCTATCGACAGTTTACACCCGCCCATTTCCATCTATTTTTGCTACGATGGTTCTAATATTGCTGACCCCAACGTAGATCAGTACGTTCTTGATTTTAAAAGGGCGGACTTCTCTGATCTTTCAAACAGGATCCTCTCAATCGATTTCCCATCACCTTTTTTATGATTGTGATGTCGACGATTGTGTTTCTGTATTTTATGATAAGATTTATGATCTGTTAAATTCCGGAACTACGGAGTCTTAAGAATAAAAAAAAATAAATTATGGAAAACTTACTTACGCTGTAGTAGCACGTCAGCTTATTCTGAATTCGTATATTGGCGTGACTGCTTTTTAGCGTTATCTTCATCCTTATACAGGGAATACCTTGATGATATTCGCAGTAACTTGCATAATGATCCTCCTACCTTTTTTAAATTTGTAAATTTGAAGAAGAAAATTGATAATTATCCATGAACTGGACTTTTCCTCTGGTCCTGATGGTGTTCCACCCACATTCTTGAGATCCTCTTCTGATGCCTTACTCACTCCATTGAAACTCATCTTCAATAAATCTCTTCAGGCCGGTAGATTTCCTACGTTATGGAAGTGCTCCTTTATAATTCCTGTTTATAAAAAGGGGCATAAAAACTTCATAACAAATTATAAGCCAATCGCGAAGCTTTCCTGAATACGCAAGTTGTTTGAATCTGTTATATATTCACAGCTTGTTGGGCAATGTAAGGGGTTAATCTCATCTAATCAACATGACTTTCTGCCTGGTAGATCGACGACAACTAACCTGCTTGAATTTACATCCCACATTATCTCTGCCTTCCAACAAGGTCTCCAGACTGATTGTGTCTACACCGACTTCAGCAAGGCATTTGATAAGCTCCCTCACTCCGTGATTATGCTTAAGTTTGAAAGGTTGGGTTTTCCGCCTTTGTTGCTCGACTGGATCTGCTCTTACTAAAAAAAATAGGACTTACCGTGTCTCTTTCCGTAAAACTTTATCTAGAGTCGTTAGGGCCTCATCTGGTGTGCCGCAGGGTAGCCATCTGGGGCCGCTGTTGTTTATTCTAGCCATTGACGACATTGTCCCTCTGATTAAGCACTCCAAAGTTTTAATCTACGCTGATGATATGAAGATTTTCTCATGCGTTAGAAACAGTTATGATTCTTCCTGCATCCAGGAGGATTTGAATACCTTCAGGATTTGGTGTGCCTCAAATGGACTGCAACTTAACCTGGATAAATGTGAAGTTATGTCTTTTTCTAGGATCGTCAATCAGCTTGTCTTTGATTATACCTTTGCGGAAACTACTATCCGTCATGTGGAGTCCGTTACTGACCTTGGTGTAAAGCTAGACAGAAAACTCGATTTCACTCTGCACATAAACCATATCGTATCTCGGAGTAATTCAGTCCTGGGTTTTCTTAAGCGGTGGTCAAGGGAGTTTTCTGATCGGCAGACCCTCATTCACTTATTTTTTTCTTAAGTTAGACGAATTCTCGAATATGCATCTCAGGTTTGGTCTCCTTGCTATGCTGTTCATTCTAGACGCATTGAATCGGTGCAGCGGAACTTTGTTAAGTTCGCACTAAGGGAATGACCCGTGGAATGATCCATTAAGGGTTCCTCCTTATGAGGATCGCCTCCGATTGCTTAATATACACTCGTTGGAGGAACGACGTAGAGGTGCTGACCTAGTATTTATTCACCAGCTTTTGAACTCGAATATAGATTCTCGCTCTCTTGCAAGTTTGGTAACTTATAGGCATGCTCCGTATAGGTTAAGGAGATTGCCTTTACTACATGTTGCTCATTCTTGGTCTAACTATGGTATGCATGAGCCTATTAATCGCATGTGTAGCGCCGTGAATATGTGTCCTATTTTTGACCTGGCTCTTACTAAAGATTTGCTTAAACGATCTCTGTTATCAATGCACCCCTGATTGTTTTGTTTGGATGTGTTTTGGTTTTTTGTTTACTAATATTTTTCTTTGCATGGGTTGTGGGAGCCTCATTCACCTCAATATATGTTATATTCTGGTGAATAGGTCAATTGGTTCCAGGCTTCTGCCTGTAAAGTGCGCCTTCTGAGTTAGAAGGGTTAATTCTATTTATCTTCAACGCCTTTAATTGTTGTCACAATCTGTTGATCTGGCTGCCTCCCTCCTCTGCGGTTATTTTTAATGTGTTCCACGGTCGTCTATTTCGGTGTTTCCCTTAGGTTCCATGGGCCCCTTGGGTTCCAATTTAGAGACTACCGATCGATGTAATTTGGCTCTTTTCTTAGTGCGGTCTAACTAATGCCACTTTCGCCTGCGAACACTGAAGCCTAACCGATTTGGCATGTAAGTCTCTGTAGGTCTTTATGATATTTTCTGGGACGCCTCGGGAAACCTGTCCAAATGTATTCAGGCACCTAGAATTATATCTCAATAATAATATCATATTGTATTAGATTTAGCTAAAATAATATTTTAGTTGAGGAGACTAAGCCTGTACACTTAATAATTAAATCGGTACCGTAATTGTAATCATATATAGGGAACAATAAAACATTGAAATTGAAAAAAAAACATTTCATCTTGCCGAAAAACACTGATGGCCTTTTTTCCTAAAGTCTCACTGGTATCTCTTTCCGGGAGCTCCAGAGTTGTCCAAAGTTTTGACTAATCAATATACCCACTCACAAACTAATTAAATTAATTTTTATTCAGTATTTTTTTTTCTTATTCATATGCATCCACTTTCTTTAAGTATTTCCGCTACTGGGATGACGGCTTGGCTGGATGAAACTAGTTGACACTTATGAAGAGGGAGAGAGGGATGCGATCTGATATCTATAGTGGTATTCCAGTAGCTTTATCGAGCATTTTGTGCGTGGTATCTACGTATACTTATCGTGACCGGTGAGTGTACTTATAGACTAAAGTGAGGTAGTGGTGCTCAAAACAGATTTGTCCGACAGGCTACGCTAGGGACGATCAGTGTAAGCGGGATAGACTTGCCCACAGAAAGTCTGTATAAACGAGATGACCAACAGACTACGCACAGAAGGTCGATGTAAGCGGGATAAACTAACAGGCTATGCCGCAAAAAGTCTGCATGAGCGGGATGACAAACATGCTACGTCACAGAAATTCGGTGTAAGCGGGATAGACTAGCAGGCTACACCACAGAAAGTCTCTATAAGCCGGATGACCAACAGGCTACGCCACAGAAGGTCCATAGGAACGGATAAGACTAACACGCTACTCCACAGAAAGTCTGTTTGCATGGGATGACCAACAGGCTACGCCAAATAAGGTTTATAGGAACGGATAAGACTACCTCACAGATAGTCTGTCAGACAGGTAATATTACTACTCACTACTTTAAGGCTGACTTGTGTAAGTCTAATATAAGCCACGTGTGTTTATTTGCGCTTGAGCTTGTAGCTTCTGTCTAAGCGCACATAGCCTTGAACGCGACTCGTGGTACTACTGCTCCAATTCTGCTTAGCGATGCTCGCTTTTATACTTTTATTCTCCTACCAAGTAATTGTCTATTTTTAGTGGTACATGGTGTGCATGCTATGGGAGACCGACGCTGCTATTGGAAAAATCGGTTTTATCTGGTCACAGTCTACTCTAGATACAAGCCCGGAAGCTGACATGAACAGCTGAGCATTGGTGGTGTAAACAAACTAAAAGTGTTACAGTATAGAATAAGAAAAGCTTGGGGAATTCCACTTTTTCGATGTATTTTTAAAGTCTTAACTTGTAATTTACTCTACGTGAACCTAAAAATGTTCTATACCTGTGGTCACGATAAATAATTTCTCAATTACAATTTTCAGGTGTTTTAATGGGAAGACTCTCTCTTCTGTTCATTTTGTTGAAGTACTCAGGTTAGAATGCATCAATGACATCAGCATTTCTCTTTAATTTTGGTTAAGACAGTGTGCAGTTTTTGCAACTATTTGTTAATCTGTGGTACACAAATAAATAAAAGAATGACGACACTCTTGGTGTTTAAATGGTCGAACGCTCATGTTTTCCGGGCTTGTATCTAAAGTAGGCTGTGATCTTGTTCTTAAGCAGACGTCTCTTATTATTATTGTGCCACCGAATGACGTCACGCACATTTGCAGACCATAGAACTGGAGTTTTTATGGATATGAACAACGCAGAGTTTGTGCATAAAGTGAAATGTCGAGAAAATAACATGGGCCACTGCGTAAATTTATGTAGGGATCAAAATACTTCGTTACAACCCCATTCAGATGTTGCTGATTTTGCTAGAAACCGCCACCAAATCAAACAGTTAGCGACATTGTAATTACATTGCGAATTCGGTGTCTTTATTACTTGCAACTTGAATGAAATGGAATTGGGTCGTGTCGTATATTAATCGACCGTCTATGGAATTTAAGCCTACAGCGTTATTGGTTTTAGTTACAGGGTTTAAATACATATACATTTTATATTTTAAACTACCAACTTCATTAAGTTTGGTTAAAATATTAAAGGGACTCTTTAGTGACAAAGGTACGTATAAATACTTTGAAAATTAACAAACTAAATATTTGCGTTCCATTCTTTCTGTCCATTTATACCGCTCCCGACGGACGTTTGTCATGAAATTTAAGGGCTCAGAGTAAGGTAGAAAATTGTGTTAGATTTAGATTCGTAGCATTATCTTTAAGGAATATCCTGTTAACATAAAAATGCATAATTTTCAGGAATACGTGATAGGATGCATAATGCATAAAACATTTTCTTGAGTAGAGATTTCGTCATCGATCCGTCAGTTTTACTGAAAATAATGTATGCACATAAATATGCTTTAAATATACCGTAACTTAACTACAAACTCATCCTTTATCGTATCGAATTTACGTACTACTCGCACACTTAAATTTAACATTCCATGTTTAGATCATTGAACTTTTCATCTAAATATTCATCACTCACTAAAGTCAAGTCAAGTCAAGTTCACAAACCCCATTTATGCCACATCCTTAGGGAACTAAGTAGTAAGAATCTCACGTGATTCCTAAATGAGTTAGCACTGCTAAGCAAGTATCTCACCCTGCGTGTTTGAACTCAAGAGAAATTAAATTTTCAATACAGTACAGCATTCCATAATATTTACATGCCTAAAAATTTCCCTCTGGCAGCTTATTGTTTCTTTACTCATTACGTACCCCAAGGTTGCTGCGTTAATTAGCGAATTTATCAAATAATTAGTTTTGCTTACTACTTGGTGAATGCCTTCTTTACCTCATGGAAAGCCAGTTCTGTTTGTAAACACTCCTTTAAACACACTTTTGCATGCCGTTGTTAATTTACACTGGCCTTGACCTTATATTTGTTGAACAGTATTCCAGCATCATTCGCGAAATTTTTGCGAAACTTCGAAATTTCATTGGAAGGTACGTGATTAAAATTTCACCGAAATTTCTGCTAGTGCTTTACGTAAAAATCAATGAATCTCGCAGGAAAAATTTCATGAAAAAAGTTTTACGTCAACCTTAAAGGTGACAAATACATAGAATTGATAGAAGAGTTATTCAGGTGGATGTAAAAAAATGTAAGCTTTCCTTGCAATCTCAGATATACATTGATACGCAATCATATAGCCGACCCTAATAAGTCACGTGTATTTTTCAAATGAAGGGTAAATAACGCTATTCGTGACGCTTTTTAATCCATTTCTACTTATCTTCGTCCTTCAGGTTTTTATCTCTGAATCGATTTGACACGAATAAGAAATATAAATCGATTTCAGACCGGCTAAGTTGTATGCGTGTAACTGAAACAAATCATAAAACTTTGTTTAAAAATATAAGGACCTTTTAAAAATTTCAAGTCGGTTTTTTTTAAATATTTACTGGTCAAATTGCAGTATACTGTAGTTCTTATGTTACCTGGCAAGCCTCTTCAATTGTGAGGCATTTGCGATAAATTTAACAAAATCTTGTAAATCTAGTAACCTTGCTATTTCAATCCTGCTGTTACGCAATGCGTTGCCAATCTAATTTTTTATTTATACTTCCCTGACTATCAAATTATGTATCATTTGTAAGGCTTCGTGCCGATGGGCTCAAACGGAACTCTATTATACTATAGTAGTATCGCTATATCATCTGCTATCAGTCTGTGAGTGTCCTGTTAATTGCAGACTTAATATCTACGCACTTTAATTTATTGATTTTACCCAAAATCTAAAATTCGTATTAAACTGTTAATAGGATAATTATATTTTGGGGTTGTGGTAGCAAAATTAACTTTTTTTACGCATGTATGTATGTCTATTTCTATCCGGCCTAATTAAAAATAGGACGCTCCTAATTCGACGAGCATGTCCCTTTTAATGTATGTAAACAAAATCATAACGCATGAACTGATTTGAATGATTCTATTCTTGTAGTATGGACGATTTTCATTGATTGGTACCGTGATAACAATTTTGGGCAAACAGTGGGAGCAGACAGCGGTAGTGCCGAATTTCGTAACGTACAGAAACATCCCGATTTACGTATGTAATGCATTCCGTAAACCTTTACGTAACTTGCATTTTAATTAAGACGAATTTGTAAATTGCTTAATAAGAAACTGCTATATTTATTATTATTATAATGTATTTTATTTACACACTATTATTTTATAAATGAAATATCATGCAGCAGTATTTATTCGGATGTAAACTATAGAAGTATGAAAAATATGTGTATATAAAAGACAATAAAAGCAAACTGAAATATTTACTTTTCAAATCAAAAAATATTGTGACAGATAATTTGGCCCTGTAGTGGGAGAGCCTGCGCTAGAGGTTGCTGGTTGAAAAGAGAAATGCTGTTCTGCGGCAACTTTTACTGCTCTCGATGTTGAAGGCTTAGAGTAGTGGGGGTTGTCTGAATTACAATCTTGACGTTGTTGTTAGTGACATCTTAAAAATATGTCTAGAGTACATTGTGTGGCTTTTTGTAATCATAAATGGCCTAACATATCGGAATGGATACGGTGACTAACTTTCTCGAACCGCTCGGTGTTCGGATCCACCGATTCTAATTTTGCTAGCGCAATGTCTAACAGGTTAAAAGCCTCGGCTAGTTCCTTCCTTGTAAATTTCTCTTGTCTCTGCTGTAATTCTTGTGTTAAATCAACAACCGTATCAGTCATTGTCTGCTCTCCATTTCTGGGTAGATTTTCTTCCACACAGCGTTCATTGTTGTCCGCCTGACTTCATTCCTTGTCACTCCGATGTTTTTGATAGCGTCAAGGATATTATAAATATTCCAGAAATCACGTAGAGCTATGCCCTTACCACTATCAATGACCTTGATTCCTTGGAAAAACGTCCACCACTTTGATAGTCGCAATATCGCCTTGATCCATAGGTTGCAAGAGTGAGGTGGTTCTACGAGGCAGGTAACCAACTTTTGCATCAGAATGAAAAGCATCATAATCTTCCAGGTGGCCGGGGGCATTTTGCAAGAGGAAAAGCACTTTAAACGGGATTCCTATTCTTTCACCTGGGGAACGAAGTGTTTATTAAACCAGTCTGCAAACACCACACGTGTAACGCAAACCTTTGTGTTGAATTTCCGATCTAGGCATAGTTTTTTTCTCTTTTGCAATAAATGTTTGTGTTGACATCCTCTTCCAAAACAGAGCCATTTCATCAACATAATTTTCCCCTCTTCATACATACGAATTATTTTAAACTTTTCTTCTAAAGTAATTGCAGACCTTTGATTTTTAGATTTATTACCAACGCATTCGGTTTTGAGTTTCGATTACATTTTTAGGGTAAATAAACAAGTGACTATATTAATTATTTTAAACTGTATATAGTATACTGCAATGGATTCAAAGACGCAAAAGCAGCAAACAAGTTCATATGCAAAGTATATTCCTAAGAAGTTTCATTTTTACCGACTTCCCAAAAACAACGAGGTTCTAAGTTCGACACATACTCTTAATTATTTTTTTAATTTTTTTTTTATGTATGACCGGGCATTCTTTTGTAATGTGTTGAAATGTTAAGTTGGGTGGGGGTGGCGGGTGGAGGTGAGACCTAACTTTGTAATACGTGGATCGATTTGGTTAATTCTTTTTTGGATGTATACAGGGTGTTTCAGATCTGACGTGACAAAATAAGTGGGGTGATAGATCTCAACTAGACAAACAAAAAATTGTATTGCATGGGGGGGGGGGATCTTAACCGTTTGGCAGTTACAGGGTGATTCATAAATTCCCCTCCCCATTGTTACGAAAAATTTTGAGTTGTTGGGAGTTTGGTTGGGGTGGGGGAGGGTAACCTAACTATGTAACGCGTAGACTGATTTAAATGATTCTGAATACATAGATTATTCATTTGTATTCTGACAAAAATTTTGGTTTTTGGGAGAGTTGGGGGCTGGTCGGCACCCCCCCCCCCATAAGGCATCAGGCATATACCAATTTTGACGATTCGTTTCCTGGTTGATAAACGATAACAATTTTGTACCTAGAGTGATTACCATTATTCTCTGACTACGATAAAGCTCTTTTGTTTTATAGAATATGGTGGCGCACTAGGGCCATGTTAAGAATTTTCTAAGGTGAGGGTTTTAAGGGGTGACCACACGTTACTACGCTAGTGAAAAATATTTCTTCATATTAGCAATGGAGGATTATACTCTATATCACAAAAAAAACATCCAAATTGGTCTACTCGTTAACAAGTTGACATCCAACCCCTTTCCTAATACAACCCCACTTTTTAAAATTGCGCCGCTCCCCTCACTACCCAACAAAAAAAGAGTCATCCAAATCGGTCCACGCATTACGAAGTTAGGTTTCACCTCACCCAACCAAACAATTCTTTGAGATGGTAAAAATGGGAGAACATACTCTTCCCAACAAAAAAGAGTCAACTAAACCGGTCCACGCGTTATGAACTAGACTATCCCTCTCCCTACCCTCCCCACTCTAGGAACAAATTTTTCTCATTATTAGCAGTGGGAGATGATACTCTATACAACAAAAAAACGAATTATTTACATGGGTCAATGCATTACGAAGTTTAGTTTTACCCCCACCCCACCAACAATTAAAAACAAAATACGTATTGAACTTAGAAATTAAAATACATGACCAACATAAAACTTGTTGGTTTTGGGAAGTCGGCTAAAAACTCCAAATGTTTTCTATGGGGTTCAAGCCCGCGCACTACAAATTTCTTGACAAGAGCTGAGTTTCTAATAATGATTTAGTTGGATTAATATCCAGTTTTCGGTTAATTTCGAAGGCGTAGCAGCTAAAGAAAATCTAACCCTTTGGTGCTGCTGCTGATGAAGAGCCAAAGGAATTAGATTTTCTTTATTAGAAACGCCGCTCTTGTCAAGAAATTTCTGTAATATTTCTTGCTCCGCTCGAGTTTTGAACTGTTTGAACTTTGTTTTGTTATAAAAATAAAAAAAATAAAGGTTTCAATCCTTCTTTTTTATTAATTGAACGGAATTCAATGAAAAACAGTCAAACTTTCCAGTATGGCTATATGGCAAGGATCATTATACTGCCGGAAGCGGAATTCCTCGTTTTTGACAAACATGTCTTGTATTGAGGAAAACAAATTTTGTTTCAGGACTGCCACATTTTCCGTAGCATTTATTCTGGTGTCAATAAAGGCTAGTCTTTCCGGCCATAGCTGCAATGTAAATTGAACTGACATTCGACCGAGAATATGACTCTATTCCAATTACCCTGAGACCAACTTTGATGCCCGGACGTCCACCTGAGTCGTCTAATTTTCGATTGGCTACTTAAGAGTGTTTTTTTAACGGATCGTCTTCTAAGAAATCCAAGCTGTTGTAACCATATTTGCCTGATGTGTTTCTGCCAATTCGACGCTTAAATCAACAGCTGTTTTAAAAGGATTGGCTAAGCATAATGTGTAAAGAATCCAATCTTCTCATGGCGAAGTAACTCGAGGACGTCCCAATCTTATTTGTCGGCCTGTATTTTCAGTCTAGCTTATTTTACTTAATAATCTGGATGCTGCAGATGTTGAACAATCCATCCGACCTGATATATCGTATAAAAGTACTTAAATTTTCACCGCACAATGCTATTACCACATCTATCTGTTCCGAAGTTAATTGAGGAGTTTTTTCCAGATGTCACAGACCGTGTTAATTATTGCCCAACCTACTGATAACCAATTACCTCATAAGCGGGTATTTATAGCAAGAAGATAACAAGTAACATGCTTTAGATAAGCAATAATATTTACCTGAATCAAGGTATCCAGGTATTATTAATTTGGAAAATTCCCAAAAATTTTGCAGTGTTGGGTGTTTTTGGCCGCAAGTGTATATGGATGTAAAGCATCTCCTCCTTATTACATTCAATTGAGATGAAACTTTGTGCTGTCTAAATTAACAAATATTAATGGAATGTAAAAAGATGCAACAGTACTACACGAAATCCTTCAAACTTATTATTATGGGTATCGACAGCAACGCAGGGAGGAACTGCTAAAAGTTCCATTCAGGAAAGTAAAATGTATGCTATTCTATAGTTTTCGTACTTTAAGCATAGCCAGGTTGTAAGCAAAGTGTTTTGCCCTATTTTTTTCCTTCTGCAGCGTCTTTGGCAAATGCATCGTACCTTGAAAGGTGTTGTTAGAACATGAGTTTACACAAAAGCCTTTGCACGCAGGAAATACCACTGCTTTTTTCAGTATTATTATGCTTGAGAAGGGCATTTTTATATATTTTTTGCTCTTGGAAATTTTTTCTTAGTACAGACAAAGAATTATTTAGAACCGTTTAACTACTTACGGAAAATTTAAACGGACTTAGAAGTGAACAAAAATGGCTTCAACTTGTTAGGGTGTTAATAGTATTCAAGTATATTCAAGTGAGCGCCTTATTGTATTCAAGTTAAACTTATATGAAGTTTAGAACTTGTTATGAGAATGAATATGTTATGGATTGTTTGCCTTAGCAAAGTACTGGCGTAAATACAATTTCTTAAGTAATTAACGTTATTATGTTCAGGTGGAAAAAAATCAGACCGCGTACGGCGGAAAAATAAAAGGAAAAAGAAATGATTTCAGGGCAATTACTTTCCATAGAAATCTTTACCATTTTCTCTTTATACAAAATTCTAAAGCCGGATCAGTTGTTATTTTATGTATTATAACCAACAACTCACTTAACACTTCATGTACCGCCATTCATTGAAATCTTCATCTGGCAGCGGTTAAAAAGCCAAACATAATTATAACTCCTTTAATTTTCAGAAATCTGATCAAAATAACTTTCTATTATCATCATGCAAACTAATTCAATTATGAAATTATTATTTGGTTTAGAAAATAGTAATATGTCAATAGTTTTACCATTCATATTTGAATACTGATATTACTATATATAATTGATAATTAGAAATATAGAAAGTTTTTGTTGATCGACAACGAAAATATTCTAAGTTCTTAACAATTGAACTATATTGTTGGATAGAATATGTATATTCCCTGCAACAACTAGGGCTGCCGACCACACGTTATAATAAAATATCATGCCTTATTTTTGGTTTATAAACATGATATTCATATTTGCATAACCATAAAATAAACTATTGAAGATGCCCTGATGTCTATATACGATTGTGACTTCGGTGCAACTCGGAAAGTATCAATATGTGACGAAATAGGACACTCGATCACGAAAGCAACGGCCTTAACCACTTCAATTACATTCTCTTTAGCCAATTTAGGAATATTCCTGGTCACAATATCACCCAAGCACTGAATGCGGTCTAAGTTCTCAACCTGTGATTGCAAAAAGTTATTCTTTTGCTTAAAATAATGGATTACATCCTGAATTTTAGATGTTTTTAGAGTTTCCAGTTGCTGCATAAAACCATTGATTTTGTCCGAAAGTCGGGATTCTAACGATTCCATCAGCTTGTCCAGGCTTACACTTGTTAAACCCGATTTACCGCGTTTACAGCGTTGCAATGCTGAATTCATCAGAGATTGAAGTTGATAGAGTCTTCTTTGCCCTTACCTGTCATTGTGTTAGAATTTACGGTGAATAATACCAAAAGTAAATTTAGATTCACGCCCTGTGCAGAAATTTTGGCTAACCCGCAACAAAAAAAAAGATCAGAGCAAAGCCTGCTACAAGTCACCTATGAAAACCTTATTTTCGAAACTGTATGCGGTAATTAAGACAAAACAAAACATGAGCGGAAAGAATACACGTTTACTCTCCAGCGATCATTGAACAATAGTTTCAAACACTGATGGGATTTGAACTCAAGTCCGTTGTTTTTCCAATCAGGAGCCTTTTCCACTATATCAAAAATAGTTTTAAAAAAAAGTTGGAACCGACTTCACAAATAGTGCTAAAAAGCTTAACAAATTAAACAAACAAAACAACAACAACTCCTTCCTTATGATCTCGTGAGCTGAAATGTATAGGCAGTTTTATATAGTATCTTCGATGGTGGTTTGATAGTTATTTTTTTTTACGATGTGATCAAAGCCTAGGGGACAAACCTTTGATGGGTTAGCATGGGTTTGGCCGGAAGGGAATTAGGGTAAGGAGAGTGAGGAAACTTGAATGTCTTGTGTTTCAATTGCTGCTAGCTAGACAACAGCCCAGAGACAGAGTTAATTTTTTTTTAATTCAATTTAAAAACCCACGGAGAGACCGTGTCTCCAACCCAAGAACCATGGCATGTTCGTTTAATTTGCACCGACTTAAAAATTTCGTAATAGATTAAATATTGCTTTTCAGCACTTTTTGTGAAGTTGGTTCAACTTTGTTTTTTTAAAAGCTTATTTGTTTTTAAATTTTTATTGCCTTCGGTTATACTACTGGAAAAATGTTACTTGTAATACACAGTAATTTTAATATTTGCAGAGCACAACTGCACTCTATAGAAAGGAAACATAATCATCCATGTTAATCATCGAAATTAATTCCAACCCTCACATTAAATACAAAATTCTTACGATGGCTCTAGTGCGCCAATGTACTTAGTACAGTAAAGGGAATCGTCGAAATCGGGACATGCATTACGAAGTAATGTAGTATTGTTATGTAATAGCTTGTATTAAGCTTAAATAAATAAATAAATAAATAAAAAGTAAGGGAATAGCTGCATCTTCTTCCGATAGTGACTCTAGATGCAATATTTTTTTATCATTTATCAATAAGGAAACGTGTTTGGTATAACCGAATGAAAATCATCAAAATCGGCTAAACTCCTGCACTACCAACACTGCACCCTACAAACTTTTTGACGCGGGGGAACACACTCTGTACATCACAACAAGAATCATCCAAGTCGGTCCACGTGTTACGTAGTTCGCTTACCCGTTCCCCACTGTACTCCAGGTTATAACAAAAAAGGAATCATCCAAATCGGTCTTCGCTTAAAGGTGCTGAATTTCACCCTTTTCCACACACCCACCCACAACAAACATTTTTATCGTGGTATTAATGGGCGTACATACCCTATAGATCACAAAAGGAATTTTAAAGCTAGGCTACTCTTCACCCGTCCCCTGCTCTAAATAAATATGCCTAAATAACGTCCCCTCCCCACTTAACCAAAACAAAAAGTACCAATTGAGAATATCCACTACCCAATAGAAATAGAATTATCCAAATCGGTTCACGCATTACGAAGTTAGCCTACCCCTCCCCCCCCCCACCCTAGGACATATTTTTCCTCATATATGCCTCGTAATTAGAACCTCTTTGATTTTGGGGAGTCGGTTAAAAACAAGTGACTTAGTCATTCTTTTGTTTAAATAACTAAAAGCACCTTTATAAATATTTCAACTTTATTCACAACTTTCCGATACAATTCAATATATTTTGTTTTCATTGTTGAGTGAAAATGATTTGATCCCTGACGAAAATGATAATCTTAATTTTGAAAGGACGATAACAAAGTTGATTTCAAGGATTTAATTTTCTCAGAAATTTCGAAAATTTCAACATAGCGTAGCCTGGATCTTGAGAAAGTCCTAGGTTTTTGACTTTACCCCTTAAGAATTACCGTATAAGGCCATACGCAGGTATCGTATGTAAAAGTTCAGGATCTTTTACCTTTTATGGAAATTTTAAATTCATTTTCTCCTCCGAACATAACTTATGTCTTTTTATATTTTTTACCAGGTTGTGTAAATTGCACTCCGAAATCCATACTCGATATTAATTGTCGCTAAGATTTCACATTTATGTAATGTCATACGTCTTTACCAATTCAAGTCGATAAAATGAATATTTTTGGTGAGGATTTTATTTTGTGTAATTTTGTTTGTTTTGTTTTCTAATTCTGTTCATAGTGTTTATGGATATATGTATGTGAGATTAAAATTGTTTTTGTCCGGTGCCTGAGTAAACATGTTTACTGATTTGATTTGTTTACATTTTACCTCAAGTTGGCTAATTACAAAATATGTCTACTTATTTTATATTTTACATTTATACAAACAATATTGGAGATAAAAGCGTTACTATAAATTTATAACATATTTGCAAAGGAGAATGGACAAATTTTTATGGACTTTGGTCTAAATGCCCCCAGGGAAGACACTACTACCAATTGATATATTACATCTACAAATCTCTGTGTTAAATCTCATTGAATTCTAACCCTTAGTTGCTGAGATATTGGATAGTGAAAAAAATAATTATAATCTTAATTATAGGATTTCTTAAGAGAACAATAAAAACACAGGCTTTCTTGTTATTATGTTTATTTTTATAATGGGTACATAATTATATATATGTCATCATCTATAATAACCGAGTCGAAAAATGCTGTTGGATGACTATTAGTATCATAACGCGCCCATCCCAGAAACCATACAATAGACAATATATGTGAGCATGAACCTTAGTGAAAAATTACCCCAATCGCTATTAGATTCAACAACGCCAATAAAACTTGCGCTAGCATTTGTGTCGATGTTGCAGGCATACTGTTGATGATTGAGAAGTTTGAGTAGCATTTGGAGAAAATGAACTGAGTAACAGTTCCTCTTCTCGTTGTTGTATCTGCATGTTTACTTGTTGAAGTTTTCTTTTCATCTTTCGACGCAAAAGATCACTTCAAAGGCTTTTCATTTCAGAAACAACATATTTCCGAAGAATGTATTCGTCTTCTGGTTCATTTAACGTGCGAATAGCTTTATGCATAAGAATTTAGTTATCGGGATTTGTACACTTTCCTTTCTTTTGTAATTGTTCTGTTAAAATAGATGCGCTTTCATTCATTGTTATTTCTTGAAGTGTTATTCTTCTTTATTTTCTTCTCCGTCATGCTGTCTCACCGTTGAATTAGTCTGAATATGAAAATATAAAATAATCCATAATCCAATTATCCATTTTAAAGTACTAAAATGCGGAAATCTTATTATTTGCAGGTACCATCTACTCCTGAGAAACATGTGGTGATTCAAGCTCCTAGTCACAGCGGGAGTTATTTTTATAATTATAAGGGATGTCACAGTATTGTGTGGATGGCAATTGTTGATGGAAATTATCGTGTTTTGGTAACAATGGTTGGCTGTAATGGGCGTATGTCTGATGGTGGTGTTTTTGACACTAGCGGTATATCTACTTTTATTGAAAATCAAATAAAAATTTTAAGTAGGGCACCCTTACCAGGAAGAAATGTGAACGTTCCCTATGTTTTTGCAGCAAACGACGCTTTTCCGCTGCGGCCACACTTGTTAAAACCATATGCTTATAATTCAGCAGGTCCAATGAGATTATACAATTACAGACTTTCAAGAACCCGGAAAATTGTAGAAAATGCTTATGGAATCGCCTCTAGTACTTTCAAAGTTCTACGCAAGCACATACATTTTTAACCGCTAATCCTAGCAATATGCCAACTACAGAATTTTCTCAAACGTAAACATACTTGTCCAGCAGATGAATGAAATATGTTTAAAAAAAATAAAGTCCGAAATCACAGAGCAAAATCGAAATGTCCATAGTAGATATGCAGAGTTCGCTCAGTAAAATTAATACAGGAAAACAAAACAAAAGATAAGAACTCAAAAAAAAGCTGAATATTTTATTTTCTGTGGGTTGGATTTTTATGGTCTCATAAAAAAAATATTCAGTATAAAACTCTCGATTTAATGCACTATGTGTCAACCCTGGGGGCAAATTTGACCAATTTGCCCACTCTCCTTTGTAATAATTAATTTATAATTTTTATATTCTTTGTGTTGTCCTTTGCAGGTTTTTTTCTTCGGTTTCCAGTCATTAGAAAGTCATCTGGTGTTGCCGCAATATCAACCCCCAACCCCAACCATGGGGTTAAAACCTAGGACCTTTGCGATGGAAGGCCAACTAGTTATCACTATCCCCACCGACATCCGAAATGTATTGCCTTATAGTTACATTAAAATATTGAAGTGACGTCATAAGTCTCGACCCTTTAAAAATGTTTCAAACTACTAGGTGTCTCGGAAAAGTTGCATTAAAAGCATAAACAGTGTTAAAATTTTGCGAAAATGGAATTGTTTAGACTCGGGATGAAATCTGTAGTGCCCACGTCTTTCATTATATCGTAAATAATTTCATCATAACTTCGACGTTTATTCTGCAACTGAGAAACTGGATACCATTCCATTGGGTAATAAAAAGAAGAAACAAGGGAATGCAAAGAAGATCATATAATTTCTAAGGGCAAATCCATTAGGAATATTTGCAGAGGGAGTTGATAAGCATTTGAAAACTAAAGCAAACTGACTACGAATTGCACACTGTCACCGGCACTAATAAAATCCTTGCATTTATGTAAGTGGGTGTACCTTAAATTTAATCTTCTTAGTTGGCTTGATGATGTTCTTTGTGCACGTAGTCTCTCAAGTGATTTTAGAAATAAAACGTATAACTTTATAATAGAAATGGGAAACTTACTTTTGAACAAGAAAATTCATTAAAATGCTAATGTCCATAAGTAAGATATCATCAACAAGAAAAAAAAGTGTGCTGTCAATTCAGGACTCTTCGGATTTGCTTACCGCACAAAAGAGAAATATTTTACTGAAGAAATTGCGAAAGAAGGAAGATTAAATTTAATAAATTAAATTTTTTTATACATATATACAACATAGCCATGGACAAAATTCTTCTAATCAAATAGAATTTTTAAAGATTTATGTGACCTTTTAAAGAATCCAATAAGAAACTTGTACTGTGATTTATGCGTTAATAAAATAAATAATAATTAGTCAGGAATTTTGGGGTCGCTGACTACGAACCTAAGGTTAAAAACATAAATATAATAAGCACACAAATATTCTTCTACGAGTGAATTAAAATTATTTCAAAGTAATTACCTAGGAGACGCTATTTGGAAATCTTAATCCAGAGGATATGTATGCAAATATTTCACTCTAAGAGCCCGCGTACACCAGCAACTCAGCTCTCCACTAATAAACTATAAAATATAAAGTTAAAAAACTAAAACACAACTGCAGATTTAGCTGCCAATTATCCCAATTAAGATAAATTTTTTATTACGTGTTACTACGTAAGGCCAGTTGAATCCGTGGTTGGAGTTTAATTTTTTAAGTTTATTTTTTATTTAAAAAATTTTGGGGTTTCTGTAATATCGCTTATATTCGTATTATAATAAAGTTAAGTTGTATTTACAGCCCTCTCTAAATCAGCAAGATATCAACCCCGCCAAGCGCTGCCGGTGCGCAGTTCACCATGTACCCTATGTTACGCCGAGAATACATACAAATCCAATGACAACTCATGGTTGTTTTCTGCTGACAGCAAATTACGATAAAAAGGCCATAGGGGTTGCGAAAAATTGTCAGTGATTCGGAGTTCACTTTAAATTGTAGGTCCACTTGCAATTGTCGACTCAAGTCGGGTGCCCCCGCCTCATGCCCACAATTGGTGAGGGGAACCAGAGAGAGAGAGAGATCATAAAACATTACAATTACTCATTGATTTATTTGAACAGGCGACAGGGAGATTTTTATTATGTTAATGAGACAAGATTTTCGCTGATTTTCTGTACGCGGTTTAAGCCCCCCCCCCCCCCCCCCCCCTTGAAGCGCCCTCTACGCTGGTTTCGTCGCTTTTTTCGTAGCTTCAACAGAAGCTGAGATAATTGAAAAAACAATTGTCGAACCAGTCAGACCACCCTCTCTCCAACAGGACTTTAAAATATATAATTTAGTGGTTTTGAGATACTCATGGTGGGCTTAAAGCGTATGCAAAAACTCAGCGAGATAGGTGATCTTGTCCTTATAATTTATCTGTCGCCTGTACAATATGTATTTAGTTTTTCTGTCAGGGATTAAGGTGATTGTATTTCAGTTGTATCCTGGCCTTGAACATATAAACAACACCCAAGGGTAAATAAATAATTAAAATTCGAAAAGTGTTTTTAAAACTTGAAATTGATTAACAAAGAATATTAAAAGTTTTTTTAGGTAAATAAAAAAATCGTCTTTACCTCAAAAGGAATCAAATATTGAGAGTCTACCCGATATCATATTTTACATCCACTTTAACTTTGAATTAATACTAATGTAGCTGATCTACTCGAGTTAACGCCTTTGTGGCTGCTGGGAGGTAAAAGCCCCAATTCAATATCGATTGGGATCTGTGTTCTTTCGTTAGTTTGTGCTAAAGTGAGAACAAGATGCTTTAGGCGTATGGTGTTTCTTCTTATTTAAAAAAATTTAATTATCACGAAGAGACCGTAGAAAACGGCGGAGGTAGTAAAGAAGTATTTCCGCTAACAGAAAACGACATTTTTCACAAGATTTAAGATGGGAGGATCAAATTTCGTTCAAAAATATTACTGGAATGAATACAACTACATTTGAAAGTCTCATCTTAATGATTGGTCCTAAGATTGCAAAAAAACATACGAACTGCCGGGAAGCTATAAAATGTGCTAAATCTAGATTAATGATAACTTTTAGTAGATTCGTATATCAGTCTAATGTAGCCTTTTCAAATATCGCAACAGACAATTTGTATAGTTCTGGCAGTTTGCGGAACTGAATTGAGGCTGTAGTTCTGGCAGTTTGCGCAGCCCTGATAGAAACCTTAGAAGATAATACTCAGGTACGAGAAAAGTCATATTTTTTTCGAAGTTATTCAAATAAATGCAATATATAAGATAGCACAGCATGGTTTTTATATTTCCGTACAATAAATTTACTTCTTCTGTGTTTTGGGATTCGATTAGAACGCTTATAAAGCTTTCCGCGGATCGTAATGGAGGACCTGTTGAATGTCTGCTGATGAGTATGGATAGCTGGTGATAAACAAGAAAATGAACTTGCAGTACATGCAGTCGTCTAATTTGTTGTCCTTTTAGAAATTTGCATATAAGCATCATGGAATGTTCTACATCACGAACTTGAAGATACGAGAGATTTAACCGACTTCCAAACTGTTTCTTTCTTGGTCTTTAAAATTGCTTCATTGTATCACGAGGTGGTTCCAAATTCTGTAATTGATGGATGTTTGACGAATCTTAAATATGAGTAGTTTCTATTTAGCTCATTTTTCAATTCCTGTACCTAAATGAAAAAAAAAGTACCTTACTATATACCTAGGTACACTTTATTTGTGTATTACAATTGGTACAGATATTAATACATTAATTTATAGAAAATAAGAAAATTCTTTTTAAAAACAAATTCTTCTTCTTATCCGTTACATTGACCATGAACCTACCTACCTATGAGCTATATAATGAAAAACATGTTGTACTACAGGGGAAGTGAATATTATAATTACAAGAGCACTTTCAGTAGTCTTCTTATGGCAATAGTAAATGCATAGTATCGATTTTATATGCGAATGTGTACCCCACAAATTTCAGATGGTGGAGCATTTACAAATACGAATTTTTCAAAAAAACTATACCATGCTGAAATTTGAAAGTGGCAAATTACTACCAGGACAAGAGAACAGAATAATACCTTTTGTGTCTGTTTGTGACAATTTCGATTTCACTCTAAGAGACCTCCCGTGGAATGATCCACTAAGGTTTCCTCCATTTGAGGATCCCCTCCGGTTGCTTAATATGCACTCATTGGAGGTGCGATGCAGAATTGCTGACCTTTTCTTTATTCAGCTTTTGAATTCGAACATACACCCCCCGCAACAAAAAGAGCCGCACGTGGTTTCCTTTTTCATATCTTCCCGGCTCAATTCGTGCTAAATAGTCTCCAAGATGTCCAAATTGCTTTTAACGGTTGTTGATGTGCAATAGCACTCTTCTGCTAAAAATATTCACTATGTACAGTTGCATACATGCATAGGATTCGAGACGTTATTAAGGCAAAGGGCGGTACTACAAAGTACTAATTGCAATTTTAAACTCAATTTTAAAACTTTTAAGTTTTGAAAATACATTTTTAAGTTTAATAAAAATAAAGAGATATTGTTGGCTTACTGTATTTTTCATTTTTTAATAATTAACATTGCATTAAACACTAGAACAAAATAAAGCATTTTTGGATTTCAAACGTAAAACTAAATTTTTATAACTGAAAATAAATTTCATATTGCATAAAACATAATTTTTAATTGGGTTATATGTGAATAATGTAAAATACAGAAAAATTACATAATAAATTGTTGTTATTTAACTTTTATATCCCTTTATCAAAAAAATTCCACGTGCGGCTTTTTTTGTTGCGGGGGGTGTAGATTCTCGTGCCCTCGCAGGTAACGTTACGTTACGTTACGGTACCCCGTATAGCTTTATGAGACTACTTTTACTACATGTCGTTCACTCTAGGTCTAACTATGTTATGCATGAACCATAAATCGCAGATGTAGAGCCGTCAATAAGTGCCCTGTTTTTGAGCTTACCTTTCTAAAGATTCGCTGTAAAGATCTCTGTTCTTTGAGCACCCCTGTGCGTAGTATAGATCTGATTATTTATGTTTTTTGCATGTTGTGTGGGAGCCTCATTCACCTCAAGATATTGCTATTATATTCTGCTGAATAGGTGAACTGATTCTAGGCTCCTGCCTGAGAAGTGCGCCTTCTGAGTTTGAAAGGTTAATTCTATAAAAGTTCATTTAATTATATGTTATCGAGCAAGACGAGTAATGGAAGATGCTTTTGGAGTTGTGTCATCTGTGTTTCGAATTCTTTTTATATATTCTATTTTTAAGCGTTGTTCGCAAATACTGTAAACATCTGCAATAATAATATTTATTTACATTTTGACTTGCTATATTCATATATTTAATAAAAACTTTTTTTGTATGCAAAATCGTAATGTATAGAATTTTTTTTTAACGGAGGAGGAGAAAGTCTTCCAGAACACACGGGACAATCCGTGCCCTACGGTAGTATGAGATTCTTACTCATTAAAAACACCTCTCCGGGGATTAGTCGAAACAGACCACATAGGCGCGGGACCTTTTTCGTCGCCACCCAGTCTCCCTCTCTGAATAATTATATGGGTCAATGTTGAAAATCCTAGCCTATCTGCAGGAATTCTTGTTGTTCCACTATCTCCAGTATTACTTCTGGATCCATGCGTAAATCATAACATTCTACCTTTCTCCGTCCACGGCAGCGAAGAGTTTCTGGCCATGAAGCTTTAGACCAGAGCCAGGACAAGTAACCTTCTCTGGATTAACCTCAGTTAATCCTTCGGAAGACAGATCTGCATCTTCTACTGGTGTGTGTACCGCGGAGATAGCCAACTCGTTAGAATTTACCATCTCTGTCGCCACCACACCTGAGGAAGTGCTATAGTAATTATTTTGGAAATGGCACTTTCTTCCAGGAATGCTACAGCACTTTCAGTCTTCGCAAGTTCAGCCTCCATATGGGTACCGTGTATATAGCCAGCCTGTTAAGGTTCACCATACTCTCCACCTCCACTCCTAAAGAAGCGCTTGAGCAGACACCTTTCCGAACCCAATTACCCTGGGTTCCACAGTGAGAAGGAGGAAACCGCTCTATACTTTGTTATATACTTGTTTTTTATACTTTTTTGTAAAAATAATATAATTTTAAATTTTTTTTTAATAATTTTATCAATATTATCATAACTGAAATTACAAACAATATTGCTTATTACATAGTAGCTTAAAGCAATTCTTCCAGCTGCAATAAATCGGTTCTAACTTTCAAGGTTAGATGAAAAATTAGCCTAATCACCGTAAAGAATGTTGTCCACCGGAATCGGTTAATTTATCAATAAAAATGACACAGCAGTAGATCTTGTGAAATACTACCAATAGAACTAAGTTTAGCGCTGACTTCCTCCGATGAACAATCTATACCGCATTAGAGCTTTTCCAATTAATTGGAACATAAATCGTAGAATCATTCGCCGAAAGCTCCTAGTGTTGATATTCCTCGCCTGGAGAGAAAAGAAATTGTCGGGCATTTCCTCCGGAATGACGGCAATAATTCATAATTACTGGACAGCCGGGATTTCCAAGCACGATGTAAGGAAATACTTTCAAAGCGAAGAAGATTTATTTAATGTTTCCAAATTGAAAAAGAATGTCTTCATATTTTTTATGTGGCAAATTATTTTCCACCCTGTGTGGTAAAAGTGTAATAAAGTTTTCTTTTGATGCAGTGCCCGTTATTGATAATATTTTTACATCTGGTTTACTTAAATCAAAAAAAAAAATTTGCAAATTAGCAGGTTAATGGTTTTCAGTCTCAAAGAAGAATTTTCTTACGTTAAGGATGTAGCAACGTATGTCGACAAATAAGATAAAGGAAAACGATTTTTTTAAATAACTACATATTTTTTCGACGTGTGCAAATATTAAGCAATCTGTTACTATCTAAAAATGCCTTAAGCCAAGAGTGTTCAAAAAATCAGAACAAAATGTGGGGACTTCTCCAATTAAGTTTCGAAAAAATACCCAATAGTAAGTGCAATGAAGGGGTACAACAATGTTCTCCGCGAATAAACTGACAGATAATCTTTTTGAAATATTTATAATGAACTAAGAAAGTTTTACATAATGTAAGGTGAAGGTTGGCCATGAAAACGGAAATAGTGAATTGTCTATTAAAATCAGGGAAAGGAAATGTCAAAAGTGGGAGGTCAAGAAGGACTCGATCCTATGGTGAATAAGTAAGGTGAAAACATCTAGAACTAAGTGACTGAAATTTCTAGAATTAAGCTGAGCACTATAGATAGGGCTAAGTAGTAACCGGGGCTGGAGTTCCGAAAATAGGAACCCTAAGAATCACTCCCAAATATACGTAAGATGAATGTACCTGAAAGGATTTTCGGTGACTCGAAATGGAAGGGGGAAAAATTTTTTTTCATGAATTTTTTGAAGTGATTTGTTACTAAAATTTCAATATGGAATATTTTAGTTGCTTTAGTAACGATTGAAATACAGTATGCTTCAGATCTGACGTGCCAAAATGAGTGGGGTGATAGATCTTACCTAGCCAAACAAAAAATTGTGCGGCAGGGAAGGGGGGGGGGGGCAATCTCAACCGTTTGGAAGTTACAGGGTGATTCAGTTTTTCTGGTATGCACATTACTCTTTTATTTTTATCTTTTGATCTACCTAACATAGCGATGTCAAACAAACGCTGAAAAAAACTATCCCAATGACCTTTCCAAAATTGTCAAAAATATTGATCTAACTCCTACCATTGCAGATACAGTTACTTCCAAAAGAGAAAAAATGGTATGCGACTACCTATAATTCACAATTTTCCCACATTTTCTCCGAAATTCATGTAATTAGTACACCTCTTTTTTATTTTTACTGGATTGCCGGTCTTATTAACTTTCAAAAAGGTGCAACATGGCAAGGTAGACAAAGGATTAGAAAAATCGCATCCTTAGAAAGCCCTGACAACCTAATTATTTTATTGCACTTTACGTAGGAAATTCTTTAAATAAACAACATTTTTAAGATAAAGGTTCGAAAATGTTTCTTTAGGGTGAACAGGTAATTAATATTTATTATTGTTGCAAAAAAGTTATAAAAATTTTTGTGTTATTTTATTTTATTGCCGATATTAGCTTGTGTTAGCCAGAATGCACACCCTCGTATCCTGGTGTTCTGTTACTAATATAAATTTCGCTATAAAAAGGGTAATTCAGCAAGAACACCTATCTTAGTTGATACAAATCAATAAGTACCGGTATTTTGAAGCAACAATTATTAAAAAATAGTGGAATTTACGATTAAAGAATACGCGGATAGTATTTACATCTATGGTGTAGTAGACGAAAACGAGAGAGTGGCTGTACTGCAATATCAAAGGAGATTCCCTAATCGGCGAGCACCCCAAAGAGGGGTATTTACAGGGTCTTTCCAAAGGTTACGAGAAACAGAAAGTATAACTTCACACGAAATGGAGACACGACCCGAAACTTCGGGAACTTCTGCCGACGTCGAGCACCAAATAATCACCATCGTGAGGCAGGACCCTGAGACGAGCACGAAACGAGTCGCAAGGCGATTAGGAGTGTCGTCATTTAAGGTTTGGAAGGTTATTCATCGAGGGGGATTATGTCCATACTCTCACTCATTTTGGCACGTCAGATCTGAAACACCCTGTATATTATCCTGCTGAGTGCCCCCCCCCCCCAAGTTAAGAAAAGAACTAAATGCCTAATTATTACACCTCTTCCTCCCATAAAGGTTAATAAAAAAGTCAAGTCGGTGTGCACGGAAACTAAAATCGTGCCGTGTACATACTATGTTAATATCAATATAATTATCAACAAATTTTAAATTTTTTTTCACTCCCTTCCCTTTCGAGTCGCAAAAATTCCTTTTAGAAACTGTCATCTAGTGTATACTTAAAATAAATAACAACAGGAAAGGCCCTTATCTGTGATACCGTGTACGTGTGATCGGCACTTTTCTTTTAGGCGAGGTGAGGACGGAGAGCTCTTTTCTTTAATTTGCGAACTGTCAAAATGATAACCGTGAATTGTTCGATGTTTTAACAATTTTGTTTTTTAATAACATAGAATGTTTCGAGTGTTTTCTACTATCCTGTTTAATGTAATATATTAGCAAACTTTAGCTTTCAAATTTTTAATGTGTAGACAGTGTATTTTAGTAGTGACATTTTTGAAATGAAGTGCGCGGTTTTGTGTTGTGCAAACAATCGGCATTGTACACGTGGGATATCGTTTTTCAAGGCAGTTTTTGATTAAAATAATGTTTTGTTAGTTCTGAAGCTTGATATGATTGCAGTAACACGCTAAGAATAGGAACGGGAAGTAAAGAAAAGTGAAGTTTTCTTGGCGTTCTTAGTTTGTTTACATTCTCTAAGATCGCATGTTTTGCTTCTCCTTATCTAACCCAGTGGCTCGTGATTTAACTTTTATAAAGGGGCACTAAAACTTAAATTCGTGATTAAACTGTTTAAAAGTTTTTTTTTAGTTTTGTGATATAGATTCGCCAAAAAGAAAGAAAATCATTCGCAATACTTTGAGACAAGTAAATTGTGGTAAAAATGTGGTATTTCGTGACTTCTTTTTGCATACATCAAGATATTGGATACAAGACACACACCGAAGAGAATTTTGAAAATCCTACAACATCGACTCATCGTCATCATGATCCACTTCACAGAGTTTTTGGAAATTTAAAACACCACCAATCGATACCAATTTCTCCAACTAATAAACGTAAAAGAAGAAGATGTCACGTATGCTATTCACATTAAATGAGAAAAATCAAAAATTTGATGTCTAAAAGTTGCGTTACATTTGGGAAACTGTTTTGCTACCTACCATCAAAAAGGGAATTATTAAATGAATGCAGAATATTGTTAAAGTGGAGTTATTTTATTTTTAAGAGAAGCTTAATAGAAAAAATATTATAAAATATATTATGATATTATAATTATAATTGAATATTGTTTTTTCAATAACCTCTATAACATTTATTTACACGTATCATTTAATAAAAAGTTTATTATGTTATAATGAATTTTATGTTTTATATTTGTACATTTTAATGAACAACTTTGCAAAAAGTTCCGGCGACAGAGAAGCAAATTTTTGTGAACCGTGCCGACGTGAAAGTGTTAAGAATAAACTTATTTATTTATTTTATTTTTATAAAAACCAAAAAACTTACATTTTATAAGGAATAAAAATTATTTCGCGCTGCAAAAGAAAACCGTGAATCCCCCAAATGAGTTAATTAATTTTGACATTAAACAAACGGATTTTTATGTCACGCCGTTTTACTATTTAATAACAAGCATTTCATCGTCAAGAAATGAAAATGAGTTATCTATTTAAAATGAAAAGAAAAATAGTTTTTAAAAAAAAATTAAACGACCTTCACAAAAAGCAGTAAAAAGCATAAAATAATTTTTAATTTTATATCTATTGCGACATTTGGAAGTCAGTGCAAATTAAACAAACCAAACAACTACAACAAAAGTACTTGATCGTCTTTCTTTATGATCCCGTGAGGTGAAACGTTCAGGTATTTTTATGAGTTATTTTTAATTATGGTTGGGTAGTTGTTTTCTTTGTTTAAATTGCACCGACTTAAAAATGTCGCAATAGATATAAAATTAAAAATTATTTTATGTTTTTTTGCGCTTTTTGTGAAGTCGGTTCAATATTTTTTTTAAAAACTATTTAATTTTTCACTTTTAGTGTCTTCTACTCTGTCCAATAAAAAAAGAACCATCCAAATCGGTCCACGCGTTAAAAAGTTAGGTTCAAACCCCCCCCCCCCCACATTCCAAGAAAAAAAAATTTCTCGCGGCGTCAATTGGGGCACATACTCTTCTCAACAGACAAAGAATCAACGAAATTGATATAAGCGTTACGAAATTACGCTACCCCTCCCCCTCCACCACTTTAGAACCAAATAATCTTCCTATAAGCAATGGGGGATCATACTCTATATAAAAGCAAAGGAACCATTCAAATCCGGTGACGCGTTACGAAGCTAGACTCCCCTCCCCCTCCCCCCACCCTAGGCCACATTTTTTTCTCCTATTAGCAAAAGTCTATTTTATTAGTCCACAAATTTTTTGGACATGGGACCACCTCTGAAGTATGACCTACCAAACAAAAAAAGTATCATCAAAATCAATTCATAATTGGCGGAATGCTCGCGTAACAAACATTCCTTTTTTGAAGTCGGTTAAAAATTAATTCGAAACATTTTTATTTTGTTTTAACATAATAATAATTAATTAAAATTGTGACTTGTCATAAAATTAATTCGGAATGCATAGGAGAAGATAGGAAATCCCCGAATTATTATTATGTGTAGACATAATATTTATTAATTTTTATTATTTTCCGGCGTAATTTTAAAACATTTTTTGATGCCATGTCAGCAATACAATTTAATTTATTAAAATTGTAGCAGGGTACAATAGTAGTTTATAGAATTATAATTATATTACTCTGAAATAAACATTAATCGTCTATTGAGTACGCCTAACAAATTTTGATTTTGTTTAAGTATAACAGAAATTACATGAATTGTTATGATACTATGAAGACAATTTATTTCTCAATTTCAAATATATTCGAATATCAAATCAAATTGGCGAATTATAAATATAACATGCCATAACTTTTAATTACCGGGACGAATTATCATTGTTCCATAAAAAAATTTCAATTAAGATTTTCGTATATTATGTTACAATGAAAATTTAATCAATTGTTATTATGTACATAATTTTAATTCACAAATAATAATATTCTTGTATTAAAATTGTGTACATAAATACTTACGTTTTACTATTTGATAGCACGCATTTCATATCTTAAATTAAAATTATGTACATAATTTTAATTCGAGCCAACTAAAATTTGGATATCATTTTCAGTCGAGTCAACGGTGCACGCCTAGCTATTTAATAACTTGCATTTGATTTTTTGAATTTTAATTCTTCTTCTTGTTACGATGAATGAAAATGATATCCAAATTTTAATTGGCTCGAATAAAATGATATCTAATTTTAATTGGTCCAATTAAAATGATGTACATAATTTGAATTGGCTCGAATTAAAATTATGTACATAATTTTAATTTAAGTTATTAAATAATATGCATAATGTTAATTCAAGAATTAAAAGGATTAAAAGAATTTAAGGATTAAAATTATGTACATAATATCATTTGGCAACTTTAAATTATGTACAAAATTTTAAATACGAATATTTTTTAAACATTGTCATAATTAGAATGCCCTGAATTTTAATTGTACTTTGAAATACATTTAATGTAAAAGTTTTATTATGTTAAAGTAAAATAATATTTCGCCGAATTAAAATTTAATCTCAGCGTAATAAAAATTGAAAATTTCAATTTTTTCTATTTATAATTTTAAATCATTGAGTTTAAATTATGCCGCGACATAATTGTAATTTATTTTTATAAACTTTAAATGCCCTGTGAACAATTATTATTTGAAACTTTTTGGTTCGAAACATTTTTTTATGTTAATACAATAGCAAAACGGCGTGCCATAGATTTTGGAACATTCTTTCATTTTCTCTTTGCATTTTAAATAATTTTTTTTAATTTTTAAACAAAAGCATCATGTCATGATTTACGTTCAATTCGACGCTGTCGAAAAGTTCGTGTCGACTCAACGACATTTTTCTCTCGACACGTCGAGTTGTGCGAACACAAAATTACGTTTTGCGTATCGTTTTCATTCGATATCGAATTGCACGAGTTAAGTTTGTAATTGATTTTATTAGAAAAAAATAAATAAAATTAAACACCACTTGAAATTATATGTGATTTATTCTCAAACGACTTATCACAATCGAATTAAAATTATAACTGACTAAATTAGAATATTTTACAATGTTCAAGCTTCTACTTCACACAACCTATTTTATTACAGATGCTAAATCAGTAGTTTTGTGAAAATCTAGAGGTAAATTAAGTTCAGAATTACAATGTTGCGCTTAGAATTATTTGGGGAAAATGAACATTATATTGCTTATGCTGAGTTAGGTAAATATTTATGGCACGTGTACTTATGTTGGGCATGTAACTCGCGAACTGGCCCCTGATTTTATCCTACAGTATGATCCGTGCAATAACTCTAAAATTGCGAAGGAATTCACACAAAACAGCAACAGGAGTTGGATCAATGCGATGAGCCGCACGACCACCATGCCATGGGCCCCGGGTTCGAGACCAGATAACCCCGTGAGCTTTTATTAAGAAATTAAAATAATCCCCTCCATCTCTGTGATGTTGTCTAGCTCGCAGCAATGCAAAAACAAGACTTTCAAGTTTCCTCACTTCCCTTATCCTAATTCCTTTCCGGCCAAAACCATGCTAACGCATCAAAGGGTTGTCCCCTAGGATTTGGCAACATTGTATAAAAAAAAAACATCAGTGTTCTGGAGTGGCCTGGGCAAAGTCCAAACCTCTTCCTAGTTGATAATGCCTGAGCTGGGCTTAAAATTCAAATTTTAGAGAAACAACGTAAAAACCTAAAAACCTGAGCTGAAAGCCAGTATTGCAAATATCTGGTCAGCATTTACATCCCAAGATTGTAGAAAGTATATTCCTAATCGAATTGAAGAAATGTCTCGCCCAAATCGAGGTCACTGTGGACGGTAAATTATCTGCAAATAGACTTTCGTTCCATTCATTTCAAGTCTTTTGTTAAATTTCATATATTTTTTCTTTACTTTTGTTACAAATGGAATAACATATTTCTAATAATTTTTATATTATTGTATTCAAAAAATTAACAGGTAAAAGAAATGTAATGCAGGTTAAAAATTTAGATTCAACACAATAAAGCATGCGAATCTACTTATGTCCATATGTATCGCAGCAACAAAAATTATCTACTCATCAACACGCTACCAGTTTTAGATTTTTTCTACAATCTACGTGTGATATGGAATTATTTTAGTTGTAAAATCTCTTATACAGGGTGTTTCAGATCTGACGTGCCAAAATGAGTACGGTGATAGATCTCAACTAGACAAAAAAAAAATTGTATGGAAGGGGGGGGGGGGCTCAATTTCAACCGTTTGGAAGTTACAGGGTAATTTATAAATTTCAGTTTTTCATGTTATGTACATAACTCTTTTATTTTTATCTTTTGATCTACCCAACGTAGCGATATCAAACAAACGCTAAAAACTACTATCCAAATGGCCTTTCCAAAATTGGCAACAATGTTGATCTAACTCCTACCATTACAGGTACAAAAACTCCGCAACAATTTCACTATTTAGCACTTGCGGCAAAATTAATTGTCCTAACAAATGGTTGCCGATGATACCAGTCCAAACATTGAAACTGAATCTCTGCTGGAATGAGGTAACATTTGCCCCGTGTGGGTTAGTGTTCGACCAGATATGGAGGTTATGGAATCGTGATATCATTCCCGGTGAATTGACATTCATCTGTCCACAAAATTCGGTCCAGACCACTCTGTCGTCAATGTTGCGTTCAAGAAGCCAAGTGCTAAATTGCAGTCATCTCACGGAATCACCTTCCAGTAGTCCTTGGACTGTTTGATGGTGAAATGAAGGTTATCCCTCTCGATGACTAACACTCCAAACCTTAGATGACGACACTCTTAATCGCCTTGTGACTCGTTTCGTCCTCGTGTCAGGGTCCCGCCTCACGATGGTGATTACGTTTTTGCTGCTCGTCGTCGGCAGAAGTTCCCGAAGTTTCGGGTCGTGTCTCAGGGAGTTCTAAGGATGCGGTTTTTCTAATCCTGTGTCTACCTTTCCATGTTGCACCTTTTTAGAAAGGCAATAAGATGAGCAATCCAATAAAAATAAAAGAAATTTTGGAGAAAATTTGGGAAAATGCTGAATTTTAGGTAATCGCAAAGCATTTTTTTCACTTGTGGGAGTGACTGTACGTGCAATGGTAGGAGTTAGATTAGCAGTGTTGAAATTTTTGGAAAGGTCAGTAGGATATTTGCTTTTAGCGGTTGTTTGGCGTGTTGGGTAGATCCAGAGATAAAAATAAAAGAGTGATGTGCATACCATGAAAAACTCAATTTTATGAATCACCCTGTAACTCCGAAACGGTTGAGATTGCCCTCCCCTCTTCCATACAATTTTTTGTTTGTCAATAGATTACCCATCTTATTATCTTTCCAAAAAGGTGCAACATGTCCACGTAGAAAAAATATGTAGAAATTTATTGCTATTGTTAACTGGGCTTGAATAAACTTCATCCTTTAAGAAAAAGTTCAATGGGGTAAGGTCTGGAGATCCAGCAGGCCAAGGAATCTGTGCACCTCGTCCAATCCAGCGGTTAGGAAATTTTTCACTTAGTATTACCTTCACAATGTTAGCCATATGTGCTGGTACTCCATCGTGTTGGTGAAACATTCCCCTAAGATTATCCATAGTGTTTTCCTCTATGAGATCTGGCAGTGTATTGTCCAAAAAGTCGGCAAAAATTTCACTATTTAGCACTTGCGGCAAAATTAATTGTCCTAACAAATGGTTGCCGATGATACCAGCCCAAACATTGAAACTGAATCTCTGCGGGAATGAGGTCACATTTGCCCCGTGTGGGTTAGTGTTCGACCAGATATGGAGGTTATGGAATCGTGATATCATTCCCGGTGAATTGACATTCATCTGTCCACAGAATTCGGTCCAGACCACTCTGTCGTCAATGTCGCGTTCAAGAAGCCAAGTGCTAAATTCCAGTCTTCTCACGGATTCACCTTCCAGTAGTCCTTGGACTGTTTGATGGTGAAATGAACGTTATCCCTCTCGATGACTAACACTCCAAACCTTAGATGACGACACTCTTAATCGCCTTGTGACTCGTTTCGTGGTCGTCTCAGGGTCCCGCCTCACGATGGTGATTACGTATTTCCTGCTCGACGTCGGCAGAAGTTCCCGAAGTTTCGGGTCGTGTCTCAGGGAGTTCTAAGGATGCGGTTTTTCTAATCCTGTGTCTACCTTTCCATGTTGCACCTTTTTAGAAAGGCAATAAGATGGGCAATCTAATAAAAATAAAAGAAATTTTGGAGAAAATTTGGGAAAATGCTGAATTTTAGGTAATTGCAAAGCATTTTTTTCACTTGTGGAAGTGGCTGTACGTGCAATGGTAGGAGTTAGATCAGTAGTGTTGAAATTTTTGGAAAGGTCAGTAGGATAGTTGCTTTTAGCGGTTGTTTGGCGTGTTGGGTAGATCCAGGGATAAAAATAAATGAGTGATGTACATACCATGAAAAACTCAAATTCATTAATCACCCTGTAACTCCGAAACGGTTGAGATTGCCCTCCCCTCTGCCATACAATTTTTTGTTTGTCAAGTTCAGATCTATAACATCACTCATTTTGGCACGTCAGATCTGAAACATCCTGTATAAATCTACGACGCGAACGGTTCAAGTGAAACCTTTTTGTCACAATCCTATACGATTTTATCTCGAAATCGTTACACGTATAAAATTTTGTTCATGTGATTTTTGTTCAACCATTTGATTATTATTAATAATGGATAATAAATGAGGTGAATGCAGGTGTAAATGTAATTTTCACTTTTCTTTCGTGTAGTCTATTAACGAAATCATTAATTTATAACAACAGATAAGGATTTATGTATATTCAATTTTTTTCAATAGATTTTGTAAATATCGGATTAAGTTATTGTGCAGTATCTCTAGACCAAATATTTCATGTAAGTAAGTGATTAGGTTAACAGATTTTGTTTTTGAAAATCAACATCCCCACTTCACCTAACATCTTTTGACAAGGTTCTAATGGGAAATACACTCTGTACAACAACAAAAAATCATCCAAATCCATAAAAGACATGCGTAACGGAACGAAAACCGAAGCTATAAAAGTTTCGCTTTAAAAAATTTATACAGTTAAAACACAAAGTTGAACTTTCCAAAATTATTATGTTCAAATATTTCATTTCAAAGACTTTCTGTTAAACAATTAGCATATGGTTTGTTACTATTTGTCTTACTCACAAAACGTGAACGTTGTCGAGCTGTACTAATTTTCACTTGAATTGTGGTATAAATTAACTAATAAAATGTGGTCTAACCTAGTTAATCAAGCTGTTTCTGTACTACAAAATGTTAAGTTTAATTTTTGTTTTCTTAACATTTTCGGGGGTAGCACAATCTTCTCCTATTGCTTATGGTGAAATCGTCAATACTGTTCAATATCCATTCGCCGCCTATATAAACATTGTATACAAGGCCATAAGCACAGTAACACCCGTGATGAAATTCAACAGCTGTGGAGGAACAATCATCGCAACCGATGCTATTTTAACTGCAGCTCATTGCCTTTTTTGGGTAAAAAATCTACAGAAAGTAGAAGTGTATGTAGGAGCTGTAAAAGCAAAACATTTTAGAAAAAGAGCACAGATTGGTGTAATGAAACTCTTTGTTGTTCATCCAGCCTATTCAACCAACAAGAAAAATGATCTCGCTATTATAAAACTTCAAAAAAATTTGACATTAGTGGAAGGAATTGTAGGAATTGCTGCGATTGGGCAAGCGACTGTAAATAGTTATGCGACAGTAATTGGCTGGGGACTTACGGAAGATGGAGAAATTTCCAGGACTCTTCGAAAAGGAGTCATAAAAGTAGTTAGTAAGAACAGCTGCCACCCTGTCCTTAAAAAAGAAGACAATCGTATATGTGCGTGGGCGGATAATAACAGAACCACTGCTTCCTATGGAGATTCCGGAGCTCCACTAATTCAAAATGGCAATCTTATAGGTGTTACTTCTAAGACATTATTACATGACGTAATAATTTCCAACAAAGATCACATTAAACATCTCTACGCCAGAGGTGATCGACCAACTGTGTTTGTGAATGTTAGAAAATATCTAAGTTGGATTATTGAGAACACTTCCATCCCAAATCCAAGTGATCCCGTCTCGTGCATCAATACTTTAAAATCTAGCTCACATGAGCGAAACTAAAATGAATAAAAGCTAATACGTAGACTTGACAAAATGGAATTCAATAGTTTTATTTCTTTTTCCTGCCAAACTACTTTTAAGAGGGATTTTTAAAATAGAATATCTTACATAAATGAAATGTAATAAAATGGATTGAGTTAGTTTTAGTTTTAGCGCTAAGGAGACTAAATTTTTTTGCGTTTTTAATAAAGTTGAAAATAAAAGACTAGATTTACACTTATTTTCTCCAAAAATTTAATAAATAAAATTTGCACCTATGTAAGTATTATCTGAGGACTGTTCTCACTTTGTCCCCTGAACGCCTCTTCGGCCAAAGAAGCCATTTTTACCGATCAGCTCTCCGTTTTTGGTCTCTTTCAAGTTAGCGGAGTCAGGAACTTCCTGGACAGACAATTAGACTTAATCTTCTCTTCAGACCCAGTTATCTCGGCTGTGGCGGAAAGCAACCATCTCCTCCCCTTCGTCACCATGCTCTCCTGTTGCTCGTTTTCTTCTACGAACACCCTCAGCTCCTTTCAAGCTCCGAGTTTTCTCTTTCCTTCAATTTTCGTAAAGGCGACTTTGAAAAATTAAATCACTTGCTCCTCAACTCTAACATTGGCACTATCACTCAACATCTTCCAATTGTTTCAGAGGCGTTATATTCGGAAATACACGCTTGTCCTGCACAATCTATCCCTCTTCTTCCCCGTAAAAAGTGATCTTAATCCCCCGTATGGTACCATAAGGAGAATTACGCTCTCTCCGCAACAGGAGAAATAAACGTTGGCAAACTTTTCTTCTAACCCAGACTGAGTCTGACTATTCTTCCTACCTATCTGCTTAAATCTCTTTTTCTGAACGTTGTCATACCCTCTACTATGAGTACCTCCAACGGATGGAAAATAGCCTGATATCCGACCCCAAGCGTTTTTATAACTTTATTAATTCCAAGAAGAAATCCAATTGTTACCCCTCCACCCTAAAGCTCGAGAATATCTCATCGTCTGATCCTAAGGTTCTCGCCAACATCTTTGCACATTTCTTCAGTAAATCTTTTAACGAATATTCCCTACAAGCTGACCTTAACTACTTCTCATTCATGGACAAATGCACCCAAACTCCATCAACCCTGATCCCGAACTAATCGCCGCCAGTATCAACGGGCTTGAGGACGACTTTCACCCAGGTCCCGATGGCATTCCGGCTATCGTTCTGAAAAAGTGTTGCATGCATCTAGTTCAATCCCTTACTTTGATTTTCCACCTCTCGGTCGCTCAAGAAGTTTTCCCCCAATTATATCGTATATTATTCCCATCTTCAAAAAAGGCTGCAAGCACGATGTGTCCAACTACAGACCCATTGCTAAATTATCATCCATACCTAAATTATTCTAAAAATTGGTCTATGATTTAATGTTCTTCCACTGTAACTCTATTTTCTCCCTGTACCAGCATGGCTTCCTCAAAGGTAGATCTACAACCACCAACTTAATCGACTTCGTCTCCAAATACACTATGTGCCCTGGAAAACGGTAAAGATGTTGATGTTATCGCCACCGATTTTAGTAAAGCCTTCCACAAGATCTCCCATAACGTTATATTCTTCAAACCTGATCGCCTAACTCCCCCTCCCGCCTCCCCGATTCAGCTCCTGGATTCAATCCTACTTTCACAACCGTCGGTACAATGTTCGTTTTAGCTCATCCATTTCAAACCCTACTGTCGCTTATTCTGGCGTTCCTCAGGGCAACCACCTCGGTCCATTAATTTTCATCCTTGCAATATATAATGTTGAATGTGTCATAAAAGACTCAGAGCTGTCCATTTATGCTGATGGCATAAAAATAATTAAACATATCTTCTCACAACCAACTCTCTTCTCCTGCAAAAAGACATCGATTCGTTCACCACATGGTGCATAAAAAACTTTCTTGAGCTCAATGTCTTCAAATGCCAGTCCGTCTCGTATTCCCGCAAGCGTCTTACCACCACCCCGAGTGTCTGCATGTTAACCGAAGTACCAGTCCCTATCGTTATCTCTTTGCGTGACAATCTGTGATAGCGAACTCAATTTCCATTCCTACATTGACAATATAATTAACAGAGCTAACTCCGCGCTAGGGTTTGTGAAGCGCTGGTCAAGAGAATTCTCCATCATCCTACGTCAACAACCGTCAGTACAATGTTCTTTTTCGCTCATATATATCAAACCCTATTGTCGCTAGTTCCTGCGTCCTTTAGGGCAGCCACCTCGGTCCATTGATTTTCAGCCTTACAATTAATGATGTAGAATGCGTCACCAAACACACAGTGCTGTCCATTTCCGCTAATGACATGAAAATAAATAAACATATCTCCTCCACAACCGACTCTCTTCTCCTACCAAAAGACCTCGATTCGTTTACCACATAGTGCATGAAAAACTTTCTTGAGCTCAATGTTTCCAAATGCCAGTCCATCTCTTATTCCCGCAATCGTCTTACCACAAGCCCGAGAGTCTACATGTTAACCAAAGTACCAGTCCCTATCGTTACCTCTTTGTGTCACCTAGGAATAATCTGTGATAGCGAACTAAATTTCCGTTCCCACATTGACAATATAATTAACAAAGCTAACTCTATCTAGCTATGTTTCCAAATCTCTCTATATCTACTTCGTTAGACCTCTCCTTGAATATGCCAGCCAGGTATGGTCACCTATACAAACAACCCACATTAACAGGATTGAATCCGTCCACTTAGGTTCATTCGCTTCGCTCTACTTCGTGATCTTCCGTGGGTAGGCAGATTCAACCTTATGAAAACCGTCTGTTTCCGACATTCACTTCATTTATCAGCTATTAATTGCCATAGACTGCCCTTGAATCCTGCAATCTTTACCCATCTATACCAATCCCCGCAACCTTAGGTCCATTCGCCTTTTCCGACTCGACCGCCATCGCACGAACTAAGATCAACGCGAACCAATTACCAGGATGCTACGAAAAGTCAACGACCTTTCCGCCTTTGATTTCCATCTGAATAAATCAACCCTTCACAAAGCCTTATATCGTGATCCCGCCCATCTTAATCGCCTTTCTTAATTATTTTTCCTTCCAGTTTGTATTTACTATAATTATAGCTCATATTGTAGCTTATACAATTTTTTATTATTTATTATAGCTTGTAGTATTAGTGTTATGTTATAGCTTGTATTTTTATTTTTGTATTATTATGTAATAGCTTGTATTAAGCTTAAATAAATAAATAAATATTGTATAATACGTATGGTATTTCCCGTGTAGAAGGGCGGACATCTCTTTTAATATTAAGAAATTTTAATTTTTCCCACAGGAATGCTACTATTGGAGCCTGGACGTGTAAAATATATATTGTAACATAGATGGGGCTCTCTGAGCTCGGCGGAATAATTAATGAACTTATTAAGAATAACAAAATTTCATAGTAGGAGTAGTTCTGCATGCCTCAAGAATCCTCTCCTTCATTTACCCTGAAATTGGCAAAACATTGATTCCCGCTTGAGTCGAAAGTGTATAAACGCGTCATTTCTTGAAACTTTGTAACACTTTAAAAGACACCTCTAGATGCTTATCTTTTTGTTTCTGGGAATCGCGGGTTATAGGTATTCATGCTCTGATTCGAGGGAATTCCAGTTGTCAATTCCGTAACAGAAGGTTATGTCAGCGTATTCTTCATTTGTAAATTCAATGATTTTCAAATAATAATTTCAAACTATCAGAACGACTTCTCACTTTGAAATAATATATCGTCGGTGACACTGCATAACCGCGTAACTGTATAGAGTAGCAACATTTCAATTTCGCGCCTAATGGGTCGTTGTCGCCTCTTGCACATCCTGACAAAACCGATTGGCGTACACGCTATCCAATTAGACGAAAGGTTGACTTAAGTATTACCGCGGAACTGAGTAATTTAGAATTGTGCTAGAATTACCGCGTAACTGTCAGTGGCGCCTAACGTTTCAAAGTTTTGACCTGATGCTGTGATAAAAAGGCATTTAAAGAATATGGGAAAGATTAACTTAATGGTTCTATTCTGAACATGTGTGTTTTCCTTAAATCAAGAGCAACTTAAAATAACCGTCAGTCACCACTGTGGTCGCAGAGACAATCGTGCATACGAATCCGTCTTACTCATCGCCAGCTCCGGCGGACATTACACAATATAACACATGGTTGAGACAAATACCGTCCTTTCTTATGTAGCGGACCTTTCTGAAACATTAGAAATTATAGAATCAGTCCCGTTAAGCGAAACTGCTTCTTTGGATCTGATTTTGGACTCACCCCTGGTTTATGAAGAAGTTTCTGCAGATGAGACGCCTATTGTTCAGCTAGATGGTAATGAGCATTCTTTGATATTATTTGATCTAGATACTTCACATTTGCTAATCTTACCAACTACAGACTCCATTTCAGAATCTATGGTTATTATCATTGATGCCAATAATACAAACACGCCCACGCGAAAAGATAATGACATTTGTGAACAAATTAACGGAACGCCTGATAATGATGAAAATAATTGTGATAATGTGGCATAAGTAACTTTTGGAGGTACTTTTGTTTTGATGTTCCAAATTTATTTAAAAATGTTAATAAGTTTGAAATATTTTTATTGTCGTAACTTTTAATCATAATAACCTTTTTTTTATGAACATAACTCTATTAAAGATCTGACGCTTATTAATACTTTTTTTTTAATCTGAAGTCTCAAATTTGGCAAATTTTACAAGGTGACTTATGCCACTTTCAAAATAAACGGCTCATATATGACAGCAAAACGGAAACAAGCAGTAAGTCTATTCGCCCTACTGCACCTGAAATTGAAGAATTGGGAGATCAACAAAATTAGCAAAAGCTAGCCCATTTGAATGGAAAAGAATAAGTAAGAATAAGTAAGTAGAATGCACGGAGAAAAATATGTAGGCTTTCAGAAAGTAAGTGGAAAATAGGAACAAAATATTGAAAGAGGGAAAAGAAAGCTACGACCCGCTTGTGTGTCAAATTTTTGCAAGAAGACTAAAGTGTTAAAATGCGACTCATTTTTTGAAGAAGATAGGAAATATATCTTTGAGAAATTTTGGAAGACTTACAGTTGGAAGGAGAAGAAAACGTTTGTTTTGTCACTGGTGAATGTTAAATCAAAAAATTGTAAAAGAACGACATCTGACAATTCAAGCCTTGTTGTTACCAAACAGTATCACTTAAAACTTAATGATAAACGAGTGAGAGTATGTCTAAACATGTTTCTTAATGCACTGGGTCTGAAAGAATGTACTGGGAGCAGGGTCGCCAGACTTTACACAGGCATTATCGCCAAATGGGCACTAAAAAGTCGCCAAAATCGCCAATCTATTACTTTTTTGTAGCCATGATTATAGCCAAAATGTCAAAGTGGCAAATACATGTAAACACGGAAGTACACGTAAGTGCAAATTGTCACTTCCTTTAACTTATCGCGATAATACAACAATGAAATGTTTTTTTATTGGGTCTGCAATATACTGTGTTAAGGTACGAGTAATTTCTTTAATTACACACCTTAAGTTTCGTTGGTTTTTAGTAAAGCAATCGTTACCAGCATGTTGCTTAAGCCACTAATAATACATATCTTTGAACTCGTTTTTACAAGCACAATTTCATCTGATTCCCATTTCACCCCCATGAAAATTAGACCCAAACATTAAAATTTAACTACACGGCTTTTATTCTGCCACCAATTCCTATCTTCGTGCCAAATATGAACTCCCTATAAAGAGTCAAAAAAGTCAAGAGTTTCACAAAAAACGCCAACCAATTAAAGACTTCCAATAAAATATATTTCATTATCTACCTATAGTTAAAGTGATTTTCAATTGTAGATACTAATGCTTTGATCACTGAATCCAACGCTCGTTGCACCTTATTATCTTTTAGAAGTTCAATTATATTTGAATCGTTTTGCAGTGATTGTACATTTGCATACAATAGATCGGATTTTGACTCCGTTATAGAAGACTTATTGAGGATTTTTAATAAAAAAAAACAGCTGTCTGCTGATCTAGATCGGTGTTTTTATTAAAATTTGTTGGTTTTCCATCTAGTGATCGGTTTTTTCGGAGGCATCCAGCAGCTAAAGAAAAGCTAACCCTTTGGTGCTGCTGTCGACGAAGAGCCAAATGAATTTAGCTTTTCTTTATTAGAAACGCCGATCGCGTTAAGAAATATTTTAATATTTCTTACTTTGCTCGAGTTGAACGGTTTAGTTGGGAATTTTTATTAAAATTTTTTTAAAAATTTTCTCGGGTCATGTATTTAGTTTGTACATTGTGTACATGTGATTATTGAGGATGCTTAGAATTTTCATCTGCAACTCGATCTCTGGATCAGGTTCGAAAATTTTCGGTTGAGGAGCTGGAAGGTCAGCTCCGTCGCCTAACTCTGCCTTTTTTTGTAACTCACACCTTTCTTGTAACAATTATAAAACCGTTAAGAAACGATTGTCAGCAAGTGCGTTTAATAAAGTTTGAATCGCGTCTGGATGACATTCTTTTAAAGGAGGAGCAACTGAACTATTTGGAGGAATGATTAGCAAAGCTGTCGGCAGTAATTTCTGCCTCTCTGCGCGCAATTTGATTGAGAATCATTCGATTGTTCGCTATTAGGCCCGAATTAAAATTCCGACTGATCAGTTGACTGAAAGTGAGTTTTCAGTCGAAGTCAACGCCAAATCCAAATTTTAAATTAAATTGTATCTTCAGGTTCTGTCATTTTCAGAGATATTTGCGTGTATATTTCAAATGAAATTAGCCGCAGTCGAGTTTTGTGACTACAACTTTGCACTTTGAGCAAAGTCTAAGTTCAGTCGGAGTCGACTGATAAGTCGTTAAATTGTAGCAATCATGTCGCATGACTTTCCCATTTGAGCAAAGTTGCAGTTGACTGATCCGTTGGAATTGTAATTCGAGCCTCAAGTTAATGGCATTATCCACTGGCATATTTTGGTGCTCCTCTGGTTGACCATAAAGTATGTTTATATGATACTTCGATGCTCTTCGTTTTGGGCGGTGACAAGTAATGCATATAAACATCCACGTGATGAAATATTTGCGTTAACTTTCCCAATTGGTAATTCTTTATTTGGGAAAAGCAAATCAACTTTTAAATATAACCTTTTCATATTCGGCATATTCTCTATAAAAGGTAAAAAAAAGTAATGAATCTATACATATTCAAAAGTCCAATTACAAGTGCGCCTGGTTAACGACAATTATCTCACAATCATTGTAATCAGGAGGGACGTGAGCATGATACTGCTGCTGAAGCTGTTGTAAATAAGCATGAGCTGCCTCTAGAGTTTCTTTCTTTAGCTGTGGTTTCCTTTACCTATTCCGGACTGTTATTTTGTACCCTCTAAACAAAGATCCATTGAGCTGCCTTTTGCTCCAAATAAATAATAAATAAATAATATATATATAAATAAATAATAAAAGTATACCACTTTTTGCTAAAGTAGGATCTCTTACTTTTAATAATTTTCCATTATTTCTCCTAACATTTATTAAAAATCACAGAATTAAACTGCGAAAAAGCCGGCAAATAACTCATGTCACTTTAAGTTTCACTTGCAGTTGCGGCAACTCTTACTCAAATTAGCTAAATTTTTCAGAAATTTCTGCTAAATTGATGTATGTTACATTTGTGAAACTTTAGAAATTATTTTTTAATCTGTCAATTTTTCTTTCAAGAAAAATCGCCATAAAAACGCCCAAAGTCGATTAAAAATCGCCATAAAAATCGCCATCGCCAATTTCATATTTTATGTCGCCAGGATTGATGAAAAATCGCCAATTTGGCGAAAAATCGCCACATCGACCCTGACTGGGAGATATTGGACTGAGTTTGAGAGAGTACAACAAATTAATATCCAAAATGAGCTTCAGCAAGATCAAAAAGGAAAGCGCCACCAGGATTTTGGAAGTACTTCCAAAATTACCTTCGCACTACTGCAGAAAATCTATACATAAGCTTTATCTTGAACCTGTGATAAGCACTAAAATTAAATTATACGAGCTTTATAAAGAAGACTGGTTTTGAAAAACAAAGCACCTGCATCCAGGAAATTTTTTAATGATATTTTACCTAAAACAGATGAATGTGACTTGTGTTGCAGTTACAAAGCGGGTAGACTGCCTATGCACTGCATATTAAATTAAAAGATAATGCAAGAAAAGAAAAAGAAACAGAGCCAAGCCAAGAAAAATTGAAGGGGAAATATACACATTTACTGCAGATTTACAAGCAGTAAACCTTTGTCAAAATATAAATACTAGTGCTATTTATTTTAAAACTAAGCTTGCAGTGCATAATTACACAATTTATAACTTAGCAAATGGAGAAGTAATGTGCTATTGGTTTGACGAGACTGCAGCTGATTTGAAAGCATCTACATTTGCATCATTCTTGACAGATTATTTTGGTAATATTCTTCGCAAAGATCCTAATCCTATTGTATTGCTTACCGATGGTTGCACCGCTCAACATCGTAACAATATAGTTGCAAATGCTTTGCTAAAACTTCCGACTGATTACCAAATTGAAATTAAACAAAAATTTCTAGAACGCGGAGACACGCAGATGGAGTGTGATTTATACACTTTGTTATTGAAAGATGCCAGAAAAATAAACAAATTTATTTACCGAGTCAATACATGACAATTGCAGCTATGACTGCAGAATTATTAATTGTACATTTGTTCAGGACTTCACAGAAAAAAAAATTTTTTAGCCTCAACGTGGTATTACAATGGGCCTCCTTGGACTAAGTCTGCCTTCTTCAATTTGTGTTACCTGTCAACTGAGATATTAATTAGGTCTATAGCACTAAAACTGTAGAAAATGTGCGTTAAAATGTAACCGCAGCCCTCAGTTTTGTTCTTTTATATAGGCAACTAAAGTTTGAAAAAATAATACATGGCGGGTTTTTCTATAGTCATAAGAGTTAATTAGTAAATAAATTAATTGTAAATATCGAATATTTCAATAAATACGAGAATAAGTTTTATTGTATTAAAGTTCATCAATTAATTATATTACATTTTCTTAAAGTTATACGTCAAACTGTGCGTAACTGCAAAAATTGCAATGTTTTATGTAAAAGCTAATTATACGGTTTATTGTCATACGACCTAATCATATGTATGGGGTGATTGTCTGGTGGCCGACACTAAATATATCAACCCATCACAAAGCAATGGTAAAAGTTCAGAGGATGGCAACACTACTGATAACCGGTGGCCTTAGAACCACACCTTCTAAAGCCCTGAACACTATTATCCACCATCTACCGTTGGATCTCTTTGGTAAGCAAACCGCATCCTCAGCCGCCATTAGGCTTAACTAAATCCAGACTTGGAAACGAACCGATTTCGGTCACTCCAAAATCCTGGACGGAAGAACTGCAATCAATATCGACTATACCTCGCCCAAGTCTTTCTTTGAGACTAAATTCGACTCCTTCTTTCCTACCAGATCGAAATGGGAGGAGGGTCCTCCCCAATGGGGGGAGTCAGTGCATCTCTACACTGACGGCTCCAAATCAGATGGCAAAGTAGGTGGAGGTATTTTCTCGGAACATTTGGACCTTGACATCTCATTCCGCTTACCTGACTACTGCAGCGTGTTTCAAGCGGAAATCATGGCTATAAAGGTAGCCGTGGACCGCCTAAATCATTTAGCGCTACCTACAGACAGCATATGCATTTTCACAGATAGTCAGGCCGCTATTAAATCGCTCACGGGAGTATACACCACCTCCAAAACGGTTATAACATGTCGCTCAGCACTAAATGACATAGCTGAGCATGTGAAAGTACGGCTCATTTGGGTGCCTGGACATAGCGATATTCCGGGTAACTGTCGAGCCAACGAACTAGCGAGAATCGGTACCACTCGTCCTGATTCGGATATTAACCACCAGCTGGGTAAACCGCTGGCCACTTGCAAACTGGAAATCTTACAGGAATATCTCAGGATAAATATTAATTGGAAGGAGGAACACACACACCTGATTACCCGACAGATATGGCCAAAGAGTGACCCTAAACGGTCAAGGAAGCTCGTCCTACTCGGAAGCAAAACAATTAGCAGTACCGTAGCCGTTATCACGGGCCGTTGCCTCATAGGTAGACACGCCGATAGACTGGGCGCACCTTCAAACAATTGCAAATGGTTTTCGAACCACTGCCTCCAATGGCTTTTTTAACGTAATCTGTTGCCAGCAGAAAACTACCGGCCGATGGGGTTTGAAGCTGGGTGCTACGGAATGGAAGGCCGACATGTTATGCCTTACTCCACCGAGGACTTATGCATAACTTCTAATACAACTTTTAGTATTTTCTAGTATATATCTTTTAAAGTATATGTTTTCCTAACTCGTCGTAGATTGAAGTCCACCTGCTGACCTATGCCCAACAAGGGGTTGCGGGGACCAGAGAGATACGGATGTTTTACTAAATATAGTTTATGAATTTTATTAAGTTACTTGGAAGGCGGTATCACCTTTGTCTCAAATTTCTTAGACAAAGAAAACAAGACGAGGATTGAAAAAAGCAAATATGGAGCAAATCATAATATATTGTAATCGACGAATTAAAGAAAATACCGAAGCGGAAAGCATTAATTTTAAGTTAGTAAAATTCTGAATCGCAGCAGGGATTAAATCATTTCTTTAATGGGGGATATTATAGTAATGGACCTAAAATGATGAATATAGAACTGTTTAAAAAAATATTGATTTCGATACCAAACCGATTAAATGACTGTGAATGAACTGTTTTAGGTATAATTTGAAAACAAACAAAAAATTGTTTAGTCATGCATAATATAGGCATAGGCGACTAGATAGGTTGGTGTTGTGGTTATTATTGTCTTGAGCCAACTGCCCCAAAAATTAATATAATATTCTAATTTTTTAATTTGTGGCAGGGAGACGGAGTAAGATCAATACGTTGAGCGGCAAGACCAACATGCTATGGGATGGGTCCCGGGTTCGAGACCAGATGACCCGGTGAGCTTTTACTAAGAAATTAAAATAATCCACTCCGTCTCTGAGCTGTTGTCTAGCTCGCAGCAATGCAAAAATAAGACTTAAGTTTCCTCACTTCCCTTACTCTAATTCCCTTCCGGCCAAAACCATGCTAACGCATCAAAGGATTTGGCCACATCGTATAAAAAAAAAAGTTTGGAGTATCCATAAAAAAGAGTTTCTGGGCTCCCCCTTCTTTGAAGAGCTAACCGAATTAGGCTTCAATGATGTCATAGACCTAGCTCGATTTATCAGTAGTTTAAAATGGTTACCGACGACGAGTTAAGGCTGTACATCCTTTCCATCCCAGTCAAATTTAATTTTACTCCCCGTGAACTGGTTCCACTGGAGACAAGAAACTCTGGGTAACAGGTTCACCCACTTTTTATTTTTTATGGGGTTTTTAAAAAATTTTTGTAGCCTCAACGTGGTATTACAATGGGCCTCCTTGGACTAAGTGTGCCTTCTTTAATTTGTGTTACCGGTCAACTGAGATATTAATAAAGTCTATAGCACTAAAACTGTAGAAAATGTGCGTTAAAATGTAACCGCAGCCCTCAGTTTTGTTCCTTTATATAGGCAACTAAAGTTTGAAAAAATAATACATGGCGGGTTTTTCTATAGTCGTAAGAGTTAATTAGTAAATAAATTAATTGTAAATATCGAATATTTCAATAAATACGAGAATAAGTTTTATTGTATTAAAGTTCATCAATTAATTATATTACATTTTCTTAAAGTTATACGTCAAACTGTGCGTAACTGCAAAAATTGCAGTGTTTTATGTAAAAGCTAATTATACGGTTTATTGATACTTCTTGGGCTGTATCCAGGATACTTTCGGTGATAATCTTGTACCTTCTGAAGAAAGGAGTTCTGTTAAGTATACTAAGTTTCACTATCTCAGTACTTGAAAGTATTTAATAAAATAAAAATGTTCGTGTCGTACCTGTAGTAGAAATTGTTTCTGTTCTTCAATTTTTGAAATTTTGTCGTTGAACTCTTCCATAAGCTTCACTCCGCTTTCTGCAGTATCATTTACTAATCTTAGTGATTCTATTATTTTCTTTTCTTATCTGCAGTCCTGGTTGTCATTCCAGTAAATAGGATCGGTTTAGTCTTCTTATAAAACTAATGTCGTTCAATGGAGCTTTTCTTACGTTCGAAGCGGAAAACCATGCTTCACTTTACAATGAAACAGCAAATCTTTTTTACTGCTATTCCTTCATTCGCAAGTAATTTAAATTGATTTCTAAAACTCCAAATTTTAGACAATAAATTCCCTTTGCTATCCATCTAGATAAATCGTATGTACCTGGGTTTCGAAACTTAATTCCTCCTGCAGGGGCTCCTCCTAAAAGCTCTAAAAACTCCTTGTAGTCATCTGTATTAAAGTCATCCCGTAACTTGCTTTCGGCGTAAAGAAAAATCTGATTCTGGAATCATTTTATATTGCATGGACTTCTGGATCCGTTGTCCACGTTGAAAAATTTGTCTGGTCAATGTTTATCCAATCATTCTTGAGCCTTTTAAATAATGATATTTCCGGTTCCGATGAAGAAGAAAACTTTGCTGCTGTAAATACTCCCTGTAAAATTATCTCATTAGTATGATGCCTGCATGCTAAAAATAAAATATATCGGCCCAATTTTTGTTCTATAAGAGCACATGCGCTATTTAACCGCCCAGTATTGGACACCGTAGTGTCAAAAACAAACGCCTGAACTCTCTGTTACAACAACCTATCTTCTAGGGCATCATCTACCGCAGACGATATTTCACACCTCATACCTGTTGAAAGTTCAGGTACTCCAAGTAATAGGTCAATATTGGGTATCGTTGCAATAATAGGAGGCGATCAAATTTGTTTTCGCCGGGTTTAATTACTCCCAGAGTAATTTTGAGTTCCAGTGAACAACTGCAAATTTCAAATCTATAATTCAAAAAAGTTTGATTTAATATTCAATGCCGCCGTTTTGCGAAAGTTTTGTCGAGATCTTCTAATAGAGGTTCGATTTGCAGCAACAAATCCTTGAGGATTTAGGGAAGTGGCATCTATGCAGGCTGTTAACAAGCGTACAGCATCTCTGTCGCTTATTTTGCACTTATACAAAGCTGCCGAAAGTCGGGGTGTTATAATTTTTATCCTGGCTCCCTTACTTTTTGACACGCCTGGGGTCGATGAACTGAGGTTTTCTATTTCCATTTCTTCACTCGCTATCTCTTCAATTTCTGCTTATTCCGAACTAGAAGTAACATCAACTTGGGCTGCAGAGAAAACAAATTTTTTAATACTAAGTAGTACAAAACTAAAAGTACTCAATGAAAATATGATATTTTTTGTTTATTTTTTAAATATAAAATAGCTGTTTTGGCCTTAGCTTTCCAGCTTTGGCAGAAAATGATATTAGAATATTAAAAGAAAAATTTCTCTGCTTATACTAACAAGAAATAATCCTATTTATATATTATAAAAAAGTATATTAAAATAATAATAAAGAAAAATAAGATAATAATTAGGACTTTATAATAAACAATATATTAGTCATATATAACTCGTCAACACGTCTCGACGGCAGAGTATCCATGAACGGAATAATTGAACTATTTCGATGAGACTTTTATCGTCAAATAATGATAAAACAGACTAAAAATTTAATCAAATTTCGGCTACAGAGTACTATATTAATTTGAAATTAAATTCCTGAACGAAAGGACTTTATTTTCTTTGATATAAACTACATATATATTCATTTCTGGAATATAAAAAAAATACGTTTTAAAAACACTTCTCTAAATCTTCAAGTAGATAGTATTGCGAATTGTCCATATTTCTTCAAAAACATTGTTGTCCAAATATTTTCACTTACGAAAGATAAAAAGATCATTTAGGAAAGGTGTTTCGGCGCTAGGCTGCTTCGTCGGGCAAAATAACCTCTCGGAAGGTACCGAAGTTGCGACTAAACAAAGGAACATTTTAGCCAACTTATAGAGATGCGGATACGCTGCCTTAATCGCTCCCAAATGATTAGTGGGCTTGCTGCCTTTGGAGATGGAGTTCACCCAAAAAGAGCTCATAGCTCGGTTGGAGCTTTACTCCACAGAACATCAGTTCTGTTATGACGAACAGCAATAAGAGCATCCATAAGTTCCCGTTTTTGTTTTATCTTCATTCCTGGTCTCCTTAATGATTGCAGCTTCTTTCCGATGATGTTTTTCATTTCCTACTCGATGACGGTCAGTGCTTGTGAGACAGATAAAGCTTTTTGGAAATAGAGCTTCATAAATCGAGAATCAAGAAGTGCGGCGATTGCAAGAGGTATTACATTTTCAATACTCTTGAAACGCCTTTCCATTTTGCATAGTAAAAAATATTTTTTTTAATAAAAATAATTAATTTGTTGAAAGAAGAAACGAAAACAAAACAATTTAAAAATCGGTGTTCGATATTATCTAATAAAATATATCGATATATGAAAATATCGCAAACTTTAGTATCGATAGAAAATATCGATATATTGGAACAAAAATATCGATACTGTAAAATATCGATACAGTATCGCCCATGCCTACTGTACTATGCTCTATCTCTATCCACTTCCCGTAAGCCCTTACGGGGCATGGGCCGGGAGAAGAACCTCACCAGATTCGATATGACGGTTGCAAGTTTACCTGTAATTTCAAAGTGGATTCCGAACAACTTAAATTTTCTCTGCTACCCTCATTGCCTTGGTATCGGCATGTATTGTCCACATAAACCAATCATGGGCCGCCGTCGGTGGGATTCGAATCTTGGACCTCTGGATTGGTAGACCGACACTTTATCACTTACTCCACCGACGCTGTACTATACTAATTAACAAATACTGTTTAAAATAACTTTCTTCTTGGCACTACATGCCTATATGTAACGACATGCAGAGTAAGACTTAAAAAGAGCAGAACCTGCGGCGGCATAGCTTGAAAATATGTCGTAATGTGACACATGTAACTAATCGTTATCATGTTAATACCTTTAGAAAGCTGTATCTGTAGTAACGTTAGAAATAAAGCTTTATTAAAAATGTTTTTCTCTCCTTCTGACACTATGTACGTACATAGTAATTAAAAAAAGTTACTAGAAAAATTTTTAAAAAATTGTTCTCTTCTTTCTCATTTCAATATCACCAAAATGTCAGTATACCTAAAAATCAACATATTTTGATTTAACGCGACGTATAGTAATTTTCTCCGCTATACAAACGTATACATTCATTTGGATACAAGATAGCTCAATCTAAATTTGTTTCCCACATTTCAATTGACTTAACGCCAAATTAGGCAATCAGACCAATGTATCCCAGGGGTTCTATATCCACCGTAAAATTAAAATCAAGCTCACATCCAGAAATAGAAATCAAACAACGTCAAATACATTTGAGAAAGGTAATTCCATCTTGGTTAAGGTAAACTCATGCGGTTCAATTTTAGGGTAGGTGGAAGGAAAATAACTTTATAGAAGCAAAATATCGCCTACACCTCAATTCTCCTGATAGGCAAACATTTACGAATCAGTGAAGGGAGAACGAAGTAATATACATTTGCATGCAATTCAGATCATATTTATTTGAAAAGATGATGAAATTTTTATCTTGAAGTTTCTTGATTTTTTTTTTATAACTTGGGTATAGGATGATCACAAATTATTTACTACGCATTTATTAGACAGGAAATCAAAATTTTTATTGGATACTGAAGATAACGTACGGTATGTATATGAGACCACAAAGTAACTCTTATTTTATAGTAGGAATTATGTTGGCATTCCTTGGGGTAACAGATGGATTATACCGCGTTTATTAACGTACAATTTAAATACAAAATTAATAGAGGGTGTTTTCTTCTGATAGATACTTTCGATAGTTAATACTGTCACTTTTAACAATAATTATGAAAGTTGTTTTTGACATTTATACACAGTAAAGATGCTAAAATTAATAATGAAAAGACTTACGCTGGAACAAAGCTTGCAAATTGTGGAAATTCACTTTAAAATGTTGTGTTCAATTCGTTATAGGTAGGACTCTTCTTAAATCTTATGGTTTAATCGACTATTGGGTTCGCCAAACGTTAGATATCGATTTCGTACCAATAAGTCACTACTTGATAAACGTCCAATAACATGACAAAGAAATGTTAGTACATCCGAAACCATTACTGCTGTGTATAAAAGTGTAATCGAAGAGCCAGAAATGCCGAAGCGTCGTTGGTTTTAATAACTTTGGCCTTGTACAAAATACAGTCGGTTGGTTTGAAAGGAGTATCTTCATTAGAAAATACGTTTTCGACTATTTTCTGATTTTTTTTTGTACTCACATTATGTCCTGAATACGTGTTTAAATTTTCGTGACGATATTAAACTCTGATGAAAAGGTATAGCCCCCTTTAAGACGAGCTAAAGGAAGCAGGGCACTACTTACCTGTTCTCGAAGCATTTCGTCGTATTTTATACTTTAGATTTTCTTAATAGCTAAAGTATGTCATTTTCGTCACTTATGATCTTACTTATGATCATCAAAACCTCTATGGTACTTCCTAAGGAGGTTCTTAGGAGCTACCTAGAAAGCTGAAATTTGGTATGCAGGCTATAATTAGAACAAATTCAGAAATCTGGAACTTTCACCCTCCAATCCTTACATAGGTTACTTCCAAACTGCCAAAAGTCCTAGAAAGTTGAAATTTGGTACGCAGGCACTAACAACAACAAAATTAAGAATTTTGTAATTTTTACCCTCTAACTACCCATAACGGGAGTGCAGGTCTGTATATGATATGTCTTATGGGGAGGTACTTTCAAAAGTCCTAGAAAGCTGAAATTTAATATGAAACCGAATTGTTATTAGTACATAAATAATGAAAAAGTGAGTGGGCTATGAATAAAGGAACTGTTGGCGTGCAAGAAATACCTTTTTTGCCTGGCTACGCCAGAAGGAAGGGTTATAATTTTAACATGTATTTAGGATAAGCAAAATATCTCCTTAAGAATAGCAATAAAAAATCACGGCGTATATTTATCGCTAATTGGAAATAATAAGCCAACAAGGATAAGATGCAACGGTAGAGAGCAGGCTATGAAAAAAGGAATAGCTGACACGCAAAAAACACAGCGCGCAAAAATAAAAGGAACTAGAGCATATTACAAAAAGAAATGAAATCCCACCAACAAGATTTCATGTTAAGTAGCTTGCCAAGCCTCACAAGCTCATAACGCTTTCACAGTTAAAAAGTTATCAGATTTAATGTAGAGCCAAGACCCTAACTCAACAAGGCCTAACTCTACAAACCCTACATCTTGGTAAAAAAGTATGGCTTGACCGTTTCGCGACAGTCTCACAGACACGTCCATGGACTTATGGTAAGAAATGAAGTCACTAGTCTTTAATGTTGTGTCACCCAATACTTCCATGAAATGGCGAAGACATACTTTTTGACCAAGATGTTAGGGCTTGTAGAGTTAGGCCTCGTAGAGTAAGGGGTTTGGCTTTACACGAGATCTGATAACTTATTAACAGGGAAAGCGTTATGAGCTTGCAAGGCTTGGCAACCTACCTACGGACGCATCATTCAAAATGAAAATAAAATTGGTTTCTTGCGCTTATTGTTTTGACGCGAATTTTTTTCTTGAAAGCTGAGTTCTAAAGTGAGAAGTTCGTCCAAAGCAAAGGAAGTCGTACTAATTCTGTTCGGCAAAAAAGAATTTATCAAAGAAAATTTCTAAAATAAAGGTGCAACTAGGGACATAATTTTTACAATAAAATTGTTTTTAAAAAGAAGTTTAACCGACTTCAAAAAAAGTGCTAAAAAGCATAAAATAATTTTTAATTTTATATCTATTACGACGTTGAAGTCGGTGCAAATCAAACAAACCACACAGCTACAACAAAAATATTTCATCGTCATTTCTTATGATCCCGTGAGCTGAAACGTTCAGGTAGTATTATTTTCAATTGTGGTACTGTAGTTGTTTTATTTGATTAATTTATACCGACTTCAAAATGTCGTAATAGATATAAAATTAAAAATTATTTTATGCTGTTTAGCCCTTTTTGTGAAGTCGGTTCAACTTTTTGTTTTAAAGCTATTTAATTTTTTACTTTTTAGTGTCTTCTACTCTATGCAACGAAGAAAGAACCATCCAAATCGGACCACGCCTTAAAAAGTTAGGCTTAACCAGCTACCCACCACCATTCCACAAATTTTTTTTTTTTCATGGTAAGAATCATCAAAATCGGTAGACGCGTTACGAAGTTATGCCCGGTACGACATAAAAAAAATAATTAATACACGTCGAACTTAGAACCTCTTTGCTTTTCGAAAGTCGGTTTAAAAGACCTGCAACTTTACTTGGTTTTAAATTGGTTTTAACCTGTCCTTGTCGTGCGAAGAAAATTGACTGTATTTAAGGGGTTATGGTGATGAGAAAGGGGTAAAAAAGAGTTTATTCTGGAAACCGTCAATAATGAACAACTGAACATATCGATTTCATTTTTTAATTCGATTCCTTCATGTTTCGACTAGACATTACACTGTCGGAGGGACCTTTTTCAATTTCCTTTGCGTCCTGTAGATGGCGCGGCGACAAAGATCAAATTTTTATCATCTTGTGCGGCGGGGGTGATAGCGACGCTCCCGAGTATCTGATATGAAAAAATCAAATTTATTTATATTTGTAAGACCTGTAGTCAGGCATTGACCAGAGAAAATAAAAAAAATTAGACCCGTTCAAAAATGACGCACGCTTAAATACGATTGTTGAAAAAACACATGTTTTGACCCCCTGCACGAGGGGGTTAATTTATGAAAAATGAATTTTTCAAAGCAAGCTCTGGTCAGTGCCTAGAATTTGGTTTAAAAAAAAGAGTCGATTCGGTCAATCCGTTCTCTAGTAATTGAGAACGCCAGTTAAATAAAAGGTGTTTGGGGATAAAGCGGTTTAAAGTTCAACTCCCTTTATATTTATACGTGGCCGCGCGACATTACAAGCGACAATTAAGGTACTTAGGGTCGGCGTATCGAATTCAAATTTTCGGAGAAGGTTTTGAGAACGGTTAAGGTACTTAGGGTCGGCGTATCGAATTCAAATTTTCGGAGAAGGTTTTGAGGACGTCTGACAATCATATTATTAAAAAAAAATTCAATCGAGAAAACATTTTCCATCACCATAACCTCACGGACAAAGAAAATTTATGAAGTGAACAGAAAAATCATCCTTCTCTTTGGTCTTGCAAATCGCTCCAAAAACGGTAGCCGATTGTCTCACTCGAAAAGCAGGCAACGAGGAAAAGGCTTAGAATAAAGCTAAAGGTTTGCTAGTAGATCTGATCGCGGTTTCAGGGGATGGTTGGTGGACAAAACAGCAATGTTTTTCTCTGGTCGGGGTAACGTCAATTATCGGAAAATACACAGGTAAAGTTTTTTAATATTTTCGTGTCTTTCGTTAATTTTTGATTTGGTCCGATACTGAACACACCTAAGAGTGGGATACGAACTACGAGAGTGGTAGCGGGATCATGGAGGTCCAAGGCGTGTTCGAAATGTTCAAACGATCAATCGCTCTCCACAAAGTAAAGTACACATATTATATAGGGAATAGGGATAACAAAATCTTCACAAACCTACTATCTTCATGTTGGTAAACGTATGTAGAAGCTAAAAAATATTTTACTAAGCAGAAGAAATTTTAAAAGTAAGAAGAGAAAAAAAAAGAAGAACAACAAAAGCAAACAGAATACTCGGTTTCTGGACTTGAGAAAAACAAGCGACGTGCAAAAAGTGAGCCAAAAGGGAAAGAGAAGGTGGTCAAATCACAGGACCTTACGGCAAGGTCATAAAATGTCAATTATCTCGGGGCATTCATTAAGAAGAACTCTGACATGATCGAGAAGATAAAAGAAGATGTGTAGGTATCACAACTCGTCTACCGACAGTCCCAAGATTGCGACATAAGCTGGTGCAAGTATGTACCTGAAATCGCAGGCTGAAAATAAGCTCTACACACACAAGCAATGAAGTTCAAGAAGTGATCAAATCTATGTATTTACAACAGTCTTACAGAGGACGATCTCTTGAAAAGATATCTGTGTGGAAATACCCAGAATAATAATAAAGGTATAAATTCTGTAATTTGGACCATCGTGCCGCATCATTATTATAAAATAGCATTCATTTATAAGCATGCATAATAATTAGCCTGATTTTGATCAATCTGAGGAGGCAAAGATCGCCAGTATTAAGGAACGCCAGGAACAGGAGGAGGTCTGTGAAGAAGCCTACAGGCTAGTGTACAGTTACAGGATGGCTGACTAATAGTTGTTAAGCTTAAATCTCAAAACTTTACGAACTATGTCTATAAGAATAGAGTTTCAAATGTTGGACGCGTTTTTATCAAAACGATGATTTTTGAACCTTTTGCCACGAGCACGTTTGAACGGATTGCTCGTTTTGACCAAAGCTTTCTGCAAACATATTTTCTGAAGTCTTCTTACTAAGAAATTTCTGAAAAAACAAGATTTCTCCAATTTTTTCTGCTAAAAATGTTCAAATAGGTTTTGAACTTTTTCTTGAATACACTCCATTTTTCGCTTTCAGAGTTTAAAAGGATTTTTACTTTCAGATCATTGGGAACAGGCCCTACGATGGCAACCGCGTAGCACCTCGAAATTTCGGCGCTCTCTTATAAAATAACGATTATACTCTTTAATATGTAATATGTATCCTTCAATATTATAACAAAACTTCGAAGAAAAATTAGAGAAGCGGCCCCCAATGAAGGGAGAAGAACTGTCAGGGGCCTCAAAAGTCAGGAGAACTTGGAGTGGTGCATTATGGTGGCTAGACTCCGCGATCAAAGGAGTAAGGAACCTGCTCACTGACCAGCCAACCGAGTCCTTCGAGAAAACAAGGTCCAATGATCTTTCCAAATTGTTTGCGACATCGCTGCACTGAAAAGAACCAAGAGAGGCGCACGTGTCGGGGAAGGACAGAACGTGCTGGGGAGCACACAAATCCAACTAATAGTGGGAAGCTTAATGTCGCCAAAAAGAACAGCCTCATGGGAGGGCATCATGGCATCGCTCAAAGAATCAAAGGACGCAGATACATCTGAAGGTGAGCCGGGGAAATGTAGATCCTGTAAACATATAAACTTCTCTGAGAAAGATTGAAGACGACGCATAAAAACTCCAGGTCGTCGGAGCCGGAGACGTGCATGGCCGAGCATGGAATGCCGGTCCTGACAGCACAATTCTGCGGCACTCAGAGGCGGCCGGGGGTGGAGAAACATCCAAAGCCGGGGATGGTGTGTGGATAGTGCCCTTAAATTCAACCTACTTGTCAAAATTAAATTCTAGTATGGCAGTACTAATTAACGCAATGATGGCATCGCATTTTATTCTTATGTTGATGCCTAGATCAACTGAGAGTTGATGCGGTATCATCTCGCCGGTTAAAGTGATTTTAAAGTAGAAAATGAATTTTGAAGAAAAATTTATCGAAGTAACTCTAATTATAAAAACATTTTTAAAAAGGAACAGTTATCGTTTCGAGTTAAAAAGTACTAGATGTCCCATCACGAAGAGCAGTAACAGCGGAAAGCCATTCTCAGTATTTTAATCACTCAAGTTTTTTGGAGAATAGCATTGGTACAAGGTAATTTAAAAAGTTTTTTCTGTATTGTGACAACTAAAATGTTTAATTTATAGCCAAACTACAACCAGTAAGTACGCCTATTGTAAGTAAATTTCACAAGAAAAGGCTGCGATGAATTTTGATTACAACATTGGAATGAGTAATGAGGCGTGTTTAGATGCAAATCTCACTTCAACGATATTGTCACCAGAAGTAGTAAAGAAGCAGCTTTTGACGATATTCCTGCTGCGTTTACTATTAGAGGTTCATGAAGTACATTGAAGAAGTCATTGATGCTGTCCGCCATAGAAAAAAGTTATGCAAAATTCCTTAATGGCTAAACTACAAATTTATCCTCCTTAAATTTAGACGATTGGATGTGGACGATTTGCAAGAATCCTTGAAATGTTTAGTTAGTAAGAAGATAAGATCTTATAGTGAAGCTGGGAACAAAAAGTAGTGTTCAGTTGAAATTGTTGATTTTTAGCGTACATGTTTCAAATTTTATTATTTCTTCCAAATGATGCTGATTTCAACTAGCGAGACTCCTCCTCGTATGACAATATATGTCATGCAGTAAAACTCGCCACCTGAAGGACATACTACCAAATACATTTTCAATTATCCTTCTAGCATGAGATAATTTTCGATTAATAAATTCCTGTCACCAATAAAATTAAAGTTAACCTTGTTATCTCACTTTCACCTCATCTTAATTAGTTTAAGAATTTCGGATCTTAATTTGTCCAGAAGAAGTTAGCTACAATTCTAATTAATCGGCATATTGCCATACATTTGAGGAATTACATACATATATCAAAAGTGCGAATGCCACAAAGTCATAAAAATTTATTTTGAATTCAATTTATCTTACTGAATTATGTTGATTTGAGTCAACTAACTCCCTAAAACGACTTTGATTACAGAACTTTTCCTCACAGAAAGACCAACTTTCCAGTCCTCAATTTATTATGAATGAAAACTTTTTGTGGAAAAACTACAAACATACATCATTGAAGTAGAGTACATGACAACATCTTGGTACTGATAAGCACGTTGCAGTGATATTATCAAGTACTTACCTTGTTCATAAATCTTCTGACCCGTCCACTCTACCTTACCTACCTGTCTTAATTAGCACGTGACCTAACTCATAATATACCTCCATTTCAATAAAAAAAACTTTGAATGTTAGTTCTTCTCTTCACGTGGAACTGATTACTTCCTTGTGTTATTCCGAGGGCATTCCTGTGTTCTATTGGGTTTCAAGGAATCTTCCGACAATATGTACTTAGTAAAAACTATGACGTTTTATGAGGCATCAATTTGCAAGGTTGCTCCAGCTAAACATTAAAATAAAACTGGTTCAGGGTCCTTTAACGTTGTTATAACAATACACAAAATAACCGAATATGGCATTGTTTCTTAATAAAATTATTAGTAAAAAGCAAATCTGTTTAAATAATGAATGTTTAGTGCGCTCCATGATTATTCTTTCATGTGAAAACTCATGTAAACAAATGTTTTGTAGTTTTGCGTGTTTCCTTAATCACTTCCTCTTATTTTAACAGTAGCATTACCATAACTTCCGGGCAATAGTACTTTATTTAATTAATGAATCCAATAAACCACACCATAACTGGAGGGTAACAAGCTTAAATTAGAGTAAACCACTAAGTCACGCAATGGCTAATTATATGGTGACAATTTTCTTTTACCAACATATATCACATTAAGATCTTGACAATTAAGAAACTCATAAGGTGAGAAGAGTTGCCGATTGCTGCAGTTTAAAAGGAGATTAACGGTTAGAAAAATCGATTTTCTTATTTTTGCATTCCGAAAACCCTCAAAAATATTTCTGTGAATGGTTACCGGAAAATTCGTTGAATTAAGAAAATTACAGGCTAGGGGGTTCGGCGGGGATGGAGATTTGTTGTGGGGAAGGTTACTATATTCCAAAATTTCAAACTTGTCTTTCTCAACATCCCGAGTTCTTTTAAAACGATTCACTCATTACTCTCGTTCTCCATTCTCTGTTCTTTGTTATTTGCATATTTAACTTCTGCATTTCTAGTGGCGTTTTTCCTACAACTTCGACATTGTCCCTAATTATACCTCTTCATAAGAAATGTGATGTAACTAACTATCGACCGATTGCTAACATATGATTGTATTTCGAATACTTTTGAGGCTCTAGTATACTAGGTAGTACTTTTTTTAAGTACTTCTCAGCACTGTTTTATGAAAAGAAGTTTAACGACTACTAACCTTTTAGAATTTGCTAACGTCTGCATCTCGGCAATCGAAGCTGGTTAGCAGGCTGATTGCACATCAGTGATTATGTAAATTAGTAAAGCATCTGACAAAATTAAGTATGTAATTTGGATTTATAAGTTGGTCGCTCTTGGGTTTCCGTCCTTATTTGTCGTCGAGTTGGACTCAGCGAGTATCGTTTCGTGGTTCTCTCTGCAATAGGATGCACAATGCCCCTGGTATACCTAAAGGCAGCCACCTTGGTCCACTCTTATTTATTATTTACATCAATAATACATTCTCCTTTTGGTTTAATTAAAATATTCTTTGTTATGCTTTGTTTTCGACTGTCTCCTCGTTAATGTGAAGTTCTAAATTCCGACTTAGCCTTCTTTCACAAATTATATTCGATCAACTACCTTCCTCTTAATGTTAGTAACTTTACTTCATCTACATTATAAATGGTTGTGTGTTAACGAGACTTGACGAAAGCAAGGAATTGGGAGTCTGGTTTAATAGCCGTTTTACCTTCGACGACCATATCGATGCGGTAGTTAACAAAGCAAATTCGATTTTGTTTTTATTAAAAGGTTGGCCAAGGAGTTTGATGACATTGCACGGCTCAATTATTGTTCGTTCGGTCGACCAATTCTTTAGTATGCTTGCTGTGTTTGGTCTCCATTTAACAATGTTCAGATTAATCGTGTTAAAGCTGCTCCACGTCGTTTCGTGTGGTTTGAACTTCACGGACTAACTTGGAATAATCCACTCATATTGTCCACATATTTGGACATAGTCAATCTCTTAAGACTCGATTCTCTCGAAACTCCACGAACAACAAAAAACAATAAATCCAAAACAATTTTTGCTTTACATTGCATTACACAGTATTGATACTCCTATTATGCTGCTGTCTTGTAAGATTACATGTTTTGGTTTAGTAATCAGCCGTTGATGAATTTTTGTAAACAAATAAATGAGACATGTAACAATAACCGAAAGCGACGATCACTTTCCATGGAAGTTTGCAAGAAATATGTTTAACTTTGCATATTTACAATGAGAAGTATGTCACCTTCTATTGCTGCTTTTAGAAGAAGTAGTTAGGCGTGAGATAATAACATTTATTCAGAGTATCAGTTTTCTCTCAGCATTCCTAATATTCTAGGTTTTCAATGGGCCTGGACCCGCAACCTCTGCTTTGAGTATCCCGTTAAAACAGACACCAAGGTTTTAAAAGTTTCTTTGGTTAAGCTCTTTCTCTCTGTTTCTCTCTGGTGCCTTTCACCCCTTATGGGGCAGGCATAATCTGCTACTAGGCTCTGGCCTTATTCTAAGGGACCCGCAACCTCTGATTTGAGTATCCCGTTAAAACAGACACCAAGGTTTTAAAAGTTTCTTTGGTTAAGCTCTTTCTCTCTGTTTCTCTCTGGTGCCTTTCACCCCTTATGGCGCAGGCATAATCTGCTACACCGATTCTCCATCTGGTCTGGTTCTGCGCCAACACCTTTAACTATTGACACAATGTGTTGATTTGGGTGCGTTATTTCTCTACGGATCATCTCCATGTGTTGCGCGGTCGTTCAATTCGGCATCTTCCTTGGGGCAGGTGCGTGTTATAATCTAGAGCCTATGCTGGCTTTTTCCTAGTGTGTGGCCTATCCATTGCCACTTTCGCCTGTGACCTTTTGTCAATGGATGTTAAGAATGTCCCGGAGACTCCGGTTGAGAAGGGTTTGTAGCTGAGATGTTATATGACAGGTCAATTTCGGTTCGAGGGTTTGTCTCACCATACTTGTGTTACTGACCTGGACTTCAATCTTAGGTTTAAAGCTACGATATCTTTCTAATGGTTGCAATAATTTTCCCTTCAATCAGGCGGAATGTATTTAGTTCATGAATCAGTTCCTATTATGTACCTACCTATTTCTTAATTTTCAACGATAAAAAGTTTTAGGTTATTTTTTATTTTTTCTTCAGAATTCAATATTAATATTTTTTTAATCGATTTTAAGTAATAGCTTTTTCCAATTTGTTGAATATTAGGAATTTTCTGGTTAGCTTAGGTAGTCAGAGCGGGAAAAGAGAAAGGACAGCGGTTCAAGGGTTACGTTTTTGGAAAATAATTGTTGATTTTTGTAAATGGAAAAGTCTCTTTCTTAAAACATATAACCATACAAGCCACGAAACTGCCGTGACAACACAATATTTGATATTACAAATTAAATTAACAATTCTTTCTCATACTTTTATTTCAATTCACGGTATTGCTCACTGACAACGCAATAATTCAAATTAATTACATTGCCATATAAATTGAAGACCTGATAGGTTTTGGTATGTCCTCGTTGCAAACGCCACGTTACATTAATTTAGACGTAATCACATCCCCTCAATAAGGGATCAATATCACACAATGAGCTCAATTCGACTAAGGGAAATAATTAGAGACCCAAGCTTTTGGGAATTAGTAATTATGTCTTTCAATTAATCCTTCAAATAATACTACCCTTCCACCTACTGTGCGTTAACACACTTTATCTCACCAAAAGGAAGCGACATTATTATCCGCCGACGAAATTCACATACAAGTCACGTATAATATTCACGAGTAATACATGAGAGCGGTATTGCGCAAATATAGACCATAAATTCTCAATTGATAGGTGGAACGTGATTCTATACGTTAAGCAAGCTAATGTCTTCTTGGATAGCCTCAAAATAGCTGTTTTGATGGTAAAGAGTGAAGCCGCTGATTTCTTGCTATAAACTATAAACTTAAAAATTTATAGAATTTTAATATTATATGTGTTTAATTATTAATTCGCACATTTTGGTTCTTAATAAGCATATGTCGTGCTCTCTTAAGATGAACAATTTTAAAGGGATATCCAAACTGGCTTACTGAATTAAAGTTACCTTAAACGATACAATAAAATACTAAACAAGTTTCAATGGAATGTTCGTGCAAACGTCGGAATCTCTAAAATAATTTCGGATTTCCAAAATATGGACATTTTAATAATATTGCCAAAGCTCAGGAGATGCCCTATAATGATAAAGCACAGCCTCCGTGGGAAAGGAATTTGGAGTGAGGAAAATGGGTTAAGAGGCTATGTCAAGGAAGTGTTTGAAAGTGTGGCGCTCATAAGAAGAGGGAAAAACAGAAGATGGTAAACTGTTCCACATTCGTGTTGTTCGGCTTCAAAAATATTCCCGAAATTTGACGGGATGAACAAATTTGTATAACAATTCCCATTATAAATGAGTGGTGGTATTGAAGAATAGGTGAAATTGTTCTTTACGGTGTTGAATAGAAACCAAAAGCTCTGACTAACCTTTCCGCAGCAAATACGTTCCGTCTGACATAGTTGAATGTTCCTGACTAATCACAGAATGGCAATTATTTCGTGCATTTCTATAGATACGTCTCATATTTCAAAAAACCTCAGGAGGGCACAATTTATATGCCAGGAGGGCTTGCTTTTAATCGCTGTGGAACAGTCATTATTGAACCAATTGGTGTTGGTTTGTTTGGATGTTTTTTGGAAGATATGAGGAATAAAGTGATGCATAGGATGTTCAAAATATATTCTATGGAAAAGCAATCAGACCAGTCCAGCTCTCCCAGATATTTATTAAGGCACGCTCAACCTGCGTTTTAATAATGCCTAATCTTTTGGTAGCATTTTGATTAGTGATTATTAGAGAGGAGATGGAAAGTTTGGCGGAGATTATGCAATGGTCTTTGAAAAAATTCATTAAACTTTATTTCCAATTTTCGATAAATTTTTAACCGGCTTCCCAAAAACAAAGAAGTTCTAAGTTCGACGTGTATTTTTTTTTATGTCTGACCGGGCATAACTTCGTAATGCGTCTACCGATTTTGGTGATTTTTTTTTGTTGGGTAGAGTATGCTCACCGATTGGTACCATGTCAAAAAATTATTGGCAGGATAGGGGTGGGGGTGAAACGCGTGGACCGAATTGGATGGTTCTTTTTTTTGTTGTACAGAGTATGATTTCCCATTGCGAATTGGAGAAAAAAAATTTGACCTAGGGTGGAGGGAGGGGTAGTCTAACTTCGAAACGGGTGGACCGATTTAGATAATTCTTTTTCTATTGGTTAGAGTATGTACCCTGGTAGATACCACGAGAAAAATATGTTGGTGGGGTGGGGTTGGAACCTAACTTTGTAACGCGTGGACCGATTTCGATGGTTCTTTTTCTGTTGTATAGAGTGTGATCCCCTATTGCTAATAGGAGAATAATTTGGTCCTAAGGTTGCATGCGGGGGAGGAGGGTAGTACAACGTCGTAACATGTGGACCAATTTGGATAATTCTTTTTCTGTTGGGTAGAGTATGCACCCTGGTTGATACCACAATAAAAACATGTTGGTGGGGTAGGGCTGTGTTGGAACCTAACTTTGTCACGCGTGGACCGATTTGGATGGTTCTTTTGCTCTTGTATAGAGTGTGATTCCCCATTGCTGATAAGAGAATAACTTTTCCTATGCTGGGGGAGGGGTAGTGTAACTTCGTAAAGCGTGGACCGATGTCGATGAGTCTTTTTCTGTTCGATAGAGTATCTTTCTTGATTGATACCATGAGAAAAAAATGTTGGTTGGGTGGAGGTGTGGTAGGGGGTAGTTGTTTGGTTTGTTTGATTTGCACCGACTTCAAAATATCGTAATAGATATAAAATTAAAAATTATTTTATGCTTTTTAGCGCTTTTTGTGAAGTCGGTTCAACTTGTTTAAAAACTATTTTATTTTTTATATAGTTTAATATACATGATGTTACTTGAAGGATTGGAAGGTGAGGTCGTGACTGACCAGAATATAAAAATATGAATTTCGTAAAAATTAGCACTCTTCAAGTTAGACTTTCACTGAACCCACTCTAATTTTAAAGGTATTTGTACTACTGCATTTTATTTTATAATTTTAAATAGGTGCTTGATTAGACTTAAAAATAAAATTAATACTTATTGGATTTTCTTATGATGCAGTCAACGCCTGGAGGACAACCCTATGATACGTTAGCTTCCCCGGGAGAAAGAAAAAGGATCTTAAATGTCTTTTTTTATTATATGAGTGGAAGTGATGTCACTTGAAAGTCTTGTTTTTGCATTGCTGCGAGCTAAACAACAGCCTAGAGAAGGAGTGTTGTTTTTGAATTTCTGCGAACTAGAGAGCTCAGAGAGGCTCACCGGGAGACCGAGGCTTGAATTCTGCAACCATAGTGTGGCGAAAGTGCCACGCAACCAATCTATTCAGCTCAAATTGTGTTAAACCACCAGGGAATTAGGAGCCTTTAAGCTAAGAAATTTTGAACTGGAATAGCGAAGTTTCAAATTTTTACCTGATTTGTATGAAAACTTAGACACACTATTTTTTTTAATATGTTAAGGCTTTGTAAATTAAATTTTTTTTTAATATTTTTGAATAATAATATAACACTTGCTTTCGATATTATTATAATATTACATATATGATATATTTATATCAGGATTTTTTCTTTATTAACATAATAAATTTTCAATGTTGTTACGATGACGTAACGTACCTGCTGTATGTTTGGCGAAGTCCCTCAAAGAAGTCATTTCTAGAGGTCAATACGAGTTTAAATGATAGCTCTCACCAAGCCAAACAGAAAATAGTATGGCAGGGCGGGGGGCAAATTTTCAACGTTTATCAGCTACAGGGTGATTATTAAATTTCGGAATTTGGGGGTATGTGAATCAGTTTATTGTTAATGTTTTTTCACTGTAGCAACCTAGCGACATAAGACTTATGGCAAATGGAAGGTAATACCTACCTACCTTACTTGCTTGCTTTCATTTTTGTACAGTACTGTTTAAAAGTTCAATCTTTAGTATTACATTTTCCTATTTTTTAGTTACTGATTGATTTTTCTCGAAATTTTTAATAAATCTAGCAATCCCTATTCTATCTCCTTGCTAACGAGGTACAAATTATTGTCCTGGTACAAGGGACTTAGAAAAAATTATGAAATAATTATTTTACATGATAATTAATAAAACTAAGACAAAAATTTTCTTGATAAAAACGACTTTTTGTTATATCTTTACTAAAGTAACTTTAACTTAATAAGTGGTCGAAGTGTCTCCCGTCGTGAAGAATACAATAAAAGAGCCTTCTTCTGATAACATGGGATTTCTTAAAAAAGCTGGTAGATCTCCAAGAAAACGAAAATAATTTAAGAAAGACGCAAGTATTTATCCAGAAGCAGAAAATGATAATTAAACTAGCGGTTGAAACTTTGTGGCGACATCCTTAATTAACAAAAATCAATTTACATTTATAACGTTTTAGATTAGGTTACGTTCGATTCAATTACGTTTTATATTCACAAGTTGTAAAAGTTACCCAAGTAGCTCGGGGCAATATTGTTCTGAATTTTTTTCCTATTTCAGTGCGAAAGTTTGTTAAATCAGCTTAGTTGATTTTTGGTCATCAACGGCAATACTTGTAACTTGTTAAAAAAATAATTCAGTAAAGTTTTTCCTAACTTATTAAAATTCACATCGCCTCCATTTTTTACTTGGTAATGTTCAGATTACCAAATTGACGAAGTCCTTGAAATAAAGGCAAAGTTTTTAAGTCCTCAAGGCTGGTTGATCTTGAGGCAATTGCAGACTCATTCAACCTAGCCCGACCGAAATAAGTCGGAGTGACTATGGAGCCAAACAATCTACATATTGGCGGGTGAGGACCCCTAGCCATAAATTAGCGATACTTACATTCCCCAAAACTTTCAGTAAATCTGTTGCTGATGCTTTAAATGTTTGCCGCGTAGTACCTACTAGACTTGGATTCGTTTTCAGGTAGTGCTGCTACTGTTAAGTTTATTCGAAATTTAAACGACATATTAAACAATAGAAGGGTCTCTGAACACCAGGTTAAGAAAGGGGTGCTTCGTAAAAATATGCATACTTGAAGAATTTTATCGAAGAAGCAATAGGATATATTACTACTTGTCCATTGCATACGTTACGAAGCTAAAAAAATGTATTACACACAGAACACAATCAATGAAAGGGAAACATATACGCAAAAGAAAAAAAACAAAAAACGCAAATTTCGGCATAACCTCAAACAATAATTTACCAACACAACAACAATTCAAAAACGTATTATCAAATACAAACATCACTACACAAATACTAAAGAAATTAACTACAAATACTACAAGGAACAGAAAAACAAAATAAACCATTCAATTTTAATACAAAAATACAAAACACAAATAATATAACAAAAGAAACCACAAAACAAACCAATGAAAACCTACAACAAATTAATTTAAAACAAGCAACTAATCCAACATCAGAAACACATACCACACCAGAAAACTCACAAGTAACAAGAACAACATGAAATATACAAAACATAAAAAAAACAAAAACACAAACTACAACTAACGCCAAATTTTCACCAAGTCACACAAAAATTAGTGCAAATTTCAACAGCAAGGTTTTACAATATTCAAAAGTAAGAAATGCTGAATATTGCTGGTACGTCAGCTAGCATTTAAAATTCCAAATTAAGAGATTTTAATTTAGAAATTTATTAAATTAAAAAGATGAATTAACCCTACCTCAACCATAGAGTACAATAACATCCTTCAATGGAAAATAAGGACTATTTAATAACCTTGCCAATCTTCAAATACTTATTTCCACTTACAGGCCACCCATTATTCTACTACAAGAGACAGACCTCTTGTTAGGCGAAGAGCCTACACGGCTTGGGCCTTACAACTTTATTGTGACTATTAGGGAAACCAGACGTGGAGGAGCTGCCATTCTAATACACAGTACATACCCATTCGAGACGATCAACTTAAACACAAACCTCACAGCTTATGAGGTCAAAGTCCAACTATCCTCTGCCAACTGCCAGTACTAATTATATTTGGAGATGATTTCAATCCTTACAGTCCCATTTGAGGCTGTATAGATTGAAATCGCAAAGGCAGAAGCATTTCGGACTGGCTGGATAACAGCCATCTTGTTCTGCTCAATGATACCACGACTACCCATTTATCAAATTTCAAAACGCTAACCGCGATATATGAAAGGAAGTGATCACCTCCCAATTATTATAAAAATTAAAAGAGTCACAATAAAAGTTAAACACCCAAGCCGATTTGTGGAGACGGAGTTGGATCAATTAGTTGAGCATCACGGCCACCATGCCATGCTTCCCGGGTTCTAGACCAGGTCTCCCCGTGGGTTCTTAAAATTGAATTAAACAATCCGCTCCGTCTCTGGGCTGGAACTGGAAAGACTTTCAGACTTTCCAGTTCCTTCACTCCCCTTACCCTATTTCCCTTCCGACCAAAGACATGCTAACGTATCAAAGGGTTGTTCCCTGAACTTTAGCCTCATCGCATAAAAAAAGCAGATTGGAATAAATTCAGTACCGAACATCTAAAAATATATACAGAGAAGCTGCACAAATCGCGAAAATAATTAGAATGGCAGTAACGGCCAGCATCTCGTCGATTAAACCTAACAAAGGGCACACTATAACAGAGAATATCACAACCGGGAATTAGCTATAACTAAAACTCTATTGTTCCTAATATTAACCTAACCAATGCAAGAAAAGGTCAAACCATTTTATGGCAACAAACAACAAATATTATTGCGAATTTCCATTCAATTGGGCCGAAAATCTAAGATTTCATGCAAATTGCCAATGAACTAGCGAATTCCTGGGTACAATATTCATCCGACGAAAATATTTATAATGCAGTTATCCTGCAGAAGAAAAACTTCAAAATAAGTGGCCAACCCTAAGCTGCGGATTCAAATAAGCAAATATCATACCCTATTACCATTCAGGAACTAAGTAGAACACTTAGTACCTGGGAAGGAAGAGCCCCCGGACACGCCAAATATCATATAATGTGATAAGAAATTCATCCTTTAAACTCCAGCTTCGTCTTCTCGACCTGTATAATGCTATCCCAGTGGAAGGTCCGTATCCAACCATTTGAAAAGTAGCAATTAAGATTTCGATAAAAAAAGAACTACAACCAACGACGCCATACATTACTCCCAAGGATCTCCGTCAGATTTCACTGATATCCTGTCTATCGAGGCTTTTAAAAAGATCCGCAGTGTAAGATATCTACTGTAATACGGTTTCAGAAGGGGAAGAGGTTCCACTTCGCTTCTTCTGGAGCTGGACACGCTTGCATGGCACCAAGTGCTTCATGTGTTGTCATACCTTGTTGCATTTAGAAAATGCCTTCGACAGGATATAAAGGCACAATATTATTAAACAATTATAAATATGGGGTATCGATTTAAAATTTCGTAAACTCATCCAAAAGAGAAGAATTCGAGTTGAGACATAGAACAGGGGCAATTTTGCTTCCAAAAAGGGTGGAAACAATTACATTAAGTAAGAAAAGAGTTCAATCCACCCGAAATTTAAACTTATTTGAAATTGAAATAGTTAGGACAAAATTTAAAAATTCTAGGTACCTATAATATTAGACAAGAGACTGACATGGAAACCTCATGCAGCGGCAGTGCGCATTCAGTTGGCCCGAATGAATGGCTTAGCCAAAGCATTGGCTGCAAAGAAAAAAAGTAAATCTATAGCAGCGGCCATAAAAATTGTAAAAACACTTATTTCGGGTTACAGTGACTACTCGCTGATTGATGGAATTGACACAAGGATCACCAAAAAACAAATTAACTTTATCACAAAAAATATATATGATAAAAAGGTCTACATTGAAATAACTGCAGGCATTGAAGAACGTAACAATCTGCAGACTGCTCGTTGATACGTAGCATAACATGACAAGACCTAGATCCAGGAATTAAGGCTTCTTCAATTATAACAGCTACTATGGATACTGGTAACCATCCATAGTAGTAGCAGAACCAGAGGAATCAGCACGAGTTATATGCGCCTATGGTATAGCCCAGCGCGATAAATTAGAAATGCGTTACAGGCTGTTTCCTTCGATTAAAGTAGAATACGAGAAAGCAGTCAACGTCCTTCGCCTAAAGGTTTTCGCCAAGGTACTTCGGTTAGCGACGTTAACAATCTGGCAATCGCTTCTATATCACAACCTACCAGACAGAATTCTCAGTCCCAAAAATGTGGAGACATTCGACTTCAGATCAACATCCTTGGATTGGTAAGACACCAGCTGAGAATTGTCAGGACCACAGGGGAAGACAACAAAAGGATTGGTATGAACACCCACGCGACAGTACCCGCGGAAACACGCACCATGCAGCACTCAGAGGAAATCCTCGCATAATAAGCTGCCCTATTCCTCCTGAAAAAGTTCCTCTGGAGTACTACCAATTCGGGAGAGGGCTTAATGAACACTTACATCCATGTAATAACGATGCAGAAGCAATGAGAGCATTCGAAGAATAATTTCCGAATATGCTTGGTATAAGCGATACATCAACTGCTTATGGGAAGAGCAGCCTTTTGGTAATGGAAATTTTGCCGAAAATTTCCACGAGCCACTTGGAATCAGCTTTGCTACGCCTTACGACAAGAATTTGAAGATCCAGCTAGTGACGCGGATACAAGAATACTAATCGAGTCGAGAAAGCAGAAACCCAGAGAAAGTTTTGGCGATTTCATGCTAGAGATTGAGGGCTTAGCGCTGCGATTGCGACAATGCATGAATCAGACCGAGCTCAGAATATACATACATCCTACGTTCAGGAAAATCCTTATTTTGCGCGAGTTTGATAATATTGATGAAATAGTCCATATATGTAGGTTATGGTTAGACATCGGAGTATTGTCATGAAGGGAAACCGACGAGCGGATTTAATTACGAGGAGAATCCACCCACTCACCAACACCGGACAAGTTGATTTAGCGTAGATGCAGCCACACAGACCCACCATCTAAATTAAGAAAGCCCTTAATCCCAGAATTGACATCTTACAAGAAGCGTCTTTTCAGATCTCGAAGTTATACAATACAATGCAAAGTTACGATGCGACTTCTTGACAGTGAAGCGAGCATTAGCTGCCTTGGTGGGGATGCCATCTCAATTCTAAGTAAATGAGGAATTGGTTGGTCACGGCTCTCTCCGGAAGTTAGAATGCCCGATGGCAATGGTCGTGAGGTATTAGGTTGTGTATACCTGAATGTAAAATTTTGCAAGCAAACCAAACTAGTTGAGTTTTTCACTCTCCCCCGAGTATTGTCCCTAGACTTATCTGGTTGTCTTTTCAGCGGTCGTTTCAGAAATTGATCTACTTAAGGAGAACGAAGGAGAGGATGCCTTTTAAACAATGGAGAAAAAATTGAAGCTTCAGCAGATCATCCACGAATTCCCATCTTATGATAAGGAAGGACTCGGACGGACAACGATCGTGGAGCACACGACCGCTGTATGGAATAGTAAATCAGTGCGACAATGACACTACCCCTTCTCACCACCTATGCACCAGTGGCTGGACTCAGCGATCAATAGAATGTTGGAACTTCACGTGACCGAAGAGAGTTCCAGTGAGCGGTCTCCGCCATTAGTAATCTTAAAGGAACCGAATGAAAAATTTGAGTGTGTCTGGACTCCTGAAAGGTGAACGAAGCAACCAAAAAGGATGCGTATCCACTCCCACAAAATGGAATATTTGGTAGAATCAAAGGTACTAAATATATAACTAGTCTAAATTTGAAAGATCTTAACCACCCTGCATTTAAGGCGAAGAGTATCTGGAAAGGATGAACTCTATAGAACTTAATCAAACCCGATTTCCGGACGTACGTTTATCGAGGTTATCAAAAAAGCTCTCGATCCGTCCTTATTAGGACATCCAGAGATAGCAAAAACGACCGAAAACCTATAATAATACTTTTATTGGCCCCGTGTGGTCAATCAAATCAGAGAATATGTCAACAACTGTCAATTTTGTAAAAAGTGTTACGCTCCCAATGTGTGTTCAAGTCCTCCCATAAGCGAAATTAGGGTTCCCAGTCGCGCGTGGCAGTTTATAAACATTGATCTATATGGACCATATCCTCGTTTGCGGCCAGGGAATACCGTAATGATCGTCGTCCTAGATCAATATAGTAAACTTATCATGTTCAAACCCGTAAGGAAAGCAAATTCTAAGACCGTTATTTCCTTTCTAGTAAAGGATGTATTTCATTTATTTGGAGTGCCGGAATCATTAGCCTCTGACAATGGTTTTCAATTTATTTCTGGAGAATTCAAGTCCTTCCTAGAAAAATACGGAGTAAAATATAACAAGACAGCACTTTATTCTCCCCAGGCCAACGCATCCAAGAGGCTGTAGTTCATGAATCCACGGGTTATTCTCCCTTCGGTCGTCATACGATATCTCATGGATCATAGTATGATCGCCTTCAAAAAGTAAAGGCGATCAAAACTGATTATATTATTGTTGCAGACACTAGGACTGAACGCGAAGAAATCAAAAAGATGGTACTAGACGCCATATACATAGACTGCAACAGCCAAATATGGGGAATAAGAAAATTCACGAAAGCACACTGAATAATTTCAGCAATTTTCAACATTACTACACAGATGGCTCGAAACTGTGCAATTAAACCACTGCAGTTATATATATATATATATATATATATATATATATATATATATATATATATATATATATACCCCGTGCAACAAAAAGAGCCGCAAGTTTAAAGTTAAATAACAACAATTTATTATTCAATTTTTCTGTATTTTACATTATTCACATATAACCCAATTAAAAAAGTATGTTTTATGCAATATGTAATTTGTTTTCAAAAAAAAATTTAGTTTTTCGTTCGAAATCAGAAAATGCTTCATTTTGTTCAAATTTTTAATGCAATGTTATTTCATAAAAAATTAAAATACAGTAAGCCAACAATATCTCTTTATTTTTATTAAACTTAAAAATGTTTTTTCAAAACTTAAAAGTTTTAAAATTGAGTTTAAAAAAAAATTAGTACTTTGTAGTACCGCCCTTTGCCTTAATAACGTCTCGAACCCTATGTATGTATGCAACTGTACATAGTGAATATTTTTAGCAGAAGATGGCTATTGCACATCAACAACCGTTAAAAGCAATTTGGACATCTTGGAGACTATTTAGCACGAATTGAGCCGGGAAGATATGAAAAAGCAAACCACGTGCGGCTCTTTTTGTTGCACGGGGTGTATATGTATGTGCTGAATCAAAATTCAACAGTATTTGAAGCAGAATAAATTGCAATGATTTAGAAGAAATTCATATTCCCAAAACAAAATCTATAGTATGTAGAATAGCTAGAGAAAAATTGCGACAAATAAAGAAAATTAATAAGTAAGAAATCCAACCTTCCTGGCTAGCCATTAGAAAACCATCAACCGTTAAAAAGATATAAACCTCTTCTTAAGAGCGCCTATACCAGGGTGCTTCGTATGACAGAAGACACAGTACAGCACATATTAACGGAATGCAGCGTAACAAGGAACACCCTGCAGGGTGAATTTCCACCACTACAGCAACTACTGGACCCCCAAAATTCTACGCTAATCAACAACATATTTCACTTAATTTAAACATATAACTATAAAAACACAAACAAAAAAAGGCTTCCTCTTTGGAAATTAAAACAAATTATAATAATACTATATTGCAAAAATGTTGAATTACATAAAGTTAAAGTAACAAAAATTAAATTAAAGTGTTAAATTATAAAATGTTAATGTAACAAGGCGTTATTTGGCTACAGTACCCGAAACGCATTTTAAATTATTGTTTATATTTTACATTTAAATTAATAAATAATTCAAATTAAATTGTCCGCTTCTGAGAAATAACATTAAATTAAGAGCCCCCCTATGGGGAACCGCAAATCACTTTATTTTGAGGAACATTTGCCCGGATTTCTATAACTCCGCCATGTTGTTTAATTTTTTTATGATTAAAGTAGATTCGAAACTTCTATGGATGTTCTTTTAAATGCAGAAAGAATTGAAGGTGTACGTCTATAAACGCTCAGTAAAGCGATAAGGAGTTTTCAGATTTTTTCTTTAATGTAGCTTCAACTTGTTATGAAAATATTAACTTATGTTGTAAAAAAGGTTAGTTTAAATGAGTACTTAATTTTATAAAGACAGATAACACTAATGACCCTAAAACTTATCTCACAAAAAAATTGTATCACCTCAAATTCAAAAGAAATACAAAAATGTCAAAGATAAGGGGCTCCTCTTTTATCATTTGTTACCACGCCACCAAGGCACTGTAAAATTGCAGATTTCCAAGTTGTTGAAAGTTTTCCTCTTCCTTCTTATCATCTAATCAAGGATACGATGCGGTATTTCGGCTGAAAGCCTCTTCCTCTGCTAGAAATCTTTTCTGTAAGTGACGTATCTGTCCTTATCAGTTTAACTGCGAATATTAAAGGTGGAAATCCGCAAACAAAGTGTCAATGGTGGCAACAAGCAAGGACCTTTTTTGATGCTTTCTTCCACCTTTGCCTTGGGAATAGCTTAAGGGTTAAGAAATTGGTTTTTATCTCAGTTCCCGCTTCTAAGAAACGTTATTGAATTTTAGCAGGAAGCTTACGATAGGCTTCCGGTAAATCGATGGAATCGACGTAATTCAATAATTTCATTGATTTGTTTGAAGTCAGAAAGTTCTTTTAAAAGAATTACAAGCAAGCGACTTTAAGGGAACATTTTTAGATACTGTACAACCGTAAAAGTTTGATGAAATGTTCAAATATTACAAATATTTTAATTTTGTTTTATTTCCGTCATTAGCTTGTGTTAGCTAGAATTCACAGCCTTGTATCCTGGCGTTCTGTTACTCGTACCTGATGAAAAGTTTGCTATAAAAAAGGATCAGTCAGCAAAAATACCTATTATAGTAGTCACAGTAAAATTTTCAATTTTTCGAAAAAAAATTTTTTCGGTTAAAAGGTGCTTTAGGGTCTTAAAAATAATATACCAAGAGTTGGAGGTAGATTTAGAAGGTCAACTGTACGGTGCAGGCATTGCAGATTAGAGGTATATGAAATTTTCATATGGTTTCTCAGTACTTAAAACTTTCAACGCGTTTTTCTCGAAACCACTTTTTTTGAGCTCGCCGAAGACATAACTCGAGCAAATCTTTACCGATCGACTTGAAATTTTGACAGTAGCTTCGAAATATCTTTCTCCACGGAGCTACGTAGGATTTTTTTTTATTTTATATGGCTTAGTTTTTTTTATCGAAGATTTGATGGCGTTTTTTTTTGTTAAAAATTTAACTTTATTTTCAAACATGCACCATTTTGTGAAAAATCAATATATCGAAAAAATCTCGCTAGCTGTTGTTATACGAAAACTAAAAAATTTTGGTTTTTTCTTCCAGATCAAAAATTAAGGAGTCTACGTCTTCGGCCATCGACACGCTTTCAAAAATAGGCGCCTTGGGGCATATGCTGCGCAGCCGCCATTTTTAAATATTTTTTATTGAAAAAATTACATTTTGTACTTTTTTAGTATTGCTATAAAACCTACTTTACAGATTTTCGATTGATACTTTTATTCAGCCAAAATTAATTCCCGAAAATATGCCTATTTTTTTGTGTGCTACTGTGATTTCCCCCCTTAAGGAAAAATTATTAAAAATTAGAAAAATTTACATTTGAGGAATACGAGGATATTATTTACATTAATGGTGTAGTAGACGGAAAAGAGAGAGCGGCTGTACTGGAATACCAAAGAAGATTCCCTAACCGGCGAGCACCCGAAAGAGGGGTATTTACACGGACTTTCCAAAGGCTAAGAGAAACAGGAAGTGTAACCTCTTACAACATGGAGATACGACCCCAAACTTCGGGAACTTCTACGGACGTCGAGTACCAAAAAAATCACCATCGTGAGGCAGGACTGTGAGACAACCACGAAACGAGTCGCAAGGCCATTAGGAGTATTGTCATCTACCCTATGGATAATCTTAGGGGAACATTTCATGAACACAGTGGAGTACCTGCGCATATGACTAACATTGTGAAGGTCATACTGAATGAAAAATTTTCTAACCACTGGATTGGACGAGGTTCACCGATTCCTTGGCCTGCTATCTACAGACCTTACCCCATTGGACTTTTTCTTATGGGGAACAATGAAGCCCAGTTAACAATAGGGAGGATTTAGTTAGCAGAACGGGGAATGCAGTGACGAAAATACGGGCGAGGCTAGTTGCAATACGCCTTAAAGAGGGACCTAGAAGGAGATTTTTGGCATGCATCCAAAGTGGCGGTGGACAATTTGAACTGCTTTTGTTACTTATCAAGATTAATAGTAATTATTTTTAAATTCAATAAAAAGCATTTTAGAATTAATTTGAGTTTAATTTCTTTAATTTGTTGATTTTTATATTACTCTCCGATAGGATTTCTACGTATAAATTTCTACATATATAAGTAATAAGATAGGCAATCTAATAAAAATAAAAAATGGATGTACTAATTTCATGAATTTCGGAGGAAATTTGGGAAAATTCTGAACTTTAGGTAATTGCAAACCATTTTTTTCACTTTGGTAAGTCACTGTACGAGCAATGGTAGGAGTTAGATCAGTAGTGTTGAAATTTTTGGGAAGGTCATAAGGATAGTTGTTTTTTAGCGTTTGTTTGAAGACGCTGTGTTTCGTAGATGAAGAGATAAAAATAAAAAAGCAATGTGCATACCATGAAAAACTGAAATTCATGAATCATCCTGTAACTCCCAAACAGTTGTGATTGCCCTCGCCCCTGCCATAAAATTTTTTGTTTGTCTAGTTGAGATCTATCACCCCACTCATTTTGGCACGTCAGATCTGAAACACCCTGTATATGAGTGGTTGTGTTGACGAACAGGTGAAATTATTTTTTACGGTTTTTATAAAAGATCAGAAACCCTTACTACCCTTCTGAGTAGAAAATAGCTACCGTCTAATGCTCTGGTCGAAATGGAACTTTACCCGACTAATTACCGAATTGCAAATATTCCATGCCTTTCTATAGATACGTATGCCTGAAAGGCTGTTTCCTTGTCTTTTATGGCTATGGAACAGTCATTATTGAACCAATTGGTGTTAGTTGGTTTGCTATTTTTGAAGCTATGAAGAACAAAGGGATGCATTCCAAACCATAAGATGTTCAAGAATTAATCGGTGCTTTTGTTAACTTTTCTCATATAGAGAAGCAATCAGACCAATCCAGCTCTCTGAGGTATTTATTAAGTCTCGCTCGATCAGCAATTTTATAATTCAACATTAATCTTTTTGTGGGATTTAGAATAATGTTTGTCAGAGAGCAGGTGGAGAATTAGGCAGAGATAAGACAGTGGTCCGAATTGCCCAATGGAGCAGTTACCGAAACCGAGTACTTATCTGGATGCGATGTTAGAATCATCAATATCGGAAGACAGCCTATAGAATTACTGGTTTAGTAGAAGATAATTGAGGAAGATGGGAGAATGGCACATCATTTCTAATATAAACCGCAATTCCCCTCTGGAGAGAGAAGACCGGTAGTAGGAATGTAAACTAATTAATATCAGAATCGAAAACAACCTTGGTTTCACTTAGCGTAAACACAGGCGGATTTTCCGCGGTCAATTGCAGTAAATCGAAAAATGGTTAATTTTCAAGCCACGAATGTTGCAAAAATTAAATAACAATGTTTGCATAGTCCTGGGTTTAATTCGCCCGAAACATCTTGGACATCCTGGTTTCTGTAATAAGAGAAAATCTAATTTTTAATATTTTGATTTCAAATTTTTTAAATTCTTTTTTTTTAGCACAAAAGTCGTTTTTTAAGCTCGAAGAAGTATAAAAATCCTGCTAACTTAAATTTTCGGAATTATTGCACCAAATATTTACTTATTATTATAGTTTTGAGATGATATACTCGTACTTTCAGAATATGGAATTAAAAAAAAATTTAAATTTTTACTCGAAAAAAGCAGAAACGATGCTTACAAGTGTTTTGATAATAGAAAATTAATCAATTTGAATTTTTGTTCGCAAGTTACATAAAATTTGTAATTTTAACGGCATACTACGTACAATTTTGCAGCTTATAGCAGATATTTCTAAACGAAGAATAAGACGCAATAATATTTAAATAATCTTTTCGAGCGTTGACTGTTTTTAAAGGTATTTGATTTAATGTAGTCAACGCATTCGATTTTTCAAATCAAAAAAGTGTTTTAATAAAAATCTGCAAAACCGAGAAATTTACGAGAAAATATTTTTTTGAGTTCTGAAAATATTCCTTCTGCAGTACGACCAGGACATTCATTTACATGAAAATTATTCGTTACAGGAAGGATGTGACAGGCATGAAATATTTGCATTTGACTGGCATCCACCGCTCCTGTACATATTTTTATCCAACATAACTGCAACGATTGCACAAAGATATAAATAATATCGTACTTTCACGCAACAACTCTGCACTATTGCTTAGTTGCTGTATTAAACCTTCGTTTTTATCGAATTAAAATGGGATCAGGAATGAGAAATGAATGTCCGGTTTGTATCCCGTGGTAAATTTATTTCTGCTGCGCAACAACTTAAACAGTCACCAAGTTTTTCCGGTCTCATTGCCTGAAACATAAAAAGTTCCAGGTTTAATTGCTATGGCATTTCCTTATTACCTTTCTACCTAACCACATTCATTTGACTTTTGCTGGAGACACTGTAATTCAACGTGGCAATATTATCAGTTTTTCATGGTAGCAGAAAACTTACAACTCATAGTTTTCTGACACTTAGTGTGCAAAGAGATTATTCAATATACATAGTTACACTGTTATGGACCTAAAAAAATATCGTTTTAAACGAAAGGCGAAATCTAACCCAGAATAGTTCTGTCCATTGTTCTATGTGTTTCAAGTTTTAGAAACATTAATACTTTTGTTGTATGAATATGTCAAGTCAAATCCATGGAGGTTGAAACGAAGAGCGATCTTGTTGGAGATACCTTAGAAGCGATGGAGGTAAACTTACCTTTAATAGAAGGACGTGTTGCTACTGTTGATAAAAAAGGAGACTCAACGATAACCTGTGAAAGCAAAAATTGTATTATACTATTTATTTTTGAATAGTAAAGAACACCTATTTTGAATTGTTATAAAAAGACTAATTTCAATTTCACTACGACTCCCAACCCAATGAAATTTTCAAAATTTTGAATTTGTTAGAGCAGTCATTTAAACTCGTTACAGGAGCCATCTTTATGCCATATTTTGACTCCTCACGGGAGAAAAGTTTCTTGGAAAAGGTATAAATAAAGGAAGAGTTGACTGGCTCGCTCTCTCTCTCTCGCTCTCTTCTATTCTTTTGATTCTTGAGATCAGTAGTGTTTGTGAGCTTTTTGGTGTTGGAACGCAGTACTTTAACCGGACAATTATCTATTCTTTTTGCCTGGAGCAGTAGATTTTATTTATTATTTTTGCGAATTGGAATCATCATATTTGGAGTAACAACTCATAATTCGTTTGGAACGTAATTGGATCGGCAAGAAGCCAGTTAAGTACTTTTGAATTATATATATGTAGTAGTGTAATATAAATTCTTATCGATGCCAACATAGTGTGTTTAAATGGATCGGAATTTTGCGGTATAGTCTATTTATAAATTTTTTTTTTTGAATTTGCAGAAAGTTTATTCAACTGAAAACTTGAGTTTCCTGATTCTCAGGGACTTAAATTTTGAATAGCAAAAGATCAAGTGGTGCCAATATTATTATTTTCCGCTTGAAAAGGAACGGCACGCCGTCTTAACTGAGTTATTGCCGGAAAGAGGGCGTAACGCTAATAGTAGCATTACAACACACTTAATTGAATTATGAATGTATATTGTGGTTGTTGGATTTTCTTCAAAAGAGCAGCAATATGTTACGTTATTGCTTTCTGCAAATAATTGATTATTCTAAAAAGTTGTTCAGTATTACAAGGTTGTATATATGTAGCTGTTGCATATCAACTTTCAGCTAATTTTTCCATGTACTATCAAAGTATCAAATAAAAGAAGGAAGGAAATAATTACTTCTCACGTCTCATGTCCTGGCAAAGATTGCATGAATAAGAGGTCAACTTGACCATGTTCTAATTACCCCACCATGAGAACATATGGTACAATTAGTATGATCATTGTAATTTTTTATCCTGCATTATTTAAATATTGTTTTTAACAACATTTTGGTAATTACAAAAAAAAAGAAAGCCGGGGTGCGGTTTTACTACGGTACAAGTGTAACTTTTTTGTAATAAGCCCAAACACTTGTAGTCAGACTGAGAATTTTTAAGCTTATTTCGTCACTACGATGCAGAACTATCCTAAGTCCACTTTTAGGGAAATCTTTGATTTTGATGCCTAGCCCTAGTTAGTTGAATGAAGAACGTTTTGGGTGCGCGAAATAATAGAATTTGGAAAAAAATTTACAAGGCTTTAAATCGCATTTTGCAGGCATGCGTACGACTGGACTTAGGATAGTTCTGCATCGTAGTGACGATTTGTTACAATTAACTCCTTCCACCTATACAAGCACCAATAAGTGCAATTTTCTTACGAAATTCTTAAAAATAGGTCAGATAAGAAAATAAAAAGTGCTGAGTAAATGGAGATTCGAACACGGGACCCCTGTATAAAAGTTGCCTTTAAGATATACTTCGGACTAGAAACTAAAACTGGGTGAATAAATCGGAATGAAAAGTGCTCTTAGAATATGATTAGACAGACGTAAGTAGGTTAAGGGCAGTTTACTACTCGGGCCGAGTTTCCTTTTTGAGGGGAAAAGTCAAAGGGACGTAGTGCCTAGCCAAGCACTTAGAAGTAACCATTTAAATTATATAGTAGTCAGTAAGTACCGGAAAGAATTATTAGAAATAGGGAAATAAGTATAAGTTTAACGAATCTTGTTGCTTATACGCCTATACCCTATTCTCTCTCTCCGTTGCGTAGACCTTGGCCTTTCTCCACTGTAGTTACCCAGGCCATTGATTTTGTGAATTTCCCACTATCGTACCGATAGTGAAATCACATTGCATTGGCACCCGAGTAAACGAACAGGGAAAGGACGTCACAACAAGTTTTGATTTTATTAATATTCAATCAAAAATATGGTACAAAAGTAATTTTCACTTTGAGTTGTACAGTCTATTAATTTAAGATAACTTAAATAAGTAAATAAGAACTAATATTATATTTTTTCAATATATCTTGTACAAGTCGAATTAAATGTTGTAACTAGTAGTTGGCATAATTTAATTGATCTCCATATTAAGATCAAAAACTTAATTTATCAACAGCTTTTTTTTTTGGAAATCAACTCCCATCCAAACAATCACCCCATCCACAAACTTTTTGGAATGGTACTGTTAAGTTTAAGTTGTCGATGGAGTTAGTGCCTCGTTGCCTCCAATCGGGTGGAGTTCTTCTCCCTCCCCATGCCCCACAAAGGGTTACGGCAACTAGAGAGAGAGACTGTTAAGTCAGGAGTGTTTTGCCCTGCCTATAATTTCCTTTTAAAAAGCCTTTTAACTATGCACTTTTAGCTATGAACTTGTTTTATTTTATTTGGTATAAACGGCACTTGAACCGAATACCAGAGCTGTAAGAAATGAAGTATTGCTTTTCGTATGGTTCGTTCGTGTTTCAATGGATTCGAATATGCTGACAATACTTATTCTACTCGACTTTTCCAAGGCATTTGACAGAGTTGACCACAGAATTTTGATTAATAAGCTTGGAGCTTACTTTAACTTTTCTTCTCCCGCCTGTAAGCTTATAAGGTCTTATCTTACAGACAGATTTCAACAAGTTGTTATTGGTAGTAGAGTCTCTAGTGTTCTCTCTGTCCTCTCTGGAGTTCCTCAAGGGTCAATCCTGGGACCATTGCTTTTTTCAATGTTCATTAACGACTTAACTTGTGTGGTCGAGCATTGTAGATTTCATATGTATGCTGATGACTTTCAGCTCTATATTTCCAAACCACTTGGATTGATTGAGGATGCGGTTTGTCGCGCTAATGAGGATCTGATGCATATAGAATCGTGGGCATTGCTCAACAAGTTGACACTTAATGCTTCGAAGTCTACGTCTTTATTGATCTTTAAAGATGAGCTTGATGTGTCCCACTTTCCCGTCTTAATGTTAAACGATGAGATCATTCCGTACAATAAATCAATTAATAATCTGGGAATCATTTTTAACCAAACCCTGAGCTGGAATCATCATATTAATCGTGTTATCTCAAGGGTATTTTATACTCTCCGTGCACTATCAGCATCAGCAGCATATACTCCCCTTATCACTTACGGATGTGAGATCTTTTATGCACTTGACTCTTTATCTTGGAGAAAACTTAATGTGGCTTTTAATGCTGCTATTCGTTATATTTATAGTTTAAGACGCTTTGACCATGTCTCAGAATACTCCAAATCTGTGCTTGGTTGTACTCTTAAATCATATCTCGCAATTAGAGTAATTTTGTTTATGCGAAATATTATTGTGAACCAGGAACCTACTTACTTATTTAATAAATTGAATTTTGCTCAATCTGTAAGAACATTTAACTTAATTCAGCCACGTTTTGGTTGTCGTGTTTCTGAACGTCAATTTTTTGTCCAATCGGTGAGACTGTGGAACGCCCTCCCTCGTGTTATAAAGTGCAGCAGCAACGGCCGTAATTTTAGATTACTTCTATATAATAAATTTAAATAGCATTATACATATGTCAGTATTTTTCAGATTAGTTAATATAGATATATAATATTAAGTATTTCTTATACTTAGTAATTATTTGTTCAGTTTTTACTTTTTTTCTTTTTATTTATATTTTGCATTTCTTCTAGCATTATTGATGATTATTTTTTAGTTTCTTAGTTTATTTAACTATGCATGTATTTATTGATTATTTTTTTATGTTATTTTGCATATATTTCTGAAGTATTAATTCTTTTCTAATATCATTCCTACACAAATGTATAAATTGCATAATTTAATTGTGTAGTTGTTCCGGTAATAAATGAATATGAATATGAATATGAAGGTGGATACAAACCAGAAGGAAATGGACTAGGTGCAGGGCATGTGTTGTTTAGGCATCACACGGACAGTTCTCTGAATACCCACGAGGTCCCTTTAGGTCATTTTAAATATTATTCCACTGGAATTCTATATCAAATATCTAAATTTGACCGTACGTTTACGCATAAATAAAGTAAGAGAACAACACACCGACCATGAAAAAAAATTTGCAATGAACATGCGTTCAAAGGTGCATTGGAAAAAGAAGATTAGTAGGACTTCCAAACCGATAATTTCAAACTGCATGTACACTTCAAGTTTTTTATCCACGCAAAATAAGTATGGGTCAACAATGGAGTGGTCCAAGAAAACACCATAGTGGTTCAAAAACTGTTAAAAAAACGCATGTGGCCATGGTTTTGGAGTGTAATGCGGGGAAAAAGCCTGGTATTGTGGGGTGGGGTGAATAACTAATCCTCTGTGCTTCAGTGTGAGATCAGAATGATATAGATAGGTGCAAGGAAGTAAACAATTGGGGAGTCAGATTCTCTAAAATAGGAATATATACGGACAACCAGACGTCAGTAAAAACATTAACACACGTCAAGCTGAAATCAAAAGTGTGTGAAGTTTAAAAGTACCTAAGCTCAACAATAATATGTGCACTAATGTTTAACTTGGACATCCCTATCCAGAAAGTCAAAAGTAAATTCCTAATTCTACATCTAAAGAAATTTGGGAAAAACATAAATGTATTCTGGGAAACTCTCAACGCATCTAAATCAAATACCTGGGAGTCGAAACGGGGCCGAAACCTGTCATATTTAGGTTGTTTAAACCGAAATTTAAAGTGTACCGAAATAGAGCGACCGAAATTAAATGGTCCCGAAATAAATAGACCTTAAAAATATGTGACCGTAACCGCCAGACCGATTTAAATTGGACCGCGGAAGAAGTTATATATCCGGTCTTGCGATATTTTCAAATTTTTTCACTACCTTCATTACATAGCATATTCGGTAAATGTCTAGATGAAGGGACCGTCGGTTGGAGGAGGGTGGATAGTGACTGGTGGGAAGGGTGGGGAGCGGGGAGGGGAAGTTAGAGAGTAAGGGATGGGATGGGAAGGGAAGGGGAAGTTGTGGGGTGGGGAAGGGATGGTGAAAGAGGGGTGGGAAAGGGGTGAAGGGGAAGTGGTGGGGAGGGGTGAAGTGGAAGGGGAGTAAATGTCTAGATGAAGGGAGAGTGGTAGGGAATAGAGGGGAGTCGGGTGACTTCATTATATTATATAGAAATCCCAACGACAGCAATTTAACTCTAACCCTAAAGTTTCAGTTGTAACCAAAACCGCAAATTTTATATCTACGTGGTTTTTAACCGCAACCGAAAACTATATTTCACATTTCGGTTTTAACCGAAACCGAAAATTATATTTCACATTTCGGTTTTAACCGAAACCGAAAATGAAATTTTACGTTTCGGTTCTAACTGAAACCGAATTGAAGAAAATTAATTACGGTTAAGGTTGTTGAAATTGCGGTTTAAAAAACCCAATTTGGTTTTGGTTGGCCGTAGTCCCAATTTGAATCCTTACGCAGGCCTCGCGAGAGGCTATCTGCGACTAATTTTTCATGCCAAAAGAAAAGGAGTAGGAAACTCCAGCCTGTGCAGATGTTGCGGGGACGATGACGAGACAATTTTACACATTCTCGACCAATGAGATCTAGGTTATTGGAAATAGATTTCTGCGAACATATTGCAGAAGTGAAGGGGCTTGGTTATAAATCGATTATCCAATTTGTTATGGGCGTCAGTGTGCTCGGAAATGGACTTTACGGAACACTGTCGAATAGGGGCATACAACGAGTACATCCTCTACAAAACAAAAGTGGGTCATCTAAATCGTTCCACTCGTTACGAAGTTCGTCTCCCGCCACTTCTCCCGTATCGGTAAAAAAAGTAGAACTATAGAACAAAAAAAATATATAATCCAAATCGATTAACACATTACAAAGTTAGGTACCACCATCTTATTCATCAAACTGGCAAATTGTTTGACCTGATGAGAATGAAGGAATATACCCTATACCACAAAAAGAAATCATCCAAATCGATCTACGCGTTACGAAGCTATATTCTGCTCCTCCCCACCTTCTCCCGACCTAAAAAATGTTGACACGGTACTTTAGGGGAACATAATCTTTACGATAGAAAAAAGAATCGGTCCACGCATTACGAGATTATTCCTTGTTGTATATAAAAGAATGGACGTGACGCAAGCGATATGCGTAACCGAACGAAAAGACGAAGGAGGCTAATCAGTTTCACTTTTAAAATAAATAAGTTTATTCCTTAAAACTTTATTTAAACTATGGGTATCATAATTTAGTTATCCTTTATATTCGGAATAAGGATTCTTTATAGACATGTGTAAACATACGCATTACATATCTAACATTACATGTGTAAACATACGCATTACATATAATAAATTTGCAAACTATACGAAAAAATATCTCCTTAGTTTCCGTAACCACTTGTGGACCGAGAGGAGAAATTCAGCTGATTCGAGACACCGGTTGAAAGTGGATCTTAAATTTAAAGTGAATTTCGAACCATCGAAGGAAGGGTTAAATCCTGTGACCTCCAGGATGGAAGACTGATACGTTATTACTTACTCCACCAAAGATTTATGCAAAAGAATGTTCAGATAAATATCATATAATTCGTAAAATTGAATTACTCCATGGAATTGTACATGTACCATATTCATCTAACACATAATTGCAAAAAGGCTATACCTATAAAGCACTACCGTCATAAAAGGTGTCCTAGTTTAAATTGCTTGTTTTGTAAAATACTACAAACTTCCTGAAATTGATAAATCAACCCTTGTCAATTTAGTTCACAAAGAACCTGAATATCCAAATATTCCTGAAAAACTTTCAGATAATCCTTATTTTAGTAGTCCACTTCAATCTATTATTTCGTTCACGAAGAACAAATATATACATATAATGTCAGCATGGAACGGCGGAAGTTATTCCAAACATTTTGGCTTTCTAGTCATCTAGTTTGTAAAATTTTATTTTCACTGGGAACCCCTCTGTCATATTTAATTGATTAATCCGCAGAGCAGCATCCATTTCTCGATGGCGCGGGAACAATTGGGCATAACTCTGTAAAATAGGTGAATTCTATGCCAAAAGTGATGTCAATTGAAGTATCGGGTCCTTTGAGATAGCCTACGTGTTTGAGTAGGGTAGAAGCGGTTGTGTTGAGGTTTGTCACAAATGATATTCTGTGGTAAGCGTAAATTGCTAACATTAATTGAAAAAGGTTAGGCAAAAAGTACTGCACAAACACAATACAAGTGTCTTAAAGTAAAGGTAGTTAAAGTAACAAAAGTGTAATTATATTATATTTAGAGACAGGAACTTTGTAAGACAGTGAAATACTTTGAAATAAATATTTTACAAATCAAGGTGAACGGCAGTTCGCTGAGTTCGTAGGATGAAACCGGCAAACTACTATGTCGATAAATCTTTATAAAATGTATCACCTTATTACGCAGTATAACTTTATTTATTTATTTGTTACCAACAACCACAATATACATATTTTACTATTTTATCAATTATTTTTCTATTTTTATTTAATTTTTTTACATTTCGAAATAAACATTTTCCTCCTTCAGTTCAGTCACTTTATCTCGTAGCTTTGGTATCAAATGGCGTTATTAGCAATCAAGATGTCAGGTGGCGTTACTAATAATTTCGACGATTAACGTAAAGAGCTTGCAAGGGTTTCAGCAACAGAGCTGGTAACCCAGTAGTTAGGGCGAAGAAGTGGTCCTCGATCCGGTTTAAGACTTGTACCCGCCAGTTGTTACCTTTTCTCCAATATGGTATCAAAAGTGGGATGAAAAAAGGCTTACTTGCAATTACATCAGTCAAAGCTTACTCCGAAATTATGAGAGTCGTCCTTCAATCATGTTGTCACTATTTAAATTCCAAGTTGAGACTTGAGCATTGCGAGAAATGCTATAAGAAAGTAGAATTTCCCAATCAATTCCGATGCTTTACTACGGAAAGTGCGGTCACACTTCCACGTGAACAACTTTTCGTATTTTCTTGTAGGCTTATATATATCTTGAATAGGCTATGTGAAGCAAAGCTGGACATCTGTGGCAGCTGATATTGTTGGATCAGTAAGGTTAATTTCAGGCTACGCTAACATTTTTCATAAAAGAAACCGTCTTTTTTTCTCGTAGGATAGTTACCCTTTATGAATCACACAGGGTTGCCTCAAGAAGACAAGGTAGCCAGCGCTCATAGCAGTCATTAGTCCCGCGAGGCAGAGTATTACCTTGTTAAATACATTTTTACATACCAATCTAGATACCACGAGGAGAGCAGCACCTAGATACCAACCACAATGTATTTATCTCATTTTGGCCATTTTTCGACTTACCAAGTTATTCCCTGTGACCACAGCTATATATCTTCACTCTGTAAAATTTTGTAAATATCATTGAAAATAAAGGTTTCTTTGTACTTCTGACAAAATAGGAGACCTTACTTCTGGGATTACGCTTATAGTTAAATTTTATTTCATTCACATTGTTGGCTTTTATTTGGTTTTGCCTTTTTAAATTTGCCTTGTCATATATTTTCTTGAAAATTAATAAAATTATTTTAATATATAAAGCATGCAATGGTGCATCCTTACTTTAGGGAAAATAATTTTGAAACGTAGTGCGGTGCATATTTAAAATTCATATTATACAGTGCTCTAATTCATAAATACATTAACATGATTACTTTCACTAAATTTCAAGTAGAGCTCAACAACTGTTTTATTATGTTAAACAACTCCTTTCTTCTTGCAGCAAGCATAACTTATATTCTTAGACATTAGAGCAAGGTAGAACTGCATAAATGCTATTGAAACCCTAAACGCTTTAAAGCCCAAATCGCAGAAAGTAAATAATTCTGTTCATGTGGTTTTGGTTTAATCGTTTTATTATTAATAATCGATAAGACAGGAAATAAATACAAGTAATATAAATATAAATAGTAAATATTTAAGTACAGCCCATAAATAAAATCAATAATTTATAATAACTGAAATAAGTAAATAAGGATTAACATTATATTTAAAAAAAAGCATATTGTAAAGATGCCAACAATTGTTATGATGTATCTCGTGGTCGGTATAGTTTTGTCGCTCGCCATGATCCATAATGTTTCTCATAATAGCAAAGGAAGAACATACAATATACAACAGAAAAAGAATCTTCCAAGCGGTTTTACGTCTTACGAAGTTAAATTTCGTATCACTCCCCTACCCTACCTCGCTCTTACAATTTTTGACTAGTACCATGTAAAAAATTGTAAGAGTGAGGTTAAAGAGTAAAAGAATGGACGTAACGGAAGCGACATCCGTAACCGATTGCAAAACGGGGCTAAAAGTATTTTCACATAAAAAAAACATGGGCGTCATGGGGACTGCCGACAGAAGTGAAAACTTAAAACGATGACATAACAGTTGTTTTTTTTATTTTTAGTCCCGAAAATTAAAATTTTATAATTTGCAAATTAAAATTAAAAGCATTAGTCTAGTTTTCACATCTATGCTCAGAGCAACGATTATATACAATATTACACAGGCAGTCACAACATTTTAAACATCCAAAAAGCGTCCAACGCATCATGCAGTCGGGTATATACAACATGACATATTGTATTTTGTGATTTTGGAAATTTCATCCAAATTCTTATGATGTCACGATTCTCATCCCTCTCCATTTGATATAATTGTCAATTTAATTTTACTTGTGTAGATATATACACGGCAATAATGTTGCACAACACGTCACCCTTATAGCTACAGATATAGTGCTATTACAGCATGTCGGTGACGCGAACCCACACGATCTTATTCATCCTAAAATCGTCCAGTGCGCACATCATACAGTCGGGTGTGTACAAAGTGTACAAAGGCCGCTGCGCGTTAGCCACTCTGGTGCCAGAACAGTAGATTTAGATATATATATATATATTTATGAGCTTTCACTGCTGGCCAAGCGCAACACGTTATACTCATAGCTACAGATATACTGTTAACAAGCATGTCGGTGACGCGAACCCATACGATCGCTCAACGCGCCTAAAAAAAATTTTCACTTAAAAAAAACATGATTTAATTAGGGCTTGCAAATGAAAACCATTTACACTAACGTGCAAAAATCATCGACCAAGGTTCTTTCTACAACTTATGATGTAGTATACAATATTTGAACAGTTATTTACAAATACCTTTTCAATGCTATCTTATTACACCCACTGAGGTAATTATACTGTAGTGTCCGTGCCCTGAAGTTTCTCTAAGGGGGGAAACTCCTTCAGAAATCAATTTTTTTGCATATTTTGTTTTTTGCTTTAAAAATTCATTTACTATCTAAAATATATATTTTCAATATTTTAAGCTTAATAGAAAGTTTAAAAAGTTCGTAAATAGTCACCGAAGTGACGCGCTCCAAAAGAACCGAGATCACTTTAAACTCTACAAGAACAAACACTTTAATCGCATTTGTCTCGAAACGTATTTTTTTCCACGCCGTGGAATATAACTTAAAAAATAATAAAGCAATCAACTTGAAATTTTGCACAGATATTCTTTAACTTTTAGGCTTTGCACTTCAAATTTTTATTAATTGTTATAATAAATATTGTTTTCAACGATTTGTTTATAAACAAAAAAAAGTCTTCTTTTTCTTGTTGTCCTCAAATTTTTATTTATTTTTTGTTAAATTTAGGTTCATGCAAAGCGCAATGACTTATTTTAATCAAAAAAATTTGATTCGTTGATTTCAGTTAACTACAAGGACCTGGGCGTTCCACGGTGCAAACTCGAAGAGTCAAGTTTGATCAGCTGTATCCCCGAAATTTTATATATTTTTTTCACTAAAGAAAAAATTTGTTTGTACACATTAAAACTCCAAATTTATTCTATGATTTCATTCATAGCAATAACGTGCTCAACCTGAAAACGAAATGAAAGCAGAAAAGAAATCATGGAATCGGTAACGAGGGGGCACAAAGAAAACTGGGAGGGATCAGACATCGCCAGACGTACAAAGGCGTTTTGGGGAACTCTCAATGGACATGAATCTGAAACGATTATTAAGCTTAACAAAGCCAAACTGAAACGTCTCGTTGGCCTTGTGACAGGACATGCAAGACTATGGGCTCATGCCATAAAAATAGGAAGGGCAAACACTAGCCTATGCAGGGGATGTGGGGAAGATGACGAGACCGTATTACAAGTTCTCGGCCAATACCCAGCCCTAACTCAAAAAAGGTCTAGATTCTTAGCAACGTACTACTGCGAAGATTTAGCAGAAGTTAAGAAGTCAGGGTATAATCGAATTATCCAATTCATTACGGTGATTAGTTGGCATGACAGTGGACTTTAAGGTACGCTGCCGAGCAGGGGGCGTACAACGGGCCACTAAAGGCCTCAGTGCATGGAAGACACACATCTATCCCCCCTCGAAAACCAACCAATAAATGCTCTCATTTTTTTGAAAAAATGATTGAGAAACCTCTGGAGGAGGTTCCTCCGTTAAGAAAATGGGATCACTTTTAGTTGTCTCTTTCTGTGTAAGCATGTTTTTTTCACTGTTAAATCTGCAAAATGCAAGCAATAGGAATAAGAGGAAATATGCACAATAATTTTATCTCTTTATTTTTTTTGTAATAAACACCGAAACGAAACTGAAACTTGAACTTTCGGCCGCAGTGTCGTAAAAAAGCATTTAAATTATGAGAATGGTTCTCTCAAATATTCAAAAAAATTAATGACCGCCTACGTTCTTCTGAAAAACTGTATTATTCCCAGTATTTCCATTGCTTTAGGTTGGCTTATGTAGTTTGATTTTTTTTTATACGATGTGGCCAAATCCTAGGGGACAACCCTTCGATACGTTAGCATGAATTTGGCCGGAAGGGAATTAGGGTAAGGGAAGTGAGGAAACGTGAAAGTCTTGTTTTTGCATTGCTGCGAGCTAGATTACAGCCCAGAGACGGAGTGTATTATTTCATTTCTTAATAAAAGCTCACGGGGAGACCTGGTCTCGAACCCGGAATCCATGGAATGGTGGATCCAACTCCGTCTCCAATTATAAAATAGTCTTTAAAAAAAAATTTAATCGACTTCACAAAAAGCACTAAAAAGCATAAAATAATTTTAAATTTTATATCTATTGCGACATTTGGAAGTCGGTGCGCAACTTAAACAAATCAAACAACTACAACAAAAGTACTTGATCGTCCTTCTTTATGATCCCGTGAGGTGAAACGTTCACTTAGTTTTATGAATTATTTTGAATTATGGTTGGGTAGTTGTTTTGTTTTACTAATTTGCACCGACTTCCAAATGTCGCAATAGATATAAAATTAAAAATTATTTTATGCTTTTTAGTGCTTTTTGTGAAGTCGGTTCAAAATTTTTTTAAACTATTTTATTTTTCACTTTTTAGTGTCTTCTACTCTGTACAACAATAAAAGAACCATCCAAATCGGTCCACGCGTTAAAAAGTTAGGTTCAACCCCTACCCCGCCCCTCCCATCACACCACTTATTTTTTTCTTGCGGTATCAATCGGGGCACATATAACAGACAAAAAATCATCGAAATTGGTCCCCCTCCCCCTCCCTCTTCCCCCTCCCACACCAAAGAACCAAATTATCCTAGCAATGGGAGATCATACTCTATACAACAGCAAAAGAACCATCCAGGCGTTACGAAGTTACACTACCCCTCCTCTCCCCCCTCCCTTCACCCTTGGCCAAATGTTTTTATCCTATTAGCAAACCAAACAAAAAAAGAATCATCAAAATCAATTCATAATTGGCGGAATGTCAGCAACAAACATACAAAAACACACAGTCGAATTGCGAACCTCCTCCTTTTTTGAAGTCGGTTAAAAACTATTAAGAACCTTTGAAGGTCTGAAAAATGAATAGTATCTTCATTTCGTAATGTCAAAGTTTTCTTCAGGTCTTAAGGTGCGCCTATGAAGTATTCATGAAATTGATTAAAACCACAAAGGCAAGTTAATAAAATCAATAATTCACCTGATGAAAATATTTACGTTGCGAAAGTAGTTATAATTTCACCCTTTGCTTTTTACATGTAAGACCACATCAAAGAGATTTAAGCTTCCAGACGATATAGCGTTTACGCGCAGTATCTAGTAATTAATTTTCTGAATAAATTATTCGACATTGCCTCGAATTTTCATCAAACAAATCGATTATGGACACGGCGTCATAATTCAATTGAATCAATCCTCGCAAACGACATTGTATAGGCAAAACCATGCAGTAGACAGAGCGTTTAATGACGGTTTTAGTATTCAAATTACGGTCGAAAGAAGATAAGTGCTTGTAATTGGCAATCCTTTACGATAAATTTATAAACCTCTTGTTAAGTTTGTCAACGGCATTGGCAACATTAGGTAAATCGGAAGGTATAAACAGTGTACTCAACGGCACATTGAAAATTTATACGGATCGACCAGTTTAAGCAGAGCTCAACGCATCGCACAAAAGTTTACACTTAACCAAATTATTCCCAAACGCATCAGGATTAATGGAATTTATATTGAAGTAAAGGAACACAGTTTCGGGCTACTTTTCCGGGTTTGCCCATATGCAAATGAGCTCTCTCATTTATTCAGATTAATTTGAATAAGTTCCATCATGGCGGTATGAGGTCGATATTGATTCAGATCAATTATACGTATGGGATTGATTTCGCCGTCAATATAAATCTATTTAATCCTCATAATGCTCGCGGATGGTGAATATATACTACATTGTTGCCTTAAGACATTATGCTTATTCAATAAAAGTCTCTTCCTTAACTTAATACAAACGAAGTCAATCAATTTCCATCATGCTATCGCTTACAGCTTTTTTTCTGTTGATGGTATCGTGGCTTCTTTTTCGTTGTGTGAATTTGTGTATAAAAATAATTTATTTCAGGATGCGATGTATAAACAAACAGCCTCTGTTTGCGCTGCCAATCACATTCTGTCACTGCCAGACATTTAACAAGTGGTGTGTCGTGCACCCTCGCCTGTAATTTGAAGAAATCATGATGTAAGTACAATAAGAGAAGGACCTCTTACATTAGGCCAAAAACATCTTGTAATATACTGTGTATACATATATACATTTGTGGTATATTGATTTTGTAAGAAGAATTCGGAGGATTCTGTTTTGTTTGGGTTTTTTAGGCTTTCATCCATTCCCAGTTCTGTCAAAGGAATATCCGTAATATGTAAGAATGGGTATGAGTAAAGATTGCAAGTTTGTTTGAAAATTAAGTTTGCGAAGAGACGTCTTTCGAATATTTTCTTTCATTAATATATTGCAGTGCAGCGTAATGGTAAATCTATCTTGCTCGAGTCTTGAGTTAATGAGGCTTCTAGGGATCTGATATCGTTCGAGAACGGGGAAGGTTTTGGAATGGAGCGAGTCTGGGAACGATGTGAACGGAGAACTTAAATGTTTCTTTTCCAAAATTCATAAATTGTATATTGAGATAACGATTATTAATTATTACATATTACCGTCAAAAATGTGTTGCACGTTTTTGAATCATCTCCATCTACAACTCATATTTCGTCTTGTATACTGGTTTCATCAAGATATTTTGGTTCTGAAATTTGTACTTGTACTTTCCGTGTACTTCCGTGTACTTTCCGTGTACTTTCGTTTACTTCCCGTGTATTTCTGTGTACTTTCCGTGTATTTCCGTGTACTTTCCGTGAATTTCCGTGTACAAAGGTGGTGAATAGACACTGTCTATTTTAATACACAGTCAATAAATGTAGTTTTTAAATTTTCTTTAAATCACTTTCCTATTACGAAGAACGGTTTCAAAATGATTGACAAACGAGGTTTCTAAGGGTTGTTCGCTGTGGTCTAAACAATTTTCAAATGACAAAAATGAAAATAAAATTCCAATGACTGGTACATCCTTTGGTGTCTTCATTGGATGCAATAATGTGAAATGAAAAGCTGTATAGGGCCTATTATTGCCAAGTATTACTTGCGCTATCATAAAGTCAAGATGTGTATTTCTGAGACATGGCCGAATCCGCATATTTGTAGTAAACTAATTGTTCTACAACAGTTATTAATATTTCGTAATGATCGTTCTACTAGAACAGGTGGTGGAGTGGTTGTTTTTGTTAATAAATCGTTTCGGACTCGTTTGATGACACAATCAGAACCCTCTTCTGAAGTTCAGTTTATATTTCTAGAAATCCCGGTAAACTCTACCAAGTGTCTGATTGGATCTGTGTATAAGCCATCGAATGTTTCCAACACGGAGGCTGTACTTACAAGTACATATTGGTCATCTTTACTCACATATAATTATATCCGCAGCATTTAATGCGGACTTGCTTGGACGCTGCTCTTCTCCCAATTCACTGACTAATCTTACTGAAGGGTTTGGTTTAGACTATGTAAATACAACAATCCCTACTCATTTTACAGCTACTTCTGCTTCCCTGCTTGATCTGCTCATTGTTGAAAACAAGGACTTTGTCACGTTTTTCAATAAAATTTCTATTCCTAGTTTTTCTAGACATGATTTGATTTTTATCATTTATGATTTAGTGCCAGTGAACGAGAGAAACCATTCCTTTTCATATCGCGATTTGATTTTGATAGGCTTTTATAAGAATATTATGACCTTGAATGGAATACTATTTACCCATTCACATCCGTTGATGATTATGTCAGCTATATTGAAAATTATATTGGATATCTTTTTGTACCAATTTTATATTATTTTTATTTATTATGTATCAATGAATACTCAGTGAATAGTTAATCCATGCCGTTCTTGGTTTACTGGGCTAATTAAAAATCTTATCATTCATCGAAACTCGGCAAACCGCAGATGGAAACTGTTTCGCACAAGCGATTGTGGGAATACTTATCGAACTTTGCGCAATACAGTAAAGGAAATTTTACATTCGAAGATCTCTTACTATAGATCTAAGTTTGATGTTAGAGTTCCTACTAGGAAACTTAGGATAAATCTTAAAGATATTGTTGTGGGTAAATCTAAGCCTCTGGAAGTAAATTGTAACCTCGATGAACTGAATCGGAAATCTGTCAAGATTATACATATTATTAAGAAATCAGGACCCGACTCGTTGGCTTACCGGCCTATTCTTACCCTCCATTCTTTTCTAAAGTTTTTGAAAAAATCTTACATAAGAGAAAAACACATACCATGGAAATAATAACTTCATATCGGAAATGCAATCAGGTTTTAGAGCTAAGCATAGCTGCAAAACTGCTCTGATTAAAATATCTGATGACATTCGTGTTTCAATTGATTCGAATATGCTGACAATACTTATTCTGCTCGACTTGTCAGAGTTGACCACAGAATTTTGATTAATAAGCTTAAAGCTTACTTTTTCTCTCTCGCCTGTAGGCTTTTAAGGTATATATGGTATTACATACAGATTTAAATAAGTTGTTATTGGTAGTAGTATCCCTAGTGTTCTTCCTGACCTTTCTGGTGTTGCCCAAGGGTCAATCCTGGGACCATTGCTCTTTTCGATGCTTATTAATAACTTACCCTGTCTGGTCGAGCACTGTAAGCTTTATATACTGATGACTTTCGACTCTATATTTCCAAACCACTTGGATTGATTGAGGATGCAGTTTGTCGCGCTAATGAAGATGCATACAATCGTGGGCATTGCTCAACAAGTTGACACTTAATGCTTCGAAGTCTACCTCTTTAGTGATCTTTAAAGATGAGCTTGATGTGTCCTACTTTCCCGCCTTAAAGTTAAATGATAGGATCATTTCATACAATAAATCAATTAATAATCTGAGAATCGTTTTTAATCAAACCCTAAGCTGGAATCATCATATTAATCTTGATATTGTAAGGGTATTTTATACTCTCTGTGTACTCTCAACATAAGACGCATACACTCCCTAAAGGGCCCCAATGTTCTTAGTAAAATCACTTCTGGTTCCTCTTATCACTTACAGATGTGAGATCTTTTATGCACTTGACTCTTTATCTTGGAGAAAACTTAATTTGGTTTTTAACGCCGCGATTCGTTACATTTATAGTTTGAGGCGCTTTGACCATGTCTCAGAATTCCCCAAATCTGTGCTTGGTTGTAATCTTAAATCAAATCTCAAAATTAGAGTAATTTTGCTTATACGAAATATTATTGTGAACCAGAAACCTTCAAATTTATTTAATAAATTGAATTTTGTTCAGTCTGTAAAAACATTTAACCTAATTCAGCAACGTTTTGGTTGTCATGTTTCTGAACATCAATTTTTAGCCCAATCGGTAAGACTGTGGAACGCCCTCCCCCGTTTTGTAAAGTCCTGAAGGAACGGCCGTAATTTTAGATTACGATAAATTATGATAAATTTCAATAGTTTTTAATTTTTTTATTTATATTTCGCAATTTTCTTCTAATATTTTTGATGATTATTATGTAGTTTGTTAGTTTATTTAACTATGTAATAATAATAAATGTAAATGTGTAAATTAATCATTTTATTTTGCATATATTTCTGAAGTACTAATGCTTATCTAATATCATTCCTACACAATTCCATCTATGAATTGGATGATTTAATTGTGTAAAACTTGGAATCGACATTTTTGACAATACTGTCTTCATCATTATACAAACATTGAAACATGCAGCCATAACTAGGCATACAATAACGTCACCAGAACTGAAATATATAGACACTACTTCGGCTTATTAATTTTACCCAAAGTTTGAGCTTCACGGCACCGCGACTGCGACTTTGGAATGTCTCGGTCCGGGTCTTTTCAAGGTGAATACGATCTTACTCTCGTCACAATCTCGGAGAGATAAAGGTCAATCTCGGAATTTCGGTGAGAAAACGGAATGCGAGGAAACGTGATATATCTAGTTCTTCTTACTCCCCTAGCCCTGAACAAGATGGCAGTGTATATTTATATCTTCCTCTCTCTAGTTCCCGTAATCCCTTGTTTGGCATGGGGAGTGAGAACAATTTCACCTGATTCGAGGCAACGATTGAAAGTGGACCTACAATATAAAAAGGATTCCGAACCACTGACGTTTCCCCATCAACTTCCAATGGCCTTTCTATCGTAATCTATTGTAAGCAGAAAATAACCACCGACGTGTCGATGGGATTCGAACCAGGGATCTTCGGATTGGAAGGCCGACGCGTTATCATTTAATCTACCGACGACTATATATTTATATCCTTCATACAATTTATACTTTTCGGAGCGATATAAAAACTGAAACAATTAAAAAAATTTCCACAATAACATGATAAAATCTAAAATCTAGTCACCTCAATCTCGCTAACGTAATTGCACTGTTATCAATAATATTGGTCTCGCTGCCAATAATTTTGAATATTGTGAAGCCCTAGCCGAAGTTGATCGTACTAGCAAAAATTAAGTATGAAGAATATTTCGGTCGAACTATGGGACTGAAGCACTTAAAATCATTTCACTGTAGTCGCAAAGATAAATTGGACATCCTTCCTGGTTTTTTTTTCAAGCTTGTCCGTAAAAGTCTACAAAGCTTGTATAAGCCATTTTCAAAATTAAATTTTAATCAGCAGCTCGTTCGTTATATTATTATTTGGGTTATCCATATTGTGTGCACTGCGGCCTAGGAGTTTATTTGTGCCACAACCCCTCCTACTGCAAAGCAGGCTCAGCCACCCTTAGATAGGCAATGAAGTCTTTAAGAGTGGAGGATTTAACATAAGCCGGGCTCAGGAATTCCCGACTGGAGATCCTCTTTCTAAGTCATGCTAAGGCAACACAACAGCACATTATGTGCATAGTGGTTTCCCCATCTGCCAGACAGAGCTGACACTCCGTATCACTGCAAACACCTATCAGGTGCAGATGATAACTCAACCTATACTGGCCAAATAGTTCTGCCTTACTCTAGACGGCGGTATTGTTATAAGCATAGCGTCCAACAAGTGCCTTAGCCTGGGGTTTGAGACTCAAATCAAGAGGGTAATGATGGGCGAAATGGGTCAGTTTGCTGACTCAGGTAATACGAGTCACTGGCATAAGTGACTCAAAAAAAAGATTCGGTCATTTGGGTCACTTGACTCATTTAAGCACTTATGTCTATAGAGGATCAAGGCAAGCATCAGAGCCCTACCACTGGAGAATTTTTCCATTTATTTGTTTCGGATCGAACTAAGTGTTTTGTAGGTTGCTGGAGAATGGACGGACGAGTTGAAGCCTTCTAGGATACGGTGATCCTAGAGGAGGCTGGCTCGCTTCCACCGGCTGAAACTGCTGTAGCAGTCCTGGAGAAGGGTGCCATTGGCATAATAACAACTAGCACTTCTTCAGGTGCGGCGGTGCAGAGACGGGAGACTCTAACGAGTAGGCTATCTCCGCGATACGCACATCAGGAAAAGATGCAGATCTGCCTTCCAAAGGGTTAGCTGCGGTTAATCCGGAGGGTGGTTCTTGTCCTGGCTCAGGACTAAAGCGTTACGGCCTGGAACCCTTCAATGCCGTAGGCAGAGAAGGGATGAAGGTTGTAACTAACGCATGGACCAAAAAGGAACACTGGAAATGGTGGGAAAATATGGATTTATGCAGGTCTGCTCTCCGTAGGGTTAGCTGCGGTTAATCCGGAGGGGGTTCCTTGTCCTGGCTCAGGACTAAAGCGTTACGGCCTGGAACCCTTGAATGTCGTAGACAGTGAAGGGGTAAATGATGTAACTAACGCATGGACCAAGAAGGAACACTGGAGACGGTAGGAAATCATGGATTTATGCAGATAGGCTAGGATTCTAGCAGTGACCCAGGAAACCGAGGTTAGTGGCGACAGTGGGATAACTGGATACTCAGTTGCCCCCACTAAGGGAGACTGGGAGGGGACGAAAAGGGACCCGGTTATGCGGTCTGTTTCGGCTAATCCCCAGAGAGGTGTTTTTAGTGAGTAAGAATCTCACACTACCGGAGGGCACGGGCTGTCTGGTGTCTTTTGGAAGATTTTCACCTCTCCCGCAAAAAAAAAACCGGCAACCGGCTATATTGAGGGATTGGTGTATCCTCTGTCTTGTTCTTAGAGATGTGACATGGCGAAGGGCAAGTGAACGATTGACCGATATAGTAGGAAAACAGTGACTCAGGTCGTCGCGACCCAAACATCACTACAAGAGGGAGAGCCTATCCTGGCCAGCTCATTGGCGGTATCATTAACCTCGAAACCCGACCAAGTATCCAACGAAGCGTAACCCTATTATGGGTGACCAGTTGTTGGGGGGTGTCGAAGCACTCCTTCGTAAGCCTCAAGGAAAAGCACCATGAGGATAGAGCCTAAGAACTGCTTGGCATTCAGAGAAGATAATCATGTCAGTTATTTTTTAATGTTTGTAGAGGCAAATTTTAACGGGATGTGCTTCGGCTTGAAAGACAGTCGGCCAACTACGCAATGCGATCAAAACTCTAGTGTTGCGTCCAAAGACACCATATTCCATTTTTGATCTTGATGAACAAATCAATCCGAAACGTGCCCGGTTTGCTTCACAAAATAAAACATAATTACTTAAACTTGATTGGAATCGAACTTTTTCAGAACATTTAGCATACTTACCACAATACGTGATTATTTATAATAACGTGTCTGAACAACATAATTTTTATCACAACCTCGCAATGTATAGGATTAAACTGTAGCATATATCCTATATTTAATGCATGCAATAAAGAATCTCTAGGGCATTCACCCGGTATAATATCCAAAGATTTATTTGCTTTTAAATTTAAGTTCACTTTAGTCATAGGCTATCACGAAAAGTAAACATAGCAAAAGTGAGGAGCTTTTAATTGAATGTCAACACCAAGAGGAAATCAATATGGAACTAAACCATCGGAATATGATGGATTCGTGTGTTGAATCGACCTCAGTTAAAACAAACATAAAAGTGTTATTACAGGCGTTTCCTTGTTCATTTTATAGGATAAAATATAAACCTTGTACGTTGCGTTTTTAATTAAATTGGTAATACCTGAATAATACCAGAACAAGGTGGACATTAACGCAAATACGTAAATGTACAGTTTCATGGATGCGAAGCATCATCTAAAGTTTATGTTTTCGCAGAGTCACCATAATTAATGTTGGACCGTTCATTCGTAGGTAAATACGTAAAACTACTTTGAAACAAACGCCAGAGCGGAAACACGACTTTACTGCCAGCATGTTCCCTAAGATAACGAAGCAGTAAAGTCCTTGTTTTCATATAACAAAGGGAAAATCAGGAAATTTCGCAGTAAATGCAGTCATTATACAGACTATATCCAGAATATATGCACGTATGCAATTCGCTCTTATAAATTTTAAAGCTTTTAAGGGTAACACACGCTAATGGTGAAGGTGGTACATGCCTTTTAAGATAAGAACATGCTCAGGTGGTGTTCTTCTCGGAAACTTTGCTCTACTTGCACTGTGGGATCACATTTATTTTAATTGCTCGTGAAATAGGGTTAGATTCATTATTTATACCAGAAACAGAAAAATAATTTAGTAGAACTTTTGGGTTGGATAAAATAAACACTTGTAATTGGCGACAGCCAGGATATTTTAGGTCTTCTTTAATTTTTTAAAGGAATAGAGTTAAGGTTTTCTTTAATAATTGATAGCTATTTTAGGTATTATCTGAAAGTTTCCTTCCACATAATAGGAGGAAAAATTTTTTTTTTAATGATCGCTCAAAAAAATTATGGATGTTTCGACCGAAAGTGCAAGCTGTTCATCATCAGCGTGGTACTTGCACTTTCTACCACGGACAACCATGGAAGGTCAAAAACTCAACTCCTTAACTCCGTTTTAAAACTTAGTACGAATTATTTATGAAGAGGATTTTTAGTCCATCAATTTTATTAAATACCAATACTGGTTAAATATTGCTTCATCAGAAAGTTTCCGTCATGTTTTTACTTTTTCCATCTTTCCAATTTCCAATTGCGATTCCTTTGTAATTTGGAAGACTTAGAGATCTTGTTTTCTTAAGTTATGATTTACTAAACTTTATAAATAAAATAGATTTACCTCTAATAGTACTGAACTAGTACTGAACTCTATGTTGTGTTTGATATTCAAACTTGTATGAATATCACAAAACAAACTTTAATGGTTAAATAAATTGTTCATAATTATATATGCTTTGAAAAATGCTCAAGTCGAATTAAATAAACTGCAAGTCAGTTACATTTTGTGAGAATTTTAATAAGAGTTTAGATATGTTTGTTACAGGGATTTCGATTAATTTTCATCGACGTCCTCCTTGGTTTACTAAAAGTTTAATAGCGTAAAGAATGCAAAAAATAAAGTTTAAAAAGAATACAGAAAAATGGTTGTTCAGATTAATATTCAGACTGACTCTTTTTAACCTTAAACTTTCATATATTTCGAATAATAAACACTCTACGAAAAAAATTTCCGTAATCATAATTTAATCATTCTGCTCAGGAAATATATGTGTTAAAATAACTTCCCCCTCCCCCCCCCCTGCTTGGGCTTGTTGTTCGTTCTTCCTTAAAATATCCTAAATTTTACAATGGATTGAATAGTACAGGGTGGCCCAAAAGTTTCTCCCCACTCATTGAAAATAACGTTATGCCAGAGCTTCTATAGTTCGCAACTGCATTGTCGACGAAGTCTAAACTTTAAAGCTAGTGTGTGGTGTATTTAAACTCCTGTGAGTTAATTGGTCTGTATTCTGAACTACACTTTACTTTGGAAATACGAATAACCACAGATGTTTTCAATGCCTTTGTCATCATGGAGCGATGAGCGATGTTGATAAAACATCGATACTGTCGTCGATGTCAACATCGACGACTGAACGTCGATAATCGATGATAATCGAACTCAAAACATCGATGTTCCTTAATATCGTTGTTAAATATAATGAATTTGTAGAATGGCGTCAGAAAACATGATGCCTAAATGTTACACAAAATTTCTGTAATTTTTCCACGCTATAAGAAGTTCAATAGGAACAATCTAACTAACGACCTGTTGATAATATGTCTGGAGTTGGTAAGTTCTTTATTATAATCAATTGATGGGGATTTCCAATATGGATTTTCTAAAGGTAGGTTTACAACTATCTACTTCTGCGGGATCGAGGTCTTTCCATGAAGAATATTGTGGAACGGAGGTGCAGCTTTATTGAACAAAAGCTGGTATAAAATATCAATTATACGTCAAAGACAACTAACTAAAATTTAAACTGAACAATAATCGAACAGTATCTCATACAAGATCGGGAACAACTATCGGCGGAGATATTTGGTTTTGTGTTTCGCAAAGAAGTGGTCTCCTTAGTTTGATGAGTCACCAAGACTCTTTATTGCTGTTTAGTTTGACCGATTTTAGATTAGATTTTTTGCTCTTCTGAAGTAGTTGTAAAGGATGCGGTCTAGTTGATTTGAGGGTAGTCCCTTTTAGTTACGGAGCCTCCGATTCTAGAAGTTCTTTATATTAAGAAATATGTCTAGATCCATTTTATAAAAATTTTATTAAGAAACCAATTTTAAATATTTATTTTTTTTATTAAATTTTAATGTTACCAGTTCGGTTGTTCTGGCTAGACTATATAATCTATTTACAATTTTTGTATCCTACTTTACAATTAAAACATAGATAGGTACATAGTTTATAATTTCCTCTGTATAGAGTACTTTTTTTATTGTCAATGATTGAATGATTATTATATTTTTTAAAGTGTTTGTGTTTCACACTATTCAAAATTTGCCAAAGTGTACAGGTTGACCAAAATATATTTGAAGGTTATTTTATCTCATTGAACATACTCAATGTGGATTTATTTAAAATATTTTATTGAAATAATATAATCAAACTGATTAAATCTTAATTAAAAATTTTTAGTTATTAATTATATTTTGTAGCTACTGCTACACCTTCCATAGAATAATCCTGTTATATTGCCTCCCTGCACGGATATACTAAAGCTTCTTTCTACAAAAGAGACACGAGTCTTTGGGATTCTGTTCCTTTACAAATACTTGCAGGGTACAATAAATTAATACCCCGAAACTACTAACCTGTTTCAATATCTTGGTTCCTTGTCGCCCTTTCAGGAATTATGACGTCCTTTACATCTGTCCCACTAACTACGCTTTTAGTGAACCTATTAATTCTTTGTCTTTTGAATGATCGTTGGGATGCACTTTACATTTTTAATATTAACACAAAACCAAAAATTTTTAAAATGTCTATTCCACTAATATTTACCTTACTAGGTTACCGCCTCTCCCGTAAGCATCTTCAGACCGACTGAGCCAACCGCATCTCTGAGCCATCACATCCACGGTTGAAGGAACGGTGAATTTAACACAGGGTGATCATTCAATGTCTGCAAACTATGGTCCCTGAATAGCCTATTAATTTCCAGGGTCTCGAGTGCATCCATTTTATACCCCTTATTGATTACGTGTAAGACTTCCCAGTTTTCTTTATTTTGACTGTGATTTGTTTCAATAATATGCTTTAAGAAGCTTGATAAGGGTCTGGTGTGGTGGCAAAGGATCTTCCTGTTTGCCCAACATAGGCGGGTGTACATTTTTCACATGTTATTTTGTAAATACCATTTAATTTGCTTTTATCGTGTTGAGTGGTTAGTTTTAAGAGCTTGCGGAGATTTTGATGACAATAGTGCGCTGGAATGATGCTTAATTTCCTTAACTCTTTTCTAACCCTATCTGAAATACGGCCTATATAAGGAATTTTGCGCCAATAATGTTTTTTCATTTCCTTTGTTAGAATTGGGTGCAACATATTTCTAACCTGTTTCCCTTCTCTCTCTTTTAGCATATTATTTATCAAGTCAGACCCATAAGCGTTATTAGAAGCTATTTGTTTAATTGTTCCTAGCTCTTTCTATTACTTAGATTCATCCATTGGGATCCGTGTAAGGCGGTGTAGCATGGAATGAAAGGCCAGGTGTCTGGATTTCACGTCTTTGTTTCTGATTTTATTTGTTTTTGTATTTATTTGATTTTGTTTTAAAGAAAACAAAAACATAAGTAAACTTGTTTACGCAGCTAAAATGGAAAACATAATGTAGCTAACCCTCAGCTATCTCCGTAAATAGAGCAAGCAGCGCATCGACCTCAGTCCAGAGATATACAACAAGAACAGAAAAACCCTGTGACAAAATGGTGTAACACTATCAACCCATTATTGCTTAACTGTTTTAATTTATTATCCATAAATTAAAACATAATTCAAATCATAAATCAACGGCCTCATTCTAACTCATAATTTACAAGTTTTATGCTTCTACTACCGCTCTCTAAATATAAATTCAGTTTTCCTCACTATGTGGAGATCAGTAGAACGGAGCATCTGAACAACCAAAATTCTGAGTTACTTTCTTCTCAATCAAACTATATAAATATATATAGGTACTTTTTAATCTCGAATAACACAGGCCTGGGAAATTTTGAAAATTGTTCCCCCCTGTTACCGAAGTAATTTTTCCTGCTGAAACCGAACTTAGGCTGAGAATTGCTTTATCACGTCAGTTTTTTGAGATATTCTAACCCAAAGGTGCAAAAATACTGTTTTGTGTCATACTTGAGGTTATGTAGCACCGCGGTTTTTTTTCAAAAAACTATGTGTGGGATCTTATAGTACAAGTCTTTCTCTTTCAAATGCCGTTAAGTTTGCTCAAATATCTTTTTTTTCGCCGTGATATCGCATTTTGAAATTTTCATGTTCATGAGAAAACTCAACGGCATTTGAAAGAGCAAGACTTGTACTAAAGATCCCATACATAGTTTTTTGAAAAAAAACATCGCGGTGCTACATAACCTCAAATATAAAAAAAGACAATGCTTTTGCATTTTTAGGTTATAATATCTCAAAAACCTGATGTTATAAAGCAATTCTGAAAGACCTCGCAGGCCTGTTTAATTATAAAGCAATACTATATATGCAAAGTCGTCAGTATAGAAAATATTTTTTTTTTAATTTGGATCTTGTTCTTTTTCGCCAACATCGAAGTTCGATGTTTTGTTATTAACATCGGTTGTGCGATATTCTACATATATACTTCAACATCGATGTTTAGTCCCGATCGATGTTGATGTTTTGTGAACATCGATGAACATCGATCATCCCTAATCATCTTTAGGGATTTTTTAGCAATACTAGTAACTTTACTTCCAATTACCTTTCATAATTTTTTTTAACATTTCACTATTCCTTCCCGATCTATTGATACCTTTTAAGTTCTTAAAAATTATTTCGATGTTCTGAGTTGAAACACACTCAGACTACCATTTTGGACTTTGTTGACAATTACATAACCATTTGAAATGGGTATTTTCATCTACACTATAAACAAAATAATTATTTAATCTATTTTATACTTCATTTCAGTTAAACACAAATTCAGCCCCAAATAGTACATATTTCATTTCGTTATCTTCTTCTTCTTTCGTTATCTGTTTCTACAGTTTCTTTAGTTCATTACTTAATCTCACAAAACTATCTTCATTGTAACTTCTTTTTGCTTCTCTTCGATAATAGTTTATTATTGTGAGTAATATTTAGTTAAGTGGTACTTGTAAATCAAGAAATTTATTTTTAATTTTTTCAAAGTAACAACAGCAAAAATCCTTGCTTTTTAAAAATCTTTTTTTTTTCTTTTGTTTTATTTAAAATTTTTTTGAGTTTTCGAAATATTTTGAGAAGCATTGTTTGAATTTCGGGACTGTAAAATGAAATATTTGTTGCTTATCAGTCAGTCTTTTACATCATTTGCTATTAATCTTTAGAGTCTAAAAAAGAAGGCATTCTTCCACTTTTGCTCCTCACTGTAGGTCTAATAGTTTTCTTTCACACGATGTATGGCAAAAGTTAACTTCGCTAAGGATTTCTGAAATATTTAGCTAATAGAATTTGTAGAACATGTATTGGACGGCAAGTAATTACAACCATTAACAATTTAAAAATTAAATCTCCCTGGCTTTCTGATTTTATTTTACTGCTAAGTGAGTATTTTCCACTGTTTAAAAAAAAAAAACAGTTTCGGGCTCTTAAGGTATATTTTCTTAATTTACGAATGAACAATTTTCGCTATAATACCGTAAAATGTATGAATTTTTTTTTCTCATATACGTGCTGTATTTTCCCAAAGGACATTTAAACGACACTCAAAGCAACTCTCAAGCAAATAAACCATCAGCGAAAATTCTAGTCTCCTTGTTATTCTACTTGGAAATGCTAAAAACATTTCACATTCTTTTAAAAGCTAAACAACGTCGCTAATTAAATTTTACCGTGCAAAGAATGCGAGGAGGTTTCTTGAAAGTCAGGACGTTTCACTTAGGGCTCCGAGCTCATCTATTATATAGAGCAAAGCATGAGAGACGGTAAAAGATGTCGTTACATAAATGAGCACAGAATTACATTTCGCAATACGATCGTTAATCCCGCCATGTTATCTTAGAAATGAGAACACTTGTTCCGGAATTTCAAGCACATACCAAAATATATACACTGAATTAGTTTGTAACGTAATGGCGTAATCATTATTCTTTGGTTTACACTTTTACACCTTGAGCTTTGAAAGCCAACCTGAAATGCAAGGTTGAAGTATAATCTCGTATCGTAACCCAAATTGCTTTTGCCCATCAGAAAGTTCATTTCATGGAATTTTCAGTAGAACATTTACCTCAGCAAAGAAAACGATTAATCTTAAATAAAATTCATTACACCGGTAAATTTGTGCTTTACCGAACCAGAAGTAACAGATGTCGAATAAGGGTGCAAGTTGGTTCTAATTGGGGTAGACTCACGTTTTTATATACTCACTATTTCCCATTTCACTGCTATGAAGAAAATGTGTCCCCTTCTTGCCTAAGAAATACTTCAGAGCAATATTTTATATGTAAAACGATTTATTATAGAAAATAATTTGTATAATCGATACGGAAAAATACATTCACCGGAATAGTGGGAAGAGCTCCCAATAAATATATTACATTTGAATTCACCTCAACATATTTATCTAGAAACCTGCTAAGGAAACCCTCATTTGGTTCGTAGGACTCATAATGAACCCAAGATTTTGTGTGTACTCTTCAACTTTTCTTCCTGTTCTTTTCCTCGAATCCCATTAATCAGTCTACCATTTACATGCAATAAATCAGGAGATATTTCCTTTGAAAGGATCAACTCATCAAGAGTACAGTTGGCATGTGGATCAAATTTCAACAGAGTTAATAGAAGGTTTGGAGAGCCCAGTTATATAGACCAAATAAATTCAACGTTTGTAATATATTGAATTTAGAAATATATTAGATTACTTCTCGTAAGAAGTGGGTACGGAGGGGAGGATGGGCTGTAAGGGAATTAACCCCCATCCAATTCTGTAATGAATTTTGAATAAAAATAAACAAAGGAATTGGCTTTACAGGGTGGCCATTTTTTTTCAGGACCAAAATTTCCTGACTTTTCCCGGTTTTTCCAGATAATATTTGAGTTTTTTGACTGTACGTCGTATTGTGAAACTATGTAAAAAATTAAAAAAAAAAGTTATTCATGCTTTTATATTGTATAAATCACGTAACAGATAAGATATTTACATGCGTTTCGGAATCAGAAAAACACTGTTGATTTATACAGGGTGTTTCAGATCTGGCATGATAGATCTCACCTAAACAAACAAAAAATTGTATTGCAGGGAGGGGCAATATCAACCGTTTGGGAGTTACAGGGTGATTCATAAATTTCAGTTTTTCATGATATGCACATTACTCTTTTATTTTTATCTTTTGATCTACCTAGCACACCGAAATCAAACAAACGCTTAAAATCGCCTATCCGAATGACCTTTTCAAAATTGTTAGCAATGTTGATCTAACTCCTACCACTGCAGGTACAGTCACTTCCAAAAGTGACAAAATGGTTTGCGATTTTCTCCGAAATTTATGTAATTAGTACACCCCTTTTTTATTACCCATCTTATTACCTTTCCAAAAAGGTACAATATGCCCAGGTAGAGAAAGGGTGTAGAAATTTTATAAGTAGAAAACTTATCGGGAAATATTTGAAAATCTGCAATGTAAAGAAACTTAACTTATATTAACTCTCAAATCCTTTTTATTGAATTCAGAACGTATTAAAATTAATTCTAGTAAATTATAAAAGCCGTTCAAAATGTCCTCCGCCACATTGGATGCATGCCTAATTCCCTGTTTAAGGCGTATTGCAGCCAGCCTCTCCCGTATTTTCGTCTGCTAACTAAATCCCCCCTAGTGTTAACAGGGCTTTAATAAACTTCATCATATATTGTTTCCCATAGCAAAAAGTCCAATGGGGTAAGGTCTGGAGATCTCGCAGGCCAAAACGAATGTGGCGAAACGAATGGTCCTACCAAGCGGTTGCCGATGATACCAGCCCATACATTTACACTGAATATCTGCTGGAATGAGGTTACCTTTGCCCTGTGTGGGTTAGTTATCGACCAGGTATGGAGGTTATTGAAGTTCGTGATACAATCATTGGTGAATTGAGATTAATCCGTCCACAGAATTCGGTACAGAAAGGCCCTGTCGTCAATGTCGCGTTCCAGAAGCGAAGTGCTAAATTCCAGTCTTCTCTCGGAATCTTCTTCCAGTAGTCCTTGCACTGGGTGATGGTGATATGGACGTAATCCCTCTCTATTGATAACCATCCAAATCTTAGATGAAGAGACTCCTTATCGTCTTGCGATTGGTCTCGTGCTCGTCTCAGGGTCCTGCCTCACAGTGGTGATTATTTACTGCTCCGCTTTGGTGTGCTCGCCAATTAGGGAATCTCCTTTAATATTCCAGTACAGCCGCTCTCTCGTTTCCGTCTGCTACACCATAAATGTAAATAATATCCGCGTATTCCTCAAAAGTAAATTCTACCATTTTTTAATAATTTTTGCTTAAAACACCCGTACTTATTGATTTGTTTTTCAACTATTGATTTGTTTATCAACTGACTGACCCCTTTTTTTATAGCAAAATGTCCATAAGGTACGAGAATGCCAGGTTACAAGGGTTAATACAATCTAATTATATACTAATTACCTTTAACCCAAAACAAACATTTTCGACCCTTTATCTTAAAAATTTAGTTTATTTAAAGAATTTCCTACCTAAAATGCAATAAAATAATTAGGTAGTCAGGGATTTATAAGGATGCGGTTTTCTGATCCTTTGTCTACCTTGCTATAATCATAATCACTTTATCAATCTCTTTTTGATCGTCTACATAGATCGTGGGTTATACCTACAGGGGATACCACGTTAAAAAAATGCAACAAGTACTCTACCGCCAAGGTGATGTGAAAAAGGGTGCATATTAGTGCGAATTCCAAGTTTGCAGTTTTCGAAATTGCCATAACATGCGAACGATCATTTGTAGCAGAGAAAGTGTAAGGACATTTTTTGTTGGAAATTGCATGCTCTATAAATTTGATAATAACTATTTTTGCAATGTAATTAACCGTTTAAGAGATATTCGAAAAACTGATTTTCATGACCTTTGACCTTGGATAAAAATTTTAGCACATGTTGGATCGATGGGAACTTTTTACATTTCATTTAAAATGACTATTCAAAGGCCTGTGTAAATGATTAGCTCTGTGGGAGTTTTGTCTATTTTGACTGGACTATACAGTCTTGATTTCGGATCGCTTGCCCTCAGAGGGTCACCGTATCCTAGAAGGTTTCAACTCTTCCGTTCATCCTCCAGCAACCGGTTAATGGCCTTTGTAGATAAAGACTTCGACATAATCCTTATAACATATTACTCCTGTGCTTTTGGCGATGCGGATGTCAACTAGTCCGGCGTAACCGACTCCGCTGTTTTTTTAAATTTTTTTATATATGATGTTGCCAAAGCTCAGGGGATGTCCTATGATGCTAAAGCACAGCCTTGGCAGGAAAGGAATTAAGGATGAGGGAAAGAGGTGAGTGAAGGAAGTGTTAGTGAAAGTTTCGAACTTCCGGTCATTATCACGGAGTGCTATTTCGCTACTCGTTGATAATGATCGAAAGACTGAAACACGTGTTGGAATAGACTGAATAACTATAGTGAAATGAAAGTATGTAGTTCGTTTCACAAAGCGATTTCGGTAGATTCTATTAAAGTTCTTAAACAATAATTTTAAGGTGGTCTGTCTGTGTTTTGTATGTAAATATATGCTGCATTCTTTTTTTTTTTGCTACAGTAATAATCTAATAGTTTTAATTTTTTTAATGTAATTAGTTAAATTATGATTACCAGTTCACTGAATTAAAATTTTTTTTAAAACAAAATTTGCCTGCTGTTTTGCCCGAAATCGTTCATGTTTAACTTAATTTCTTGCAAAAGTACTTCACTAAATTTGAAAGGTCTGGGAATGATAAAAGGCACTACAGCACTGCCCAATGTACATAGGAAAAACTTGTGGGTTCATTCTTTTCAAAATTTGTTTGACAAGGGAAGTACAAATTTGCAGAAACTAACAAATATTTTGAGAACTACTAAGCTTTTTATTAAATATTCATCCCGCAATCGAGCTTTTGTTGTAAGAATGAAAATAATAAATATTTTGATTAATCTGTAAGAGAATATAAATCCCTTAACTTCGGTTAAATGCTTCTGAAACCATTTAAAGAGAAATTCATCACAAACTTCTTTTTTCTATATGCCAGCGATATGCGATTCTAAAGCTTTTGCCACTTCTCTTAGAACTTATGCATACATTCTTTGCAGAATTCGGCAAACTATGTGCCCGATTTTAAGTAAATTGAAAGAGAAGACTAGAGAAAAGCTTTCGGTTTTATTTCGAATTTCGAGCAATCATTGCTTTTTCTCCCTTCCAATAAGTTTATTCAGTCAGTTCGCTAGGCAAAGCTAAACAAATAAAATCACAAGTTGGTTTTGGCGTACATTCGGTAATATTTTCGATGGAATGTACTGAAACAGATTTTTCTTCATAATATAAGTTTAATTTTTCACCGCATATAGATAAGCGTGCTAATAACAATATGAAATTTGGAGTTTCATAATTCTTTCTGCCAAATAAAAAAGCGTAAGAATGAAGCAAAATGAACTTGTTATTAGTGTTACTAGGCATCTGGCTGCTGAAAACCTTTTTAAACAGCCAAGCAACATATGGTACGTTAGAAAGTCTTAACTGTTTTTTTAAAATAATTCTTAATTAATTCAATTTCCAAATATCCACGCCTTTTGCACTTATGTATTAAACCTAGCTTGGATAATTGCCATTTCTTCACAGAAAGGACCTGACACACAATGCTTAAGTGGCAAAAAAATGGATAGTGTACAAGTTTTTCAAGTCAAGTCTTCAGCTGTCAAATTACACAACTCCACGCAAATATAAAGATAAGTTTTGCAACTTGCTATGCCCTTTGAGCGTAAACTTTTTTAAGTGAAAATAACATCAAGTCACCGCCGATGGGATTCGAATGTGGGACCGTCATGATGAAAGATAAACACGTTATCTCTTATTCCAACGACGAGTCGGGGGTCAAGATCCACTATGGGTCGATGCATCAACGTAATCAGGGGCTTTGATGTTGTTGAGTTAAAGAACTAGTTTGTAGATTAAGTCGTTGGTGGAGTAAATGATAACGTGTCGGCGTACCAATCCGAATGTCTTAGGTTCGAATCCCACCGGCTGCGACTCCTGGTTGTTTTCTGCATTGAATTTCAGCTAATGGGAATCAGGTGAAAATTCGATTACAAGATTTAATACTTAGGACAGTTGTGAAACTAATGAAAATCGTTAAGTTAAAAATAAACACTCTAATCGGTCCACGCATTTTTAAGGCTCCACATTTTTATTGAAATGTACAAAATATGTACATAAAATACTTTGCTTCAGCGAAATTCACGAAACAAATTTCAAAACAAACCCTTGCTTTCATGTTTCATTTCTGGTTTGGTGATTCCACAACGAGAAAGGATTATGTTATTTAAAGAAAAATCTAAAATAAGTGATACTCGAATGTGCGATTTTAAGTTTTAATACAAATTGTTTTTTGCTGCGAAGTCAATCCCAGTAAAACAAATCACGAATACACGATTTAAATTTTGTATGTCCTAGACATTATGCATATTAGTTTACGCGGAATTGCCACATCAACTCCAAGTGGAACTATAACTAGTCGAATAGACAAGTATATATGCCGCCACGTATAATCCTAGAAAAAAACTCATGCGGAATACACGCAGATTTAGATCTTAATCTCCTGAAAGAAGCATATATATTTTTTTGAGTTTTGCCCACTTTTACTCTCTCCAAGATTTGACACTTATTAATAGTTTTTTTAAATCTAAAGTCTCAAATTTGGCAGATTTTATACTTTTAAAATAAAATGGATTTAGATATTTAAGCAACGGTGAGTGATGTAAGAAAACCTTTCTACAAATTAAATTAAAAAGATCAAGAATTTATTTTAAGTGCTTTAAAATCTTACATAGTCTTTTACTAATATAGTCTTAGGAGCCATTTAAGTACTACGTAGCGCAGTTAGGTGGAAGGGGTCTTGTGAAACGTTATAGTGCATAATTGGGGGCAGCGGGTCAAGCAACGCGTTACGTAACATTAAGTTTCTGTTAAAATTAAAAGTCCTAACTCTTAAAACGTGACTCACGGTATATGGTATATCTACAATACACATATTTTTTCACATACGAAAAGAGTCGCGTCACTGAGTATAGAAAACACAACACAATTAACATTTTTAGGTAAAAATAACCATCTGAGTGTTACGCAACGTCCACGCGGTTAGTAACGCGAAACGTTATGGCGCGTTACAAGGGCTGGAGCGAAAGGGGGGGGGGGGTTCAGAAACCTTCAAAAACTGCGTTACGTAATACTTAAGTCTTTAAGTTTTTTCGATCACAATTACCACTTGAATAGTAAACCAAAACTGCGTTCATTCTGAAATTTTAAACTGAGAGTTAGTTATGTTTCTTTCTTTCCTTATGTAATTATCGAAAAGGGGAAATAAGAGTACACTTTTCACCGACTATCGACGGTGAGCAGGCTGTTCAAATCAAATGTTTGAAACACATGTTTGAATTTGATGTTGGCAGCTTGTTGCGTTGGCCATTTGTTCTTTTGGCAAGGTGAAGAGAGGGAGGAAGATAAAGTTGAACTGTCAACTTTTATTTGCTTTGATTTCCGTTTAAAACGAAAGAATAAAACATTCCCAGAATATTTTCAAAAAACGTTTCCAAGATGTACATTTTTAGGGCTGAGACCAGAAACCTTCACAGAAATTTTAACAAGAATGTTCTTCGTACATACTCATAAAATGCCCTGGAATCGCATCTGAAATCAGACATAGAAATGCCTTCGGGGCGATTTTTGAAAATATTCCTGGAAGAATGTTTCTGGAACATGTAATGCTAATAGTAAGAAAAACTTATTTGCAAATACGTTACACAAAAGTTCTGCTTCTGTTTTACTTTTGGGGTGTATATTTTTAGTTGTGTTCGTTTAATGACGACCAGTCAGTATCAGTACTTTCAAAAAAGACTCTTCCATTATCGCACTTTTTTTCGATTAAAAATTTTCCTTATTTTTGAAATAGCCATTGTTGCTTAAGGGGGGGGGGCGTACAACATTTCAAGAATCTTCTGTTAAATTTTTGGGTAAAAATATTGTGAATTGAGCGACTGACAGGAAATCTTCGTATACACAAAAAAAAAAAAGATACTTTGCGGTGATCATCATAACTCATTACTGGATCATATCTTTTTTTTTTTTTTTTTTTTTTTTAACGATGTGGCCAAATCCTAGGGGAGAACCCTTTGATGCGTTAGCATGGTTTTGGCCGGAAGGGAATTAGGGTAAGGGAAGTGAGGAAACTTGAGTCTTGTTTGCATTGCTGCGAGCTAGACAACAGCCCAGAGACGGAGTGGATTATTTTAATTTCTTAATAAAAGCTCACGGTCATCTGGGCTCGAACCCGGGACCCACGGCCCGCTGGTCTTGCCGCTCAACGCATCGATCCAACTCCGTCTCCAAACCAAAAATATTTCGTTAGTTTACAGACAAAAAACCAAAAATATTTCGTTAGTTTATGAGTTTCTCGAGGTAACAACGTCGAGATTTTGTTTATTTTATTGATTTTTCAATTTTGGGAAGTAAAAAAAGACAAATTTTTTGAATTTATGAAAGTTTATTGATAAAAATCGGCGAATTTGTTGTTGTACAATTAAGTATAATAATAAAAAATAAAAAATCTCGACGTTGTTACCTCGTAATTTATGTATAAAAGAAGAACGATCGGATGAGTAGCTTTTGAGTTACAGTGATCACCCCCATTGAAAAATTAAATCTGAGAAACACAAGTTTTCACACTGCTCTTTTGTATATGGGATGTATCGAATGGAGGGAGACTTCCTCAGGCAGTTTTGCTCCAATCGCCCTAAAAAAATTAAACCCCCCCCCCATATCAAGATTTTTAAGCTACAAAGGCTGTTTTCTATCATTTAATAAATTGGTTTACTAATGATCCTATATTTTTATGTATAGAAACAGTTTTAATTGCTTGTAATTTCAAAATACTGAAATAAATTGAAATGATTTACTGGTTCGATCTATTCGATCTATGGATATCGATGTTTTTAAGGCAATTTATCAATCTACAAAATCGAAAAAAACTTACAGATCGATCCGTACTGAATCGATTTTCTCAATTCGATCCCCCATCCCTAATATATGCCATTTTTCGTACACTGTTTTATTGATCATAATATTACAAAGCTTGAGCCATATTGTTTGCAATTTGAATGTTATATATTTTAAATTAAGACCACACGTGCAAATAGTTTAAATTTTTGCACACTCTCTAATATTACGATGGATTTTTATGATTTTACCGCAATATGCATTTTTTGAAAAACAAAAGTTCCCCGAAGTTCCACTTTGTATCTTCAGTTCTGAGATACCGGTGGATTCGTTGAGATATATAGGGTATTTCAGAACTGACGTGCCAAAATGAGTGGGGTGATAGATCTCAACTAGACAAATAAAAAATTGTATAGCAGGGGGGGGGGGCGGCAATCTCAACCGTTTGGGAGTTACAGGGTGATTCAAAAATTTCACTTTTTCATGGTATATACGTTACTCTTTTATTTTTATCTCTTGGCCTATCCAACACAGCCACATAAAACAAACGCTAAAAAACCACTATCTGAATCACCTTTCCAAAATTGTCAACAATGTTAATCTAGCTCATATCATTGCAGGTACAGTCACTTCCAAATTTGAGAAAAATGGTTTGCGATCACCTAAAGTTCAGAATTTTCCCCAATTGTCTCCAAAATTTATGTAATTCGTACACCCCTTTTTTATTTTTATTAGATTTCCCATCTCATTACCTTTCCAAAAAGGTGCAACATGTCCACGTAGAGAAAATATGTAGAAATTTATACGTAGAAATCCTATCGGAGAGTATTATAAAAATCAGGAAATTAAACTCAAATTAATTCTAAAATGCTTTTTATTGAATTTAAAAATAATTACAATTAATCTTGATAAGTAACAAAAGCCGTTCAAAATATCCACCGCCACTTTGGATGCATTCCAACAATCTCCTTCTAAGTTCCTGTTTAAGGTGTATTACAGCCAGCCTATCCCGTATTTTCGTCTCTGCATTCCCAATTCGGCTAACTAAATCCTCCCTATTGTTAACTGGGCTTGAACAAACTTCATCCTTCATTGTTTCCTACAAGAAAAAGTGCAATGGGGTAAGGTCTCGATATCTAGCAGACCAAGGAATCGGTGCACCTCGTTAAATCCAGCGGTTAGGAAATTTTTCACTTAGTATTGCCTTCACAATGTTAGCCGTATGCGCTGCTACTCCATCGTGTTGGTGAAACATTCCCCTTCGATTATCCATAGGGTTCTCTTCTATTAGATCTGGCAGTGTATTGTCCAAAAAGTCCGCATAAATTTCACTATTAAGCACTTGCGGCAAAATGAATGGTCCTACCAAATGATGCCGATGATACCAGCCCAAACATTGACACTGAATCTCTACTGGAATGAGATCACCTTTGCCCTGTGTGGGTTAGTGTTCGACCCGGTATGGAGGTTATGGAAATTCATGATATCATTCCTGGTGAATTGACACTCATCTGTCCACAGAATTTGGTCCAGAAACGCTCTTCGTAAATGTCGCGTTCCAGAAGCCAAAAAGCTAAATTTCAGTCTTCTCTCGGAATCTCCTTCCAGTAGTCCTTGGGCTGGGTGATGATGATATGGTCGTAATCCCCATCTATGAATAACCCTCCAAACCTTAGATGACGACCCTCCTAATCGCTTTGCGACTTGTTTCGTGCTCGTCTTAAGGTCCTGCCTCACGATGGTTATTATTTGCTGCTCGACGTCGGCACAACTTCCCGAAGTTTCGGGTCGTGGCTCCATGTCGTGTGAAGTTACACTTCCTGTTTCTCTTAACCTTTGGAAACTCACTGTAAATACCCTTCCTTGCGGTGCTCGCCTGTTAAGGATTCTCCTTTGATATTCCAGTACAGCCGCTCTCTCGTTTCCGTCTACTGCACCATAAATGTAAATACTATCCGCGTATTCCTGAAAAGTTAATTCTAAGACTTTTTAATAATTTTTGATTAAAAACACCTGTAGATATTGATTAGTTTTTTAACTATGATAGGTATTCTTGCTGACTGACCCTTTTTTATAGCACAATTTTCATCAGGTACGAGTGACAGAACGCCTGGATACAGGAGTGTGAATTCTAGCTAACGCAAGCTAATATCGACAACAAAACAAAATTCCACTAACATTTTTATAATTTTTTTGCACCAAAAATTAAAATTGATTACTTGTTAACCCAAAACAAACATTATCGACCTTTTATCTTAAAAATTTTGTTTCTTTAAAGAATTTCCTACCTAAAGTGCAATAAAATAATTAGGTACTCAGGGAATTCTAAGGATGCGTTTTTTTTTAATCCTGTGTCTACCTTGCCATGTTGCACCTTTTTGGAAAGGTTTTAAAATGGGCAATCTAATAAAAATAAAAAAGAGGTATACTAATTACATGAATTCCGGACAAAAATTGGGAAAATGATGAATTTTAGGTAATTGCAAACCTTTTTTTTCACTTTTGGAAGTGACTGTACCTGCAATGATAGGAGTTAGATTGACGTTGTTGAAAATTTTTGAAAGGTCATTCAGATAGTAGTTTTTTAGAGTTAGTTTTATGTGGCGGCGTTGTATAGATCAAGAGATAAAAATAAAAGAGTAATGTGAATACCCCGAAAAACTGAAATTTATGAATCACCCTGTAACTCCCAAACGGTTGAGATTGCCTCCCCCCTGCCATACAATTTTTTGTTTGTCCAGTTGAGATCTAATTAAAGTAAAGTCGTAATTCAAGTCAGTCGCAAATGAACAGAAGAACAGTTTATAAAATAATAATATAATAATATAAAAATTTATAAATATTACCGTGATAGTACGAATAGACTACAAACTTTATCTGTCGGTATTTTTGAAGTTATACTGTGCATGTATCTAAAACTATATGCTTTAATATGAGCGCAAGCTTTTAGGCATTTGTTTAATAAGTAGTTTAACGCGGGCTATTTCACTGTTTGTCTGCATTTCAAGAAGTGTCCTAGACTTCTCATGAAAATATTATGCAAAGTGACTCCGAAATATATGCATATGTAACAAATATAGATCCCATATACTATGCTAAAACTGTTAATATATACTTGAGTACTTGATTTGACAGTAATGTCCTGATACCACCTAATAATATGTCAGCTATGTGCTCTTACCTATAATCAAGTTGAAATGAATTCATTCATAAGCGAACTAAACTTGAATTCAATTATAATGAACATATGGTACCACAAATCTCATTAAAAATTAAAGCAGAAGGAAAACAATGTACTCAGGGTGTTACAAGATTTTCATGTTGTCTGAGATTGCTTTAAATAAATTTAAATTTGATTGATGTTGAACCAATCTGATGATATAATAATCTTTATTAATTTGTGTCTGGACTTTGACTTATAATACTCGAAAACTGATTTAACGATGCACAGAGTCTTTAAGTAAATAGATATTGAGAAAATTGTATTATATTTCTATATCATTAAATATGGTAAAAGAGCCCAAGGAAAACACTGCGATGCTGTATTATTTACTAGGATTTGTTTGTGCCGTTTTGAGACAAAATATATTTTTAGTTTCAACTAAACTTTTCACCAGAAGCTTCTCTCTTCTTCTCTTTTATCTAATATTACTTCGAATAATTTTTTGATTTCTTTTCTTTTTCTTGTTTTGTTTTTTTTTGGATTTTATTTTTATTTTATTATTGTTTTGGGTTATATATAAAAAGTGTTTGCGAATTATTGTTTGAAGTCACTCAATTTTTAATAAAATATATTCAAGTAAATTTTTCTGGTCATTTCATTTTGAACAGGCATCTTTTTGAATTGACTTTGTATGCACTGTAATGAAACTAAATTTCCGAAGACAAATTATAAAACCTACAAAGCCTAAATTAAAACCCTCTATCCACTCAAACACCAAATCAAGTAAGTGCTAACGATCGGATGCTTACAATAACGGACCAAAAATAAGAAATAAAAGTTTGTCTAACAACCCGAACTGGGGAATATAAAGCGGAGAATATTATTCTTCTGCAATATAATACCCAACAGAACTTCAAACTGGTATTAAATATTAAAGACTTCAAACTGGCTTAATCAACTTTTTTTTCCTTTCCTGACCTTCCGTTTCCTTAGATGAGTGAAGCAAGACGAATACAGGGTGTTTCAGATCTGACGTGCTAAAATGAGTGGGGTGATAGATTTTACCTATTCAAAAAAAAATTGTATGGCAGGGGGAGGGGGCAACCTCAACTGTTTGAGAGTTACAGGATGATTCAAAAATTTCAGTTTTTTTGGTATGCACATCACTCTTATCTTTTTATCTTTTGATCTCCCCAACATAGCGACATCAAACAACTATACCAACGATCTTTCCAAAATTGTCAACAATGTTGAACTAACTCCTACCACTTCCAAAAGTGAAAAAAATGTTTTGCGATTACCTAAAATTCAGCATTTTCCGAAATTTTCTCCGAAATTCATGTAATTATTTTTTCTGTTTTATTTTTATTGGATTACCCATCTTATTACCTTTCTTAAATGGTGCAACGTGTCCACGTAGAGAAAGTATGTAGAAATTTATACGTGGAAATCCTATCAGAGAATATTATAAAAATTAGCAATTTTAAGAAATTAAACTCAAATTAATTCTAAAATGCTTTTTATTGAATTTGAAAGTAATTTCAATTAATCTTGATAAGTTGCAAAAGTTGTTGAAAATATCCACCGCCATTTTGGATGCGTACCAACAATATCCTTCTAAGTCCCTGTTTAAGGCGTATTGCAGCCAGCCTCTCCCGGATTTTTGTCAGGGCATGAATAAACTTCATCCTTCATTGTTCCCCATTAGAAAAAGTCCAATGGGGTAAGGTTTAGAGATCTAGCTGGCCAAGGAATCGGTGCACCTCTTCCAATCGAGCGGTTAGGGAATTTTTCACTTATTATAGCCTTCATAATGTTAGCAGTATACGCTGCTGCTCCATCGTGTTGGTAAAACATGTCTGTTCAATTATGCAGACTGATCTCCTCTATTAGATATGGCAGTGTATTGTCCAAAAATTTCACTATTCAGCACTTCCGATGATACCAGCCCAAACATTGACACTGGATATCTGCTGGAATGAGGTCATCTTTGTCCTGTGTGGGTTAGTTTCCGACCAGGTATGGAGGTTATCTTTCGAAATCTCCTCCTAGTTGTCCTTGGACTGGGTTATGGTGATATGGACGTAATTCCTCTCGATGATTAACCCGCCACACCTTAGATGTAGACAGTCCTAATCGCCTTGCGACTCGTATCGTGCTCGTCTCAGGGTATTGCCTTATGATGGTGATTATTTGCTGCTCGACATCGGATCGTGTCTCCCTGTCGTGTGAAGTTACACTTCCTGTATCTCTTATTCTACGGAAAGACCGTCTAAATACCCCTCTTTGTTATTCTCGCCGATTAGGGAATCTCCTTTGATGTTCCAGTACAGCTGCTATTTCTTTTTCGTGTTGTACACCATAAATGTAAGTAATATCCACGTATTCCTCAAATGTAAATTCTATCATCTTTTTTGATAATTTTTGCTTAAGAACACCCGTCGTTATTGATTTGTTTTTCAACAATGATAGGTATTCTTGTGACTGACCCTTTTTTATAGCAATGTTTCCAGCAGGTACGAGTAACAGAACGCCAGGATACAAGGGTGTGAATTCTGGCTAATACAAACAAATTAAGTTAACATAATTATTACTTTTTATTAGTTGTAATTAAATTAATTACCAGTTAACTAAAAAAAATATTCTCGACCCTTTATCTTAAAAATTTTGTTTATTTAAAGAATTTCCCACCTAAAGTGCAATAATATAATAAGGTAGTCAGGGATTTCGAAGGATGCGGTTTTTCTACCATGAAAAACTGAAAAATTTATGAATCCCCCCCCCCCCCCACTCCACCCCCCAGGTACCATACAATTTGTGATTTCGCTAGGAGAGATCTATCACCAACCCCATTTTGGCACGTCATACCGGTCCCGTCTTACCAGGCCCGTAGCTAGCATTAGGTTCTTAGGTTCAACGTAGTGCGGGCATGAACACTTAGAAACGGATCCCGGAACATAATAGTCCGTAGCTAGGTGCTAGTTTAAGGGCAGTTCACTGCTCGGATCCAGTACGCATCTTGAGCGGTTCGGTCAAAGGGACTTAGCTCATAGTGCTAAGTAGTTTAAGGGCAGTTCAGAGCTCGGATCCTGTAAACGTGTTGAGGGGACCGGTCAGAGGGACATTGTTGACAATTTTGGAAAGATCGTTGGGATAGTTATTTTTAAGCGTTTGCTTGATGTCGCTATGTTGGGTAGATCAAAAGATAAAAATAAAAGAGTGATGTTAATATCATGAAAAACTGAAATTTATGAATCCCCCTGTAACTCTCAAACGATTGAGGTTGCCCCGCCCCTGCCATAAAATTTTTTTTGGCTAGGTAAGATCTATCACCCCACTCATTTTGGCACGTCAGATCTGAAACACCCTGTTTTCTTCTTCATTCACTCAAAAAAGTTGATTAAGCCAGTTTGAAGTCTGGGTATTATATTGCAGAAAAATAATATTCTCCGATTTATATTACCCAGTTCGGGTTGTTGGACAACCTTTTATTTCTTATTTTGGTCCGTTATTGTAAGCATCCGATTAAGCACTTGATTTGGTGTTTGAGTGGATAGAGGGTTTTAATTTAGGCTTTGTAGGCCTAATTTGTCGTCGGAAATTTAGTTTCATTACAGTGCATACAAAGTCAATTCAAAAAGATGCCTGTTCAAAATTACATGACCAGAAAAATTTACTTGAATATGATTTTATTAAAAAATTTTGTGTTAAATAGATTAAAGGCAATTTTTGCTAGGATCAAAGGGACGTAGCTATTTAGAAGTAAGACCCACTAGTATTGTTAAATATAAGATTGAGTTGAGCAGTGAGTAAGAAATAGAATTCTTAGAGTGTAGGGATAATAAATTAAGTGTAACTAAGACACGGGCTTTCTAATCAGTACACCTTTTGACTCCCAAGCCAAATTCTCTCTCACTTCGTTGATATACTCTGGCCTTTCTTCACTGAAATTACGCTATTTTACAGATATTTTATTTGCTATTTTCACAGATAGTCAAGCCGCTATTAAATCCCTCACGGGAGTATACACCACCTCCAAAACGGTTATAACATGTGGCTCGGCACTAAATAACGTAGCTGAGCATCTGAAGGTACGACTCATCTATGTGCCTGGACATAGTGACATTCCGTGCAATTGCAGAGCTGACGAACGAGCGGGAATCGGTGCCCCTCGTCCTTATTCGGACATTTACCACCAGCTGGGTAAACCGCTGGCCACATGAAAACTGCCAAAGTTTGACCCTAAACGGTCAAGGAAGCTCATCTTAATCGGACGCAAAACAATTAGCAGTACCGTGGCCGTTATCACGGGTCACTGCCCCATAGGCAGACACGCCGATAGACTGAGCGCGCCTTCAAACGACTTCTGTAGGGGTTGTCATGACGAAGAGGAAGAGGAAACCATACTTCACCTCTTCGGTAAATGTCCAGCCCTAGCCAAACGTAGGAACCGGTTTCTGGGCTCCTCCTTCTTTGAAGAGTTCACTGTACTAGGCTCCACTGATGTCAGGGACCTGGCTCGATTTACCAGGAGTTCAAAATAGTTTCCGACTAAGAGTTAGGGCTGTACACCCTTCCCAACCTAGTCAAATCTATAATGACTTCCCGAGAGCTGGCTCCACTGGAGACAGGGAACTTGCTCGGTGTACAGGGGCCAACATGTCCACCCTCCTATTTCTTAGTTTTTTTTTATGGGGGTTGCTAAAGTGTGCCTCCTGAGGCAGCCACTTTAACCTAACCTAAGACAATAATAACCTAAATGATAATAAGCAAACCAAAGCTTAATAAATAAAATGAATATAAAATAAGCGGTTTAAAAACATATAAACATTTGTAAGGTGTGTGTTTCGAAATTAATTAACGCAGCCAAGCGAAGGCGGAAATGACGCTAGTCAGAAATGGCGGCACTTATAAATGTTATAGGAGATGAGCAATCTCTCTCTTTTTGGTTCCAGCTGATACAGTGAAGACGCAGCGTCGCCAGGGAATATAAAAAAGTTTTTGGGCAATAAAGTGAAAAGTGCAAGTGTGCGAGTATTAATAAAAGGAAAAAACAAGAAAAATATAACAAAAAGAACCATAATTGAAGCGTCGAGGAAGAAGCAAAAGCGGGAGCCTGGATATGGATCGGGTGGATAAGGAGTAAAGGAACACGTGGAGAAAAGGGAACTTAAAAAAAGAAAAAGTTAAGTACATAATTTGTTAACCGACTTTCCAAAAACAGAGAGGGGGAGGGGAGGGATAGTCGAACTTCGTAACCCATGGACCGATTTGGATAATTCTTTCTCTCTTGGATAGAGTATGTAACCTGGTTGATAACACGAGTAAAAAATTTTAGGTTGGGTAGGGGTGGGGAGTGGTGCTGGAACCTAATTTTGTAATGCGTCGACCGATGTGGATGGCTTTTTCTTTGTTGTACAAAATATGATCTTCAATTGCTAATAGAAAAAAAAATTGACCTAGGGCGGGGGGAGGGAAAGGGATAGTCTGACTTCGTAACGCGTTGAACGATTTTGATGATTCCGTTTTTGTTGGATAGAGTATGTTCAACGATTGGTACCATGTCAAAAAAAAATTTGGTGTGGCGCGGGTGGGGGTGAAACCTTACTTTGCAACATGTAGACCGATTTGGATGGTTCTTTTTTTGTTGTACAGAGTATGTTCCTCCATTGCTAATAGAAGAAAAAAAAATTGGCCTAGGGTGGGAATAGCGGGTAGGGTTGGTTGATACCACGAGAAAAAAATTTTGGTGGGGTGGGTGTGGGGGTGGAACCTAACTTTGTAACGAGTCGACCGATTTGATTGTTTCTTTCTTTGTTGCACAGAGTGTAATCTCCCATTGCTAATAGGAGACAAAAATTGTGCTACGGGGGAGGGGGGATAGTCGAACTTCGTAACCCGTGGACCAATTTGGATAATTCTTTCTCTCTTGGATAGAGTATGTAACCTGGTTGATAACATGAGAAAAAAATTTATGGTGGGGTAGGGGTGGGGAGTGGTGGTGGAACCTAACTTTGTAACGCGTCGACCGATATGGATGGTTTTTTGTTGTTGTACAAAATATGATCTTTCATTGCTAATAGAAGAAAACAAATTGACCTAGGGCGGGGGGAGGGGAAGGGATAGTCTGACTTTGTAACGCGTGGACCGATTGGGATAGTTCTTATGCTGTTGTATAGAGTTTGATCCAGCATTGATAATATCAGAATAATTTGTTCCTAAGGTGGCGGGTGGGGGAGTGGGAGGGGTAGTCTAACTTCGTAACGCTTGCACTGATTTCGATGGTTCTTCTTTCGATGTATAGAATATATTGCCTGATACGACGACAAAAATGTATAAGTTGGAAGGTGTGCAGAGGGGGCATTAAACAATTTCTAAATTCACACACCTATTTAGAAGATTCTCTTTTGTTGTGTGTTATATGATCCCCACTGGCTATTCTGTAAAAAAATATTGACCTAGATATATGATATGGCGTGGCGCCCATTTTATTTACACCTTGATTTTTCTTTACAATACCCACACCTATTCTCCTGAGCTGGTATATATATATACACCTGAGGCGTGTATAGCATAACAACTTTTCGTACAATATTGTTTTGCGTTCTGAATCGTTGTTTTGTTTTCATGTTTACATATTATAAACTTAAATGTTTTCTTTCAATTAAACATCATAAGTACGCTCAGGTTCAACTTAATTTACAAATATACATAGGTATTCACACTAATTATTTCCTTCCACCTGCAATTTGCAAGTATATCTTAACTGTACCTTATGGCTGGACAATTAATTATTCAGGCCCAATTGTCTTTACGCCTTACAACTGTGTCAAATTTCTACTTTCTATATCAATAGGTTTCTGAAAAAATGTCTAAGATGGAAAGACACCAACGTTTTTCAATTAATGTTCCTTTTTTCTAAATTTGGTGCATCCAAAGTTATACAAAGCTGTGGGACAAAGCATAAAATCGATATTTTTTGGCACAAACGCAAGTAAGTATACACCTGCTATGAACGAATCGTTCTAAATATCAGTCATAAACTTGGTCAGTACAACAAAACATAACAACAAGAGATAACAATAACATATAGACTTCTTTAAAAATGGCTTGAAGACTTTTACTTCCAGTTGTCAAAAGCTTTATTATGCGAAACATTTGCTTGTTGACATAAAGTAATTGTACATAATTCCAACCTTGACATTCTCCGGGATGAAAAATCATATTTCCTAGAACAGAACGACATGGTGATGGTATAAAGGCAATAAAAAAACCTTCAGAGCGCCACAAGTGCTTCTATGTTGAGAACGTCACCAACGAGTGCCATCCCTTATCATCTGCCCAACAAGCGGACGTTGTCATCGTTTTTCTGCTACGAAAGTGCTGAAAAATGTTTGGCTACAAGCAAGTTAAATTGTTTGCCTTTCATTAGTTTTGCACTGCGTCAGCCTTAAGCGATGACATTAATTTTCGACGGAGCAAAATCACGTTGTGGTAGAAATGAGCGCTTTAGTTAAAACAGCAGTGAAATAAGTGAAAATTACTGAGACAAATGCTGCTGTCAAATTTTTTAGTTTTTCAGAAGGGCTGCAAGGAAATGCAAATATTTTAGGAGGGCCCCAAATTCACTAAGCGCAATGTTGAATTGACTTTACTCTTTTTGCCTCAGGAAGTTTTTCAACTTCTGCTGGAGGGAGAAGTTCTATGCGGTTCTTTGCCTGTTGGAAAAACATTCTAGCATCCTCCAGCGGAAACTTTCCCTCACTTAACCAAATGCACAGCCACTGCTCGGTTCAGCTCCCCCCCCCCTCCACACCCCTCACAACACCCTTCTTCCTCACCTGACATAGGTTGCGTGCCGAGGATAGCATCTCGATTAAGGATTATGTAAGGTAAATAAAGTTCCTAATTGGTAGACGAACATTTTGGGGAAAGCACTGAATGTTAATTGGAATTAGTTTTGTGGGTTCGTAACTTCCAGTATTTGGAAGTGAAGCAGTTCTTCTGGATTCAACGGATTTTCTCAATTGCTAATGAAAGGATTTTGGTTACAAGAAAGAGCAACTTTTTTGTAACAGATTGTAAGCATTGCCAGTTAATTTTTTAAATAATTATATCTCACAATAGCGCAACATATAGCAAATTATAAACCTTATCATTTCTTTCTCATAATGTACATAAAAAGTTTTTAGAGGTGTCAAAGCAAAAGCAATACCGTTCGCGCTACGCTATAAGGATATTGATTTCATTTGAGTGGCTTATAATGAAATCTTGAGCGGGCAATTATCGCAGGAAAGACTAAATTATGTAGGCACGTGTATAATATTCAAATATCTTCTTCTGCATATTCTACCTGCCTATCTACGTTCAAATGTGATACCACCAAAAACATTTCATGTAAAGTTGGTTGTCAAGCCTCACATGCTCATAACGCTTTCAATGTTAAAAGTTATCAGATCTCATGTAGAGCCAAGCCCATAACTCTACAAGGCCTAACTCTACAAACGCTACATATTGGTCAAAAAGTATGGCTTCGACGTTTTATGGACACAACATTAAAGACATAAATTTCTTACCATAAGTTCATGGGAGTGTCTGTACGACTGCCGTACACACTTTCTGACCAAGATGTGGGGTTTGTAGAGGAAGGTCTTGTAGAGTTAGGCCTTCTAAAGTTAGAGGCTTGGCTCTACATAAAATCTGATAATTTTTTAACAGTGAAAGCGTTATGAACTTAGCAGCCTGAACTGTTTATGGTGAGATTTCATTTGTTTTTGTAATATGGCCTAGTAATTTGTATATTTTCGTGTTGTATTTCTTGCGCGTCAACTATTCCTTTTTTTATAGCCCACTCTCTATCGTTGCCTCTTTTTCTTGTTGGCTTACTATTTGCAATAAGCGATAAATAAACACTGTGATGTTTTATTTCTTTTTTTCCTCTTAAGAAGTGATTGTGCTGATCTTACATACACGTTAAAATCATAACCCTTCCTTCTGACGTAGTCGGGTAAAAACATATTTCTGGCACATCAGCATTTCCATTCTTCATAGCCCACTCAGTTTTTTGTTGTTTATGTATTAATAACATCTAGCTTTCATATCAAATTTTAGCTTTCTAGAACTTTTGGAAGTATGTGCCTCCCCATAAGAAATTTTATGTACAGTTCTGCACCCCCTTTTTGGGTTGGTTGTAGGGTGAAAGTTACAGATTTTTTTAATTTTTTCGTTGTTTGTGTCCAAATCATAGCCAGCATGTGAAATTTTAACTTTCTAGGACTTTGGGAAATTTGAACGTCACATATGAGAAATTGTTATATAATACAGAACAGCGACCCCTCCCCCCCCCCCCCCCTTGATAAAATCTTGGAGGGTGAAAGTTACAGATTTCTTATTTTTTTCTTTGTTTGCGTGCTAATCCTATCCTATACCAAATTTCAGCTTTGTAGGAAATACCCTAGACGTTTTGAGTGAGTCAGTGACGAATTCGACATATTTAAGGTATGAAGAAAATCTAAAGTATAAGAGCCAGACAAATGCAACTTAGCGTGTTTCATAAGTATGCTAACTACATCATGTCCTTGTGCTCTCTAGTATTATCCAAACCGAAGCTATGAGGGTTCAAATAGGACGAAACGCTTCGAGAAAAGGCAGGTAGTGCGCTGCCTTCTTTGGTTCGTCTTGGTAGGATGTCTAGTTCTCTAATAATAATCTCAATACTCAAAAATTACCCTAAAGCGGAGTGTAAAGTGCTAGTGGGGTGTTAAGCGCCAACGCTTCTTTTTAAATCAAACCATTAAATGAAAGCAAGGAATATTGAAAATAATGTTTGTTGTGGTAAAAAAACACTTCATTTGGTACAGTACGAATTTTTCAACTTCCAGAACATTCAGCTGCAAAGGTAAGTTCCGATCTTTTTAAAAATAAATGAGTGTGTGTGTGCAATCCTTTGTGCTAACATAACGGGCTTCAGATTAAATTTATCTCTTCAAATTTCCGAGATATTGTAATTTAAGTGAAAAAAGTAATTCCACATCAAAGGACTGTCTACTGTACCTGGAAAAGGCGTTTCAGCGGAAAAATTTTATTCAGACCCAGTTCGAAGCCTTTTTAGCGCAATTCCTGACCCTTCGAATAAAGTACAAAATGCTCCACGAAAACGAGGACAGTCCAAAAAACGGTGTTTCCATTCGAAAAGAGATGCAAAAAGAAACTGTCGTAGAAAATAGATTGTAGAGTGGCAAGATAGGGAGGCTTCTGATTTTGAAAAAAATCGTTTATTACTGTTGGAAAATCTTGAATTTATGATTTCTCAAAACGAACTCGAGCTCGACAGTATTTTTCATTAATCATTTTCCATGAGTAGCACGTAACATCCCATTTCAACTTTTCGCAAAAATTGCTAATGATTCTGAGTTTGAGTTGAACTACTGACGGGGACAGACGTGCCGCCGTGTCTTGCCCCCAAAAAAAAATTTAACTTTAAATTCGGTTGCGAAAGCGCGATTTTAAGTTAAAAATATATAAGTGCTGCTGCCATCTTCGCCGGGGTGAGGGGCTTTTATGCTCTATTTTAATGCACAGTCTGGTGAGTCCGTTCCATTTGAATACCTTTTATTTACATCCAACATTCAATGTAGTACAATCGTGCTGCATTGAATGCGTTTAACGGGTCTCCACTGCTGAGCATTTGGCTGGCTTTGTCGAGATCAAAGTTCAGCACAGCAGGCATAACACTGCTGCTGGCATTGTTCTCACAGAGGCGGCTTTGCTTCGCATTTGTGGATCCCGTTCGTCAGTCCTTGTGTTTGTGTACGTTTTGTTTTGTTTTGTTTTGGGCAAATTAAGACCGGGAGTATGCAAAAATTTTTATTTAATTTTTGCAACATTCGTGGCTTGAAAAGTAACCATTTTTCGGTTTACTGCCACTTGATCGCGGAAAATCCGGCTGTTTTTGCACTAAGCGAAACCAAGGTTGTTTCCGATTCTGATATTAATCAGTATCACATCCCTGGTTATCACTTAGTGCCATTCTTCTCTCCTCAGAGGGGAATCGCGGTTTATGTTAGAAAAGATGTGCCATTCTCCCTTCTCCCTCAATTTTCTTCTACTAATCCAGAATTAAATTACGTCTGGATTAGATTTAAACTCTATCGGCACATCATTCATTTTTGTTTTTTATACCGCAGCCCGAATATGTCTGACACTGACACTGTGTGCTCCTTCGATAAACTGTCTTCCGATATCGATAAGATTTTGGAATTATCCCCCTCTTCTGAAATCGTTCTTGCTGGAGATTTCAACGTCCACAACACACAGTGGCTCAGGCATTCTTCCACCACAAGCCCGTCTGGAAGACACGTCGAGTTATTTAGTGAGTCTTTTAATTTACAGCAACTGGTTGAGTGTCCGACTCGTGTTCCTGATACTTTGGGGCACAACGCGTATCTTTTAGATCTATTTCTAACATCGCATCCAGAAAAATACTCGGTTTCGGTGACGTCTCCCTTGGGTAATTCGGACCATTGTCTCCATCTCCTCTCTGACAACCACTAACCTAAATTCCACCAAAAGATTACTGTGGCATTATAAAAATGCTGATTGGGCGGGACTTAATAAGTATCTCAGAGAGCTGGATTGGTCCGATTGCTTTTCTGTGAGAGACGTTAACAAATGCACCGATTATATCTTAAACATCCTTTGGTTTGGAATGCATCGCTTTATTCCTCATAGCTTCAAGAACATCAAACCAACTAACACCAATTGGTTCAATAATGACTGTTTCGCAGCCATTAAAAATAAGGAAGCAGCCTTCCAGGCATATAAATTGTGCCCTTCAGAGGAATTGAGACGTATCTATAGAGATGCCCGGAATATTTGCAATTCAGCAATTAGTCGGGCAAAGTTCAATTTCAACCAGAACATCAGACGGAAGGTTTTTTCTACTCAAAAGGGTAGTAAGGGCTTCTGGTCTCTAGTAAAAACCGTAAAGAACAATTTCACCTGTTCGTCAACACCACCACTCATTTATAATGGGAATGTTTTTACTGACTCATTGGACAAGGCCAACCTGTTTGCTGCTAATTTTGCTGCTAACTCGTACTTGCCACCTTCATCGCAGCCACTTCCATCCCCATCACAGTGCACTAGTAGGCAAAAGCCGCTACACTTTCGCACTCGGGAAGTTTTTAGAGCACTTTCAAAACTCGACGTGTCCAAAGCTACTGGGCCTGATGGTTTCTCGCCCCTTGTTTTAAAATGCTGCGCCTCTGCTTTGGCTAAACCTCTGCGCAAACTTTTTCACCTGTCATATTCAACAGGAATGTTTCCAAGTGTATGGAAACTTGCTCATGTCCAGCCGATACTTAAAAAAGGAGAGGCATGCGACCCCTCTAACTACAGACCAATTGCACTAACCTCGATCATATCTAAAGTTTTTGAATCTCTCATCAACTCTCAGTTGTTGAAATATCTAGAAAACAACCATCTTATCAACGATTGCCAGTACGGTTTCCGCACTGGCCGCTCAACCGGTGACCTACTAACGGCTCTAACGGAACGTTGGAATCATTGTTTTCATAATTTTGGTGAGTCTGAAATCGTCGCTCTTGATATTTCAAAGGCTTTTGATAGAGTCTGGCATGCTGCCCTTTTAGCCAAACTTCAAACATTTGGTCTGCACCCTACCCTCGTTAAATGGATAGAGAGTTTTTTGTCAGGCCGTTCAATTCGTGTAGTAATTGACGGAGTTACTTCTGATTCCTACGAAATAAATGCCGGTGTACCTCAGGGTTCAGTTCTTTCACCAACCTTATTTCTTCTTTTTATTAATGATCTCTTATCCCTTACTATCAATCCTATTCATAGTTTCGCCGACGACAGCACCCTTGATTTCGCGTACTCATTTGATTCTGTAATGAATTCACGTGGAAATGCTACAGAAGCCAATCGGGAACGCATGTTTAGATCATTAAACAACGAAATTTCTATGGTCCTCGCTTTAGGCAGAGCAAATCGTGTTACGGTTAATGCATCCAAAACTCAATGCTGTTTAATGTCCCTTAATAAACGCCCGGTTCTCCCCCAACCCATTAAAGTCGACGGAGTGAATATACCCAATTCACCCTCCCTAAACATCTTGGGTATCGAGATATCCAGCAATCTTAGCTGGACTGATCATATATTTGCAATCGCTAAAAATGCGATGAAATGTTTGGGTTTTCTACAGAGATGTAAGAAATATTTCACCCCACCTGACTTAGCGCTGATCTACAAGTCCCACATTAGGCCTAGACTTGAACATAATTCCCATATTTGGGCAGGGGCCGGACACACCGCACTGTCCGCGTTAGACAAAGTCCAGCGTAAAGCTGTTAAGCTTATTGGCGATCCCTCAATTTCTGAGGGTCTTGATTCTCTGGAGCATCGACGGAATGTCGGTTGTCTCTCACTCTGCTATCGTTATTTCCATGGCCGTTGTTCTAACGAAATTGCTAGCCTGATTCCTTGTAGACTCATGACAACGCGCGATACAAGATCAACAAGCCGCTCCCACCCCTATACTCTCCAGGTCAAATTTGGACGTACCGTCAAATTTCGGGAATCTTTTCTAAGCAGAACAACACGAATGTGGAACAGTCTAACATCTTCTGTTTTTCCCTCGTCTTATCAGCCTGAAACTTTCAAACGGGGCGTACATCGACACCTCGTTCACCCAAACTCCTAACCCATTTCCCTCATCCTTAATTCCTTTCCTGCCAAGGCTGTGCTTAAGCATCATAGGGCATCCCCTGAGCTTTGGCATCATCATATATAAAAAAAAAAAAAACATTGTTTTTTCACATATTTGAGGTTATGTAGCACTGAATTTTTTATTATTTATTTAATTTTATTGTATTGAAAAGTGACCATTTCGTATTCCGAGAAATGCGGTGCTACATAACCTCAAATATGTCAAATGACAGTGTTTTTTGCACTTTAAGGTTAGAATATCTCGAAAATTTGACGTGATAGAGCAATTCCGAGCCCGGATTCAGTTTCAGCAAAATTCAAAATTTTGTAAACTAGTGTAACTGATGAAGCAGATAACGTCAAATTTATTTTTCAGGTCATAAGGTAATTATTGTTCAAAGGTATTATATTTAAATTTATACTGTTTATTTTTAGGGAAAAGGCAAAGAAACGATTAATACAAACATATATTAACGAATTCGCTGCAAAATCTCGTGGATAAGTTAAGAAGATCTAAAGTTTGTGTTTTTTGTGTTTAGTGTTTAATAACAACAATAATGAAATAATCATAACTTATTTAATTGAGTTCAAATACCGCAAATTGTGTGCAAGTTTTTTTCCGATTTTACTATCGTACATATAAATTTGATTCGCGTGATAAAGATGTAGGTATAAATAATACGAATTTTATTTATTTATAATTTCTTTAGTACAATGTAGAAATTCATTAAAAATGTTGGTTTATCATTTTGTTGTCTAAATTCAATAAATTTGTAGTCTAAAAATCCTAATTAAGTGGAAGGTTATGGAGAAATATTAATTAGCACACGTGCAATTGTAGGGGCTAGTAGGTATAAGTGCGACTCTCTCAAAATACCAATACCTACTCGAAATACGAGCCTAGAAGCTGACATTAAGGGGTTATACGCAGTGAGAAGACCGAAAAAATCGATTTTTCAAGAACTTTTTTTGAAGAGGCATTTTAATTTATTAACTTTATATTTTATACGAATATAAAAGGCGTTTTATACAATATTGTCATATTTTTTATTTGTAAAAATAATGATTTTCAAGGCCACATCAATCGATATCCGAATCCTCCTTGAAAAAAAGGTATTTTGTGGTGTACACGTTATCTGGTGACTGGGTCACTTGAAATCAATAAACAAACGAGATTTCCTTAATTTATGAAATCATCTAGGAATAAATCGAAGCAATAAGTAAAATATTAATTTTTCACAAAATGGCTTCTCCTCAAACAAAAATTTCGATTTTTAAGGAAATTGTCGGCCTTGTTTATAAAATGAAAAATATTTATTGGATTCGCAAATCTTTCGATTAATTTCTAAAAAATATATTCAAGAGGATTGTGTTAAAATTTGAGCCCGTACACCGACTTTAAAAAGATTGTTTTGAGAAAAATGTGTTTAAAGTTTCAAAGCCATTATATAAATGGGACATTTTTTTTTAAACTTACACAGAGTCATTTATTCCAGGCCCATATAATACATACACAAGAGAAATAAAACAGAGCGTACAAACGAGCGCACGACCTTGATGCTTGGCAATACAATAAGGTAATAAAAGAGGGGGTGCTCCAGGTAGGCAGCTGCCGCTCGAGTCTCTGCTCCCCACACTTTCACTCGCGACGAGGTGTCAAATATGATTAGGTATAACTCCGAAAATGTTAGTCGTATTGACCTGAAATTTTGTGTGTACAATCTTGAGTATATGTATATTAAAAAAATTTAAAAAATACTGACTGCGTATAACCTCTTATCAGCTGAGCATTGGTGGTGTAAACAAGCCAAAACTTCGCACAGTAAAGAATAGGAAAAGTTTGGGGAATTGTACTTTCTCGTAGTATTGCTCGCAATATATTTAAAGTCTTAAACTTCATTTTACTTGAGGTTAACTTACAAATGTTCTGAACATGTAAACACGATAATAAGTGTCTCTCAAACAATTTTTTTACTTTAAAACACAAAAAGGAAAACTTTCTTGTTCTCTTTTTTTTTTTGATGTATTGAGCTTAAAACGCGTCAATGACATCAGCGTTTCCCTTTGCTTTTGGTTAGGAAAGTGTGTAGTTTTATTTATGTGTACAAGGGTTAGTTAATCTGTGGTACAACAAAAATGAAATATTGACGAACCGCTTGGTGGTGAAATGGCCGAACTGCCATGTTTTCCGGGCTTGTATCTAGAGTAGGCTGTGCAATACGCTATTAAAAATATAAATAATATTTCAATACATGTATTTGCTGGAATTTGTTATCACATTTAAACTTTGAACTTGATTTTTTCAAAACTGGCTGTTTGTTACGTACAGTTCTTGGTTTCTCCATCGTCATTAAAAAAACATTATTGTTTGAATTGTGTGTTAAAATAATGATATGCCTTAAAGAAGCTCAAATCCATTTGCAATGTCGTAAAGCCAGAAAGATTGAAAAGATTACAACGACTTACAAACTGTCTATATGGTACTCGCTAGTAGAAAAAATGATTTAATTTGATTTAAAAGTGACTTTTTAGAACTGTCAATTACTTAACCAACGCATATGTCCGCTTATACGAATTGATCGACGAAAAGGGATATTTCTCTTCTAAAATTTATAAATTGATTTCCTTCACTAATTTTTGACAGATAGTATTTACTGTTTGATAGATAGGATTTACTTTTCCATACAAAATTCATACATCATTGCCAAACTATTTTATTCATGTTTGACCAGGGAAATTTAGGGAGCTGTTCTTCTATTAAGTATATATTCTATGTCCAAACACTGAACACTTCTTGCTACTTTTTCTTTATAAATATTGTTTTATTGCAATTACAAAATATAGTTTTGAAAAAAAAACTGTTTTAATAAATTATGTAAAATTGAACCGAACTCACTAAAAAAACACTATCTCAAGCACAAGAGTAAACTTTGACAGAACGAAATATATTTGTCTCATTTTCTTATATGCTTTCGTGTCTTTAATTTAACGACCCCAGCTGATTTTATGTTTATGAATTAGCTTCACTCACGGGTATGAATTTTACACGATACAGCTCCTCCTCTAGATTTCACCGACTTCAACATGTTGTAATAGACAGAAAATCAATTATTGTTATTGAATTTTGTGAACTGTAATCAATTTTCCTTTTAAATGAATAATTATGAATAATTTTCAAAAAATAAATTTTTGTTTTTTACATTCGATTCCATTCACATTCAAAAATTACCTCCTAAAATTTTATAAAGAAATTCTCATTAGAAAAAAAGTTATAGTTACATTTGTAACGAACGACGTCTGCGTATAAATAGAAATCGGTTTCTATTCATGCGTTGAGCGCGAATCGGTCAAGTAGAATCGGAGATAAATTTTCTACCACTTTGAAAATAGTAGTTTCGGAGCGATTTACGAGCTTTTTCGAAACTACCATTTTCAAATTGGTAGGACATTTTTCTCCGAATCTACTTGACCAATTCTAATAAACCAAAAAAATTTTTGATTATTTATAAGAAAAACTATATAATGAAGTATTTTTTTTTAACTTTTACATAGACTGCTGTCCTTTAACAAGAGTTACTAAGACTAAGGACCTAGGTGTCTGGCTCAATTCCCATTTTTCTTTCGAGGATCATTTTGATGCCATAGTCAACAAGGCTAATATGACTCTTGGTTTCGTGAAGAGGTGGTCAAAGGAATTTGATGACCCTTACATTACAAAGCTCTTATATTGCACTTTTGTCAGGCCTATTCTGGAATATGCCTCTCCAGTCTGGTCGCCGTTATATGAGACACATATATCGCATATAATCGCATTGAAGCTGTTCAACGGAGGTTTGTTAGGTTCGCTCTTCGTGGCCTTCCTTGGAATAACTCCCGTATATTGCCTCCTTATGTTGATAGACTTGAACTCCTGCACTTGGATACACTTGAAAAGAGGCGACGTAAGGCAAGGATCCTTTTTGCTTTCGACTGCATTCGGGGGTCTATAGACTCTCCTGTTCTCTTGGCTTGTTTTGGCTTGTCGGTTCCGACTCGCTCCTTGAGGAATCACGACTTTCTTTAATTACCTTTTCATCGCACGAATTATGGATTAAATGAGCCTATCACGTCGATGTCGCGATTTTTTAATTCTTCTTTTGATTGCATTGATTTTCATCTATCGCGTAATCAAGTGAGGAGTCAGCTTTGTTGAGGTTACTTTTTGCTTTTCACTTTTTGCTTTTCAATTTATCTACTTAATGCTTTTTATATATCATTTATACACTTTAGTATTTTCATATTCTATTCATATATTCTCTCGTTATCTTTAATTTTATATAGTTTATTATATTGTTCTTATTTAGTTTTTTAATGTATTGTTCTTATTTTTTAACTTCCCACACATAGGAAGTTATTGTAATGGGCCCGATTTTCAAAATTTTTAGTTTTACAATTTTTTTACATTTCAAAGTCACCATAGTGTTTTACGCATGTTTTTGAACACATGTGTGTGTGTGTGTGTGTGTGTGTGTGTGTACGTTCGGACCCACTTTTTTCGACAACGAAATCTCGCGAACAAAAAATGATAACGACTTCGCTATGGTGCCATTCGAAGCGTATTATTGTCAATAAGAGCTGAAAGAAATTTAATCAATTTCGGTTCAGCCGTTTTTTTGTTTAAACAAAAAAACTGAAAAAAAGTTGATTTTAGATTTTCTTGAAAAGGATTTCTTCGATATAATTTGTTCTGATGACGATCGGGACATCAAAAAGTCGGATAATAACAATTTATTAAGAACAGAAATTGTTTATAATGCTGAAAAATTGTTTATAACAATAAATAATTGTTTATAACAATAATAAATTTATAATCATAAAAAATGGTTTTACCTGGTTGAAAATTGACTATGAAAATTGGAAATTGAATACAAAATTGAAGATTGTTCATACCAATTGAAAATTTTGTTACCACAAAAAATATCTTTTATGAATAAACTTTGTTTATATCAATTAAAAATGGTGTATAACAATTAAGAATTGTTTATATCAATTATAAATTGTTTATAACCATTCAAAATTATTAATAATAAATGAACTCCAAACAGAGTGCATTTATTTGGTTTTCATTAAAAAATAGTGCTAGAACGGAATAATTGTTTAAAAATTTTATTTTTAAATGAGATAAAAGATTCATCTGATCTAATTGGTTCTGATACAACTCGATACTTTAAAAAAAAATCCAGAACTTTTATAGTTTTTTGTAACATTAAAAAAATGATAAAAAAAAACCATAAATAGTTCATATTAATGATAAATAAAACGACAAATCGAATAGTATGAATTTTATTGAGTTTTCACTTACTCGTTTGTACTATGATCATGAAATTTATCGCTATTAACAATTAAATATTGTTAATAATAATTGAATATTGTTAATAACAATGCACCAATGATGCGACACCCAGAATCTGGACCCACTCCACTAGTTTTTTCTTTTGTTTCCTCTTGTAGTAATCAGCATTTTGATGAAACATTGTAAATAAATAAAATGCTTATTGTCTAGTTTTGAGTCTTAAAAATAGAATCCATTTTGAATTTTCCGAAAATTTGTTACATGAGGTCCATAAAATGTCCTACAGACAAAAACACACTTCTTGCATGACGCCCTCCACAGAAGTCAAGAGGAATTAAAATCGCAAAAAAAATTTTTTTTATATACTTAAACTTATATTTAATAATGCCCAAACGAAATATTGTTAATAAATGTAATAGTTTCTTTTTAAAACAATCTTAAAAAAGTGTCTTTTTTTCAAAAATTCACGAGAAAGTCCCCTTAATTTGTTTTATATTAAGTATTTCAATTCTTCTATAAGAAATTCTCACTTTGCTAATTGTAGACATTTTTCAATAATACTGGTCATGAAAAGCCTTTATCACGACCACCAGCATACAAGTTGCCACAATAGTACAGAAATTATTATTTACACAAGTATGGCTTCTTTCTATCGTTTGCCTATCTTTCACCATCCCCTCATTAGTTGCACGCAGAGAGTATAACGTGACAGACAACATTATAATTTAGGTAACGTGAGTTTTTATAAACTCGATGAATACTCGTAGTTGTATCATTAAAAAAACTGGCATGAAATCGTGGCTCCCAAAGAGTAGAGAAAATTTAATTAGTGGATAAGTTGATGGGCTCATTGAACCTATTTTTCTGCTCAAATATTGTTATTTTAATAAGCATTTCCCCAGCACTTTAGCATCAGTGTAAAAAACATAAATGTGGGGACATGACAACACAAAATATTAAGTTCAACAGGTAAATGACCGAAATCGACACGTTTTTATTGATTTCTTTCTTTAAAATAATGTGCATCAAAGGGTTCGAGGATGCAAATTAAAATGATATGTAAGCATGTAACTATGAGTGCCTACTAACCTTGAAACGATAACGATGACTAGCAGTTGGTGACATGATTTCGAACTTATTTCTTACCATAAAATCGGAATGCTTTTTATTGTAACTCTGGATTGTTTTCGCTTAAAATAAAGTTGAAAATAGAATTAGTAATTATAAGTTTTAAATTGTAAATCATTATCCTAATTTCCTCATTCTTCTCTGAATATCAAACGTTATCGCTCTGAGGGCTGTGTGAGTCGTCAGTAAAGTAAGTGAAAAAATGTCCCTTCAATCCCAAAGGTCCCTGGGTCGAACTCCAACGGGCAGCGATCTATGGTTGCTTTCATATGACAACAAATTATGATTAAAAAGCAATAGGTTTTGAGAAGTCATGTCGATGGTTCGAAATCCATCTTAAATTGTAAGTCCAATTGTATTCGTTTTGTCGAATTAGGTGAAGGTCAGAGGAACTAGGAGCTGAGGGCTGCATGGCAATGGGTGGAATAAAACCGTCCGTACTTTTTGGGACATCTGACGAACCCCATAGTATCTCTCAGAGTGGATGGATACTTATGCGACCTTTTTAAATAAAGATAACGAAAACTTAAAATACACGAATGCGGAGCGGGTGACTATAGCGAAACTCGCTCTGACGCTGCGACGAGTTAGCTTAATCGATTGATACGGAAATTATTAATTCGGCTGCTGAAGGCAAACCTTAACGTCAGAAGAAAAAAACCCTCCGGTATTAGGGCGACATCTGATCTTCTGAGTAGGCTTGTGGTCACGTTAATTAGCCCTAATCCAGAAAACGTAGGTAAGTTTTGAAAATAAAGCAGGAGTGTGTCTGGCAGTTGGTTGGTTAGTTGGTTTAAGTAGCGAGAGCCGAACAACGAAACCAGCACTCCAATTAGTGGTAAACACGCCATTTTGTTACCACGGCCTGCAAGACCTGGTTGTTGTTCACAGCATATCATGTGCAACGAGGTAGAGTACAAAGACGCCGATAAGGCGTAAGGAGTGTACGAAAACCAACTCAATGAGTTAAGGAAATCGGATAACTACTTAAATTTTACACCTGACATTGTTTGTAGGTTTTCCCAGTGACTCCTTTTTGATAACCGCCAAGGCTGGGCACTTACAGAGAAGATGAAATATGTTTTTAGCTTGTACCTACTCCCAAGACCGGAGAGTTTCTCTCTTCAGTGCCTTATTAGCTTTAAGGAGGTGGCAACCGAGTCAAGCGTTCTTATGGCAGCCTGGTTGTCTGTAAATATGCCAACGTTCGTTATTGATGCTTCAATTGCAAGCACCGCCGCCTGGAATACGCTTGCGCTGTCGGACAGTCTGTAGGACTCTGAAATATATAATGCATCAGAAAAGAGACCCGCACTAATACCACAGCCTATGTTAGAGCCGTCAATGAAAAGTACAGTGTCGTAGGAGTTAAGCAGCTCAGACTTTGTCCTAGACGGAATTCTGATACTAAAGCTCTTTGTAAAAACCATGTAAGTTGGAGTGTAATCAAACACTGTAACAAAAAATATCCTCGGTGTTAAGTCGAGGATACTACTATGGCCATAGGGTTTACGAACCCAGCAACCCGGGTCTGATTGCACTGCATGACGCCTGATAATTGATGTGGAGATAAAGAGGAAGGTGGTGCAGCATAACATTGAGAGTACGTAGCACCCCACTAGCCCCAATTCAAGCGGTCCTTTGCAACTTTACCTTGTAATACCCCTTCTCCATTGCCGGACAACAAACAAGGAAGCCGTGAACTGGGATAGGATGTAGCAACACTATATATCCACAGGGTCATTCTAAGCTTTAGCCCCCACCTTTTACCAAAAGTGCGGTTGCAGGCATACAGAGCCAAACTTTCCTTTTTAATCGTTATCCCATGTTTTGCTTCCCTGGAGGGTAATAAGAGTTGAAGCCCGTTTTGTTTGGGCATGTAAAGTTGCGTTCTTTGATTTTTGTGGTAAAGAGCATCAACTCGGTCTTTCCCGAGTTTGCATACAGTTCACAATCTTACCAGGATTGCTAAATCGTCAACATATGCGATAGCCTTAATTTTGTCCTGGTCGAGTTATTTTATTCATTATGATCCGCCAAAGTAGAAGGGACAGAACTCCACCTTGAGGTGTACCCATACAAACCTTACTAACAACACGGGTGATACCCAGTTCGGACATTATTATCCTTGATCTAAGCGTCGTTAAAACTCAACGTCCAAGACCTTAATCTACGCCTGGCTCGGTTAGAGCATCAAAAAAAGATTCAAAACGAATGTCATTGAACGGTTCTTCATTTTATGAGTAGTGTACGTACAATCTCGTCAAAAGCCGTCTCTGTGGATCCTCCCTTGCAGTGAGCGTGCTGGAATTGAGACATACGGTTTCCATTAAGAGTTTGCCTAAGGTGAGCGTTGAGCACGCGCTCCAGCGTCTTAAATAAAAAGGATTTCAGACTGGTTGGTCTGAAGTCTTTTGCAGTTCTTGACCCCTTTTGCCAATCTTAAGGATAAGCACACCTAAACATTCCTCCAGGTCTGAGGAACCTGATTGAGGGGAATACAACTTCTGAAGAAAGCCACCAGCCACTTCGCTACTAAGTCTGGTGGCTTCTGCAGCATGATTGGGATGATGCCATCCGGCCCAAGGGATTTGTATGGGGCAAAACTGTTCAAAGCTCGGATGGCTTCAACTTCGCTGTTTGGAATGTAATTCGCAGCCGAGTTGCAGGTTGCCGATGTGGTTTGGCTTTCTACCCTGCAACCCAGGAATTGATCATCCATTAGAAGCTCCACGGTCTGAGTCGAGGATTGTGTCTATGCTCCATCTGATATTCTAAAAAAAGAGGGGTTTTTGTGCCCTTTGCACAGAATCCTACTTAGTCTAGCTACTTCCCCAGAGGTATCAATTTTTTTGTTGGCTGCTCCGATAGCTTTTTTGTGTCCGGCAGTATTTAAAGTAATGTATGATAAAAAGAAAGCCTTACGATAACCTTTCATCAATGTGTAGACCTTCACCCTCATGAGAAGACCTTGAAGCCATTACCGAGAAGGAAGATGAGACTCCTCTTTAACATCTACATCTCTTAAGGACAACCGATGTAAAACTTTGATCTCTAGTGCATACTGTCTGATATACAGACCTGACTCCTTACAATAGCCAGTTACGGAATTCAAGAAGGGCGATGTCGATGAATTTTCGTGAGAGCGTATAGGGCGCTCAGGATTCGGCTCCATAAAATCACTACAGAAACGGTCTCGGAAGACCTGATCCCGCTGAGACAGATCGTTTATCCATTCTCCATTCTCCATCCATTCACTATAATGCCAGACTTAATGACGAATTATTTAGAAGGCCTACCAAAGAGGACTGGCGTATGCCCGTCTCGACCAGCACTTATATCAAAATAAAGGATGCCATTTTTTCTTTTTCTTTTTCTATCGTGCACTCAAAAGGGCCACGAACTATTTAAATTTGAACCTTAGAAAATAATATTGCTTTCTGTTTGCTATGGACACTATTTCGTCCGTTGACACAGAAAGAAACTACCAAAATATTAACAAAAAATTTAAATTCTTTTTAAAAAATTCACCGGTACTAGTTAATATTCTTTAACTGAGACGTGAAAAACCAGTCACACTTGCTCAGTTGCTCAATATGTGTATGCAATTTTTTTGTGGCTCAAAATGAACTGAGACTGTTTCGCGAAAGCACATTTCAACTAAGACAACTGAGAATTCTCAGTTATCTCACTTGTCTCAAGTCGCGCGAAAGCACCTAGTATCCCCTGATACTGCGACGGAACTACGACCAGATTTTCACTATGAATTTTAGGAATGAATTAACAATTTTAACTCAGAAGGCGCACTTCACGGGCAGAAGCCAGGAATCAATTGACCTACCTACCAGAATATAACAAAATATTGAGGTGAATGAGGCTACCACACCAACATACAAAAAAAAACATTAGTACCCAAAATCACAAACCGCACCTAAACACAACAATCAGGGGCACAGGCAATAGAGATCGTTTGAACCAAGCCAATACTATACAAACACAAACCAACAAAAACCTTACAAAAACGAGTGAGTTCAACAGGGTGACTACAAGTTGTAGAGGCTCCTCCTTAATGTAACCTTGTCCACGTAAGTGCTGAAAACATCACCAACTACAATAGCAAACCTACACATGCGGTTAATTGGCTCAAACATACCGTAACTAGTGCGCGAAGAAGCTATCCGTAAGCTAGAACGGTTTCGAAGGGAATAGGACAGTTCTCTAGGTAAAATTTTGGAAGAAAGTTCCTCACTGTCAATCTTCCTCTATAGAAGCTGGTGTGGAAAAATTATATCAACAACCCAACGACGCTTCTCGAGAGTAGCAAATTGTAGCAGTTACAATCGCTCTTCATATGGAGGCAGAATAAAAGGGTCACTCCAGGGAAAAGCACAAAAGGCCCATCTCACAAATCTACGCTGTACGGATTTAATATGTTTAATGTAAGATCTGTAAAACGGAGACCAAACCGGACTAGCATACTCTAGCAGTGGTCCAACAAGGGATCTATACAGATGAAGTCTTATGTGAGGAGGGCAAGGAAATTCCCTGGACCAACGGAGGATAAATCCCAGCATAAAGTTGGCCCTGGAAGCGATATTAGTAATGTGGGGGATGAAGTTAAGTTGTCTATCAAGGTACACACCCAAGTCCTTCACTCATCTCACAATGATACAATTGATACAATGTGCCGTAACCTGACTAACCCGCAACTTGATTATAATCACTTGAGCTTTTTGGAAGTTTTACTATACATATTTGTTAAATTTTTTTAAAGATTCCACTACTTGTACTGACTTTTACAACTAAACCAAATAAAAAGGTTAAATAAATGAATAAAACCTTTGTGGATTTTAAATTTTTCTCTTTTATTTGAGGCTTTAGAGTCATGCTGGAAGGACCTTATAAAGGTTGAATACATATCGTAGGTATCTTTTCTTAACGTGCTTCCAGTAGATTAAGGAACTTAAAATTCGTCACGGAGCCTTCTGGACGTGACTGATATAAACGAACTACCTTAGCTAGGTATAATGTTTACATAAAAAATTGACATATTATTCTTTTCAAAACTGCTTGTTAGTGAGTTTACTTTTGAAAGTCAAAAATGTACCCTCTACATATATCTCATGTAATACCTACACACTCACCAAATTTCAGTTATAAGCCAGAATGAAAGTACACGAAAATATAATTACAAGAATTGTGTGACTCTCAACGTGATACACGCCCCCGTAATCCAATGTAGTCGTTTTAACACCGCAGTAGAAATAATATTCAACAAAATTATCAAACAACTGTTTAGAAATGGCAAAAGAAGTTTATACATCACTTTTATTTGCCTCATACTCAACTACACATATTAATCATTTAGTAAGCCATGAAGAAAGAAACCATATAAATTACTACAGTGACTTAGCCAAACAAAAGATGTAAAAAGCGGAGGTGAGACATATACAAAAGGAAATAGAAAAGAGCCTTCATATAATCTTAAAAAATGTTCTTTACCATGCCTCCCTTTTGTATTTCTACAAAGTTCGAGCATTGTTACAGGGATACAATAAAAGTCCTGTGAAACCAACAACTTTATCACAGAGGGTAACACATAGCCTCATATTTACGTCCAATTTTGTGAAAGAATAATCGAGGATTTACTCGTTGTAATCGTCGTTACTACATCCCCTATGCAACGAACAAGATTCACAACCACGAGAAGGGAGTAGGGTTCTCTAAAGCTCGACCCAGTTGGATTTGTGTTTTAGTCTGATTGTATGTCAAGCTTGTTATATATATTACTCCGGCGGGAAGTGGGATATCATTGATTCTCTTTTTTACTTTCAACAGAAAAGTTTTTTTTAAATAGAGAAAAACCATCAATTTTAGCGGTTACTACAAAGTTTGCAGGAGACTGGCATTTGTATTTCATGAGAGCTCCATCTATGAAGGAAAATAGATTTCGATGACAGACTTTTTACTGATTTAAAATTTTTTTAGTAAATTTAAAATACTATTAGTCGTGGGCATTGCCTTACTTCTGTCGAAACTTATATTAAATGATTTTTCGTGAACTAAGGATTGTTGTAATTGTTTACATAATATTTTTTTTCACTAGGTTAAACGGAAATGTCACAACTTTAAAGAATATATGATATACATGGTGTTTCAGATTTGACGTGCCAAAATGATTGGAGCGATAGATCTCACCTAGCCACACAAAACCTTGTATGGCAGAGGGGAGGGCAATTCCAACCGTTTGGGAGTTACAAGGTAAATTTCAGTTTTTCATGGTATGTATACTACTCTTTTACGTTTATCTTTTTATGTACCCAACATAGCGACACCAAAGAAACGCTAAAAAATGACCTTTCCAAAATTGTCAACAATGTTGAGCTAACTCCTACCATCGCAGAAATGCATGTAATTAGTAGGCCCTTTTAATTTTTATTATTATAGAATGTCCATCTTAATAACTTTACAAAAAGGTACAACAAGCCCAAGTAGAGAAAGGGTGTAGACATTTATAAGTAGAAAACTTATCGGGAAATATTTGAAAATCTGCAATTTACAGAGACTAAACTAATATTAACTCTAAAATCCTTTTCATTGAATTCAAAACATGCATGCCAATAATCTCCTTTAGTTTAAGGCGTATTGCAGCCAGCCTCTCCCATATTTTCGATGCTGAATTCCAAATTCCAAATTGAACAATCCAATTAAAATAAAAATGAGGTTTACTAACTACACGAATTGCGGAGAAAATTTAATAAAGTGCTGAACTTTAGGTAATTCCAAACCATTTTTTTCAGTTTTGGAAGTGACTGTACCTGCAGTGGTAGGAGTAAGATCAGTAGTATTGAAATTTTTGGAAAGGCCTTTTTGGGATAGTAGTTTTTTAGCGTTTGTTTGATGTCGCTGTGTTGGGTAGATCAAAAGATAAAAATAAAAGAGTAACGTGCATACCATGAAAAACTGAAATTTATGAATCACCCTGTATCTCCCAAACGGTTGAAATTGCCAAACTCCCTGCCATACAATTGATTGTTTGGCTAGGTGAGATCTATCACCCCACTCATTTTGGCACGTCAGATCTGAAACACCCTGTATATCGCACGCGGTTTTTTTAGAGAAGGTATGCATATATCTTGTAGGATGGATTCCAAGCTTATCATATAATTAGGGGTTTGCATTGGGAGACGAATCACATAATGATGTATAACACATAATTGGTGTATTTATCAGGCTTTTAGTTGCTTTCCCCCCGCCAGGTTTATATCTAGAACAGGCTGTGATAAACTATTACCAGCAATATGAATAGGGCAATTTGAGAGTTGTAAATAGACACTTCCTTAAGTTAACCAATAGATATTTATTTGAATTAACGAGTTCGATACCTTCACCATTTAGTACCCATTGTTCCTGCTCTCGTCTTCTGCCCGCACCCTAATTAAATATCATTACTTTAGACTTTGAAAGGTTAACCTTTAAATTCCAAAGTTCGCTATGAATTAGCCGCCCAGCTTTCGTGAAGATCGTTGAGGTAAAGAGCAAATGAAATGGCCTAGCTTACTAGGACTGCTTTACGCCTTTAGTGGTTACGAAGAAGTCAGAGGTGTTTTTGCCATTCCAAACCATCAGCCCCGCACCCTTGTAGTAGCTCCTTAGGACATTTACAAGTTTCGTTGAAACGCCATACTTAAGAAGTTTAAAAAATAACGCATGTCTATCAACTGAGTCAAAGGCTGCCCTGAAGTCAACGAAAAAAGCGTATATTTTTTAACACCTCGCTTCCAGATGAATTTTATAATATTTTTCAGGTTAAAAATGCTGTCCATGACAGAGTAGCCAGTGCTAAAACGAGCTTGGTATTCGTTTAGCACGTTATTAGGGTCTTGCTAAGAACATATTCTCTCTTGTATAAGTCCTACTAATATTTTAGCAATTGTATTCATAAACACAATTGCTCTGTAATTTTCAACATAATTTAAATCTCATTTTTTATGAAGAGGAAAGGCAATAGTTTTCAGGAAACTGAAAGGAACGTTTAATAGCGTCTAAGCGTTCATTGTCAAACCATTTATTCTTATATGCTGGCTTTTTACTTTTGATGGACTGTACCCACTAGCATGTATAACTTTTACAAGGTCTTCCACCGACATATATCTACCCTTCTCAATAACAACACTTTGCAACAAGTGATTTGATTTATTTTGAAAAGACATCCTGTTTTGTTATTCCCATATTAACCTCGGAAGAAGCGTCAAATTTGTTTCTACTAAATCTGTTCGACATTCAGTTGTATGCAAACCGGGAGGTGATCCTAAAATATTTTATTTTCGACCGTAAACTTAGATATTTCTGATAGTAGTTTCGGAGACACACAAGCTAAATCAATTATTGAAGCCCCACGTCCACCACTTTTTCCTCCATAATCCCCAATACATCTTCCATTCAAAATGACTAGATTCAAATCGGTCAAATATCTATCATTTTCCCTCCATTAGTTTAACTATGCCATCTTTACTTACTCGTTCGAATTTTATACTCGTGCCTTGTATACTTTCATTCGCTACGAAATCACCGATTATTATTATTAAGTTTTCCGGTTCACCTAATTCTATTATTGAGGAAAGCTTATTAAAATGTTGTTCCCATTGGCTTGGATGCCGATGAAATGCTGTGTAATCATCCTGCCACTAATCCGTTGACACCTTTTAACTCCTTCGGTTGTTATACAGACCCACAGTAGCATACATCTTGAAATTTTCTGTTGGGTCTCCTCCAGATACACTGCCCCCCGCTCGATCCCAAACGGTTAATTTTGGTCTCATCCGACCACTGCCGATGATTGGGCACAAGTCATAGAAAACACCAACGTTTATGGTGGAAATATAATCTCAAGGGATATTATTTTAACGGCAGCATATTGACTTTTTGGCGGCGATGCTAAACCAAGTGTAAAAGTAAAAAATTTTGGGAAGAAAGGACAAACTGCTACAATGAAGAGCTTTGTTATCCATCCAGAATATTCTTCACGCGAAACGAATGAAGTTGCTATTATTAAACTTAAAACAACATTGAAATTAATGAAAGGAAGTTTAGATGTTGCTGAGTTTGGCCAAGCGATCGTAGACCGCGATGCAACAATTTTTGGTTGGGGAAATACTGAAGATGCCGACGATTTGCATATTCTTCGAAATGGAGTACTTAAAGTATTGAACAAGAGCAAGTGTGGGTCAGCCTTTAAAAAAGACGACAATATCATATGTGCATGGCAAATAACAGAAAAAGTACCTATTTAGCTGAACAAAAAATCTAAAAATACGCCCGGCATAAATGCATGCTTCTGCTACTGCGTTCTGGCTTTAACACATTCGGGACAGATGACTTACCAAGTGGGTTATGTAAAATCTCACCCTTATAGACGCGTGTTCACCGTGTGGACCATCTGATATTAAGATTGTTCCAAATAGGCATTAGAAACCGTTCAAGTATTACGTAACGCTGTTTTTGAAGATTCTTGAACACCCCCCCTACCTCACCCTAAACGTTACGTTACACTCAGATGATTATTTGAAACAGAGTAAAAAAATTTACATTTTATTAACTTAAATAACGAGAAAACTATCATTAAAATTGAAATTTTAGTCGCAAAGCTCATTCTTATCCAAAACGCAAGCAATAAGTGACGCTACGATCATGGTCTGGCATTAGTATTTTCTTTAAAACTCCACTTCCGTACATTTCCGTGCATTTAGGCTTACAAGAGTGTTATTTTCTTAAATAGGGTGTGAATATTTTTACTTCATTCGAAGGATTGTTTTGTTTACTTCAAGTGGAAAATAACTATTTTTTCATAGAAGTAATAATGTAGGCACTAGGACGAGCATAAGAAGCAATGTAAATTAAATGAAATTTCAGCCTTCTTTGGCCCTAATGTGTGTGCGTGAAATTCGTAAGTTCATGGCTTGTAGTTTAGATGGTTTCTGCTTGGCCACAACGTACGGACTCTTAGAGCCCAAACTATGGACTCGTAGTACACGGCCTATTCTGGTTATTTGCCATATACACTACTCAAAACAATTAAGGGAACAAAAAAATATCAAAATTAGAATGTCAAATAATTAAGGCAATTGCAAGAAACAATGGCTATGTAGAAAGTTTGATAGATAAGCTTATTAGAAATAAAAATAAAGAAATAGCTCTAAGAAATATTTATCCAAAGTCAAAAGAAGAAAATAATAAAAAATGGATCAAATTAAAATATATAGGAAAATCTAGTGAGGTAATTGCAAAAAACTTAAAGAATATGTTAAATGTGAGCATTTATATGAAACCGGACATAGTTGCACTATTGACAACTTAAATATTTTACATAAACAGACAAAAGGTAAAAAACTTGATATTTTAGAATCTTGCTATATTAAAAAGGGATTGATTAAACAGCATAACTTGCTAAATGAGCAAATAGACTACAATTGCTCACCGCTAACCGAATTTATAGTCCAACAAATCCGTATGTGAATACTCTCGCAGTCAAATAAATCTAAGGATTGTTGTATATGTTGGGAAATCTAGGCACTAGAATCAGTTTGTATTTGACTCCCTTGAAAATGGCCTCATAAGCCGAAATACGCGTATCGGAATAAAAAATAAAGTTTGAAACAAGTAAAACTGAGTTTTAATTAATTAATAATTTACGATGTTTCATAAAAACCCCACGGTACAGTCAGTTGATGCACAAACATTGTCGGCTTGAATCTACAAATATAATTTAATTGTTTTCATTTTAAATTTTAGTCTAGAAAAGTGTAAGCATACCGTGCTCGGTTTGGACTATTTCGTGCGTCCTTTATTAATACGTGCTTGCAGTGTGCTAGTATTTGGAAAAGCGCTCTGACGCTGTGTGTACCGTTTTTAAGTTAGGAATGGGCGATTCTTATTTTTACTCGGGGAGAATTGTGGTCAACCTTTAAAAAATTCGTTTTCGAGTAAAACGCGTTTAAAGTTTTGCAACGGGTGTACGTACATGGAAGTGTTCATAATTACCATTAATCTGCAATGCCATTCCGTAGAGACATTCCTCGGGAACTGCTCGTTCCCAGTTGCTTTTCCCTCTACTTACTCCTTGAAGTTCGGCTGGGATCTTTCTCAGAAGCGCTGGAAGTCGGTAGTAAGACGCCCCGGCCGGCGGCGAGGGTTAAAGCTCGCTAAAAGTGCTAACTTTAAACGGGTTAGTACTCCCGAACATGATTGAACTTGAAAAAATCCTTCAACAGCTACTTAACTTTATACTTATATATATACAATATACATATACAAAGAATATGCAATAAAAAACGATTTGATCAAATCGACCGAGGTACAAGTATCCCAGAAATCACTTCACCTTTAAATCTTTTTCAACTACTTTGAACTAGATTATCTTTTCACATTTCGATAACCAAGACATCAAAAATTGAGGTTATTAAAACAGAGATATCTACATACTCGTATGTATCCTTGCCAACCCAATTAATTGCTTTAAAAGCTGAATGATGTTTTATTTTAGTGTGCCAAAAAATTTAATGAATTTTAACTTTAAATCAAGCAAATATTAAAAGGAGTTTCCGGCCAGTCAAGTGTATTGAAATATAAATTCAGTATCGTGCCTTAAACTAACGTCATAATATAAAATACGAATGGGTCTGGATTTGCATTCCTTCTACTTACATAAATTACTCGTGGCCTAGGTGAGAACTGTGGGAAGTGTGATGTGGAGGTAAACTAAGAGTATATGTATAAACTAGTTTGTAAGCACTTTTAGGTTGATTACAAGTAGCAGGTGAACGTAGAAATTTAAAATTGTTGCAAAATATATTTCTGTTTGTAAATTGAATGAAATTCAAGGAAATTGCATACGCTTGGCAGGAGCACTTTAGCATCTGGATGCAATCCATAGGTGTAAATACATACCAAGGAATTTCTGATACACTTTTCTGTGCTTTTTTTTGAATAAGTGCATTGAGTTAGCTTTAAATTTATGTGGATGTTACATTTAAAAAACCCTTGAACAAGAAATAGGGAAAGGAAATATGTCACGGAAATAAATGTAATTTTTAATTTTAAATACGAAAAATGATCATTTAAATACACTTAAGAAACGTGTATTTTGCTAATATAACTTTTGATAATTATGCCTGTATATTTAGTAGTGTACCCACTTAGATTGTTTTTTAAATGGTTTTATTTGGGAGGGGATCCTTTATTCTTCCGAAACAAGCATCATAGTTCATCCTGATGAAAGATTTCTTCTCCGTGATCTGGATCCTGCTATATGTGATAAGTATCTCAGTCCATACATCATCGGAGATTACTTTAGAACTTGCACTATCGGGAACTGTATGTAGAGATTGCTAAAAGCCTGCGCTTTCTTAATGGAGCTGAGGATGGAATTAACGTAACTTACTTGAGTATATTATGCATGACCGAAAATGCAACGGTTAGTCCGATATCTTCTGAGTAATCCTGTAGATATTTCTGATAACATAGAATAGTTTAGTTTAAATGGAATTAAGCTTTAAATGTTTTAGAAAAGAAATTTAAGGTGGGATATCCACCTAGAATTTTCAAAAAAAAAAAAAATTTTCAATTTTTGTGTTTCCTTGAAGCTTAAGGACTTCAGAATGTCTGGCGAAAATTTCAAGAACAATAACTAAGTTACAGCCGATACAGTGCATGCCTTTGAGTACACGCCTCGCCGCCGCTAAGCAGCCGGATCAGACAGGTAGGAGCAAGTCGGGTCTCTTCTGTAGCATGAAAGAGTTTTCGGCTTTTTAATGATTTTCCGGTTTTATTATGTTTCAGGGTACCCACCCCATATGGGCATTCCAAGCACCGTCGGGGACATAGAAATCCAGAATCAGAACAGAATTTCTCTATTTATTTATTGCCCAAGTTTAAAACGCGTTTTTCTAGAAACCATGTTTTTCAAATCGGTAACCAAAATTACTCGACATCCACTGCACCGATTAACTTAAAATTTTTTATGGTTATTATACATATACATCTAGTCCTTATCATAGTTCTTTTTAAGTGGCTTACATTTTGTTTTATCGGCAAAAAAACGAATTTTTGCCTAAAAATCGCAACGTTAAGATCAAACTTCCGCCATTTTGTCAAATAAAGATATTTTCAAAATCACCTACGACAAAGACTATATTATAGTGTCAATTATGATAATCCTTTTGTTCTTTCTTTTGGTTTCTGACGATCACAGATGAAAGAAGAGTGGTCACCGCGAAGCACCTCTTTTTTGCGCAGTTCAAAGAGGACACGAATATTCCGTCAATATTGAAATTTTTATAGGCTTTCCTAAAATCAATCCGACAATTCATATAGGCTTCCTTAAAAAATTCACAAAAATTTCCTTTTTTTGTGCTTCTAGGTGTGTAGTACCCCTTAAGGAATAGAACTAGGATAAATAGTATAGAGTTGATAAGTAAAATTATGTAGTAGAATTGGTTAGAAGAAAAGATCTGTGTAACAGGACTTCGCTCAAAATTGTCTGCCTGACTGAAACTTGGCTGGGTAGTAGAATATCTGACGCGGAACTCTTTAGCTCGGAGTTCCTGGTTTTGCCACATGATCAGTATCTTTCTGCTTTGGACGCTCATATAGGAGGCGGTGTTTTATGCGCTATTCGATGTGGCATTCCGTGCTCGATGTTCGATGTTGCTGACTCTGACGTACTGGAATTCTTGTGTATGGTATTGAAGCCCTATCATAAGGGGTTGTTTGTTGCGACTGCGTATACCCTGCTCGGATCTCCTTCTGACGTTTATAATTTGCCCGCCGCTCGAATCAACGGGATTACTAATGCTATTCTGCCTGCTGACGAACTTTTGGTTCTTGGCGTCTTCAAGATGCCTATTGATGTCGACAGCATGTTGCCTTCTCTGTTGACTTTTCCATAATGCTGCTTATTTTTCATCGATGACATTGCGGCTTCTGGCTAGTCTCAGTGCAACAGTATTGTAAACGACTCAGGTAAGTTTCTGGATCTCGTATTCTCTACTAATTCCAGCGGTACTGAAGTGTGAATGGCTTGTCGCCCATTGTTCCTGAGACCGGTCATCATCATGCGCTTCACATTACTTCCTTTTGATTTTGTAATAATTAATTCTTATGATTCTGTAGATTACTGTTATAACTTTAAAAAAGCTGATTTTTCGTTACTAAATAAACATCTCGCTGCCTTATACTGGTCAAATGTTCTTGAGGAATGTCGATAAAGCTGCATCTAATTTTTATGACAATTTGGCAGTTTGCTGTGCTCAATCTGTTCTTATTTCTAAATCTAAAAGTCAGCATACCTTTCAACTGAAAAAATAAGGCTTTGGAAGAGATTGTGCGTCTCTCGGAGTGATGCTTATTACTTATATTACTCAAATTTACGCAATCAATTTAGAATTTGTTTAGAGTCCTCTTTCAACATCTGCTTGGATTAAATTAGGTGTACTTTGTGTATTGTCGTTTTCGAAAATTCGTGAACTCGAAGATTAACTGTGATGAATGTCCTTCTACTTTGAGCCCAGAAGATTGTGAGAGTGGATCCCCACTGGTTATTTCCAATTTCCTTGGTCGCTTTTTTAAAACTGCTTTCCTGGACAAAGACTGTGATATTATTGATAAGAATTTTACACACTTGACAAAGTGTCTGCCGACTGTCTGAAGCACATCTCGAATTCGACCAACAGCTTCTTGAACGGGTCAAATGGTAACCCAGCCTTCTTTCTGAAGGCATGTAGCTCATGTCTTATTTCTGCTATTTGTTATTTATTTAATTTGTCTATTCGTTCTGGCATTTTCCCGAGACCGTGAAAGCATTCTGTGATTATTCCCTTACATAAAAAGGGCAGTAAGTGCGACATAAGGAATTATCGACCTATCGCTAATTTATGTTCCTTTTTGAAGGTTTTTGAATCTTTAGTTTGTGATGTGTTTCAGTTTCACTGTAAACCCTTTCTGGGCTCGTTTCAATACGGTTTTATGAAGGGCAAATCTACTACAATCAATTTGTTAGAATTCCCTAAGTATGCAGTACTATTGAGGTTGGTAAGAAGGTCGATTGCATTTTTACTGATTTCAGTAAAACTTTAGACAAAATCAACCACAGAATTCTCATTTATAAGTTGGAATTTTTAGGTTTTCCTTCGGTTTTTGTAAATTGGGTGTTTTCGTTTCTGACTGATCGTACGCAGCTTGTTTTGTTTCGTTGTTCGCTTTCTACTAAAAATACCAAACAAAAAGAGATGCCACAGGGCAGCTATCTTGGGCCATTTCCTTTTATCACTTACATCAATGATGCATGAAGAATCCTCCATTACTCGAGAATGCTTTGCTATGCTGACAACGCTAACATGTTCCTCACTGTTGTTAATGAACAGGACTGTTCTCTTTTAAATTCTGACTTAAGTTTACCAATATGTCCTTTTCACGCAAAAGGACTCCATTTCACTTTAACTTTTCTGTTGATGGTAGCTTATTAACCAGACTTGGGACAAGGAATTTAGTGGTAATACTTGATACTGAATTCTCCTTTGAGCACCACATCGATTCTCTCGTAAAAAAGGCCAACGAGTCCCTAAGTTTTATTAAACGCTGGTCAAAGGAGATCGACGATCCTTTTATAACCAAACTTTTCTATTGTTCTTTTATTAGGCCTATTCCCGAGTAGGATAACCCTGTTTTGTCCCCCTTAAATGCGATCCATATTAACCGTATCGAGGCAGTCCACCGTAGATTTTTAAGATTTGCTTTCAGGGGTCTTCCCTGGAATAATCCTCTTATTATCACTCTATATTCAGACAGACTCAAACAATTCTCGCTGGATTCTCTTGAAGATAGGCGTAACAGGTCTAAAATTTTGCTTGCCTTCGGTTAATTGCGGGGCACAATTAATTCTTCAAAGTTCCTTATCATCGCACTAAATACGGTATGAATGAACCGCTGAAGTTTGCTAATATTGACTTGCATCTCTCGAGAAATCGGATAACAGATCGGTTTGGTTAATGTTACTCTTTGACTGTTTTATATTTATATATTTATTTTTTAGTAATCAGATATTTGATGAATCTCTGAATTAACAAATAAATATATGTGTCGAGAGAGGATTGTTGAATTAATGAATTAAAAGACTCAAATAGAAAGGGAAATTAGTATCTAGTAGTTGGAAATTTAGTAGTTAAGGATAAGTATACCTAGGAATAGGCAGTCAATTAGAAAGAATAATTTACAGATGAATAAAAATACTTACTTGTAAAGATAATGTAAGGTCGACTGAAATGCGTAGGGATCTACGGAATTACTGAATTACAAATATTAGTAGTTAACTGTTACATTAATTTACAAAACCTTACCTTCTGCATTTTCTCTGTTATTGAGAATAAACAAACACGATTTCTAAACCTAAACACAAAAAAACCGAGAATATTATACGAAACTTTAACTTCCGGAAAGACTTTCTGGACTATCTGTAACCTTAGAGTAAAGAACTATAAGATGAGGCCCTAAAGCCAAAAAACCTCGGCACTTTTCTTGATGTAGTTGAATCGTTGAGTTGTGTTTGTTTTCGTCATGGCAGTAGTAAAACAACTACATTTCTAGAGGAGGGCCAAAATAAATTGGAAATTAGAGCGTAGTCGCATTTTAAAATTGCCTCAAGGTATTGCGAATGATTTGCTTTCTTTTTAGCGAAATCACGAGCCACTGGGTTAGCTAAGGAGAAACAAAAAATGCGATCTTAGAAAATGTAAGCAAACTAAGAACGCCAAGAAAACTGCACTTTTCTTTACTTTCCGTTCCTGTTCTGAATGTGTCAATGCAATCATATCAAGCTTAAGAACTAACATTATGTTAATCAAAAACTTCCCTGAAAAACGATATCCCACGGTTACACTGCCGATTATTTGCACAACACAAAACCGCGCACTTCATTTCAAAAATTACACTTAAAATAAAAAAATTGAAAGCTATTAGCTTAAAAGTTTGCTAATATATTACACTAAACAGGATAGTATAAAACACTCGAAACTTTATATGTTATTACAAAACAAAATTGTTAAACTATCGGACAATTCACGGTAATCACTTTGACAGTTCGCAAATTAAGGGGAATAGCTCTCCTTCCTCACCTCGCCTAAAAGAAAAATGCCGATCACACTTACATGGTTTTATAGATGAGGGCCTTTCCTGTTGTTATATATTGAAAGTCTGTAACCCACACGAATAAATATTATTAACAGATTTGGAGACAAGTGCACCCGTCATATGGATTTTTATAGTTGAAATTCGTATATTATCCAACATAGGCTTAGTTTACCTACTTAATCCAGGTTCCATGTCAAAACGAATTTAATTAATAATATTTTTACTGATTCACGGGTCAAATTAAGGTATTTAGAGAAACGTGTCATAATAGGAGTACATTTTCTATTTAACCAAGCCCTTTGGCATGTGAAATGGACAGTCTAACGCTAGTTGTGGCGAAAGATAAAAAAAAAGTTTAAGAAAAGTGCTGAAAATCAAGGACAGAAAATTCACGTTTAGTATCCTTTTTCAATTTAAAATTTCGTTTCTTTGGTTTTATTTTGCTAAATTGTAAGAAAATTGCTTATTGATTAAGCAACTGTTTTAATGAAGTGAATAGATGATATAGAGCTTATTCTTGTATATAAAAATTGCGACGAAGATATCTTAAAGTGACATTTTGCTGAGCAGTAGTTCACTTAAATAAAAATTCTCTTTTTAAATAAAATCTCTTAAATAAAATTTGAAGTAAACTCACCCCTTCTACCATGACACCAGCATAATTTACGCTCTTCGAAGAAGGCAAATAATAACGATAAAAACATCTATTCACAGACACTGTTTTTCATCGTTTTTACCATATCGGTAAGATCACTCGAAACCGATACCGAGAAAGGAAGTATCGATGCATCCCTAGCAACACCGAATTTCGTAGGGTTTTAGATGTCGTGTCAGTGAGAATCTTAGACAAACTATATCTCTAATACTTTTTTTTTTTAAATCTCTAGTCAAGAAAGGATATATTTCTATCGACTTCCTGCCGAAAATAATAAAGAATCCGTTATTTCCTTAAAAATTTCATGTATCTGTCAAAATCCGTTCTAATATCTATTAATTTTTTCTTGTTTGAATAATTTATATTTTCCTGCGAAATCCTTGGATCTGGCGATACTGCCTGGCACACGCAGTTAGTATATAATGATGTGGTCGGTGTACAATATTATGGTATCCCCGAACTTATGTGATGATGGAGGAGGCAGGTGGTCATAAAGATTGCTCGATGGCTAACCGTACGCCCATCCAGTTAAGACTCGTTTGAGTTGGCTTAGTGAGTCAGGTAATAGAGGAGGGTGAGTGCTTTGGTTACATATTGTGAGGAAGAGAGCGAGGTGGTCACTGGGAGTCCTTAATACTTTTCACCTACTTCTAATTGCTTTATCGATTAGAAGTTTTACAAACTTACTAAATTCCCTTGACAATGCAATACATATTATGGTACTAAAACTATTTATAGGTACTGTCAACTGGTAAAAACTCGTGTAAGACCAAGAGGAGTGACGACCTCTAGTGTCGGAGGCCAAGATCCACTTTGAGTCTATCCATCAGCGGAATAGGTTAGTAATCAAGGGATCAGACTTAAATCAAACCGGTGGGGAAGGGAGGGCTTTCTGGCCCTTATCTCTTACTTGTTAATTTCAAATGAGAATCAAAATTTGATTATCACTTGCTCTGACAATGAAAATACATAGTGAGGAAATCTGCATTCCCAATCCAAATTCCGTTGATGCATTGACGCAAAGTGGATCTTGGTTCCCGAGATTACTCTTGATCTTACGCGATTTCTTACTAGTAAGCAGTAGTTAATCTCGGTAAGCCTCAGCGTTGTGACCCATAATTATTTTCAAGATTTTAGTGCATCATCTAATATTAAATAAAAACTTTTAACATTTCATTGGCAAAAGGGCATTCAATTGAAAACACGCTTTACAAAATGGGGAAAATTTCGCGTAGACAGATCGTATGTAAACCTTATGCTTTTACGGTGATTTTCTAGAAAACATCCTCCACCTCCTATTGATTTGGAGTCGTCGCTCACAGATAATTCCAACAAAAAAATATTATAATTTTGATAAAAAGATAAATTTTTGTTGTACAAATATTCCCTTGTACAAAAAGTCTTCTTCAAATATTCTTCCAAAGGCAAATTTCAAATTTGAATAACTTTTTGTCAAAAGGTGAGCGACGGCTAATTCCAATGAAGCAATATTACTCCCTTTAAAACCCACACAAGCAATAGCAGGTGGCTGTTTTTACTCAAATATCAAATAATGCGTGCAATTTAAAGTAATAGAATGGAAACGGGCCTACGTCCTTTTAATTTCAGTTTCTATTAACGAGATTATAAACTGAGCTGGAAGCAACATATTTTTCTCTTTCTGCATCTCTTTTTATTTTCTCTACTCAGCTCTACCTATCTATTCCAAAAACCCCCAGTACCTTAAACTACCATCCTTTTCCGCTCCTTTATACCCTTTTTCAAGCTTTTTCTATTGCTGCCGATTTTTGATATTTCCTGTACGTATCTATTGATGAAAATACATGATAAAGTCTGCAACACTTTTAAAATATATTTTCAACAATTTTCTTAACTATAAACCCTCTCAAAACTATAAAATTTCCTGCACGTACCTTTCTAAACTTTTAAAAGATGTACATTCCCATCTGACTAGGAAATAACGTTTGACTAAAGACATTTTTTCTTTATCATGGAGAAGTATAAAGAAACTTTTTCAATAAAACTCTATTTCACATGGCAGTATGGGGCAAGACGTTGGAGATCCGTTTCTATTGAAAACAAAAGATTCAATTTGACAACAAACTTTTGTAAATTTTGTTGCAAATTGAAGTGAAATCAGTTTCACATTAACCTACATAAATGTTCTTATTGGAACAGTTTTTATAGTATAACAAAAAGAAATCAATAAGAGTACTGGAAGAAAAGGTTTACTTCCGCCGATTAAGTTTACCTGTTATATCCTTAACTTTTCACATTATTTTTTTTTATTATCACATTTTTTGCCTATTTACCACCCTCAAATTGCCACGTAATTTCCGTGAAAACGGAAGTTCATGGAAATACACGGAAAGTACACGTAAACTACACGGAAATTTCACGGATATAACACGGAAGTATACGAAAGTACATGGAAAGTACAGGGAAGTACACGGAAAGTACAAGTACAAATTTCACGGACTACACGTAAGTACACGATAAGTGCTATTAGTCACTTCCATATTTATATTATTTGTAATAGTTTATCACGGTTGCTGGAGAATGGACGGATGAGTTGAAGACTTCTAGGTTACGGCGATCCTTGTCTAGCCATTCTCAAGTATTACTTACACCTCCAAGCGGTAGCAACCGGGCAATATATCCTAGAACGTAGACTAATGCGGGAGGAGATAACCGCTTGAAAAATTCTCCTAACTCCAAGGTTGCAGTAGGCCATACCAAGAGAGTCTGCAGTTGTGTCCCCCTATCTGCAGGGCCCAAGGGTAATTGGGTGACGAATGGCGTCTCCTCGGACACTCTGTAGGAGTGGAGGTGGAGGGTATAGTAGACTCGAACAGGTTGGCTATACCAATGGTACCCGCAACACAACAGAAGCATCTTTGGAAAAATTACCTTTTGAAGGTTCTGCGGCGGGTGTGGAGGCTGGCTTGCGCCGGCTGAAAGTGCTGTAGCAGTCCTGGAAGAAGGTGCCATTGGCAAAATAATAACTAGCACTTCCGGTGGTGCGGCAGTGGTAGAGATGGTAGACTCTAAGAAGTTGGCTATCTCCGCAGTACACGCACCAGAAGAAGATGCAGACCTGCCTGCCGAAAATTCAGATGCGGGTAGTCCGGAGGAGGTTACTGGTCCTGGCTCTGGACTAAAGTTTTATGGCCTGGAACCCTTTAATGCCGTAGGTAGAGAAGGGGTGAAGGTTGAAATTAACGCATGGACCAAGAACGAACACTGGAGACACGGTGGGACAGCATGAATTCGTGCAGATAGGCAAGGATGCTAGCAGTGACCCAGGAAACCGATGTTAGTGGCGACAGTGGGATAAATCTCCCACTAAAGGAACTGGGAGGGGCGGAAAGGGACTCGATTCTATGTAGACTATTTTGGCTAATCCGTAGAGACGTGTTTTAAGTAAGTAAGAAATCTCACACTACCGGAGAGCACGGGCTATCCGGTGTCTTTTGGAATTTTGGAAGATTTTCACCTCTCCCGCTAAAAAAAGTAGTTTATCACAGCCCGTTCTAGATACAAACCTGGCGGGGGGAGGAGGCGGCAGAGAGTCTAATAAAAATTTAACTGAACGTGTACGCAGCACGTTCCGTCAAATTGTTATTAGTCTTTCTGGAAGGAAGAAGTACACAACACGTTCCGTGTACTCTCCGTGTATTTCCGTATACACGGAATTTTGAGGGTGGTAATTTAAATTTGTTGCAAGTTATTTATGCCTATATGTGCAATTTCATGATATTACGTGTCAAAGGTGGTTTAAGGACAAACGAAATTAAAATTAAACGATGCTCTTAAAACAATTTTTCGATTACATACTTATTCGATTAAAACGGTTCTCCGTGTTCTCCGTACTTCCAATTTTCATTATGAGCTGTTCTGCCACCTCCCCTTTGGAATATCATTATTTTTGATTTGTCCAGATTCACTCTCAAGTTCCAAGACTGGCAGTACTATTCAAGTTTAAATATCATGTTTTGTAGCTCATTTGGGTTTTCCGATAGTAATACTAGATCATCTGCATACAAAAGGGTCTTGATGGCCAAGGCATCTATATTTACTTCTCCCTCCATGACCACTGTAATATCGTTGATGAAAAAGGAGAAAAGCAAAAGACTTAGTGTGCATCCCTGTCTTAGTCAGCAATTGAACTCAAACCTTATAAATTTGGTTGATATTCCCTGTTGATAGAGTTTATAAAAAAACCGCCGCTCTGTTGATTGTATCGAACGCTGATTTAAAATATACGAAGAATGCGTATACCTTTCCCTTTTTCTTAGCTTGTTTAATTTTAACGATGTTGCATAAACTGAATATGTTGTCAATAGTTGAGTGCCTTGTTACTTTTTACTTTTCCAAGTACTTTTAATAGCTCATCTATGGTTATTTCGCCATCTAATATTGGGTTCTCAATCTTAGGAGCTGCGTATAAAATCGCCTGTGATGTTACTTGTGGGTTTAGTAGGTTTTCGAAGTGGCTTTTCAAATCCTCTACGGTAATATCGCACCCTTTTACAAACTTGGTTTCGAGAAGCTCTTTAATCAGAGTCCAAAATTGTTTGCTGTCACGTGCTTTATCTAGCTTTGAGAGGAATTCTTCATAGCACGTTATTTTTTCCATCTGCAAAGCTCCTTAAATTTCCTGTTTCCCTTCAAGTATATATTTTTGGAGAAGTCAGTGTTGCTCTTTCTAAATAGATTTAGCCACCTAAAAGACTTTTTCCTGGCTTTAAAGCAATCAAAGTCAAACCAGGTTTTCTTCAGCTTTTTATTTCGGTCTAGCATTTTGTTGGATGATTCGTTTATTATGTTAATTAAATCTATTAAATTTGCTTCTTGAGGCAAGAAGTTCACTGCGACTTCTAGCATTTCGTTGAATCTATTAGGATTTTATTTGCTTAAAGGATGCTGCAACAATGTCTATGGTTGAGGCGCCACAAGTGCTGATATATTTATATTCACCCTCCAGGTCTCCAGAAGTACGGCCATTTAAAATAATAAGTCCATGCTCCTCACATAATTCTAGAAATTTTCTTCCTCTGTTGTTAATGAATTTATCCTTAGATTTTCTGGAGGTAGAGAGCTGATCATTCGTTATTCCAAACTCTGGGAGTATTTGTTGAAGTTCTCAAATTCTCATATTAAGATCACCTAGCACTGCAAGCTATCCGCCGCTATACTTTCCACACATTCAGTAAGAGCTTCAAAATTCTCAGTCCATGGATTACAATTCAAGTAGTTTGGTATGAGAAAGAAGCTAGAGTTGTCCGAGGTGATAGATACCGTTGCGTTGTTACTGTTGAGTAGAGTGAACTTGGGTGAATTTTTATATTAACTGTTTTTGTTTATCCCATTTACACACCATCCTTTGGCTCTAGCAAAGTGGGCACATCTTGGTTCCACCTACCCAATATATTTCTTATCCTGTGAAATATTTGTTGTATTTCTCTTCATTGTCTTGCATAACGTGCGTCTCAAATAGGGAAAAAACATCGTAGTTACTACTAAATTCAAAGAAACCCGGAAATAATAGTCCTGCAATGTTGTATAATAAGATATTTATTTCATCAAAACTTATATGTATTAATATTAACATAATCATTACAGCTAAGCGAATCACGACAGACTGCTAAAATATTTATATTTTCCTCATCCTCCTTCTATTTTTACTTGCCTCTGCGTTAAAAATTATCATACACACATTTTCCGGAGATTGGTAAAGTTGCCCTAACATATGGACCGCATCTTCATCGCTACATGTTAGCTTACCATCAGATACAGAAAATTCTTTGTTTTCAACATAAAGTTTGTCGTTTCGCACCGAAGCCCTTTTTAACCGACTTCCCAAAAAGAAGGAGGTTCTAAGTTCGACGCGTATTTTTTATTTTTTATTTTTTTTTTATGTCTGACCGGGCATAACTTTGTAAAGTGTCGGCCGATTTTGATGATTCTGTTTATGTTGGGTAGAGTATGTTGACCGATTGGTAACATGACAAAAACAATTTTGGTAGGTGGGGTTGGGGTTGAAACCTAACTTTGTAACGCGAGGACCGATTTCAATGTTTCTATTTTTTGCTGTACAGAGTATGATCCCCCCCCCCCATTGCTAATTGAAAAAAAACTGGCCTCGGGTGAGGGGAGGGGGGAGAGGGGTAATATAAATTTGTAACGCGTGGACCGATTTATAATTCTTTTTCTGTTGGGTAGAGTATGTTCCGTGGTTGATACCACGAGAAAAAAATTTTAGAGGGTTGGGGTCAAACCTAACTTTGTAACGCGTGGTTCGATTTCGATGGTTTTTTTTCTGTTCTATAGAGTGTGATCCCCACATTGCTAATAGGAGATTAATTTGGTCCTATAGTGAGGGGGGGGGAGTAGTCTAACTTCGTAACGCATAGACCGATTTCGATAATTCTTTTTCTATTGGGTAGAGTATGCTCCCTGGTTGATACCACGAGAAAAAAAATTGTGGTGGGGTGGGGTGGGGTGGGGGGGGGGGGGGGGGGAGTGGAACCGAACTTTGTAACGCGTGGACCGATTTGGATGGTTCTTTTGCTTTTGTATAGAGTTTGCTCCCCCCATTGCTAATCGAAGAATTATTTGTTCCAAGATGGGGTGTTGGGTGGGGGGAGGAGTAGTCTAACTTCGTAACGTGGGACTGATTTGGATAATTCTTTTTATTTTGTGTAGAGTATGCTCCCTGGTTAATACCACGGTTGGTGGGGAATATTCTTATTATCTCCGAGGTTTATACCGGTCTTCCATTTGTTTAACAATGGAATTTTCGTCTGGCGAATTAATTATAATTCATATGGTAGTCATACTTAAATTTCAGCTTTGCTAAAGTAACTTAAAAATATTTTTTTTTATTAATCAATTAGAGTCTGGCAAGGTGTTAACAACAATGAAACCGTCTGGCAATATCGTATAAATCTTACTAGTAGTTTCATAGACACAATATCATTAAAAAAAGTTAAATTGTTATGTATTTATTGCACTTTTTACTTGTGCAGACGATAGCCGCGCGGGCAAATGCAACGTATTTGGCTAGCCAGACCCCACGCTTGCTATTTATGGCTCAACAAGGAAGGGGATATCTCAAAATGAGCCTTGCTGAAATAACGTGTTTTTAGCCGTTGCTAGCTCTTAGACAATTAGTGATTTGTATAGTAATAGGTGTTTATTTTGAAAGTTGCTTACTGACCGACTCAGATGATTCGAAGGCAATATTGTGTTAGTTTTTACTATGCAGAGGATGGAAGGAGTGTGTGAAAACTTAAATTATGCCTTAACCTAGTCAAAAGCATATGCAGGAGTCATGCAGAAGATATATATTGTAGTGATGTATTTATGTGAAAGAGTTCTGTAGGTTATCCAAATAGCAGCGATCCGACCTGTCAATTTCCTCTTATTTTGACATGATAGTTTAGCTTCTTGTAGTGACTTCTAGTAAGAAACTTCTAGGTAATTAACTAGGATGCTTGTCTAAGTTGTTGTCGTAAATAATTTTAGTATGTCAAAAATAATCTTAATAATACTCAATCCAGAGCAAAGTTGCCAAATCCCATCGTTACGTTCGTTACGTATCAGTTGCACATAAACAAGTGTCCGTGCTTAGAAAAGCGCTACTATTGGATACAACAACCTTACAAATAGTTTGTCATACTTTTGCCTATAAAAGTATAAGTATGTTCTAGATTTATTGGAAATAGAATGAATTACTTTTTATATTGGATGCCCTGTGGGTTGGTAGCCTATAGGTTTGTTTCCGGCGAAAATGAAAAAAAATTATTAAAATTACTTAAAATATATTATAAATTTTCTTTCAAAACTATGGATATATGTTCTCTGTTTCTAGTTCCTGTAACCTCTTGTGGGCTTGGGGCGGGAGAAGAGCTATGCAACGATTGGATCTAGAATTTCTAAAGTAATTTTCGAACCACAGGCATTTTCTGCAACCCTTAATGACCTTTTTATCGTCATCTGTTGCCAGCACAATATAATTATGGGTCGCCGACGGTAAGAACCTGGGAGCTCCGGTTTGGAAAACCGACCCGTTATATATTGTAGCTTATACTTTTTATTTATTTATTATTAATTATCATTTATTATAGTCTGTAGAATTAGTATTAAGTTATAGCTTGTATTTTGTATTTTTATGTAATAGCTTGTATTAAGCTTAAATAAATAAATTAAATTAAATAAATAACTTTCTCCAACAATAATTTATAGATAAACAGGGTGTTTCAGATCTGACGTGCCGAAATGAGTAGGGTGATAGATCTCAACCAGAAAAACAAAAAGTTCTATGGCAGTAGGGAGGCGATCTCAACCGTTTGGGAGTTACAGCGTGATTCATAAATTTCAGTTTTTCATGGTATGCATATTACTCTTTTATTTTTATCTCTTGATCTACCAAACACAGCCACATCAAACAAACGCTAAAAAAGAACTATCCTAATGACAACACTATTCAACTAGCTCCTACTATTGCACGTACAGTCACTTCCAAAAGTGAAAAAAATGGTTTGCGCTTACCTAAAATTCACAATTTTCTCAGATTTCCTCCGAAATTCATGTAATTAGGACACCTTTTTATTTTTATGGGATTAGAACTCCCTGAGTACCTAATTATTTTATTGCTCTTTAGGTAGGACATTATCTAAAGAAACAAAATTTTTAAGATAAAGGGTCACAAATATTTGTTTTCGGTTAACAGGTAATTAATTTTAATTATTGCTGCAAAAAAAATATAAAAATGTAAGTGTAATATTGTTTTATTGCCGATATTAGCTTGTGTTAGCTAAAATTCACACCTCTGTATCCTGGCGTTCTGTTACTCGTACCTGATGAAAATTTTGCTATAAAAAGGGGTCAGTCAGCAAGAATACCTATCATAGTTGAAAAACGAAGCAATAACTATGAGTGTTTTTAAGCAAAAATTATTAAAAAATGGTAGAATTTAAGAGAGAAGAGAAAGCGTTTGTACTGGAATATCAAAGAAAAATACCTAACCGGCGAGCACCCCAAAGAGGGGTATTTACATGGACTTTCCAAAAGTTAAAAGAAACAGGAAGTGTAATTTCACACCACAGGGAGACGCGACCCGAAACTTCAGGAACTTCTGCTGACGGCGGGCACCAAATAATCACCATCGTGAGGAAGGACCCTGAGACGAGCACGAAACAAGTCGCATTGCGATCTGGAGTGTCGTGATGTAAGGTTTGGAGGGTTATTCATCGAGGGGGATGACGTCCATATCAACATCACCCATCCCAAGGACTACTGGAAGGAGATTCGGAGAGAAGACTGATATTTAGTACTTGGCTTCTGGAACGCGACTTTGGCGACAGAGCGTTTCTGGACCGGATTCTGTGGACAGATTTATGTCAATTCCCCAGGAATGATATCACGAACATCCATAACCAGGGCAAAGGTGACCTCATTCCAGCAGAGATTCAGTGTCAATGATTGGGCTGGTATCATCGGCAACCATTTGGTTGGACCATTCATTTTGCTGCAAAAGCTTAATAGCGAAATTTATGCGGACCTTTTTGACAATACACTGCTATACTAGAGGAGATCCCTGTGCATATCGAACGGACATATTTTACCAACACGATTGGTTTTTTTCTTATGCGGAACAAGCCCAGTTAACAATAGGGAGGCTTTAGTTAGCCGAATTGGGAATACAGCGACGAAAATACGGGAGAGGCTGGCTGCAATTCACCTTAAACAGGGACTAAGAAGGAGATTGTTGGCATGCATCCAAAGAGGCGGTGGACATTTAGAACGGCTTTTGTTACTTATCAAGATCAATTTTAATTATTTTTAAAATCAATAAAAAGCATTTTAGAATTAATTTAAGCTTAATTTCTTTAATTTGTTGATCTTTATAATATTCTCCGATAGGATTTCTACGTGTAAAATTCTACATATTTTCTCTGCGTGAACATGTTGCACCTTTTTGGAAAGATAATAAGATAAGAAATCTGATAAAAATAAAAAAGGGGTGTTCTAATAACATGAATTTCGGAGAAAATTTGGGAAAATGCTGAATTTTAGGTAATCGCAAACCATTTTTTTTTCACTTTTGGAAGTGACTATACCTGTAATGGTAGGAGTTAGATCAACATTGTTGACAATTTTGGAAAGGTCATTGGGATAGCAGTTATTACCGTTTGTTTGATGTCTCTATGTTGGGTAGCTGAAAAGATAAAAATAAAAGAGTAATGTGAAAAACTGAAATTTATGAAACAGCCTCCGAAACGCTTGAGATTTCCCCGCCCCACTGCCAAGCAATTTTGTGTTGGTCTAGTTGAGATCTATCACCCTACTTATTTTGGCACGTCAGATCTGAACACCCTGTATGTTCACCTTGACATCCGGAAAGAAAAAGAAGCAAAAGGAAAAATTGAAATTTACCCATAAACATTTTCAATGATTTAATGTGAATGGAGTTGAATAGAAATATTATGCTGAGCAAAAGACAAACAAAATTTAGATACGGTCAGTTTCTCTCTTCGCGTCCTTTTTCTTCAGCTTCCTATCTAGCTACCTTAACTTTAGCAGATTTTTTTTCTAGCTTTCAGAATTTGACAACTTTGTCTTTTAAAATCTATTAATGAATACGTGGTTAGATTTAGTATATAAGATTCTTGCCTACATATATTGTGTCAAATAATCGTCTTTTTCCGATGAACTTTTCTCAGATTTTATAAAATAATTTTTCATAATTTTGAGGTAAAAATAACGTTTCACATCACATTTTTTCGAAATTACACCTTACTTCAACAAAGTCAGTAAGAATTGAACATAATTTTTTAGTCAACCTTCTGTTGTCACTATAAAAACTTGATAAGGTCTTGCTTAATAGTCTTTAATCCGTTACATAAGCCAATAAGAGCACTTGACTCTACAACTATCGACTCACATGTTCCCGATGAACATCAGCTATTTGCTTATCTATTGGAAAATTTAGGTGAAATCGGAGATTCCCAACTCAAGTAATAGCTGCTAATGGCAATTTATGCATCCGCTAACCTAACGTCACGCTTATATCACAGCTTTAAGCACTAGTGAGTGAATTATGTAAGAAGTTTTCAAAAGGACATTATCATTTAATTTGCTGTTTCCTTTTCAATTTATGCCTCTTGTTAACATAACTGTCACGCTACTTCATATATTTAGTGAAGGTAAAATTAAGCATTCACGAAGTAGTGGCAAGCTTTGGTGATGGTATCAGGGTTGCTAACGATTTTCCAAATCAGGTTTATGGTGACTACATCAACATAATGCTAAATTGGTGGGGATTAAGTAATGCTTAAGCCACAGCTGAATTCATTGAACGGGTAAACATAACAACTACTGCCAACTCATACATTAAATTGGGCAGGACGCCAGTGGGTAATTTTAAGAAAAAACACAACAAAATCGAAGCTACTTAAAAAAACAAGGGCAACGCTCCATTTCCCTCCGAGTATCTAGGTTGGTTACCAAACATTTCATTTCGAAGTTTGTACACGGTAGGCATAATCATTGAGTTTCTTTGAGATTGATTTATATCAGGTGAATGAAAATAGCACCTTGAGAACTAAGTTCACTCGAATTACATCGGATAATTTTACCTGGCACAGATTAGGTGTATATTTTTCCTTTTGGATTTAAAATTTAAAGTTATTGGAATCGTATTAATATGTATGTATGTTTCGAGACCATAAAGTACCCGCAAAACATAGTGTGTTTTTGTTTGCACATTGTACTAATTCGTTTTTTCTAAGATAATGCAAGGACTTAAGGGGAGGTTATCGTTCATGATGTTCAAAAAATCGGGTTTTTATACAATTTAAATCCTTATAGTGTCTAGCATATGTAGTTAAGAAGATTTTGTAAAATCTGATAGAGTTTAGAAGTTACAGCGCATTGAGCGGAACCGCGCGCCGGCTGGAAAACAGGTAGCTGAGGCGCTCTTGCGCCTTGCGAGACGACCTTTTTCCAATCAATCAAACTGATCAACCTGCAGATCCAACAAAACGAATACTTTAAGGAAGCCGAAGGCTATGGTGCTGGGATAACTGACTAGATGTAAGTTGTCAAAAACAAACATTAAAAACGATTTTTTATAACTTAAAACTGCTGAAATTTAATTTCGGTGGCCTTATCGAGGAGATTTTTTTTTCGACTTAAACTTTTTTTTGCGTCCAGTGAAGCTAAAATACAGTGAAAACATGACGAATTTCTTTAAATGGCTGCCGTTTTGATATCCGGGGGTTTTCAGAAAATTTTAAAACGATAAGGCCCCCCAAATTTCTTGTAGATTAATAATTCTTTCCCCGTTTGTTTTTGTTTCGGATTAACAGACAAGGGGATTGAACGCCCTGCGCAGACCAGTGCACGCGGTGCGTGGCTTCAGTTTATAGGGCCTACAGCCGTTATTTTGGATTTTTTGTATGAAAAAATTTGAAAGTATTCTTTATTTATGGGGAAGTAAATTATATTAACTGCCGTTACAATAAGTATTCATTATATACCCGAAAAAAATTTGAATTAAGGAGTTGAGTGATAAACGCAAAATGCATAAACACAATAAAAAAACTGCCTAAAAACTCAAAACCGATAAGTCCAGGAGATTTTGGTCCAATTAGTATATTTAGTTTTCTAGCTAAAGTATTAGAAAAATTAATATCTCAACAATTAGTTAAATTTTTGGATGAGTATAGCCTAATAAGTCCCTTCCAGTCAGGGTTTCGTAAGTCACATAGTTGTGAGACGGCTCTGATCGACGTTACGTCTTATCTCTTCTCGATTTCTCTAAGGCGTTCGATTCAGTAGACCACTCTAAGCTCCTTGCTAAGTTGGAATCCAATTTTAATTTTTTGTCCTCATCTGTTTCGCTCACCCGTAGTTATTTATCCAATAGATTCCAGCAGGTAAAGGTTGACGGGGTTTTCTCTGGCATGATTCAACTCAGTTGCGGCGTGCCGCAGAGCTCTATCTTGGGTCCTCTATTATTTAGCCTATATATAAATGATCTGCCTGAGGTGATTGAAGATTGTTATATTCACCTGTATGGTGATGATGTGCAGCTTTACCTTAGTCGACCCATTGGCCTATCGGAGGATTGTATTGATCGGGTTAACTCAGACTTAGCGAGGATCTCTTCATGGGCTACACCCGGATGATGCTCGTAAGATCACTCCTCCTTCCGTACTTCTTTCAAGGCAATCTACTATTTCCTCATTTAGACTCTTTGTGTTCTAGAAGATTGAATGTAGCATTTAATGATTGTATTAGATTTATCTATGGCCTCAGAAGATTTGACCACATCTCAAATTATCAGAACTCAGTATTAGGTTGTACGCTAAAGCAGTTTTTATTGAAAAAAATTCTCATTTTGCTGCATAGGATAATATATACTGGTAAACCATTGTATTTATTTAGCAAATTAAGTTTCTTAAATTCTCCACGACATAATAATTTGCTAGTTCCAATCTTTCGTTACTCTGTTCAGGAGGACTCTAACTTCGTTCGTGCTGTACGTGCTTTTAATAATTTGTCTTCAAATATTCAGCGCACTGGTTCGGTCAGTTTAGTAATAAAAGTCTTTTTTGGTTCATAAATTTAGTATTCTGACTCTCATGGGTAGTGTATGACGACGTGAGGGTGACCTCTCGATCACTTTTGTACTCTAGTTATAATTCTGTAACTAAATTTCACTTCGTTTTATTGTTTGTTTATTAACGGTTAGATATTTCAAATATAAGTAGCTTTTCCTTTTATATTTTTATAATATTTCCTAGTATTATTCTTATGTCTCAACTCTTTTCTTTATAAGTCTTGTTACGATAATTTCATCTATTCCTTAATTGTTAGTACGAATAAAAGGATTGTTATAATTCTAATGTACAATTACCAAAATAAATAAATAAATTGTAAAAACGAGATTTCGTAAAGTTTTGAAAGGTCGCGTGAAGATTTCATTAATTTTAAAATAATTGTTGCGCAGCAAAAGCCTACTACATTAATTTAATAGTTTTAAAATGAGCTCATTTTGCAGTACAAACGCTATACATTTTTCTAAAAGTGAAAAGTGGTAAATTTTGTTGCTATTTGACTAAAACTACATTAAATGGACATTATTGCAAAATAACAGATCAGATAGCCTAATAGAATTTTTTAAAACTTGGAAGGTCACACTTTGGATATGAAAATTGGTAATAAATTAAATTTTTAAATTTCTTTAAGCGAAATCTTTGATTCCATTCCATAGCCTGAATCTTCAGAAATTTTCAGAAATTCTTGGTCACAAAAACACATACATAGTTTAACTAAACTAAAATTAAGTATTGTATATTGAATTTTACATATACTGATATGGTTATCATATGGATAAGTATGACTTATCCATCAGTACTCTTCCTTTATGACCCTGTAAACCCTTAAGAATAAGGATAATTGCAAAAACGGGTTGTCCACAAACCACCAATTGTTCTTGTAAGAGAGGGAAATATGACCTCCAAAACAGTAGTGGGATTTCATTTAAATGGTTGGGGTAGCAACTTCTCCCCTTCCTCTTCTTTTTTATTTTTTCCACGTTTCACACCTCACTAACTTTATTCTTCTTATTATTCTGTAGCTAATTGGCATAAATAAATATAGCTTAAATAGAACGGGAGATTCTTCTACATTAGACAAATATATCAATTATTATTCAGATGCAGATATATTATTTATAAATTCGAGATTACAATTAGAAGAACAATTTCACCCGATTCGAAACAACGATTGCAAGCGGACCTACAATTTAAAGTGAATTCCGAACCACTGATATTTTCTCTTCAATGCCCTTTAGTCCTTTTATCGTAATCTGTTGTCAGAAGAAAACAACCATGAGTCGCAATCGGTGGGATTCGTATCTAGGATCTCCGTATTAGTAGGCTAACACGTCGTCTCTTACACTACAAACGATTTGACATTACTGCATCGGTTAATTCTCTTGGTAGTAAGAGGAAAGCAAGCCAGGTCATCGATTCAGAGCCAGCAGCATACAGCGTTTTCGAGCAGTCTCTTGGCACAAGGGGAACCATAGGACATCTTATTTAACTTCGTCATACAAAGTCGGTCTCACAAGCTTCCTTCAGGAGGAATAAACTTAGATTTGTACTGTTCTCATGTATGGCTTTCTTGCAAACCCAACTCATGCATACACACCCCTTAAAACATGGTCCTTCGAGCCGGATTATCGGAAAATTGGTGAGTTAAGTAATTTTTGCACGTCTTTTAAAATTTGTCCGCTTAATAGTAGCCCCAAATTAAAGCTGCAAAGTGTATGTGTGATTCGGGTGATTTGGGTGAAAGTTGAAATTTTATTTATAAATTTTACAATTGCAACCAAGAAATTTTGATTAACGGTACAATAACACACAATCGAATGCAGCGTTTTTTAAAATCACAATAACTGAGATTACTGTGAAGAAAACGACGACCTCAAGTTAATACCTGAATGTACAGAGTTAATGAAATACAAATGTAAGTGACGCTGCCTAAATCCAAGCCATCAATATATCAATATTATTAGTACACATTCCGTAAAATTTTTATAAGACTTCCTGGAAGGAGGAGGTGTATTAATCAGGCTTTTAGCTGCTTTATTAACTCCCATCGCCAGTTTGTACATAAAACAGGCCGTGATAAACAATTCCCAGTAATATAAATATGGAAGTGACTATTTGCACTTATCGTGTACTTACGTGTAGTTCCGTGTAGTCCGTGAAATTTGTATTTGTACTTTCCGTGTATTTCTGTGTACCTTCCGTGTATTTCCGTGTACTTTTCGTGTATTTCCGTGTACTTTCGCGTACACGGAAATTTGAATTTGAGGGTGGTAAATAGACACTGCCTTATAATTTTACCATTTGCCAGGGTTATTCAAAAGCTCTCCAAAATCGAGAAACTGTGTTTATCTACTCATGGCTCGTAAACCAGAGGCTCAAGAATTCAGCATCGTTTGTCTATCATTACTTAACAAATGTGGACTTAACAGGAATAAAAGAAGTGCAATTTTTTACGACAGATGTCCTGGTCAAAATAAAACAGACTGTCATTCCCATTGCCATTGCTTTAACTCACAGTATTATTAACCTTTTTTGTTGTAGGACACTTTTATTTAGCACCAGACCCCTGTCTGGAAGATTCGAACAAACATCTAAAAAACATTTTGGAACAAAGTGAAGCTTGTTAAAAGACATATCACTTTATTAGCACATTCTTGATCACAAATCCAAAGATCTAACTTGTTGTTGTCGGTTTGAGAAAACCACGCACATATAGCATGAGAACGTGGATTGGGAGGTGAGTTGTGAGAAGCCAAGTGTCGTCGGTATCACAAGAAAGAGGGATTGGGAAAGGTAAGGGATTAAAATGTGTGAGCGTTTCTAGTTTACCGTGCAGGTTGAATATCATGGCTAAAGAAGTGAGGGACCCGCCTAGCTAGCCGTACTAAGTTCATCAAGTAGCTGCGGAGGGGGGGGGGGGGGGTGAATCTTGTCTCCTCCTTTAGGGTTCACTTACGCGTAACTATTGTGCGGGCATTCTTTAATAGTTCTATGAACAAAAGGATGCACAATTCAAGGAAAAGGATAAAAGAAAATGAGAAAATACACTCTGGCAGATGGGACACCTTAGCCCTGAGATGTAACTGGGATTGTTGGGCTAACCCACCCCATCCTTTGGTTTTTGTCTGTTATTTTTATGTTGTAACAATATTAATTTTATTTTCGAGTCGGTTGTTGCAAAACTTCATAAATGCCACTTTAATTTTTACTTTCAACTGTATGCAAAGGTTATCCCTTGAACACGTTGATTCAAAAAACGTTTATTTAGTTGAGAATGCTTTAAAGAAGTAAAAAAAAGGTATCTTAATAAAGAATTTTTTTGTTTCTCCAACTTCCTGCAAAATTGGTCATGGTGGATGTATAAAATTTCGAAAGTGAATGCTTCTTATTAAAGGGTCTTAAAAGAGTCTAGTACTACTACGACGCAAATACAAGTCATGCATTATGCGGCAGCTCCGAGATTAATGAACGAGGTCAGTTTCTTTCTTATTTTAGAGTCGATAATAAATTACTAGTCTATAACAAGTGCTCCTCCCCTAGCTGCAGATTTTCGAGCACGGGCAACTTCGTCGGTTGGGAGGAAATGATTGACATTACACTATCATCCAATAATAACTTTAAGCTTGTAAAATGGAGAGTGACTGATTTAAGGTAATTCTCCGACCATAGGTGAAAGCCCTAAACTTTTCAGGAACCCGAGAAGAGCAGGTTGGAAGAAATTCAGTTTAATTATCAAATTTAAACTGTCAGTCAGACCAGATTTAGGCATTGATCCTTACCGTCCTAGTAGAATGAAGATTTTTCCAATCTCAGGAAGATTACTCGAGACATCTTTAACATCTGCTACAAGCACAATTTCTGCGAACCTTACAAGGATAACCTTAAGGTCTATAACAAAATCCATCTGAGCAGCATAGAAGCAGGCTTGGATAGAGGATTGCCATTTCATTGAGAGCTCAAGGAAATCAGCAAGGCTTAGGAAAATACTGTACGAAGGGCACACCAATCCCTCTTTTCTGAGAAGAACAAATGGGGCGTAGAAGTAATACTCGACTGAAAACCTGGAGCTCCTGATTAACACACATTCCCCCGGTCGCAGTGAAGTTATCCAACGCACAGTTACTGACTGTAACTAATCAGAAAAACTCCGAAGAGCGAAGTTGAAGGTCTCAAAGAAAGCTTTATCTGGGCCATACCCCTACAAATCCTCTGGGTCAGATGGAATTATCCCGATCATGGTACAGATACTACCAGACTTGGTGGCGAAGTGGTACTTGGGTATCTTCAGGGACATTCATCGTTCCTGGAAAAAGTCAAGGTAGTGTTCATCCCTAAGCCTGGTAAGTGGAGTCACGAAATCGCTTAGGACTTCAGATTAATAAATCTGTCGTATTTTTTTAAAGACCGTTGCACACGTACTTGACGTTTACCTTCGACAGACGCTAGATGGAAAACGAATGTGAAGATCCCAGCACGCCTACTGTAAGGGAAGATCCACAGAGACGGCTCTCCACGATGTTAAACGTACAATCAATCACTCAATAAAATACAAAGAATACTCTCTAGTAGCGTTCTTAGACATAGAAGGAGCTTTCAGTAATGTTCGCATCCTTGAAGCCCAAGCCGAACTAGGCGTGAAGTAGGGCCATTGGGAAGTTGGATACTAACGATGCTAAGATCAAGGGTAGTGTAGTTGTGTTGTAAGACACGTCTGCAGGGGAATATCTTAAGGCTGAGTTCTGTCTCCTCTACTATGGCGGATGGTAAAGAACGAAATACGGCTGTATCTTGATCAGGACGGTATCATGACCTGGCAATCCTGGTATCGGGTAAATTTCTTCCATTAATATTATGAAAAGTGCGCTGAACAAGATCAGCAGATCGCACAAGGACTATGGACTATCTGTTAACGCAGGAAAGACTGAGTTTATGTTCTTTACGACTAAAACCAAGGTACTTTACCATGCCCCAATTACACGGGCATCAATTCACGTTATCCTCCACAGTTTAGTACATAGCAGTTATTCTATACCCAAAGCTTAACTTGAAGCAAAATATAGAAGAGCGACTCAAAAAGTAGAACGTATTTGGCTATTTATGTCTGCAGCCGCATTTTTGGGGGGTTGTAGCCTAAAATGACTTTATGGTTGTATGCAACAGTAATACGGCCTATTCTCACTTATGGCTCCATAGTTTGATGTTACTGGATAGTGTTACTGGAGTGCAACACCCCACCGCAACTGATGATCTCAATGTTCTGCTGCATCTTCTCCACCCTGAATCTTCACATCATCCATTAAGCGTCATGCAGTGCCAGCAGACTAAAACAGTCTAGTTGCTGGGTCACCCAACCTTATGGCCATTGTAACATCCTCAACTCATAACTAAAATAACTGTGCAGCCTGATTACATGATACCTGATCTTAACAAGGAATTTTAGTGTGAAAATCCGAACCAGGAGGGAAGGGGAGAGCACTGAAATCTTTAAAAAGCAAGCGTACTCCAAGCAGAAGTGCTGGCGATTCTGATGACTTGCTCTCTGCACGGATTCAGTGAATCTCCAATGAAGAACGTTGGTATTTTTACGGACAGCAAGGTTGTCATAAGGGCGCTTGAGTCACCCACCACCTCCTTAAAGAGGAACTTGCCTCTCTAGGAGGTGGACTCAACGTCACTATTCTCTGGGTTCCTGTCCGCAGGAGCATTCCAGAGAACGAGATGGCAAATGAACTGACGAGGAATATCTCTGCTCTCCACTTATCCAGAGCAGAGGACGTTCATTTTTCGCTTAATTGCCTTAAAAGGAAACTATTTAAGCACATCTTAGCTAAAGCTAGCCTTAGATGGAGTGCGTTCTCAACCTGTGCTATCTCTAGAACGACATAGCGAAGCTTTAATAAAAATAGAACTTCGGAGCTGCTTGGCAGGTCTCGTGCTGTAATCGCGAAATTAGTCGCAGTATACACAGGACACTGCCTAACAGGCGAACATGCGGCCAGATTTGGCGCTCGTTATAAAACACGCTGTCGCAGTTGCGGAGAAAAAGAAACCGTGCTTCACCTTTTATACAAGTGCCCAGCTCTGACAGGTGCCAGAAGGAGGACACTAGAAGATTAGTTTCTGGAAAACCTGCAGGTAATTTCATTAGCAAAAAGGAGTAGCTAAATTTCTTAGCTCCTGGAGTGCCAATATTTTACTGCCCCTTAACAAGTACAGGCAGGTGACGGACTACCAGATTCACTCAGATCGAGGCATCAAAACGGCGTGTAACGCGGTAATTGGAGCATTTTCCTTGGTGGTTGGCACTCGCCACTTAAACCAACCAACATACGTTGGCGTGGACTGATGACCACCTTTTATCCGTTAAGAAATATTACCCTACAATTTCGGGCGTCTGTCCTGGATTCAATGTCAACATATTCGTTATCAAAATTTTGCAAAGTACCCTATGTCGACTTGAACCTTCAACCTATTTCACCGGCATAGTTCTTTCCAGACGAAGACTTCGGGCACCAGCTATGTAGTTAAGAACATCAACCGTTAGATTAATAATTGCTTTATATAAAAATATGAGATATACCTACCCCGAGCGAAGTTTCGTGACAGATAAATTTTATGGCTCAAAGAAACAAAGCATTTCCTCGCCATACTCCTGAAACTTATTTGATGGTTAACAAAAATATGCCTATGATGCCTTCTCGTACTTTGCTCTCAGTTCGTAACCAAAAAGGAACATCCCGTAAATAGCGCTTCATTGCAAACAATCAATAGCTTTTCACCACCAGATGCTTCCAGGATAAGTTTGCCTAATTGTCCTATGGATACTAAATAAGCGTTAATGGTGGCTATTGGTACTCTGGTCCAATAATTGCAGAGACAACCATAACCTAAATGACTGACGTAAAATCAATGACACTTGACCGAAACATAGGCGAAAAACTCAACTAAATTGAAACGCCTTCATACTGCTCACGGCAAAATGCTCGAAAATTTCCAATTAAGCCGTCGTCACATTTCCATTCTGATTGAGATCTGGCCTTTGGCTCCGGGCTTGTTCGCTTTATAAATTGGGATGTTTTGGACCATCCCTACTCTGATAATTTGTTCCACCTTTACCAAGCTTGAGTCCTTTTTACCTAGAAAGCCACGATTCTCTTTTGAACCATTGGAGAAGCGTTTTTATGGCAGTACTTATAACGACATCAGTGGCTTCTGGGTCGTTGAGTTTTCCTCTTTTGTTTTTTCCATTATTGCGCTACAAACAGCAGGAGTCTTGCTACAATAGAAGGAATATTTTTATTGGGGGCACCTTTCGGGTCAGAACTTTAATTGGAGGTTGTAATTAGATTCAATAAAAGAATTTTCAATTTCCTAACTTTTCCGGTTAATAAAGTTCTCACATAAAGGTGCAATTTAAGGCCTTTAAATAGCCTTGCTCACGTCAACACAATTTGGGGCAAAGGCTGTGGTTTTTAGTGTTAAACAATTTTCAGCTCCAGTTAATTACGGTCAACATTCAGCTTCATTAGGTTTGTCGACAAAGAGCATGACTTTGCCATTATAATTGTGAGTTCTGTGGTTTTCCATAATTTTATCAAAATGAGGAATTTCAGGTGCTGCATTATTATGTAGTTAGGAGATGTTTAAGAAGTAGGTACGCTGTTTTTTTTATAGATTATATATTGCATATATACCTGATGATAGAAGATAATTGGATTCTGTAGCATTTATGGGTTGTCTTTTACAGTATAAAAATATCCATTAGTAATTAATTTTTTTTCTTTAGAAACATAATGTATTTAAAAATTAATTGTAGCTCCTTTCACAAACTTTGCTCTTAGAAAGATGAATATAATACTTTCGGAAAAGGCTTTTCACAATTCCTTTATTCTCGTTGAACTGCAAACTGTTCTCTACAGAAAGGAGTCGAAAACGACAGCAACAATTGAAAAGAAACTGGCAGGAAAGGCTATTATAACTAAACATTCTGTAAAAGACATCGACGAAACGGACGTTACAAAAGAACATGAACTGCGGAGGTAAAAAAAATATTTTGCTGAAGTCCTTAACAACACATACGGAAGTCGAATACCCTTTAATCTGAGCCTAAAGAGCCGTCATCAGAATTTTTTAAGACGGATCCCACTGCTACGACTGATATTCTTCTTTTCAAAATTCAGGAATATTGGGAAACTGAGACCTATCAAAAAAGGGAAAAAAGGCTAATTGTGAAGGTTTCCGAAAGGGGCGACCTAAGGTGTTGTAGCACTTGTCACAATCACCTGTAGTGTCCAAAGTGACAGCAAAAATCATCTTAGTATGAATCAAGCAAACAATCGAACGCACACGATCAACAGGCAGGCTTTCGTAAGGGCAATTCGCCGAATGGAAGTGCACTTTGCATCTAATGTTCGTCGATTTCACCAGGGCGGTTAACAATGTTGCTTGCGAGTACATCTAAGCTGCTTTACGTAGGAGAAATATCCTATGGAAAATTAGCACCCCAATAAAAGAGTCCTACTTAAGAGATGAATTTATCTTACTTTACAAAGGAAAATTGTCTGAGCCTCTCCAAGTAGTGAACGGAGTGAGGCAGGGATGCGCACTACTAGCCTTGCTTTTTCTGATTGTCATTGATGATGTATTGTGTATCGTGTTGGATGACCACTCATCGCGAGGGATTATTTGCACATTTTTTTAAAAGGTTCGTATGGACTATGCCGACGAAACCAACAAGCCCAACTGTTCGAAGCATTGAGCAGAGTAGGGCGTACGATCTACTACTACTAAAACTTAACTTATTAGCTTGCATTCCAGAAGAACAGATTATATTTATTTTTAAAAGCAGCAAATAGAACACGTGGATAAATACTGCTATCTCGAAAGCGCAGCAATATCAGATGGAATTGAAGCTGACAACAAGATGGAGTTGGATCGATGGATGAGTGGCACGATCACCACGCCCCGTGAGTTTTTAAAATAAATATTCTCCTTACTTTCATTCCCTTGCGGTCAAATCCATGCTAAGGAACTATATGGTTATTCCCTGGGCTTTGTCAACGTCATTAAAAAAACAAGGCTCGAGTTGTATTCAATGCGCTTCCTCATGTAATGCGTAATAACAACATTTCCAGATGTACAAAGAAAGCCTGAATGTAACCGTTAGGTGGTAATTCCCAGCGGGAAATATGATCGTGCATGAAACAAGGTATGCAGGAATTCATCGAATAAATTCTTTGAAATAAATACCAATGAAAAATATGTATACAAGTCATGCAGAAAAGGAGCGACACCTCCCTTTGAGATGTAAAATCTTTATCGATCTTGGCTTACGCATGAGTGTAAGTTTGTTCTTCATTCAGCTCTATACATGAAATTGCATCTGAAGATGAGCCATCTGCGCAAACGTCGCAGCAGTTTCAATTTTCAAATTAATTTAAGTTATGCCTTTGGCTTGAGTGGACAAGTGGAAGTTACAAGTGCGTGGATTAATACTGCAGTGTGTAAACGAAAAGCTTTAATATAATCAGTCCTTCCAAAAACAACGAAGTTGGGAAAATATCGTATTTATTTTTTAGAAAACTACTTTAAATATGCTATCAGAAAAGATAAATTTTTGACTATTTTGACTTATTCTGTTCTTGCAATAATCGATTCAATTGTTTTTTCTAAATATACCTTCCTGAAGTTAAAGTAATTTTATTCACATAAGAATCATTCGATCTATTGTTCACCGGAGATTTCTTCGATTATTGTTCACTGAAGATTTCCTCGATTATTATTCATCGAGGTTTTCATTGATGAGTGTTCATCAATATTTTCATTAACGATTATTCATCTATGTTTTTATCGACAATTGCTCCTGCAGAAAGGCATCAGGAGCGAAGTTCCATGCCAAAGGTGCAATACGGCTTCGATGCGGTATTACATCCATTTCCCGCTGGGTTATAACGTGGGGAAATTATAATGAATACTGCAGCAAAGATATTGTATGCAAAATCTATAATAACTCTATGGAACACTATTATATGCGCCGTTTTTAACCAAGTATTATTTTAAGTATCCAATGTGATCCCATGTAATTTGAGTGTTTGGTCTGTCTGTTTACTTGTCACTTAATTGTTCACTTCACTTCTGTTGCTGTCAATTCTTACTGGTAATAGTGTTTGATCCAAATTAAATTTAATTTTTCTGTACTAATGTATTTTATACATATTTGCTTTAATTAGTCAACGTTTTCAACACTACCTTTTTAAAGTTTTATTCTTAGTTTACGGTATTTATTAGGTTTGTAATGCCACATACAGTTCGACTAATGTCTACTCATAGCAGTATTACTCCTATATTTATTCATTTATTTATTTATTTATTTATTTTTAGTTTATAGCTTATTTTATTTTATATTATGTTATGTGTTTTACAAGCTTTTATTGAGTATTAAGATCCGATGTCAATGCAATAAAGTATCTACTATTGTTCTAAATCCAAGATGACGGAACTTTGTTTTGTTATTCTCCCGTGTAATTTCCGTGTACACGGAAGTACACGGATATACACGGAAAGTGCAAGGAAAGTACACGGAAATTACACGGAAGCACACGGAAATAACACGGGAGCACACGGAAGTACACGTGTACGCAACACGTGACGTCAAATTTTTATTAGTCTTTCCGCGAGGAAGGGGTTCACAACACCATCCGTAAAATTTTTATTTGACTTTCTGGGAGGAGAGGTGTATTTATTAGGCTTTTAGTTGCTTTATTAACTGGGGTGGCTGCCGCCCCCTTCCACCGCCGGGTTTGTATCCAGAACAGGCTGTGATAAACTATTACCAGTAATATGAATATAGAAGTGAATATTTGCATTTATAGTGTACTTACGTGCAGTTCCGTGTAGTTCGGGAAATTTGTACTTGTACTTTTCGTGTACTTCCATGTTATTTCCGTGTAATTACCGTGTCCTTTCCGTGTCCTGCCGTGTTATTTCCGTGTAATTTCCGCGTACTTTCCGTATATTTCTGTGTACTTTAAGTGTATTTCCGCGTACTTTGCGTGTACACGTTACACGGCAATTTGAGGGTGGTAAATAGACACTTCCTTATATAAGAATAAGAAGAATATGCAAATGAATGTAATTATATATGAATCTGTAGACGTTTATCGACCACCTGGCACAACGACCGACCTGAAAGGTCTTTTGTGACGAGATCCTAAACTCAAACTCTAGTTCTTTGATCAGTCTGACAATGTCCTTGGGTTGTATTAGCTATATCTAACGGTGACAGGAAAGCCTTACCGAGATGTGTGAATTTAATTCAACCGAGGACCTTGCAGTGGCAGAGAATGTGCTTTACTGTACCTTTTATTGAAAAAAAAGTTGCAGGTGTCCTCCTCAGCTAGCCTCAGTGGTTAATTTGGAGGGAAAAATTTGTTACTAGCTTTAAAACTGGTTTGCTGACAAGCATACTATCTCTATTAATTTATTGCGCTTGAAGCGACCTTTTTCTTTAGGCATTGTCGTAAGGGAGGGAGGTGTGGAAGAACTTCAATAGCTGCGGTAGGGCAGGAGCATGACCGTAGTTCCTTAGAATTTTCGTCCTCGCCTAAATAATAGTTCCACTGGTATTCCATTAATCCCTTGTGTCTTATCAAGCTCCATCGACTTAATTTCGTATGCGAACTCTAATCTGAAGTCTGATGGAAACTTTGGCCACAGGCGGCAGATGTTCAGATTTGAGTGAGGTATTCGATGGTGCAAAGGTGGTGTTTAGGACTTCTCTCTACCTCCGCAGTTGATGTTCCTCCGTGAGAAGAGAGGATCTATTGGCACCTCTTCCAGAATGTTCAGTTGCAAGAGTCTTTCCAGCCAGTTTATTGGCTATCTTATATACATAGATGTGAACTATCGCCGCGGTAGGCTGCTTTTCTGCCTTTTCTGCTAGCGCTGCCTCGTCTTCCACTTCTTTGGACGTCTTTCGTCGCTTCTTAGCGAAATGCGGTGGTATGTGTTCTGCTGATGTTCGGTGATTTAATTCTCTGCATATTGAGTCGTGGCATGTCAGATGTTGTGTTATGTGAGCCAACGAAACTTAGCTGTTACATAAAGGCGATCGCTGTCAATAGCAGCGCCGCTTTTAGACTTCACGTGGAGAATACATTTTTCCCAGCTTCTCGAAATAGTAACATCGTCAGTCTGCTTCTCAGTTTTGCCGTCAGGATCAAGGTTTTGGTGGCGATTACGGAAACAGGAACGCATATGGGGAGTTGTTTGCCCCTTTTGCGTTTCTGTTTCCCAGTCCAAGTTTCCTCATTCCATTTTCCAGACCGATGTTATGTCAACCTTAGCATTGAGATCAACTAGGTATGATTATTTACATATTACTTTTAGGAGCCTTTCGAAAGGTGTCGCCAGGGAGCTGATAAAACACCTACTTGGATGTTATATCCAATGGTTCGGTCGATGCATAGCATTAAAAGATGTTACCTAAACCCGCCATACGGGGAGTATCCAATGCTTTCTCCATTTAGTTTCGCTTAATCCCGTACAGTGCTATTTCCAGCTCCACATCCATGATTTTCGCATTTCCATACTCGTCCTACAGAGTTTTCAATACACGTTTCTTGTATTTGCTTGGATAACCGGGATTCAAGATTACCTATCCTAACCCAGAAGAAGGGGGCTCTTTTAGGAGTCCTGGTAATCACGGAGAGTGTATTTGTATAGCACATAGATTCTCTCTAAGGTCTTCTGGCTGGCCCATGGGTTTCCCTTCCCCTTTCTCAAACGGGCTTGGGACCGCTTACGGCGGTGTTAATCGGTCCAACGTCATTTAAAATATAATCTAAAGTTGCAGAAGTCAGCCTGTAGTGTTCGTATAATTTTTCTTCGTCTATTTTCGGTGATTCGATCAAGTAGTGAAATTCACCGTGCTCAAAGTGATCATGAAAATTAGGTTGGAGAGGATATGTTTTTCTTTTTTTTTAATAGAATTTTTGTTCTAAAGTAACTACGATCTGTAAAATTAACCAACGGACGTTTCGAGAGCGGCATAATCAAAATTTATATGTAAATATACCCAAACAAAACCACGTCTGAAACTACTATTTATTTTACCAAGCCTACACTGAAAGCATTACCATTTGAAGCTTACACTTCTACGAGAGTGAGACGTTATTTTCGCCAAACCCTTGATGCTGAAAAATATGTGAGCAATTAAACATTGTTATAAATTGTACATGAAAGGCTAGTACGATAACTAACTAATCTCTCTGTATTTATCAAATAACACAACCGCATTAGCCAAGACCACAAATCAAGGCAGTTAAGTATTTCAGGTTAAGGAACACTGGCGTCCAAGTAGATTTAAAATACCTTACCTGACCGCTCTCCTCTGCCTGAGAAAAAAACAAATAAAATGAGCAAATGTACTAATATCTTATCGTAACGTTGAAATTATTTAAATATAACTTGCATAAACACATGTACTTGTATTAAAATTAACAAGAAGCATTTTCACTTCGAAAGTGAACTTGTGATTTCATGCGGCTAACATTCCACCAGCAATATCATCCTAAAATAAATTATTCCTGTAGACTTGTAACCTCATGGAAATTCCTGAATTCTGGTATTACTGCTGGTAAAGCAGGAATTCTGGTCAGTACTATCAGCAATCGGGACAATGATACCCAGCAAATACTCACTTTGCAAAGAATTCGTTTTGCGGAAACACTTATTTGCGGAACACCATGTCAATTAAGGTTTTTAGAGTTGGAAAACAACTTTGAAAGTCATATAAAATGAATTATAATCTTCCTCACATAGCATAAATCGAAATTGGAATCAGGAGCATTTGCTTTCGTTGGGGTTTTTTTTCGTTTCCGGACAGAGCTAGAGAGGGTCTTGTCGGTGAACACGTTTGTAGATTCTTTTTTCTTATCCTTCTCTTCCTATTGCATGGAAAAGGTTTCCAACCTTAAATTTTACAAAACGTAGCGCTCGCTAGTAGATTTTTGTAAGGTTAAAAGTTTTGACCTAATTTTAAAACTAAGGAAATGCATACAAGAAATATTTTGTATTATAGGAAGTTAGTTGACTTAGTGATTTTTTTCATAATATGTTACACCTACTTACAGGAATACACATAGTCACACAGGGAAACACGTAAGCATGTGTGCGTTACAAGTGTGCCTCTTCATTACACGTCGGGCACCTTCTAAGGCAATTATATTTTTTATTTGCACTTTGACAAACTTGTAGTGATATTTTATGTATAATAGGATCAACATGAATATTAAAAATAAAATAATATAATACCGCCTGCCGAAGTCATTAAGGAAGAGGAAATGGATTAAAAGGTTCAATGAACGGAGTATACTTCGCTTGAAAATATTGTTGCTATACTTAAGAAATTTTCCCAAAATTTGCCTGAAGATCCCAATTCGACCTCCATGTTATTGGGATTAGAGTGACTGGTATTGCGCGTGGTGATGTATCTTTAAGGAATCATACTAGCATTCTGTCAAGTAGATGCACTAAGATATTGTTTTTTTAAATTGGTAGAAAGCATCGAAAAAACAATGTGTGAGACTTGAACTAGTAAAACCACCTCTCCTCACCCGATCTCCTCCATGGAACCTTCGATAGATATTACTTCGTTGTGCGGGTTTTAGCACTGAAGGCTCAGATTCTCAAAACCGGTTCCTCGGAATTGCCGGCTTTTCGCCCGTTTTCACCATGGATACAGCTAATAGTATCAAGATCTGGTGGAAGTGAAGCATTTCTTAAATAAGCGTGTGTACGCTTAATATGTCAGTTAAAAAGGATTGTAAATTTGGGGCAGTAGAATAACATAGGCTTTGTCAGCTGCAGCGCTTGGATCTCTAACCATATTTTAACGGTTTGGATGGACTTCCCTGTGGACCCCTGTGTGAGAGTGACCAGTTAAACGTCATCATACCTTATATTCCACAGGAGTTTGTCCAGAATAGGTTCCTGCGGCACTCCGGTGGTTATAGCTTAATCATGTGGGCGTTCTTCTGTATCAAAGCAAAGCCTTCTACCTGTGAAGTAGTCTTTAATAAACCTCCGAATATACAATGAGACATGCATCCTTTACAAGGATATCATTATATGTTTTCAGTTAGCAGAGTTGAAAACGTTTTTTACATCGACAGTGATGACAGCGCAGTACTTCTTACTACCTCCATTTCATATCTTCCCCTCTATTGAATTTCCAACCAGGACACCAACAGACAGACAGACTTGCGTTAAAAATGAAGACAAACATATCCGGCTTCGCCTAAATTGCTGCTATTAGTGCTTTCTTGGGGACAGTATCAAGTCCTGTCGCTTTATTGATTCCGACTCTTGTGGATGCCCTGAACAGTTCCTCCGCTATTACCGCAGGTATCGTTTCTATTCATTACCCTCCTCGAATGGGGTCATCTATGGGAAGGGAAAATCTTGGTCAACGTTGGGAAATTATTATTTGGGCTCTTTCTTGCTTTGGGCTCCGCAGTTACATCTATGGAAGCTCCGTTCTACGCGTCAGGTGTTTGAAGCACTTTTGCTATTGCGGATCACTTCCCGCAATTCCTATATCTTTGGCAATAATCCTGGGAATAGTCCCTGACTCTGGCTCGCTGATATCGCTGCCTGGATTACAAGCATTTAGCTCGTAGTTGCCTGATTTTATCTTTCCACCAGTAGTTTGGCTCACAAGTATCACAGACTCTGCTAACATGGTTAGTGCAGTACGGCTAGTAGCTGCCCAAATATGGAAATTAAGTCAAGTTGTGATAGGGAACTTGTAGATCAGAACCAATTCAGATAAAGTGAAATATTTTTTACCGCTATGAAGATAGTCTAAGCATCCAGTTGGATCAATGCGTTGAGCCGCACGACCACCATGCCATGGGTCCCGGGTTCGAGACCAGATCTCCCCGTGAGCTTTTATTAAGAATTTAAGATAATCCACTCTGTCTGTTGTTTAGCTCGCAGCAATGCAACAACAAGACTCAAGCCTATTTACTCTCCTTACCCTAATTCCTTTCCGACCAAAACCGTGCTAACGCATCAAAGGGTTGTCCCCTAAGATTTGGCACATCGTATAAAAAAAAATTAAATTAAATAAAAAGATACTCCATCGAAGGAAAGAGGATTGAGGTATGTCTGGTGACCCAAATATGCCTTCTGCCTTAATTTATTGAAAGATCCCAAGGGAATTTGCTACAGATTTATCGTCGGCGAAATTATGAACGAGGTAGACCGGCTTTTTTTTCGTAGGAAGCAGATTTAACTTTTTATTATTACACAGATTGAACGGTGTGAAAAAAATTTTGTAATCTATTTTATAAGAGTACAGACTAAATGACTAAAGCTTGGATAGATGAATGCTTTTCCGACGAAAATCCAGCTCTTTTAAATCATCATTAAATACCTTTTGTTTCACAACTGTTTACCATGAAAAATTACCTAACGAATAACATCTCAGCTACAAAAATTTGTGAATTGGTATCCCCGCCGTATCCTGATCATTCATCAGCCGGAGCGCATTACTCACGAGGACCTAGATTGACAGCCCAAGACGCGATAGTCTTTGAAAAGATTGGACAGACACGCAACACCGGATTAAGATTCGTAGAGAAGGATATTTATAAATACGAAATACGTGGCGTGGGTTAAACGCGTTACTGCAGAACTGGGCCAGATGGAATACTGGTGTATGGGATAAGCTTTCTGTCCCACAATTGATTGTTTGGTTGGTAGGGCTGTTCGCTCTACCTACTGAATAAAGACCAATACTCTCTTTCGCTCTCTCTCTCTCTCTAGCTCCCTTTCTGGGCAGTGCCGGGAAATGAATTTCAGCCGATTTGAGACTGCGAATGCAACTGGACCTACAATTTACTGACACTCTGTTGTCAGAAGAAAACAACCATGTATCGCCGCTGGTGGGATTCGAACCTGTGACCTCCGGGATTGAAGGCCAACACGTTATCACTTACTCCACTTACTGTACTTAAAACGACCCAGAACTCTGTAAAAATCTATTGAGATCCATCAGTGCTATCTCAGCTAATTAGTCCAAGGAAACCACAGAGTGTTCGAATACGCCTTCTGTCGAAAATTAAGAGGTTTGAAGTACCTTTATAGTTTACTTTTGTGTAGTTAGTATTTTTTCAACATTCTGATGTCGTGGAGAGAGAACCTTTTCATGTCTATACCTATGTTTCTGTTTGAACCAGTTTTGGTTAGTTCGTCAGCTTTTTAATTTTTTCATTACACAGCAGAGCTGAACCTTATGGCATGTATTGGTTCCTATGCTCTGATACAGTTTCTAACATATTTTCGTTTTTTGTCAAAATAGAGTTCAACGCTTTCAGTGCTGCTTAACTTTCTGCACAAATATTGATCTCAGTCCATGTCATCTACTTCGCTTAGACAGCGAATACAGCTTTCGTAATAGGTTACATTTCCTCTTGGCAAACACTGCACCTATCTGTGTCTATATGACTTTTGTATTTGCAGCGTTTTCAATGAAGTTCTTCCGCTACCGTCTTGATATTTATGGTGACGGGTTATATGAGGATTTTGTTACGTTCCAGAGTAGAGGTGATATGACTTTTTCCTCAGGCGTGCCTCTGTTAGCTGTTTTTGTGATAGAGAAATTTTTTAAATTAGCATTAATAACTCTGCTATTTAAAATCGCCTGTATCCAGTTTTTCAGTAATTTTTTTGTTTCAGCTACCTCCGTAGAGGAGATAATTGATTCAATATTGAAGAGGTGAGTCAGTGTATGTTACTTGTCATGGAGAGATTTCTCGATCGTTCTTGTAACCTCATGAAACGCTGTGTCCACGGATGATTTACTTTTGATGTAAATGTGTTTTAAATAACATAAATGTTTCTAATAGCTCCTCTAGTGATTTTAATAAAAACGACAAGACCGGTTTCCATCTTTCGGGAATCCAGCGATGAAGCATGCTTCAAAGACTGCTTTAACCCATGGTATCAAATATCATTGGCGGGGATGATTCCGTCCGGCCCTGCAGCTTTGTAGGAATGCAGAGATCTTATCGGTCACGCCATTAGGTCTTTTACTGAGAGTGGAGTTGCCAAAACATATTGTAGTCGGCCTTACAAACTAAAGTTTCTCCAGGACGATGTTGTTAGAGCTAATCTTGGAGTCGAAATCCACATAACTATTTTTATATCACCTTTATTTAGGAGCTTTTTCAAAGATGTCACCAAAGAGTTGGTAGAAGGCATCCTTTGTTGTTAGATCCGCTTCCTTGGTCTTCGTATAACACTGAATTATTGAGATGTTACGTCCGGATGACCTAGTTGGATTCTGATGATCAGTCCGGTAGTGACGGGCAAGCTTGGTTATAAACAAGGTTATATCTCCCCGTATGGCATATGGCGTATTTCTGAATTTTCCTGCCCCAACGTAATGCATGTTTCAGGGGTATGTGATGTAAACTCTTCACTTTCACTCTTCGATTTACCTTATAATATTGATTTTATGGTGGAACATTTACCTTCCTTCATGATACTCGTTTTCAACCTTGTTCTTTAGAGTTCTCACGTTCCATAGTTCACAAAGTCCGACGTTTATTATCAAAGGTCGTCATCACAAAAGCTGAGGCGAACAAGACGTTTCGTGTGTATGGTTTGGTTTTTCAGTTAAGCTGGTTTCTAGCCTATCTATCTTTTCGCAAAAGGAGGAGTAGCCCTCCTTTTGCGATAAGATAGATAGGCTGAATAGGCGTTCTGGGAATCACCGAGGGTTCATTTCTATAACGCATAGATTCTCTCTAAGCATAAATGTAGCAGCTGGCGGGTGCCCCCCCCCCCCCTTCTTAATCTAAATTTGGTTTGGCTTAAGTTATGTTCTTGGATCTTAAAAATAAAGTACAGTACGTATAACATTGGAAAAAAGTTTTATTATTTATTTAAGGTTTTGCAGTTAAGGCACCCGCAGGTTACTTTTATCGCAAAATTGCATTTTTTCAACTAGACTGAAACGTAACTCGTAATCTTTACCGATTCACTGGACACTTTTATTATAGATTTATACGTACGTATTTTATGTTACATTGTAAACAAACAATTTTTCACGATTCGCCATCCAGTACAAACAAGTCACCACAAAACGATTTAATATTCTGGAGTAACTCCTTGATGGCAACAATAGGTGCAGTTGTTAAACCCCTAAGATTAGGAGTTAACACTGTCTTTCTTCTTTCTAAATCTCTGGAAATTACATATTTTGTTAGAAGTAGGCTTAAATATATTTGTGTGATCAAACTTAAACGTAATCAGATTTATTTGCGACATTTTGTATTTTTACAACGTAGTTCTGGCTTTAGCCTTAATGATACTCGAGTAGAAAGAAACTTCACATTGGGAAAGCAAATAAAGTAAACAAATGCTAGCAAACAGAGAATTTTCTGAATGCTGACCCTGCTGGAGAACACCCAAGAGGTTACGTTACATACGTGTCACTGGCAAATATTTTCCGCTTTTAGTATTAAGTGCCGTTTACACGTGCAACACATGACGTAATGTACGTGATAAGACTAAAGAATTTCCTCAAAGCGTTTTTTAGTGCGATATGTTTTTCAGTCATTTGTTTTTTCTGGTTTGCCTTTTTCATGTTGTAACCTCATAAATTTCGTGCGAAGCTTTAATTTCCTGAGAAGTTGTGAAAAAAAAAATTAAATTGCGTGAAAAAGTGGATATAAATTAGCGCCATTACAGGCTTTAATTATGACTTTTAAAAGTGCTTGTAGCTTTTATGGAAAAAGGAAACATAAATCACAAAATTTTTCATCAATTATATGTTACCACTCGTAATTAAGTTATAGTTATAGGACATTTTTTTGGTTTTCGATTCAGCTCTAAACGCGAGAACAATAATAGATACAGTCGAATTGTCAGTTCACTTTAATTGCTTGAGTATTAAGTACAATGGAAAGTAAAGAATTTTTACAAAGAAAATTTATTTTGGACAAGTATTTGGAAAATTCAAATATTTCGCAGTTCAAGTGGACAAAAAAGTTAAAAGTCGCTAGATCAACGGTGCAAAATGTTTTATTTAATCATCGGAAAATTGGTACGATTGCGAGAAAAGCTGGTTCAAGAAGGAAATTGGGATCAATTTATAAAAGCATGTTAAGTTGGAACATCCTCCTCAACTGTACACCACATCAAACAGAGGGCAAACTTGAAGCACTTTAAAGTTCAGGAAGTGCCAAATAGAAATACCAAAAAAGAACTGTTGTATTAGTGATGGGCATTATTCGAATAAATTTTCAATCAAATAACGATTTTTTTAAAAATCGAATAAAAAATTATTCGAATAAAATTTTATTTGAATAAATTTTTATTCGATTTTCAATTTATTTTAAGTTATTCGCAAATAATTATTCGTTATTTGGTGCTCTTTAATCCAATTTCAAATAACTATTTGTTATTCGACCGTTCATTATTCGATAATCAAATAATTATTCGTTATTTGATGAATTATTGGCAAATAATTATCTGTTATTTGGTGCTTTTTATTTGAATTTTAAATAATTATTTGTTATTCGATTATTAAATAATTATTCGATAGTTCATGTCTCTTTATGAAATAATTATTTGTTGTTGGTGTCCATTAGTTCAATGAAAAACAATTATTTCTTGGTACGCGCATTTCATATCACAAGGTGTCTCGTACTTAGAAAATTAAAACTGCCTTGTTATGTTTCGATGTTTACAGTAAAGATTTTAGTAAATAATACCATAAAACAAATAAGTATTTCATAAAGAGACATCAACTAGCGAATAATTACTAATATAATAACAAATAATTATTTGAAATTCGAATAAAAACCACCAAATAACAGAAAATTATTTGCGAATAAGTCTTCAAATAACGAATAATTATTTGATTATCGAATAACGCACGATCGAATAACAAATAATTATTTGAAATTCGAATAAAAACCACCAAATAACAGATAATTATTTGCGAATAAGTCTTCAAATAACGAATAATTATTTGATTATCGAATAACGCACGATCGAATAACAAATAATTATTTGAAATTCGAATAAAAAGCACCAAATAACAAATAATTATTTGCAAATAATCCTCCAAATTTTTTTGTAATCAAATAAATTTTTAATTCGATTTTTCAATTTATTTGAACTTTTAGCTTTTATCTTTATTCGAATAAAAAATGCCCCTATCTGTGCTGTGTAAAACTCGTGCTCGAAAATTGTGTAAAACTCGTGCTCAAAAATTGTACACTGATTTTTGACAAAGTAACGCAGCAACGATGAGACCTATTGTGTTGCCAACTTTAACCAAATTCTTGGACAGGAGTTTTATGTTGAATTAAAGAACTGAAAAGCTTTAAAATACCCTGAAAAATATTTGGTTTGACACGCAATCTGTACATGTGGTAGAAAGAGCGAGGAATTCATCACCAAGAGGACAATAAACACTGAAATTTATGTGAAAGAGAGTTTGAAGAAGCGGTTGCTCCCTGTAATGTTCTGGCTCGAAACCAAGCTAAATCCATCATCCTAAAGGATGTTCAGGTGTTAATGGAACGTTTAAAGTCAAAGTTAGTTAGTTAGTTGCAAAATATAATAAACTTTGAAGTAAGTCTATTTAATTTGTAATCATGGAGTTTTAGTTACGTTTTTTTTATTCTTTTTTACGTGTCGGATTTTTTCTGAAACAGTTTTTATGTAACATAATATTTGTCCAATTCATATTTCCTATATTGGAAAGGTGCCATTGGCATCTTTGTAAATATGTTTCGTATCTTTACCCAAGATTGCCAAGAAGTAATTAGAATTACCTCGTAGGTATTGACTTGACTTCAGCGGATCGTCGTGAAGCAATCCTGTGAGTGAACCCCGATACAGTTGGTGTGTCCGCTTATTGGATGGGTGTCTTTATGACCGGTTTCAGTGTGTCCATGAAGGTCAAAGCACCCAGTGAAGTTTCTGCTATATAGTTTAGGCTAACTCTGATTGATCTCATTAGTTGTGTCCATGAGAGTCAAAGCAAACGTAGTTAGACGCTCCCACTGAGTATTAAAACATACTTAAAGATTTCCTTTCTATTTACAGACTAAATCTTGGAATTTTGGGAAGGTGTCCATCGACAGACTTTAATAGATAGTATTCCGTGCAATAATTATTCTCTCAATAAATAAATTTTATAAATAAAGAAACGATTGTGTCTTATCTTATTTCTTTTGAACTTTTAAAAAAAAGTAATAAAAAACCTAATAAAATGTTCCCATATCATTATGCTAGACTAATACCTACAAAGTAAAACTTATCCTTAGCCAAAATCTGGGAAAATAAAGAAACGAAACCTGTAATGTAAAATTGTCACAGAGGTCAGCAGCAGTCTAGATTAATCAGTCAATTTGTAAAGTACCTTTTAATATATTTTAAAAGTTTAAGTTCTTGTTTCAATTAATGGTTGTAAATCTGTGGAATATTACTTTTGACTCTCTTTTATGAATACTAGAGGAAGAAGGCATACACAACGTGGGTTAAACTACCGACATCGCAATTAAGGCAAGGGGGAAGTACGGGCTCTTCATAAATGCAAGAAGTCCGACCTAATCGTTTTCACTAGGAAAAATAAAGAATCTAAACTTTAGACCAGTAGAACTCTCTGGGGGTATTCCTAAATTCAAAACTTACCTTGAAAAGACATGTTGAGGAAAAAATCTAAACAGTGAATAGGACTCTACATCAATATAGGAGGGTGTGCGGTTGATGAGGGAGCATCTCACCAAAGGCCGCATACTGGACCTACAATAAGATGGTGAGACCCATTATATCATATTCCTCTGTGGTCTGGTGACCAAGTGCTGCTGCCACCGTAAAAAAGCAATTGAGTAAGGTTCACAGGGTAGCGTTTGGGGATAGCAAGGGCCTTTCGAATAACGCCGACAATGGCGTTAGAGATCATACTAGGTCGCGTGATAACCATGGGCATAGGAAAATATTGGAACTTGTTAAGAATAAGTTAATTAGAAATGCCTGTTGAAGGTATAAGCAAAGTAAGGGTAATTGATAGACACCACAAAACGTTTATAAGGGATAGGTCCATCCCTAAAAACCATCTAACAGACGATATAATATTCACGGATGGATATAAAATTGATGGAAGACCAGGTGCAGGAATTTTCGGTGAGAACCTGAATTTGAAACACCCATCTAAGTCTGAGGGCATACACCGCAGTTTTTCAAGAGATGCTGGGTCCAACCAATGCACTGGAGAGTCGAGTGAGGGTTAAGAAGATAGTAGTATCACTCGACAATCAGGCGGTGGAGAGTACAGAGTTCAATACAGCGTTGGCCTTGGAGCTTATCTGTAAAGTCAGCGCGTGTGACTCATCAAATGAGATCACACTGGCGTGGGTCCGAGGACACGCAGGAATCGAAGGAAACGAGTGAGCAAATGTATTGGCTAAACAAGGAGGTGCATCGAATTTTCAAGGTCCGGAGCCGTACACTGCCCTACGCAGGTCCACAGCAGAGGGCCTGTTAGCGACGTGGGCCACGAGGGAACACTGGGAAGAGTGGAACGTGCAGACTACACATATTATATTTCTTTGTAATTTAACATAAAAAGGAATTTCTAGATAATTAGTAAGATTTAAAATTAAATTATTCAAAATCCACTTTGATTTTTTTCAAACAGACTGTACTGTCAAAAAATATTTTACTCAACCTGTACACTTTGATAAATTTTAAATTGTGTGAAATACAAACACTTTGGAATTCGTTATAATCATTTCTTAATAGACAGAAAATACTGTACTCAATTCAGAGAAAATTTTAAACTTTTTTTCATTGCATTAAAATTAATGTGACAGACAAAATAAAATTGTAAAAAGTTAGTTCTACCAGATAAGCCATTCTGCACGGTTTAAAGAATTCAAAATCAAAATAGTTAAAAAGTGATTCAAAAAAAGGCTTTCGCTCTATAATTCTAAAAAAATCAAATTGTATCTAATATTACTAACAGGTACAAAAGGAAGTGAGGGGATTTTGGAGGCTCAAATGAAAGCACATCATAGCTAGTCTCATACAACCTCATTCGCTTAAGCTGACAGCACTACTAACAGGACATGCTAACTTCAGGTGTCATCTAAAGAAGATGAATACGTAGGATGATACCTGCAGGCTATGCCTGAAAGAGCAAGAGATGGCGGTGCACATAGTATGCCAGTGTTCTACACAGCAAGCAGAAGAAGAAAGCTGAAAAGAAAGATTTTCACCCGTCCTGCAATAAAAAATTATTGAAAATATTTTTTTCTCAATCTTTAAAGTAATAAACTTAACTCGCGCAAGCGTCAAGAAGCGAATTTTTATGCTAATCTTTAAATGCTCTGACCCCTCAAATTTGTTGATAATTAATAAAAAAAAAGTAAAGGATGGCCATGGAAAATTAAAAAAAAAAATTATAAAGCTTCTGTATCGTATATTAAACAGCTGTGCCAGATTTCGAAAATTCTCAACTAATTTTAAAATTTTGAAAATTTCTTTCTGTCGCAATCTAACGTATGGGGCGTTACACGGACAGGCAAACAAATTTAAGTTCTCTATAAGTCCCTACTTCCAACCAGTATACTCTATTTTTAACCGACTTCCCAAAACAAAGAGGTTTTAAGTTCGACGTGTATTTTAATTTTTTTTATTTATTTATTTTTATGTCTGACCGGGCATAACTTCGTAACGCGTCGACTTATTTGATGATTATTTTTTGCTTGCGTAGGGTATGTTCACCGATTGGTACCATGTCAAAAAAAAATTTTTGGAATGGTGAGGGTAAAACCTAACTTTGTAACACTTGGACCGATTTGGATGGTTCTTTTTTTTTGTACAGAGTATGATCCCCCATTGCTAATAGGTGAAAAAAATTTTACCTAGGGTGGGGGGAGGGCGTAGTCTAACTTCGCAACGCGTATACCGATTTGGCTAATTCTTTTTCTGTTGGGTAGCGTATATTCCCTGGTTGATACCACAAGAAAACAAAAGTTAGAGGGAGGGGGGGGGGACCTAACTTTGTAGTGCGTGAATCGAATTGGATGGTTCTTTTGCTGTTGTATAGAGTGTGACCCCCCATTGCTAATAGGAGAATAATTTGGTCCTAATGTGGGAGGTGGGTGAGGGGTAGGGATAGTCTAACTGCGTAACGCGAGGACCGATTTCGATGATTCTTTTCATGGTTTGTAGGGATGGGGTTGGGGGTAGTGGTGAAAATCACTTTTTAACGCGTCTGTTGGATGGTTCCATTTATTTTGTTCATGGAAATTTGCTTCCGTGTAATCATATTCCAAAAATTCACACCCATTTTTCCCCACACCACGTTTTTCGGTGACAACAATATCTGGAGTTCTACTGAACCGATTTACTTGAGACTTTTACAGCACCTTCAGTATAATTGTCGCTATGGTCGGTGCTAGGAGTGTTTAAATTGAAAGAAGACACAAATCGCACTTTTCTCTTCGTAACTTTTGTAATTTTCAATATTTTAACCTCTCTACAAAAAATCGGAAAAAAGGCTTCGGAAAATTAGGTATTATATATTTCGAAGGCAATTAATCAGCTTAAGAAACTTCCATGAAAATAAGTGAAATAGTGATTTGAAATCAATATTAAGATTTAAAATTCAATTTAAACAACTTTTCACTAACTTAAAGAATAACCTACCATGTACAGGAAAATTACATAATGGGAATCCACATTCGTTTCGGAGATAGAAAATTTAAAGTTAATGATTCTGTTATATATATATATATATATATATATATATATATATATATATATATATATATATATAAAAGAATATGTAACTACCAAACTTCATTCAAATCGGTTCAGTTTTCCTTGGGATATTTGGAACACTGCAAAGCCATTTAAAAAAGGGGGACTAGAAACAGGGTGTTGCAGATCTGACGTGCCAAAATGAGTGCTGTGATAGATATAACCTATGAAGGCATACAAAATATTGTATTGCACGATGGGGGCAATCTCAACAGTTTGGGCCTTACAGGGTGATTCATAAATTTCAGTTCATCATGATATGCACGTTACTCTTTTATTTTTATCTTTTGATCTATCCGACATAGCTTCATCAAATATACGCTAAAAAACTGCTATCCCAATGACCTTTCCAGAAAAAATAAAAAATAAAAGAGTAATTTGCATACCATGAAAAACTGAAATTTATGAATCACTCTGTAACTATCAAACGGTTGAGATTGCCCCCCCCCCCCACCCTGTCATACAATTTTTTGTTTGCCTAGGTGAGATCTATCACGACAGTCATTTTTGCAAGACAGATCTGAAACACCCTGTATATCCCCTTAAGTAAATTCGCTCAACAGTCTATACATGGACTGTTTTATTTATACCGCCTTTACGTAGAATACTACAGAAACGAAGGTACGTTTTTTGACGAAGAGCACACACAAATTTTAGTATTATTATTTATTAAAATTTATAACTTTTGCTGAGTTTTTGAATTACTAAGAAATCGAAAGGACAGGCAATAATGGATTTTCCTATAAGATCTCAGTGTTAAATTCCTGGATATTTTCGTCGAGGAACGTTCCGATAGTTTCCTACTGAGACACGCGAACCTTAGCTTAAATATACAAATGTATTGACGTAGTTTTGGCCGGTATCTTTTTATTCAAACCCTCCCTTATATATATATTTATATATATATATATATATTAGTTCATTTACCTTTAATTCATTACTCAATGAATGTTGAATTTTATCATCCTGAAAATTAAATACACGCTGAATAAATATGTATTTTTTGCGTGGTTGCCAATTGCAAAGAATTTTTCCCGGAATAAATTCAACCGAAACTTTGCTCATCTGCAAGCATCGAATTTGCATTTAAATATTTTGCTTTTGGTCTCATTCCGTATGCATAGCATAGCTTTCTGCACATCATTTATTCGAATCTCGGTTGCACTGCCCTTGACCCAATTTATCCTGGTCTGAATACCGAAATCTCTAGTAGATAATACACACTATATACGTGCAGATTGGTGCAAATATATAAGTTAAAAAGCTTTTCGGTCAAAGCTTAGATTTTGCAACTGGGCGCTTTTAGTTGCGATTCCGACTCCTATGACAGGTTGAAAAAAAATCAATAGTTATAGCTTAAGCCTCACACCTGTGTAAATGTGTACATATCAATTCTGACTTGCTAGTTCCTCTAAGGCTGATAGAAAATCTTAAATGAATACTACCGTCAGAAAAGCTAACCTTAGACAATTGGCTGACAACATGACAGTGTCATTACCGCCCTCGACAACAGGATGAGACGGAGTATATTCTGAACTCACGTGCTAATCCTACTTTCATACAATAGAACGGATGATGCCAATAAGTCACGTTCCCGCCCGAAATGAAAATCAAACAATGAAAGACGTGAGCTCAAATCTGCTCCCGTTTATCTTGATCCACCACCCCATGGGACAAATTGATTTAGGAGGAAAAGGGAGTATAACCGAATTTCAATCGTGTGACGACGCTGTCGTTGTAATACTTAAATAAATCAAGAAATCTGCTTTTCTTGAAAGGTTCACCGAGAAAAGATTTTTATTCAGTTGTGAGATATCCGTTATAAGGATACATCCACGTAGTGGTGAAATATGTAAATTACAAACTGTGAAGAGACGAATGTCATGAAATACATCAAACGAAATGTGAAATTCTTTGGAATACTTTTTGAGGTACATATCTCATGTTGCCTCGCGTTCCCTACTTTATTCACATCAAGGTAAGACTCCTATGTTGTGCGAGAACAATATTTACATCACATGCTTTCAAGTGTTCTACTCACACTTCAGAATCCATCACTGAAGGAAGAATAAGCTCTGAAGCTGTTTCTGTCATAAACCACTTAATCTTTATGTGAGTTTTTAACGTTATTTGTCAAAGGCTTACCCTGGGGGAGTAAAATAAAGCAGGCTGCGGTGTATGTAGTACTTTCTTAATGTCTTTTGATCATTTTGATCAAAAGCACCTTATATACTTAGTGGCCTTAAGTCAGTTACTCAACAATAAATATTTTATGTGAAGCTAATTTACAGGAAACTATTGTTGTACTGCAGGATTACGAATTGTATTGAATTTTAATTTTCATGGCAGAAAATAAAGTTTACATAACAGCTGCCAATAAATTTCTCCTTCTTATTATTATTATTATTTGCGTTGAGTAGCGACTGCTGACGAGGACGGACGTGCCGCTGGTTTCTGTCAATTTTAAAATCAGTTACGAGTTCAATTAAATTAATTTGAAATTGTGCAAAGTCAAGTGTTATCTCGCCAAAGGGAAGGGATTTTATGTTCGATTAAAACACGGTCAGGTAAGTGTTACTTTTTATTTTTCCACCTAGCATACTTAGCCATTGAAATGTGACATTATGCTTGCATTAAGGGTAGAACACGTTTTTTTTAGCTTATTTTTTGTTTGTGGTAAGGAGGTGGGCTAACTAACAGTTTTTGCATTATATCGGGTAACCGGGTACCCATGTCAAAAGTGAGGCTCTAGCTCCTTCTATACGATTCTGTTTCATTGCCACAATTCATGGTATTTTCCAGTTTTTTCTACAGCTTGGGTGTGAAATAATTTTTACTGATCAAATGCTTCATCTCTCTGACGACAAAATGAGCTTTCTCGGTAGCTGTTCTAATTTTTTCGGTATTATGTATGTATTTTAGTTAATAATGTGTTCTGGTTTTTAAAATAGTATTGGTTTTTCTCTATCACATCAGATTTTTTTATTGACCATGATAATTATATAATAATTGTCAATAAAAAATACCTGATGCGATAGAGAAAAAAACCAACAATATTTTGATATCAGCACATTTAATTATATAAAAAACATCATTAACTAAAAGTTTAAATTCGCAGGCCTGTGCATCATAGCAATTCAGATAAAGAAAAGGACCGAACTATCGGAAAATTAACTATCTGACAATGCTACGAAGATCTGAGTATAATTAAGGAGGTCCATGAGGAAAACCTGAAGGAAGTTCTGTGAGAAGAATGACGATCTACCTACAACAGCACGTCTCCAAAAACTACTCTTAAAAGATTGAGGGAGCGGCCATCGACAGAAGTATTGATCTGCCGACGGTCCGATTGATTGGGGTTATGTTGAGTAATCGGAACAACACGGCGAGGCTGGGGGATAAATCGGTTACAGTAAGGGCCACCAGAAGCTGTCCTCAGGGGTAGAGTTCTTTCCCCACTGCTGCGGTCACTTGTTATCGATGATCTCCTAGTTAAACTAACTGATGCTGGCTACGAATGTCAGGGCTACGCAGATGACCTGGTTATTACAAGCAGGACAGGACTTTATCAGTAAGACTGCAAAAGGCTCTCAATATGGTACAATCCTGGTGTACTAGGGAAGGGATCAATGTCAACAACAACCATTGTACCTTTCACAAGAAAAAAGGAAGCTGAGGTTAGAAGCTCCTACTCTTGATGGAACACGAATAGAATTCACAAGTGAGGTCAAATATCTAGGAGTGATTCTAGATCAAAGACTCACATGGAATCCTCAACTCAATAGAGTCACAGAAAAGGCCATGACTGCCCTGTGGCCCTGCGAAGACTCTTTGGCAAAACTTGGGGTCTAAGGCCTAAAATGGCCCTTTGGACATATGAAACAATTATAAGACCCGTGGTCACCTACGTAGCTCTCGTATGGTGGCCAAAAACAGAACAAAAGACAGCGCAATCCATACTGCAAAAGCTGCATAGGTCAGCATGTCTAGAAGTTGCGGGTGCCATGCACACATGCCCCACGGCAGCTATGAAGGCTCTATTAGATCTCCCCCCTTTACACCTATATCTTAGGAAGGAGGCTGCCTCAAGCGCAATAAGGCTGCTTGGCACCAATCTCCTCTAAGCAGGTAATTGGACTGGTCACAGGAAAATTCTTGAAGAAGTCATGGATGATCCGGTAATCAACTCAATCTCAGATTCCATGCCGAAAAGGCACAACTTTGAGATACCATTAAGGCTGATCCTTGAGAGCAGAGATTATTGGCTCAACAATAGACATATCTTTGAGAAGGGATCTCTGGTTTGGTTCACGGATGGATCCAAGGTGGAAGACAGAACGGGCATCAGGGTTAAGGGACCAAAAATAAGGCTGCACAAATCGCTGGGTTATGCACCAACCATCTTTCGCAGAGGTACATGCCATCGAACTCTGCGCACGTGGCTGTGGGGTCCTACACCTTTGAGTCTAAAGTCGTCTGGGACTGTCTCACTGCTCTTAAGGAACACACTGAGGACCTTGTAATTGTTAAACGACTACGTGGAAGGACACGAAAAAATCGAGTGATTTATATCTATTCAAATATAGGTTTTGTTTACAAAGTAGATGAACTCAAGTTAAATGATAACATTTCCGAAAATTGGAAATTTTTCGGCAACATTTTGAAATATTTGCAGCTGCATTTGAACTAAGCAAAAAAGCTGTAGAAGTTTACTTTTAAATGTAGTGGGGCCTGACGCGGTGGTAGTGTTTAATTCATTTATACTAACTGATGAGGAAAGAAAACAATATTCGCATGTTTTGTAAGAATTTGAGGTGTTTTGCAAACCTAAGAAAAACAAAGGTCTACGAGAGTT